>OX326969.1:27469032-28669032 GCA_946800305.1 Medicago arabica
TTAATTTTTTTGAGAAGAGCTCAATCTTCCATTATAATCATATACTTGACTCAAGCGATTGATGTTCCATGTCCCCGTCAAATTGGAAATAAAAAACGTCAAATTGGTCACTAACGTTCACGACTAGCAGGCATGACAATGGGGAGAGGACGAGTTTCCGTCCCCGAATCCCATATACTTTACATGTATCCCTCACCTTATCCAAAATAGATGACAAATTAAATCTTATCAATGTCCCCGATGGAATCGGGCATTGATGTAGTATTTTTGCATCAAACAAGATAAGTATTTATAAATCGTCTCCTCAGGGACTGGTGCGATTTCCTAGGCCGTTCAACAATTGATATTATTCTGAGCTAAAAGAGTAGTTTGTTTGTTTTGTTTAAACTAATTGAACTAAAGCGTAAAAGTAAATGTTGAGAGTAACAAGGCGAAGAAACATTGGAATTAGGGTTCCCTGATTAAGCGTCAAACATAACCTAATAATCACGTATAATGACTCTAGCGTTTTACCGATATTATCACGTATCGCTCAACAAGATTATTCGTGTCCAAATAATCTCTTGAAACCAATTGTATTCTTCAATAGTTGATTTCCCAAACTATTGAAGAATCTAATTGTCGATCGTATCGTTTAATCGACGATTTCTCAATCTATTCAACGATCCGAAAGTTTTACATTCCGATACTTTGTGTGATTATCAAAACATCAATCCTATGTCTAGAATTGTTGTATTGATAGATGAATATTCTAGACATAGATTCAAAGGTACTTTTCAATAACAATTAAATCAAAGATAGGAATTGGATTGCAAGAATAACTTCAATATCAAATAAATTGCTAGAATCATGTTATACAAGATCAAAGGATTACATTTTAGGCTCAATCAAGTACCTCTAATCTCAACTAAGAAGAATTAGCTCATCATTGTCATGTGAGCTTTACAAAAGTGGAAGAAAAGTTGTGAATCCATGCCAAGACTTTGATTTCTCCAAGGATCTTGATGAATTCTCACTCAATCACTCTTGCTCTATGAAAACCCAAGATTTTCGCCCTGTTCTCTCTCTAAAATATGTGACAATCAATTTCTGAAATGAAAGAGGAGGCTTTTATAGAGTTTCTGATCTGCATGTACTCGCCTCGCGAGCAGAATCACTCGCCATGGCGAGTTGCGCTTTCTTCGCCTATGGGTTTTTGCCACGTCACCTCTGAAGAGTTTTGGCCGCCCTAACTCGCCTCGCGAGTAAAATCATGCGCCATTGCGAGCTCTGCTCGCCTCTAGTTCGTCATGGCGAGTTGAAGGCGAAGGGAGAAAAACTCTCTGCCATGTGCTCGCCTTGGTTTCGCCGTTGCAAGTTGGTGGCGAGCTGCTCGCCTTTCCTTGCTCGCCGTTGCGAGTTGATGGCGAGTTGCCATGATCTTTGCCTCTTTTTTCTTGGTTCTTTTCCTTCCTTGCTTGGTGTCTTGAGCTCAATTCCTGCACAAAAGGGATAGAGTAAGAGAAATAAAGCGTAATAGGACAATTATCATTTATCTCTCGGCTTTTCCTTAGATTACTTGTAAGATAAGTAATAAAAATGCCTTAATTCAAAGATGATTTTAACTACTTCACGACACTTATCAAACTCTCCCCAACTTAACTCTTTGTTTGTCCTCAAACAAAAGATTGAAAACAAAGAAGTTCAATACAAGACACCAGTCAAAATGATTCAAAGTGACTGCGCCTGCAGGTCTGAAGTTTCCGACTAACCTGGAAATCTACTGCAAATGTGAAATGAGTCATAAGCACAAAGTTTATATCACACAGTTCAAGTCAATAACATACTTATTTACGAACCACACCTAACACTCTTCTCTGTAAGTAGATAAAACAAAGTAATTTAATGAGTGAGGGTTATGAACACACATCCGACAATCAAGTTAACATCCAGATCAAGTTATGTGTCCATCCAAATATCATTTCAAAAAGCATAAAAGCATGGATCAAAAGGTCTTTGTGGGTTGTAACTTGGCTTGGCTACAAAAGAAAGGACATTTGTGGGTCATTGAATTCAAATGGCCAAGTATAAGGGAACATTCCTTCTATTTACATTCAAAAGACAAATTTACAATAATCCCTTAATCAAACCCTAGGTGTTTAAACATAATACACCTTGATCTTGACAACTTATTCTATTTATCTCTTTTGGATCTTTCTATCTTTTTCTTTTTCTTCTTTTTCTTTTTATCATGTACACCTTTTTTTTTCTTTTCTATTTGCATTTACAAACAATGTTGTCTTGATCAAAAATAAGATTACACCACTTTTCTTGACAATTGACTCACATATACCTTTGCTCCCCAACTTGAGTAAAACATACCCTATTTGAATGTTCCCCTATTCTATGGCAAAAGGGACAATTAAACAATGAATGTTTTAGGGTTCAACAATTAAAAATAACCCAGAGTCCTCAAGTGCGTCAAAAATGAACTGGATTTTGAAAAAAATTCTAAGGACAAATTCATCCAGCATTGTGCTTATGATTTGACAGTTCATAATTGAGGACTCCGATTCATTTGGCTCAAGTGGGTTAGCAAATACTCTCTCTTCTCACAAGGTAGGCTATTTGTGGTCAAATGTGTTTCACTCATTAGCAAAAATGTGCCTTGATCATTTCCATGCCTTCATACGATTCAAAACAATTATTGGATTTAACATAAAACGACCGAGTTAACAATGAATGCCGGTCTCCTTGCATATAGTACAACACATTGAGGTTTCCTCACATTTAGGCTAGAACTAAGTGGTTCACAAACAATTACATTATTGCGGAGAACTAAATGAAATGAAATTTGTGCAAAGTACTCGTTTCAGATTCAAGTAAACATCTAGAAAAACTGGAAACTTGTACCTTGGTTTGGCGCTTTTCTCACAACATTTATCATTATCACACATCTGAGATGCTCAATCTTTTAGGCTATCTTTCAAGCACTTTGAAATTTGAAGCTTTTGAGCATTTTCTTTTCAACAAGTACGAGTGATAATAAAAGAAACTTCCACAATTTTCTTATTGAGTTCAAATTGAGTAACTTGACATGAATCAAAAAGTATGCTAAACACATTAGTTTAACAACACAATACGACATTTGAACGATACGACATCACAATACTTAAATTAAAAGAATTGTTCAAACAACACAATATGACTAAATATCCCTTCATAGTTAAGCAAAATTAAGTCATTAGTGCCAAAATAAAAACCATAACAACAGTAATATTGTTCAAGAGTAACAAAAAGAAAGCAATTTAAAGAGATAAAAGAATTGACTGAAAGCCTTTAAAATATCACTCATTAAAGATGAGCTTTCCGGTCTTTTCCTCTTCCTTCTCAACCCCGCATGTCATCATCCGATCCATTATGAGATGAGGTAGCACTATGCACATTTGATGGATCGTCCTGCTCCGTTCCTTCCACATTGCCATCATCACCATCATCCTTCGCTACATTCTCATTTCCTGCATAAAATTCACCCCCTCCGTAAGCATTTGGCGTGTCCGCAGGCCAATTCACATAAGCCTGAAAAGCGGTGAGAGTCATGAACTGCTCCATAATCTCTGGGGGGTACCCTGCCTGCTGCTGCATCAAGTACTGGGACTGCTGAAAGTAAGTGTTGGCCCGATTCGTAGCGGCTAGCATGTTCCAGGTATGCATGTTGCAGTTGTGCTGCCACTGAGCGTAGCAAGCAAAGTCAAAGGCAGCAGTGGGTGGGAATGGCATGGGTTCATTTTGGTGCTCAGATTATGGTGGAGGTTGAGATTGAGGCTGCTGAGAAGAAGAGGCGCGTCTGCTCTTTCCCTTTTTGGTTTCACCCATGATAAACCGAGTAATGAAGTCATCATCAATTGGGTTTTTGATGAACTCATGGACAACATTTGGCATTTTTATCTTGGTGTCCCTAATGAGTCCCATGATTAGCCCGGGGTAAGAGAGGCGGGTTCTGGGTTCACCTTTACCTAGAAGGGTCACCTTCTTTAGTTCCCACGCAATGGTCCTGGCAATGTCAACCTTGATGCCTTTAAGGATATAAAAAATCAAAGGGCAGATGTCTATTGTACAATCAGACAAGTGGCTGTTAGGTTTGACATTGTGAAGGATGAATTTGAGCACTAGTTTGGCGGGGTTGGTCATGAACTTGTATTGGGCTCTGAACTCTCGGCCAGCATCACTCACATCATAGTTTGTGCCCTCTAACATGATGAATCTCTTAATCTCAGAATACAGCGGTTCAATGGTAAAGGTGCCCTGGTTTTGTCTGTGATGGAAGTCATCCATGCCACTCTCATCCTCTAGAGGGAAGGGGTTTCCAAGGAAGTTGTTAATGGCCTCTCGATCGAACCGGATTGTCCGACCCTTCACGTAGGTTTCAAAGGTAAAAGGATCGGTGTGGGGGTTTTCAGGAAGTGCGTTGGCATAGAACTCACGCACCATTTCTGCATTTAGGCTGGTTTCCGGTTGGAGAAGTCTTGACCACCCTTGGCTAAGGAAGAGTTGGAGGATTTCCTGAAATGGCCCATCCGGTTTAATGTCGAAAACCTTTTCGGTCCACATTGATCTCGGAAGCAACTCTACATATCTGTTCTGATGCGCACGGGAGGTGAATCTCTCGTGGTCATAGGGTTGGTCTCTAGGGGGTGGTTGGGATGCGGAGGTATCGCCTTTCTTGCGTTTACCCGTGTTAACTGGTTTCTTAGGAGCCATACCTGCAAAACAACCAGGAAATCCATACAAAACAACATAGAGCAGTTAGATACCGTATGGAATGGAGAAAATTATCATCAGCAGGTTCAGTCATTGGATTTGGGAAAAAGAAAAAAAAATGTTGCAAGTACTGCTGTAACTCGCCTCACGAGCATTTTACTCGCAATGGCGAGTTGTGAAGAATTTTTGGGTTTGTGATGAATACTCGCCATGGCGAGTTATGAATACTCGCCGTGGCGAGTTACCCAGAAATTCGAATAAACACCCTTTTTTTTCTTTTCTTTTCTTTTTTTTTCAAAATTTCTTCCAGTTTTATGATATTCTAACCCTGAATAAACCTTTGCGACCCTTATGAAAGCTCAAAGATGATTCAAAATCAATGTTTCACAGAAACCCTCTTGATGTGAGAAATTTTTTTAAAAGGGTAAAATTCAAAAATTGTGAATGTTGAATTGCAATTAAGAACTAGCTTGATTTTGTTTCATCTCTGTCTATAAGATTCGACATATAGAATATGATAGCATAACACAACTACAAGCTTCTAACCTAGGGTTTCATCATTCAACAAGATGCAATAAAATTAAATACAATGGCATGAGTACAAACCTGATGTAGAAGAAAGCTAAGTGCAGAAATGATATGCAATGATTCTTGACTTAGGTTGGTTTGTTAGGAAATGTGTTGAAGATTTTAGGGTTAGTGGTGTGTTTGAGAAAGGAAGAAATTCGTGTTCTTAGGTGAGAGAGAAGAAAAACCGACAATTATGAGAGTGGTTAAGAGGGAGTTAATGAGAGTGAGTGGCTTTTGGAAACTATAACTGTCAGAACTGCTGTAACTCGCCTCGCGAGTAAGTTACTCGCAATGGCGAGTACTTTGATAGTCAACGCAGTCAAAGACCTAATCACTCGCTATGGCGAATGCTATACTCGCCTCGTGAGTAAGAAAGTCTACTTCCTCTTGGCTTTCTTATGGCTTCTGATTTTTGAGTGGATTGTTATGCACTAAGACTCATATACCTACTATGCATGAAGAGCAATAAAATACTTACAAAATTGGGTTGCCTCCCAATAAGCGCTTGTTTAACGTCTTTAGCTCGACGCCTGTTTCGTTAGGGTGGCCAAAATGAAACGGACAACACATCATCTTTGGTATTCCTGCTCTTCGGGAGAAATTCCATGAATTTGAAGTATAGTTGATGCGAAGTCCAAATTCTCCCTAATCTTGGTTTGTTGAACAAGGCACATATCTCGTCAATTACGCGTTCTATTTCCACCTTGCTCACTTTCCTCCCCCTTGCTTCTATTGCTTCTTTCTTATTTAGTAACCGTTCCTTTGTCTCCGCCACCTTTATCACTTCTTCATTTTCAACAGTTTCGGCTTCTTCGGTCTATGATCGTTCTTGGGGAATTTCTTCTGCGTGTGGCGTTTCCATTTCTTTTGCAATCTCCAATTTACCACATTCTTCTAACTTAAGCTCTTCCTCAGTTTCATCAATATCCTCTTCAACAATCTCTCTGAATCCCTCATTCTCAGTTGAAAAATCTTTTTGTTCTTCGTGAAGAGATTGATTGTTAGCTTGAACATCCAGGATTGTTTGTGTAAAATCTAGCTGTGCTTGCATAAATTCCAACTGAAGTGATAGATTCTTTAATCTTTGGTTGGTATCCTGCATGTTACTCATGGATTGTTGCATGAACATATTCAAAATGTTTTCCATATTTGATAATCGTTCATCTTCTGAAGGATATTGTTGACATGATTCATACTCAGGTGGAGTGTAGAAGTTGAAACAACCATGATCAGCCATGATTTCATTTATGTGAAGAACCTGAAACGGATAGAACTAACAAGAAATTTTCTTTGTATACCAAAGAGGGTTTAGTGCAAACAAACTATACAATAAGAAAAATATTTACGGATTATATACAAATGCTCAAAACAATATAAATTGTCGCGATGCTTCAAATATCTAAACGCCAGTCCCCGGCAGCGGCGCCATTTTGATGTAGTATTTTTGCATCAAACAAGATAAGTATTTATAAATCGTCTCCTCAGGGACTGGTGCGATTTCCTAGGCCGTTCAACAATTGATATTATTCTGAGCTAAAAGAGTAGTTTGTTTGTTTTGTTTAAACTAATTGAACTAAAGCGTAAAAGTAAATGTTGAGAGTAACAAGGCGAAGAAACATTGGAATTAGGGTTCCCTGATTAAGCGTCAAACATAACCTAATAATCACGTATAATGACTCTAGCGTTTTACCGATATTATCACGTATCGCTCAACAAGATTATTCGTGTCCAAATAATCTCTTGAAACCAATTGTATTCTTCAATAGTTGATTTCCCAAACTATTGAAGAATCTAATTGTCGATCGTATCGTTTAATCGACGATTTCTCAATCTATTCAACGATCCGAAAGTTTTACATTCCGATACTTTGTGTGATTATCAAAACATCAATCCTATGTCTAGAATTGTTGTATTGATAGATGAATATTCTAGACATAGATTCAAAGGTACTTTTCAATAACAATTAAATCAAAGATAGGAATTGGATTGCAAGAATAACTTCAATATCAAATAAATTGCTAGAATCATGTTATACAAGATCAAAGGATTACATTTTAGGCTCAATCAAGTACCTCTAATCTCAACTAAGAAGAATTAGCTCATCATTGTCATGTGAGCTTTACAAAAGTGGAAGAAAAGTTGTGAATCCATGCCAAGACTTTGATTTCTCCAAGGATCTTGATGAATTCTCACTCAATCACTCTTGCTCTATGAAAACCCAAGATTTTCGCCCTGTTCTCTCTCTAAAATATGTGACAATCAATTTCTGAAATGAAAGAGGAGGCTTTTATAGAGTTTCTGATCTGCATGTACTCGCCTCGCGAGCAGAATCACTCGCCATGGCGAGTTGCGCTTTCTTCGCCTATGGGTTTTTGCCACGTCACCTCTGAAGAGTTTTGGCCGCCCTAACTCGCCTCGCGAGTAAAATCATGCGCCATTGCGAGCTCTGCTCGCCTCTAGTTCGTCATGGCGAGTTGAAGGTGAAGGGAGAAAAACTCTCTGCCATGTGCTCGCCTTGGTTTCGCCGTTGCGAGTTGGTGGCGAGCTGCTCGCCTTTCCTTGCTCGCCGTTGCGAGTTGATGGCGAGTTGCCATGATCTTTGCCTCTTTTTTCTTGGTTCTTTTCCTTCCTTGCTTGGTGTCTTGAGCTCAATTCCTGCACAAAAGGGATAGAGTAAGAAAAATAAAGCGTAATAGGACAATTATCATTTATCTCTCGGCTTTTCCTTAGATTACTTGTAAGATAAGTAATAAAAATGCCTTAATTCAAAGATGATTTTAACTACTTCACGGCACTTATCAGGCATCCCCGTACCCGTAGTGAGTCATAATTTTTTTATAAAATTAAAGTGTTTTTCAGTTTCGAGGGCAATGTTGTAATTTACTATCCAAAAATTTGCTACCTTTAACATTTTCTTGACCGGATAATTTGATCGCTCCTTTAAATATCAATGACAAATTTTATAACATGTTAATTATCAAACATTTGGGAACGGATTATGTATGGGTTTGGCATGGGTACTTATACCCATGTTACCATGTCATACTCATGTTTTGATATTGAGAAAAAACCGACATATACGCAAACCCAATCAATGCGGAAAAAACTTGTCAAATTAAAATGAGTTCGGGCAGATACTCACATGTACAAGTTTTGTTGTCATGCCTGACAACTAGTCTTTAAATGAGATTTCACAAATCGTTGATCATTAAATCATTTAACGAGGGATTCAATGACCAATTTAACGGTAGAATACATAATCTGGTCACTATGTAGTCCATTGTAATTTGGTCATCACATAATTATGATTGCCAAAGAGAATATTTGATTTACACAAAAACGAGCTATTAATTTCTTTAAAAAAAACTTCTGAAGTGATCTCTACTTACTCCAAACCCATCTAACCAAAAAGTACTCAGAAATATATAATTTCAATGAAACAAGTTTAGTTTGAAAATGTAATTGTTATTTTGATCGTACTAAGAAAATTAAATAAGATTGAAAAATATTTGAATTTGTGTGTAATTAGCTTATATAATTTAATTTTGGAAAGAAACAAAATATGAACAAATTCAAAATAGTCGGTTTGGGTTTATTCAAAAAAAAAAAAGGGTCTGGTTCAATTTTTACAATATTTTCTTATGAAATTCAAACTAAGACAATCCAATCAAATATTAATTACTTGATTTGGCTCAATTGGTTTGGCATTATTAAATTTTTTTTTTTGAGAGATTATAAATTTATTTTATAAACACTAGTAATATATAATTATCAAAAGATGAAGCATCGGTTGAAACATTTTATGCCCATAAAGTCAAGCGATTTAAAAAAATGTACATGAAATAGGGATAGATAGTGTGACGTCCATTTTATTTTATTTTATTTATTTGGTACAAGATATCCATTTAAATATAGTTAGCGGTGTGAGATACTACAAATTTATTTATTTATGTTTTGACAGGAGGTGAAATACTGATTTGGATGGTTTCGTTGAAGGATTTGGATGGTTTGAGTTGGGTTAGAATTTTCTGAAAATAATAATATTTTTCTTTAATGATAAAAATAACTAATTCTAGAACCAGCTCTATCACATTCTTTTTTTAATTGTCTAGGATTCGGATTTTTGTCCAAAATAAAGTGATAGTCATATTGAATTTTTCTTCAATTAAAAAAATCATCGGATTTATGAGTAATTTTTTTAGATCATAAATATTAGTAATGTTTATAGGGAAGGTCGGTTTGATTAAGCCTTCTCGGTGGAGGAAGTGAAGGCAGCGGTTTGGGACTGTGATAATTTTAAATGTCCTGGACCAGATGGCATCTCTTTTGGTTTTATAATTTTTTTTTGGGACATTCTGAAGGATGACTTGTTGCGTTTTCTACTTGAATTTCATAGGAATGGCCGATTGTTCAAGGGGATAAATAACACGTTCATTGCTCTTATTCCTAAGGTCGATAGTCTTCAATGTCTGAATTAGTTCCGTCCCATTTCTCTGGTGGGTAGCATGTACAAATTTTGACTAAAGTGCTTGCAAGTAGATTGCGGACGGTGATTGGTTCAGTTGTGTCGGACTCTCAGTCAGCGTTTATCAAAGGGCGTCAAATTCTAGATGGTATCTTGGTGGCTAATGAAATAGTTGATGAAGCCAGTAGGTACAAAAAGGAGTTGTTACTTTTTAAGCTAGACTTTGAAAAAGCATATGATTCAATTGACGGGGGTTACTTACAACAAGTGATGTTGAAAATGGGGTTTCCGACATTCTGGAGAAAATAGATTAAAGAATGCACTGAAACAACCACCACTTCGATTTTGGTCAATGGTTCTCCAACGGAGGAATTCTCTTTGGGGAGGGGGTTGAGACAAGGTGACCCTCTTTCTCCTTTTTTGTTTCTTTTGAATGCAGATGGGTTCAACGTTTTGATGAAATTAGTGTCAGATAATAATTTATTTACTGGTTATAAAGTTGGTAACAGTGAGCCTGTGGTGGTGTCTCATCTTCAGTTTACGGATGACACTTTGATTTTGGGTGAGAAATAGTGGGCCAATATTCGTGCTACGCGAACGGTTCTCTTTCTCTTTGAAGCTTTGTCTGGTTTGAAGGTGAATTATTCAAATAGTCAGTTGGTTGAGGTTAATGTTCTGACATCTTGGTTATCAGAAGCAGCTATGGTTTTAAATTGTAAGGTTGGTGTCATTCCTTTTATGTATCTGGGGCTGTCTATTGGTGGTAAGGCGAGACGTGTGGCTTTTTGGGAACCTTTATTGTATCGACTCAAGTTTAGATTGTCCAACTGGAACTCCAAACACTTATCCTTTGGTGGTCGTCTGGTTTTACTAAAGTCTGTCCTGTCATCTCTGTCTATTTATACACTTTCTTTTTTCAAGGCTCCATCATGTATTATCTCCTCTATTGAATCTATTTTAAATTGTTTTTTTATTTGGGGAGGGGACGGGGGGAGTGAAGACCACAGGAAAATATCATGGGTTGATTGGAACTTTGTCTGTAAGAGTAAGGAGGTTGGTGGTTTGGGGGTAAGGAGAATTAGAGAGTTTAATATTGTGTTACTAGGGAAGTGTGTTGGCAGATGTTAGTGGAGCGTGAGAGTTTGTGGTTTAAAGTGTTGTCAGCGAGAAGGGCGGTTGAGGGGTGGGGGGCGCAACTCTTTGTGGTGGCGTGACATGGAGGCGCTGAGGAGGGAAGAGTGGTTTCAGAATAGTGTCCAACGTGTGGCTGATAATGGGGGAAATACTTTGTTTTGGACGGATGTCTGGGTTGGAGAAGTGTCATATAGAGACATGTACTCTCGTTTATTTGACTTGTCTTTGTTTAAGGAGGAGTCAGTGTCTGGGATGTGTCAGTTAGGTTGGGGGGAGGAGGGTCAGGCGTGGAGTTGGAGGAGGGGGTTGTTTGCATGGGAAGAGGAGTTGGTGAGGAAGTTTATATTGTTACTTCTTGGTGTGACTTTGCAGGTTGATAGAATTGACAGGTGGCTATGGACATTGGAAACATCTCTTGTTTTTTCTTCTTCTTCCGTAGTGCTTATAATTTGCTTACTTTTCAACCTCTGACTGTGTCTCGAGTGGCGGTGTCTTCCCTTTGGAATAAAGATATTCCGTTGAAGGTCGTTTTGTTTGCTTGGCGTATGTTTCGCGATAGGTTACCAACAAAGGACAATCTTCTTCGGCGTGAAGTTATTCATAATGATGCCCGTTTGTGTGTTACTAGATGTGGGTCTGACGAGAACTTGGATCATTTATTTTTACACTATAATATTTTTGGAGCGATTTGGTTTTATATTTACAGGTGGATGAGTATGTCAACGGTAATCCCATTCTCTATAGGGGACCATTTCAATCAGTTCACTTTTGATGGTGGTGTTTCAAAGGCTCGTCGTTCAATTTTACAGTATGCCACTACGTGGGAAATAAAGAAAGAAATAACAGGTTGTTTAATGGCAAAAAATGCACTATTCCGCATGTGGTTGATAAAGTTAAGTCTCTGTCGTTCATGTGGTTAGCGAAGTTTCCATTTCTTTCCTTCAACTATCATTGTTGGTGACTTAGTCCCTTCGCCACGTTGGATATAAGTTAATAGTTATTGGCTTTATTAAGTTACTGTGTTTTGTTTCCATTGTAAATATATATTTTTGTGACTCTGATGTCTTTTTCTAGCATATCTTGTGCTAAAGAGGACCTTTTGATGTGGTAATATAATTCATTTTAGCCTCTTAAAAAAATTAGTAATGTTATTATTATTTTTTAAATAAAGAATTTTTATTATTTTGAAGTGGAAATCTAAACCGAATATTTTATCATTCCACTCCTTAACTTACATGTATTAGCAGTGTAAAATATTTTTAAATTATAAGTGATGACTTGCGTTTTATATTTGTTGTTGTGCCCCAAAACAAAAATTCGAAAAAGACTTCTTACTTTGTTAAATATCACTGTTACAAAAAAATTATAATTTCAAAATTATAATCTCATAACTTTATTAATTTATTTTTGGAAAACCACTTCCATTACTGTGTTAAATATCATTGCCACTAAGTTTGTTCTAGAAATTAGAATCTTTAGGGTGGTTTGAATTTATTAAATATAATTTTTTTAAGCGGTATACTTAAACAAAATACATCATATTTAAATATAAACTGAATCAATTCAATGACTCAAACCAACTTATTTTTCTTTCATCAAATTATTCGAATTCATCGAATATTTTTTTTAACAAACCAAAATAAAATTATATAACTACATCAATAGCAGTTTCGAAGTATAAGGTGTGTCTAGAAAACCACTACAAATATGAAAAAGAGTTACTATCGAAAGAAAAAAACAAGAGAAGTTAGTCAAATGTCCAAACAAGTTAAGGGGCTTGACCACCCTATCTGAATACCATAAACAAACATAACTTTTTTAGCTTTCATCGAATCATTAGTTGACCTTACTCGCGGCCACCGCTACTACTTTTCCTATCTTGTTCTTTCTATGTTATGACAAATCTCCATTCTTGCTTTATTTTTTCTCATTAATTAATATATATCATGACATAGGAATAGATAGTGTGATGTTCAATTAAATACAAACATATCTAGAAGTTTTTTTTTGTTTTTTGATAAATATCTAGAAGTTTTATTATTTTTATAACTCCTACTATATCTAGAAGTTAGATTACTCATCTTTTCTTTTTCATCATAATATAATACTACGTAATGCCGTAACTTTATTTATCGTTCCACATTAATGTCAAAGATTGAAACCACAAATTGATTTTTTCTAAAAAAAGATTGTTCAATTACAACAAAAACTATAAGATTTCCAATAAAAGCTTATAGGGAATATTAGCAACATCACAAGAGGTAGGTTCCAATTTGTCACATAGTTGCACAAAATTCAACTCTTCAAACTTAACGCGTTGAACTATACCACCAAACACAGCACAACAATTAAATGCAAAAAATATACTATAGTACCTCTTCAATATTATAACTTCTTCAACATCATTTTGTAACACACATGTTCATGTTCATGTTCAAATAACTTATTTTCTCATAAACCATTCCTTAAAAAAAAAAAAAACCAAACCATGCAACTCCATAACCTTTGCATTGTTTTACCACAAAATTCAGGTGAGATGATGAAAGAACAACCTGAAAAAAGTTTCCAAAAACAATCTCCTCAATCTTCAAAGAAAGAAAAATTTAAGTCCAAGGTTCCTTCAAGGGCTTGTGGTGGAGGACAACAAGTTCTTGATTTGCTTCATGATTCATTGAGCAAGTTATGTAGCTCAAGGTGGCTGGGAGGTGCAAAAAGAATTTACAAAATTAGGGGGGTGCAAAAAGGAAAAAGGAAAAACTCTTCTAGTAAGACTGTTTTTCATGACATGGATGGTGTACAATTTGCTGTCAAGATTGGAAGAGACAATCCAAGGATTTTTAGCTATGCAGAACTTTTCATAGGTTCTAATGGTTTCAATGAAGAACAAGTTCTAGGAAGTGGAGGTTTTGGAAAAGTGTACAAAGCACTTTTGCCAAGTGATGGAACTTTGGTTGCTGTGAAATGCTGTTTATCAGAGAAAGGTAAACAATTTGACAAGAGTTTCTTAGCTGAATTAAACGCCGTAGCCGATCTTCGACACAAGAATCTTGTTAGGTTGAGAGGCTGGTGTGTTCATGAAGATCAATTACATCTTGTTTACGATTACATGCCTAACCGAAGCCTTGACCGAGTACTTTTTCGACGGCTGGAGAATTTAAAGAATGAACCACTTGGTTGGGGACAAAGAGGTAAGATTGTTAAAGGTTTGGCTGCTGCATTGTATTATCTGCATGAACAGTTAGAGACTCAAATCATTCATAGAGATGTTAAAACAAGTAATGTTATGCTTGATTCTCATTACAATGCTAAGTTAGGTGATTTTGGCATGGCAAGGTGGTTAGAACATGAACTTGAATATGAGTTCAAGTACAAGTACAATTACAGCAGCAACAATAAGAAGACATCAAGTAGAATTGATCATTTCAAATTGGGAGAAACTTCAAGAATTGGTGGAACAATTGGTTATCTTCCGCCAGAAAGCTTGCAAAAGCCAAGCAATGGAACTTCCAAATGTGATGTATTTAGCTTTGGAATTGTTGTGCTTGAAATTGTGTCTGGAAGGAGAGCAATTGATCTAGCATACCCTGATGATAAAATCATTTTGATTGATTGGATCAGAAGGCTTTGCGATGAAGGGAAGCTTCTAGAAGCAGCTGATACAAGGCTACAAAAAGATGGATCATATAATTTTTCTGAGATGAAGCATTTCATTCATATAAGTCTTCTTTGCACACTTCATGATCCAAATTTGAGGCCTAATATGAAATGGGTTGTGGAAGCACTTTCTGATTTAAGTTTCAAACTTCCTTCACTTCCATCATTTCTATCTCATCCTCTTTATATCTCTTTGTCTTCACCTTCTGAAACTACCAGTTCTAGTAGCACAAGTGGCACGATCTCGGCCGCAGAAAACTTTAGCCTAATCACAAACTATAGTTCATCGAACTATGTTACAGCAGCCGGTGAAACAGTTTATGTAACAGCTGAACACAAAAACAGTGGGATCAGGTCTTCTAAGAGCATGAATCAGAATCATTACAAGCCAAATTTTCCGGTGGTTGAAACTCCAAGAGAAATTTCATACAAAGAGATTGTTTGTGCTACAAGTAACTTCTCCGAGTCGAGAAGGGTAGCAGAACTTGACTTTGGAACTGCTTACCATGGAATCCTCGACGACAATTGTCATGTTTTGGTGAAAAGGTTAGGGATGAAGACATGTCCTGCACTGCGCGATAGATTCTCAAACGAACTCAGGAATCTAGGAAAGCTTCGACATCGGAATTTGGTTCAGCTTCGCGGTTGGTGCACCGAACAAGGTGAGATGCTTGTGGTTTATGATTACTCGGCTAGTAGAATTCTCAGTCAACAACTTCAACAAATTCATAACAAAGGTAGGAACGATTATCGATGTTCGGTGCTTGAATGGCATCATAGGTACAACATAGTGAAATCACTTGCTTCTGCAGTTCTTTATCTACATGAAGAATGGGATGAACAAGTGATTCATAGAAACATTACCTCTTCAGCTGTAATTCTCGAACAAGATATGAATCCAAGACTTAGTAGTTTTGCTCTAGCTGAATTCTTGTCAAGAAATGAGCATGGCGACCATGTAGTCAATGATACCACCAAATCAGTTAAAGGGATTTTCGGTTATATGTCGCCGGAATATGTCGATTCAGGCGAAGCCACCTCGGCGGCCGATGTTTATAGTTTTGGTGTGGTGGTGCTTGAAATTGTTAGTGGAATGATGGCGGTGGATTTCAGGTACCAAGAGGTTCTTTTAGTGAAGAAGGTTCATGAATTTGTGATAAGAAAAAGACCATTGAAGGAATTAGCTGATATAAGACTCAATGGAGAGTATAATGAGAAAGAATTGATAAGGTTGGTAAAATTAGGAATTGCATGTACTAGTTGTGATGCTCAATTAAGACCAAGCATGAGACAAATTGTGAGCATTCTTGATGGAAATGACAAATTACTCAACATGAAGAACAAGGAAAGTAGGGAAGAATGGAGAGACAGAAATGCTTGTTCTTTATCAATGATTCGCAGAATTCAAGCCCTAGGAATACAGTAAGAAGTTACATGAGAAATTTGCTATAATCAAATGGAGACTTAAATTTTTGTATAACAGTGAATTCACTTGTGTTTTCAGTTCTTTTTCTGTCTATGTTATATCTACTTTGTTTGATTATTATGTTATGATATATTGTATATAAGTGAAGCTTAATGTAATCAGTGTTATGTTTCTATTCACATATTTGTGTTCTAATTTTCAATGCCACAAGGAAATTGTGTAAGTTTCTACGATACATTCTTTCTTAAGAAAATGAGAAAACACATTAAGTGTCGGTTTGTTTTAGCGGTAAGATTGGAGTGAAGCTCCAATTTGTAGCTTCTTAATACCACGGCCAAGTTGGCATCAAAATGCGAGAATGAATGATACAACGCCAAACCAAACATAGTAGCGATATAATCTAACTTGAAGCACTCTTATGATCTGCGGTGTAACTTCTTTTTATGCATTTATTCATCAACATCAATCCCGACCCAATTAATGAAACCAAAGAGAAATTCCCTGAATGTGACTTGACCGTTCTTGTCCCAGTCCATTTCTCCTATGAGGTAAACAAAACCAGAAAAGAAGTTAGTCCTTTTAATATGACTTAAATGTCTTTTAGGACCAAGCAAATATACCACTTTTTGCTTGAACATATTGTTCTGTTTAGTCTTTGAAATATTTTTTTACGTCGAAATTAATCTTTGTAATATGTAGAGCATTTGATTTTGGTCCTTCTAATATGGACTAAAGTTAATATTACGAGAACTAAAACCAAAAAGTGATATATTTGCGGGGACCAACAATTAATAGATCATGCTAGCAAAGAAGAATTGAAATGAACAATACTGAATCTGTTTTTAGTGATGTGTGCCGGGGATCTTTCTCTAGGGTTCGTCTCATTCATTGTCCTGACCATGTCTTTCTTGTTAAGCTTCCCATCACCATTTTGATCAAAAAAGAGAAAGATTTCAACGATTTTATCAAATACTTGTCCGAGCTGTGCTAACTCTGCCTTTGGTGACTGAAACAAACAAAAAGTCATAATATAGAGTCACATATGGTTTAAGGACATATATCAATTTCAAGATCAAGAAAACATAAAACCTAGCGGTGTATTCACGACTGGACCGGACGGTTCAACTGGTTGAACCGAGAACTGACCAGTCTGCTGTCAGTCTCTTAGAATTGTATAGATCCAGGCTGAACTGCAGTTGGTCCAATCGGTTCAATTTAAAAAAAAAAAGAAAGATATTTATTAGTAATTCTGTTCAACCGATTGAGCTAATTGAACCACGGCCAGAAATCTTATGGTTCAATCTCCGGTCCAGTTTTGAAAACATAGAAATCAAGTTTATAAAGAATACATTATCAGAGGATAAAGGTTCTGTTAGGATATGAATGAGGCATAGGAGAACAATAAATTCATTGAACTGTATCCCCTTGCTTCCATCAATATCACAATACTGAAAAATATTCTCAATCTCATTCTCTGGAAGATGAAGTTGCAAATCTTCTAAGAAAGTTTTCAGTTCACGAGGCTCTATGGATTCATTAGAGTCTTCATCTATGAAACATACAACATAACACAAGTTAGGTTTCTATCAAAATTAAGATGTGGCTTATAAAGAAAAGAATAAGTAAACCGTCATTTTTGTTCCTAAATGTGCGAGACGCTGCCATTGTAGAAATTACAAACATATTCTCAAATGCCGTTTGTTGGTAATATTATGGACTAAATTAACAAATTCAAGGACTATACATATTAGCAGAAGACACGTTCAAAGACCAAAATTACTAAGAAAATTCAATCAGATATGCTTTTGTAATTTTGATATTTTCAAAACTATTGTGACGAAGTCTCAGACATTTAAGGACAAAAGCGAGTGTTTACTAAGAAAGAATGTTTGGATTGTTGAAACTTACCATATTGTTCAAACATTCCTCTTAAAGTTTTGAGTCTATCCTTGAACATAGGGAACAGCATAACTATACTATCAATTGATTTCAATTTGGTTTGTCCAAATTTATTTCTTCTAATTTCAGCTATTTTCTTTTCAAGCTTTCTTTCCAAGTTCTTTTTCTCACCTTGTTCACTGATGCAACAGATTACTGCTCCCATTTTATAGGCAAAAACTTGAGAAGAAAAGAAAAAGGTAAGATAAAAATTCCTTGCATGAGGTCCAAGGAAACAAATTGTTCAACTCATAAATTTATTCAAATTTCAACATTGGTTAGGGTCAAAGTGAATAATTTCAATTTGAAAACTGTTAAGAGTAATAATCGAACAATGGTGTCTTTGATTCTCTACTCAACATTTGATATAAACAAATGGCCAAAAAGAAAAGGGAAAAAATATCTAGGAAGCACATCCAACATGATATGAAGTCCTATAAACTCATTCTCTTTTGTCCAATATTTTAAAAATCGAACCGGACATTGAAACATTAAGACCTACCTCTGAATCATAATTCAATTGCTTTAAATCACTTGAATTCGACAAGCTCAAAAACACTATTTTGTCTATTTACCTCAAATTTGAAGCAACATCATATATATGCATGTGTGTACAATTTTCACTAAAAAATTTCGGTTGATATATATTTCAAATCATCACTACTTCATATTCAGGTAACATACAAATTCCAAATATTCTCCAATATGCACAACAAGACATGCACTAGATTAAACAACAGAAAGGGAACATGACAAGAAAAAAGAAACTTACTTACAGATTTCTCCGTGCTTGGCTACAGATATTTTAAGAACAACCTTAGAGTCATACACAAGTTTTATAGTGTATATGCAAACATCTATGAAAAAGGGAAGAACTTTAGAAGTTTTTAAAGAAAAAGAAAATATTAAAGTAAGAAAACAAAGTTTAGTGGATTCCAAAGGGGAGATGCCATTTTTCCTCTAGTGTTGTTCCTATATGAGTTCTTTTTTCAAGTATATCCAAATTAGGGGGTAATCAAAAGAATATATTCTATTGATTAACAAACTGCAAATAAAGCTTATTCTTGATTTGTTTGATGGTATTTCCAATAAACTAAAACCACAAGAAAGTTGACTCAGTTGATAAAGAGTTGACTTACCCGTAAGAACGTGGTTTCAATTCCCATTACCAACGTAAAAACCTCTTCGGTGGATGATTTCTAAGTACATTTGTTAGCGCTTCTTGAGATCTTCCCTGACCTGGTGAGACAAAAGCCCAACCCAACTAAATTTTTGTTTAGCTAAAAGGACAATTCAAAACCATGTTACAATATTGAGACTATGTTTGGTATCACAGTGGATGTGCCATAATCACGCTGATCCACCTTAATTTTCTAAAAGCTACACTTTATATCTTTTACAAAATCACGATGAGTCATCGTGATTCTGAAACAAGCACCGTGATACCAAACATACACTAAGTTGAATTATAAATGTTTAAATCACCTCATGACCATCTTTCCATAGGCTAGCTTAAAATATTCACCGTTGAGGAATGTAGTGTTGATAGACTGATTATCTAAATACTGTTCGAGCAAGAATATGATGCAACTGATGAAAGCAATCATCAACGAATTAGAAATGGAAAAAAAAGGTTATTAGCTGAATATTGTTCTAGGAAACGCTTAAGCATATTGTGATGGATTTGATACTAACTCTTGTCTATGAAAAAAATGGGACAGTGGAGAACCCATCTTTTATGCACCATAGATTATCAGTGATAAATGATAGTGAAAACTCGGTGTGGCCGATAACATGGCAAAAAAACTATGACAATGCTTTGTCAAAGAATGAAAACAAGTCAGATTGAAGAGGCGAACGACGCTTAAGTGCCGCTTGGCTAACACTTCCAAAAAAGAGAAATATCCAAATTAAAAAATGGACAAAGTGAGTAGAGAAATATCCAAAATAAGGGGTTTTCTCTCCTAGTGAGTAGCCTTCAGGTTTTTATCTTTGTATGAGAAGTTATCTTCCCTTTGTCCTGTCACTATGTATAATTGGTCCCTTCTCGTTAATGTTCTCAAATGTCTAAGAGGGACCATAAATGAGGTAGTCTACCATAGACCTTATTATTATTTTTAAAAAAAAAAAAAGACTGTTGGATCATAAAGGTTAATTATATCTAGGTCCAATAGAAAGCTTACATCATGATAGTTATAGATTCCGTGCTACACTCCATGGATGCGTTCCAACGTGACATTAAATGGATGGAAAGTATTTATATGATGAGAGGAAGACATTGATGGTGTTGATTTGGCCATCGAAGGCAAGATGATAGTAGAGATCGCCTAATGTAGTGAACGTCGACTAGGGTTTTTAACGGGAAAGGGAAGAAGAAAAATGATCCATGAGAGAAAAACTAATGAATATGAATGTTGATCTCAAATTCAACATATTTCATTAACTTTTGTGTCCCATTAAGAAATCGAACAGTTCGACACAACCAATTTATGTGTTGGCCCACCGGAGGTCTAGGATGGGTCGGACCGACCTACTTTACACCCACTTTTTCTACTTTAATAAGTATATTAGATCTTAATAAAGAGATTTGACAAGAGGCCAAATGTTTGGGATATTAAGGCTTTTTTTTGTTGTTGTTTCTATCTATGTGAAAGAGATGGAAAAAAACGAAAGAAAAGAAGAAGGGCCGAATCAACTAAAAAAGAAAGTGAATTTCTTTTCCGACCCTCCAAGTTTGTCATGTGTTTTATTTTTGGACTCTAAAATCCAAAAATTGAGGGTTTTCGAAGTATTTACACTTTGAGAATATACAATCTGAAATGTCATGGGGTGTGCGGGAAGGTTAGAGTAAAATTATTTCTCCTGCCATATGCTCCAATTGCAACTTCAAATTATTTCTCCTTGTCTTTGATCGAAATTGCAGTGTGTCGAAGTCTTGGTCGAAATTGTGGTGTGTCGAAGTTTGTACGTTCTTGGTCGAAATTATGGTATCTCTTTGCACTTTGCAGCATGTCAAAAGAACCCATCTGGCTTGTCGAAATATAATCATGACTTCGACCAAATATTTTAATTTGGTATTAACAGTTGGAAAAAAACCTCTAACTTCAAAATTCTCTTCTGATTCTCAATACTAAAAGATGGTAAATGCCCATTGAAGGATTATTGAAGAAGTTCAAGATGAATGATTGCAAGCCAGTCGCTACTCCACTAGTAACAAATGAAAAGCTACAAAAGGATGATGGATCCCCATAATTTGATGCATCACACTATAGAAGTTTGATCGGGAGTTTACTATATCTTACTGCCACAAGACCATACATCATGTACGCTACAAGTCTCCTATCAAGGTTCATGCAGAAACCAAGTCAAATTCACTTTGGAGTTGGTAAAGAGTCCTAAGATACTTGCAAGGCACAAAGGAGTATGGCATATGGCATAAACCTAAGAGCAACTCAAAGCTGCTTGGTTACACTAACAATGATTGGGCAGGATCAGTAGATTACATGAAGAGCACGTCAGGTTATGCCTTCTCACTAGGATCAAGATTTTTCTCATGGGCATCAAAGAAGCAAGCTACAGTTGCACAATCCATAACAGAGGCTGAGTACATTGCAACAGCTGAAGCTACAAGTCAAGCTATATGTCTTCGAAGAATACTTGTAGAAATAGGTGAAATAAAAGATGAGTCTTCCATAATCTATTGTGATAACAAATCTGCAATTGCAATCACAAAGAATCCAATGCATCACAGTAGAACAAAACACATAGCAATCAAATATCACTTTATCAGAGAAGCTGAAGCGACTAAACAAATCCAGCTCGAGTATTGCACTACAGAAGACCAAATTGCAGACATATTCACAAAGGCATTACCAAGATCAAGATTTGAGCTACTACGAACTATGCTTGGAGTTAACGAAATATGCATCAAGGAGGAGTGTTAAAATGTGCTGCATATTTCTAGAATTCTCTAGAATGCATTAGTAACTTATAGAATGTTATAGAATGATGTACATGTCTAGATTTCTCTAGAATAGTTTAGTATGTTTTAGAATTAATTAATACTACACATGTAGTAGGAAATGTCATGAAGAATCTAGAAAGAACTATCTAGAACATGACACCACACTATAAATAGGCAAGCATGTACTCATTTGTAATCAATCCAAATCAATCCAATTTGGAGAGCAATGCAATCTATTCTTGCTCCAAGTCCTCACACTACTTACTACTATATTTCAACTATCAACTAAAGTCTTCTTCACTATCCAACTACACTCTAAACTATCACTACTACCCAAAATACTAACAATAGACTATGTTCATAGATCTTCTACTAATTTTCCTTCCCTTAAAATCCTACACCAAGTTCATTTTCTAAAGCTTAAATTTCTCATCAAGATTCTCTCTATGTCTCCACTTCTTGAGGATCTGCTCTTGAAAGATTTACAAGTAACTGACAATACTCTTACTGATGGTGATGCTGCTGCTTTGAAACCCTTCCCTAAATTGCTCTAGCCGATGTTTCTGAGTCTTCTATTTATGCGTGTTTTCTGCCCTTGAAACTCTTTTACAATGTCCAGTTTCTACGCTCACAAATGCTGCTACAAACACATGGACCTTAGCTTCCACGACGGATATTACTAGATTTCCCTAATGAAATTCATCTGCGCCTGCCCTTCTCTTCAAAGTCTCGCCATTCGTAAGACCGGACGGATCATTAAGTAATGATGATCAAAATTGGCCGCGTCCACAATTTGTCCCTCAATGCATTTCATCACATCTACAAATGGAGGCAACCAAAGTGAGCATGAATTTACCAAATATGTGCTCCAAAATGCAACAGTCTTGCGCAACGTCACCATCTACATAAGTACTTCTTCAAATCCACCCAAGGACCTCCAATTAGAAACATCAACAAGACCTATTACTTATGTTCTAAATTACTATTGCCTTTTTTTCATGATTCTTTACTTTTCTTATTTAAATTGTTTTTCTATATGACACTTCTGCTCTTGCTGCTACTATAGATGTAAACTTATGATGATTAATTATGGTACACTTAATCTATCTTTCCCAATAGCAATGGTTTGATTGCGCTAATTCTGATTTTGATTTTGATGCATAAACATGTATCAATTGAAAAATTGTCTCTTATTTTCCATGTACCTTTATTCTTTTCCACAATTGCTTGGAAAAAGATTAAACATGTAATTGCATAATGGTCTTTTTGAATACTTGATTTATTAATTTGACATGATATAGAAAATATGAGAGGCAGCTAAGTTTAAATGTGTGTTGAAGTTTGAACCAAGGCGAACTAAGAAGCAAAAAATAATGTAAAAATTAAAAAGTGTATACACACGGTGTTGGTATCAGAAAATGTGTTTGCAAAACGAGCAAATCTTACTTGAACACAAATACAAATGAAAAATGTTTAGACACACTTATAGAAAAATAAATGAAAAATAATTTAATCGCTTCATTTAATTACTTTCTGTTTTAGTTTTTTTTCAATTTATGTGTGTGTCTAACCATATTTTATTTGTGTTTGTGACCAAGCAAGTATTTCTCTTGCAAAACATATCCATTGCCTAGAAACTCTAGAAATGTATATCGCTTCATCTACAAGTACAATTAAACCTCTAAGTAGAGGTTAGGGTTCTCTCATGTTGAAAAAAATAAATAAAGAAAATAACGTGGAAGATTTAGATTTTTTCAGATATAAATGGGAGTGTTTTGGAGTTTTAGGAAGGGCCATTCCTAGAGTTTTATGGGTCTTAGGCATAATACGAGAAAAGGGCCCCTTTAATAATACATCATAAATTATTTTAGTTCATTGTTGTGATTTTATCAGGTCTTCATTTCGTTTTATTCTGGCTTTTTACTACCAAAAAGGAACAAAAAACACAAAAAAATATGAGTGGGCGACATGATCCTAAATGCGTCTCACATCAGTTTCATGATCATGAATGCGCCTAGCATGATTTTGCATTATCAAATTCAGTTTCACAATCCTTTTAATCAATTCAAGAAAGTTGGCATTACCATAATGATATAATTAATTTTTTTGGAACCTTTGAATGACAAGATTAAGATTATTTTCTTTAGTAGGTTCATTTTCAACCAAAATATAATTTGTTTTGTTATAAAATTATCCTAATTTCTTGGATAATAAATATGACCAATATTTTTAATATTAGTGAAGCACAATATTAGGAACAAATGACCCAAAAAAATATCACCAATTTCTTCGATAATAATTTTTTTGGCACATTATTAAGAACAACCAAAGTTTTTTTTTTATAGGTATGGTGTATATAGAAATATTTGTATATACGAGGGTATATATATTAAATTGCGACAAAAGGGACAAAAACATTAACATGCTTCAACCCAACCTTTTATCATGTTAATGTTTAGGGCCTTTCAATGAACATGGCTACATACACCCTCAAAAACTCAAATAATTCTATACACACCCCCACCATAATTTTTTAGGACCCCCTACCGGCATGAGCCCTAGGCCGTCACAACCCCGCCCTATGCCTAGGTTCGGTCCTGATTTTAGGTAAAAGATAAAAATTGGGTAAGGGTTAAAACTTTTAACATGAAAAAATTGAGATGATTTTTTTCCTTCTTGAGAAAGTATTCTATGACACTGAGAGAATAATACATTAGTAATACACATTTTGAGTCGGCTTATCTAAAATCTGAACTCATACAAATCGATCCGTATGAAACAAGAAGTTTGGATACCATAAAGGTATGAAAATATATATCTTTACACAAAACCTGATCATAGAAATCAAGAATTTAAATCATGTGGAAAAATTGACTTTATCTTTGCAACTTTAATTATATCAACATAAAACAACATATTAAGATCGATTGATCACTGAGATAATATTACCTTAAAAAGACATTAGACCACATAATAAAGGTTTCAAGTCTCCATAAAAGTTACTCATCCAAGTCATAATAGTAAACAAGCATTAGTTCCATCCACCAGAAAACTTAGCAAAACAAAATAACTCTAAATAGAGTCATTAAAACAATACACCACATCGCAAAACACAAGTTAAACAATAACATAAACGAAACATAAATTCATGATAACTTTATTACTAATAAACCCAACCCATCTTAAGGGTTTTTATAGATCATCTCCATGAGATCAATTTCTTGCTTAAGAGAAACCTCCGGAAAAAACTCCATTCCATATGATCCAAACTCATAATTCATTGTGGTACCAGATCCACTTGCCATTCCATCATCACCATTGAACGTCATTGGAACATACCCACAAATTTCGTTCTCTGGAGTAGCCAAACCTTTAGTTCTAAAATCACTCTCTGAGATTTCAAAATTCGATTGATTTCTAGTATCCATTATGCTCGTAGAATACGTCATCGGCTCATTTTCAACTTCCTTAGCATTGGTGACTTCCATTATGTATTTTAGAAGTAGTATCCCCTTTGAACTCTTACCTCGATTCTTCCTCTTGGCATTTAGGCGGCGCTTAGTGGTGTTCCAGTAGTTCTTGATGGAGTTCTCGGTGCGCCCTGACAATCTTTTTGAAATTTCAGTCCACTTGTTTCCAACTATTTTGTGAGCTTCGATTAGTATTTTGTCCTCCTCTTCGGTCCACGAATCCTTCTGAAATCATACATAACAATTTGTGTGGGTTAGATATATGGTTAATTATATTTAATGTAAGGAAGATTCTCATTTCATCAATTTAGTAATGACTTATTCCAATTAGCTATCTAACAAAATATAGCATGCATTTGTTCCCACGGTGGCACCATGTGGAGAACAAAATTGTGAATTTCTTTTTTCATGAAATTGTGGTATATTTGACATTGTGATAGAGAATCATAAACAACAGGCAAATTCAAACACCAATTTAACACATATAGGCATATTGGAGATCAACCAATTGTATGAATAACACTCTTGTTAAATTTCCCTTAAAAAACCTCTTGTTAAAGTTACATCGCTAAATAAATCTATGTAAATTCTATATTTTGTCATTTCAAATGGCAAATTAATTGACTATATCAAACCTGCAAATTTAGTAAAGTTTTAAAAAAATCATCAATTTACTTCAGTCCAATATGTGATAAAATATTTGAAATAAGGGTAATGTATGTATCGATCATAAGCTTACATGGCTTATATAGATATTCAACTTCAAGTGTTGGATTGACAAAAGATAATATTCATAAATACTTATTAAATGGAATAATTTTGACAAGTATTACTCTAAAAATAAATTGAGTCACACTCATGTATATCTAGCGTTCAACATCGATCATTTACCTTGTCTGACAATTAAGGATAACATTTTACAATGCAATGTAATTAAAAACATAGCAAAGTTATTCCACATGAATTATTTTGATAGGAAGCGGCAACAAAAGAAAACATAATAAGTTTTTAACATAAATCATGACTAATAGTTGTCTATAGACATCGTCATTTTTGTGTTCTACAAAAAGTAACCCATTCATCATCAGTATTTTCAAAAATGTTTGAAAAAATGTCTTTAAACAAAAAAATTCTTGATAATAGGAACAATAAGAATATTGTATCTCTATTTAGTACAATACTTATTTATGAAAAATGACAACTAGTCTAGTCGTGATGTATTATAAAAAAGATCATTATAAATCCAATGAAATGTTTATTAAACTATTATGATAGTTACAAATTCAGCTTTTCTTTATAAAATCATAAACACATAATGATTTTACTTACGATGATTCATTTATTTACTTGCATCCATAATTTTTTTCGTTTTATTTGATGCAGCTATATGTGTACATGTAAAAATCAAATATGTTAAGGTAAAAAATAAGCAAGAATCAATATTGCTTAGAATTGATATTATTTTATTTATATTTCTATGTGTAATAAATAAATTCTAGAAATGATTAAAAAGAATGATACCTTAATGTCTGGTCGAAGATGATTATTCCATCTCTCTCTGCACTGTTTTCCAATTCTGCCATTCAGATACTTAGCAATACGTGACCATTGTCTAAGCCCAAAGCGATCCACCAATTGGACCAGAACCCTACAAAAATATAAAACAATTATTCATTGTTTATCGTATGTCAATAATTGATAACAAATAACCAAAAAAAAAATCAAGGTAAGATGAATCAAATTGAAAATTAAAACAATAAACAAAGACAATACAAAATTTTAAATGATTTGATATACCGATCCTCATTTGAAGTCCATTGTCCCTTGATTTGATTGGGATCCTTGTGTTGAATTTCATTATTATTTTGAATCCTCTTCAACCGCTTTTGGTCACTGAGCACGAATTGTTGATCATTTTCTCGGGATTTGTTTCCAATTCCATCATTGAATGAAAGATCTCCTTGAAGCTCATAATTAGCTGACACATATTGATGTGCATCATAAGCTAGTGATGGTGATAGAGAGGGACTTACCCGAGGTTGTGAAGTTTCACCATATTGAAAGAGATTTTTTGTAGACAAATCCCAAATTCCTTTGTTAGTGTTAAGGCGACCATGTATGTTTTCCATCTTATCATGGTTTGGTGCAAAGATCATTGGATTTCGAGCACTGATAAATTCTCTCTGAGACCCATTGGTGTGAGTAGCCTTGTACCGATGGGTGGGGATCAAAGGGAATGGGCTAATGGGGGAAGGAACCATTGCAAAAAAACTAGAGTGATTTTGGTACAAATATGTGGTGTAATGTGATGGTGGAGGTGAAATATTTGAACCTAGTTGAGAAGGAACCATTATGGGGATCTCTGATTTCGCGTAAGGATTTTTTTCTCTGCAAAACTAGGATATGATTCCCTTCTATAGATTATGATAGAAACCAGAGAGAGTTTCTTGTACGAGAGTGGGTGAGTGTGTGTGCTTGTTTGAAAATTATCTAAACTGAGATAGTAAATTTACAAGACACACGACTATTGATGTTATAACATCAAACGGTCCATATTCATTGTTTCTATGACTGTTGAGCTTCGAAGTCAACAAATCAAATGAGAAAATAGACCGTACACAGATTTTGTTTAGCTCCATCCACTTTGGTAATTTATTATAAATAAAAAAGGAATTATAAGTTTATTACAATAAATAATGAGCTCACGAGTATCACGTGATGGTTCTATTATTATTAATATTCAAAATAACATATCAAAATTTTTATTACAACAACTTTAACATAAATTGCACTCAAACATAAATAATATGTGTGTGAGTATATGCGTGCGCGTTTGATGTACGAATTAAGCAAGTGTACCAAATTGTTTATCAAGTAGTAAAGTGATAAGTAGAGAATCGTATTCACATGGATTATCGTTTCGTCCAAATAATTCGCATTACTTATTTTTGCAAGTTAGAAGATATAAAAGATAAGAGTTAGAAAGCTTGCAATTTTTGTCTGTTTGCAACAGAGCAAGTTTACATGTTTTTGGTTGCAGAAAAGTAAGCAGCGGTTAGGATTCTTTGAATCACCCTTATTTCTATTGTTGGATATTAAATAACAGTAATGTCGCGTTTATTTATCATAGCTGGACTATACAAGTGATGAGGCCATTGAGACGTGTCTAACCTAGAAGGTTGGAAGTTGCATCTATTGATCACACGGTGGTCCTTACGTGTGAGATCTATAAATCTCGGTTAAATAGGTCGATCCCTCCTAAGTTTGGTTGCACCTGTTGATCGCACTGTGATCCTTATGTGTGAGGTCTTACCGTCTCTAAGGTATTTGAAAGCAAAAACTTAAGTTGACATTCCAATTTTTCCCAAGGCAATGAAGGCCAAGTTTCCATTAGTTCATCCGATCTAGGAACCTTAGGATACTCATAGGACACTTTCTCTCACTTAATTAGTAGTTCTACAAACGGGAAACCCTAATCTACGTCTACCTTAGTAAGGTTTGAGAGTGGTTCTATTAGGCTACATATTATTACCTTCAAGCAGATACTTGTTTCCTTAATTACTAATCAGTTACATCCTAGGTTTAGCAGAGTTACTACTCAGTCTTAGTAATGTCACCTCTTAAGTACTTACTATCAGGGTCAACTCTTTTTCGGTATCTTTCGCTAATTACTAACTAATTACTTCCTAAAGAGATAGTTATTAGTATAATGCTATAAATATCAAGATAAAAGAAGTAAGATAGTAATAACAATATTATGCCATGTCACAGCCTAAGTATCTAATCTAGGGTTGCACCTACTACATAAATAAACTAAGGAATTTCCTAATCAAACTTAATAACGAACACAAGATAAATAAAATAAAGGGTTAATAAGCCTTTATCCCATGTAATATAGGTCACTTTTGGTTTTTCCCCCTCTACATTTTTTTTTGTCAGATTTCGTCATTGTAAAAAAAAAATTGTTTTAGAAAACCTCATAGGCCAGCTGACTATGCATTTTCGCTGATGTGGCACGCTGCGTTACCTTTTTCTGATGACGTGGCGCGCTGACTGTATAATTAATTTTATTTTTTATTGGATGCACGTGGCATTTCTGATTTTTTAAAATAAAAATAAAAAAACAAAAAAAATCCTAGAAAAATTAATAAAAATGAACAATAGTGAAAAAATAAAAAAAAATCTGAAAAAAATAAATTCCGGAAATATTATTAAAAAATGAAAAAATAATAATTAAAAATGATTAAATAATTAAATAATTAAAAAATCTAGTAAAATGAAAAATAATGACAATTTTTTAAAAAAAAATTAAAAAATTCTAGAAAATTAAATTTTTTAGAAAAAAGTCATATTTCCAAATTTTATTCAATACCGGAAAAATTAAAAAATTCTGGAAAAATGAAAAAAAAAATTATATTTTTTTGATAGTAAGAAGTTTTATTTTTAAAAAAATTGAAAAATTCAGTAACTTAAAATATTTTGAAATTTTTTAAAATACTAAGCAAATATATTTCGATATTTTTTTAAAAAAAGTTCAGAATTATCTTTCGAAATTAAAAAGTTTGTTTTTTTATTTTTTTTACAAAAAATAAAAATAATGGAAATCAATATCCATTGTATCCTATTATTCATCTAAGTTATATTATTTACATTAGTTCAGAATTTTTTTTTAAATTTTTTCGAAAATTTTGATATATATTAATCTTTTCCAGATTTTTTTTTTCCAATTTTTCCATAATTTTTCATTTTGCAAGATTTTTTTTATTTTTTAATCATTTTTATTAATTTTTCTAGAATTTTTAAAAAATTTCTGATGTTTTTCATTTTTATTGATTTTTTTTAAAAAAATTCGTTTTTTTAATTTTTAATTAAAAAAATAAAAAATGGCGCCTAAAAATAATAATAATTATACAGTCAGCGCGACATGTCATCAAAAATAGGTGACGCAACGTGCCACATCAGCGAAAATGCACAGTCAGCTTGCCTAAGGGGTTTTCTAAAACAATTTTTTTTACAAGGACGAAATCTGAGTTTGAGTCTGAAGACCATCAGAGTCTAAATATTCATCAGAAGCTGACTGCCAGAGTCTGACGTCATCAAAATCTGAAGTTCATCAGAGTCTGAAGTCAAGAAGCTGGAGTCAGTTAAAGTTGGTTATTTGAAGACACAATATTGCAGAAGGAGTAGAAGCCTGAAGCAACGGCTATTTCAGAGGAATTAGAAGACATTGTATGCTTATCAACTTAAGAGCGCAGGAAAAGGACAATTATACAATCACTACTCCACTACTCCACTCTCATGTTTGCACATAGTACTGCTACAATTGTGTCTATGCTGGTTAATTCTCCTAAAAAACCAATGGATTTCAAATTATGCCATCCTAGGACATTAACCAACTCAAGCAACATACCATTGGTGATTTCATCAAGCTTCAGTAACGACTCTTTGATGTGCTGGCAACCTCTCAACATCTCTTTCACACCTCTATATAAATGAGTGAAGACTGGGAGATTAATGAGAGACTCTACAACATATTGATAGTTTCAAAACTCTACTGAAATTGTTGTGCATCAATTACTTAGAATTTCTTATAAACTATCATATCTTAGAAATTCTAGATTCTTAAGAGTCTTATCTGTTTTGTATTGTGAAAACCACTGATAGTATATCAAATGTTCAAACCAAACATCTTTCTGTATAATTTGTTTGTATAGAAGTCTCTTTATTTTGTGCTTAAGCATATGAAATCTCTTGCTTGTCTGCTTGAGTATTTGAAGTCTTTTACTTTTGTGCTTGAGCATTTGTAATCAGATATTGATTTTCACGAACTCTCATTGGAAGTGCAAGGGGAACATGACTACTTCTGAAATGTGGAAGGAACATATATAATTTCTTGTGTCTTTATCCTCTCTCTCTCTCTCTCTATATATATATATATCTTTACTTTATCCGCTGCATTAAACTCTGAACATTGTTCTGGAATTTGAACTCTATCAGACTCTAGACTTTGGACTTAGTTTAAAAAGAAGAAAAAGCTAACACAATTCAACCCTCTATTCTTGTGTTTTTCTCACCTTCAGTTGCTATCAGAGCTCCGGTTCTGTTGTCCTAGCACTTAACATTGTAACATAAAAAGATCAGAGAAAAACTTGTCAACTATTGAAGGAAGTGGTTCTGGTTCTTATGTTGCCATACCATATGATTATGGTACTGAAGATAAATCATCTGGTTCAAACAAGCCTACGATGTTCAATGGATATCATAATACCTTCTCTTGGTGGAAAACCAAAATGAAGAGCTATGCGATGTCCTTTAAGATGGTGTTGGTGACTTGGTGTTAGATGAAGATGAAGTTGTTGTTGACGGGAAGAAACACATTACTGCTCAAAAGAAGATGTAGAAGAAACATTACAAGATCAGAGGCATTCTTGTTGCTGCTTTGCATCACAAAGAGTACTTAAAGATGAGTGATAAATCAATTGCTAAAGTATTGTTTGCTTCCTTGTGTTCAAACTATGAGGGTAACAAGAAATTCAAAGAAGTTAAAGCTATTATGCTGGTTCATCACTATGAGTTGTTCAGGATGAAGGAGGATGAAGACATTGAGACTATGTACTCAAGGTTTCAGACTCTAGTCTCTAGATTTAAAATTATGAAGAAAATTTATGTAGCTTCTGATCATGTGAATAAGATTCTAAGGAGCTTACTTGCTAAGTGGAGACCTAAAGTTACCGCTATTGAGGAAGCTAAGGAATTAAACACTAAAAGTGTTGAAGATCTTATCAACTCTCTCAAATGTTATTAGATTAGTCTAAATGAACAAGAAAATATTAGGAAGCCAAAGACTATTGCACTAAAGTCTAAAGGAAAGTCTTCAAAAGCTTTCAAAGCAAATGAATTTGAAGACGAGTCTCCTACTGGAGATTCAGATGAAGATCCTGCTGTTGTTGAAGAGATCTTTATGTTCTCCAATAGACTTCAGTATTTGGCTAGGAAGAACAAGAGGTTCTTGGGCAGAGGCAGTGGCTACAAAGGCTCAAGAAAAGAAGATCATAAATGTTGTTTCAACTGCAAGAAACCTGTACTCTTCATTGTTGATTATCCTGACATGCAGAAAGAGAATCAAAGGAAAAATTAAAGAAACCAACCTTTAAATCCAACAAGTTCAGAAGACAGATCAAGCAGAGTCTGATGACTACTTGGGAAGATTTAGACAATGAGTCAGAGTCTGATAAAGATGAAGCAAATGTGGCTATGTGATTAATGGCCAGAGCTGAACTTATTGAGTCTCTTAAAGATAAAGATGAAGATGGAGAACCTGAAACAGACTCTGAAGATGAAAATAAGGTATACTCTAAGATTCCCAGAGATGAACTTATTGAGTCTCTTAAAGAGCTTCTCACACACTTTGAAAACAGATCCAATGAGTTGAAAGATTAAAAAGAAAAATATGTTGATTTATTGAAACAACATGAAAAAACTCTTTTGGATCTGAAGGAATCAGAAAAATAAAATGAGTGTTATGACTTCCTTTGTAGAACTTATGAAGGTAAACTCAAATATCTCTGTCAGAAACTAAAAGAAAAGTGTGATGAGAAACCTTTAAGTACACAAGAAATTGTTCTTGAGGATTTTATCATGTCAGGTATTGACAGAAGCAAAGTAGTTTCTATGATTTATAGCATATATCAGAACAATGATAAAGGACTTGGTTTTTCAGAAGGGATACCTAATGGAATTAGTCTTAAATCATGTTCTGAATGCATTAAGGAAGGTTTGTAAACTTACTTTGTGCCTGAAGCTGTTGAATCTCAAGTTGTGATCCAGTCAGAACCTGAAGCTTCTGATTCTAAGACTATGAATCATTTAAAGTCAAGAAATCCCAAGTCTAAGGTTGTGACTAACTCTGAATATAAGACTCTAAAGATTCAGTTTCTAAAGAGGCTGGAACCTAAATCTTAGGTTTTGAAGAACTTAGAGTATGGAGTCTTAAAGCCTAAGCTTAAGAGGAGGAAAATAATTGTAGCTTCATGGGATTCAAGACCAAAAGGTGCTAAACCTAAAGTCTTGATATAAACATAAGCCACTAAAGTCTTTAGACTTGGCGGACCATGTCTGCTAACTGTGCCATATCGCTTAAGTATTGGGTATCTAACTTCTTTTGAATAGAATAGTCTAGGCCACTAGCATCCATCTCGACTAATTCATGTTCAGGCACCTGGGTAAAACACCTAGCCTTCAAGAGTCAGAATCTATTCAAATAATCATCAATAGACTCTAACATTTTACGTCGAACACTAGCCAATTCTTTTAGGCTAATTTTAGATTGTCCCATGTAAAATTGTTCATGAAATGCTTTCTCTAATTGGCTTCAAGTAAAAATGGAATGTGGAGGCAACGATGTAAACCAAGTGAACGCATTTTTGGTTAAAGAACTTGGAAAATATTTCATTCTTAAATTCTTATTATTTGTTATGTCTCCAGCCTCAGTTAAATAACAATCAATATGTTCGACACTAGATTCATTGGTTTCTCCACTAAACTTGGTGAACTTAAGGACTTTCCATCCCTTACACAATTCTTCTATTATAACATATTCTGACAAGGTTGACACAAAATTAGGCCTATGTAAACCCATATTAAAACCATTTTGAGTCAATAAAGCTTCAACTATATTGGCTATATTATTTCGACCATCAAAGTTATTTTGTTGAAATTGTCTAGCTACTTGGTCAGCGTCTTGGTTCCTTTGAACCAATATTGGAGTTCTCTACGGTTCTCTTTGTTGTTCGACAACATGTTGTTGCACTGGATTTGTAGGAACTCTATTGTCTGGCCTTTCTGCAGAAATTCCGACAATCCTAGGGTTCTGGTTTTGAGGCGTTGGCGTATTTCGCGCATGAGGAGCGCCAAAGAAATCACCAATTCGCCCCATTTGGTCAGACAATGCTTGGTAACTACTATGAGTCTCTTGAATTAAAGGATTGAACACAGTACCAATTTGTTGAGTCAACATAGGGACCATTTCATGGTTACTATATTCCATTTGTTGTCTTAAGGCCATTAAGGAAGCATTAGTTAACAGTTGTTAAGGGTTCGAACCAGGAATGCTTACTCCAGGGCGTAAAGATGGAGGACATGTTACATTAAAACTCTCCGAAAAAGTAGATGGATTAGTGTGGAAGCTTACCATAAAGGATGGAGGCATGCCATGTGGATTGTTCCTATGGCTTATTGGATCGAGATTCCATAAACATTGACCCACTTTGCCCCTAAAACCTGCATATGACTGTGGAGCCGCAGTAACGGTCGAAGCCGCCTCAGGCATAGTCGATGAAACATGAACAAGAATTGTTGTCCCTATTGTTTCCGTAAAACATGCTCCAACAATTGGTGTTGTTTGTGGGATTTGTTGCTCACTCGCCTCAAGCGTTGCATCTGACATCAACTCAATTGTTGGGCTTGATGGTGAAGCGTTGTTGCTTGGAGGACGCACCTTTTCTGGAAGTTGCCTCTTACTTCTTAAGATCATACACAACAAAAATCACAAGTTTTTAAAGAACAAATTTTCAAGAAAAATTAAAACAAAAGCACAAACAGTCCCATTGGGTGTGCCAATTTGTTTACCTTGGTTTTTGGTAAACAACTGCTTGTTTAAAATCAATTACTTGCAAGATCAACCAATAAATCTTTGGGACATATTGTGTTTGTTATTTTCCAGAAATTGATGAATGTTCTTAATGCTGTTATGTAAAAGATGAATATAATCGTCAAATTCAACAAAGGTTAAACCCGTCAAAGTTATGTCCAGAGAAATAAGTAAATTGCTTGACAAGAACAAGTAAATTGTAAAGGAATTTAAAGGAATAAACATAAATTGCATTGATTGAATGTAAATTGGTACACAAATTCATACATTCTGACTTGTTACTCGTTTTTCTCTAGATGCAGATAGTTTGAGTGTAAGTTTTCTGTATGGTTGAATTATGATCTGTTTTTTCTATGAAAAACTAGTATTTATAATAGAAAATTACTTACACAGAAACATTCAAAAATAACTACTACTAACGGTTAACGACACCTCTTTGATTTGAAATTCAAATAGCATCCTTTGACAGCAACCATTTTTTGGTTTTCATTTGGAACCAACCTTCATTCGACTCTGTCTCGCCTATCGAAACATCACCTTTAAAACAGCAAACTAAGTCTCTATTTTCGACCAAACAAGTAAGTCGAATGTATTAATTTTCTTCAGTCCAAAGTCAAACTTCATTGACTGCATTTAATATAGTCTGTCAAAAATACAGGCTAACAATGTGTTATTAAATAATGCCTCTTCTTGCTTATGCCAATTTTGATGATTACAGAGATTTACACAAACTAGGTTTATAAAATATTTTGTTGATGGAATGCATATTCATTCACTACAATGATTAGTTTTACAATTACTAGTTTTTCAGACGTCGCGCTCTCTCTCTCTCCATTAGAGGTATGTTAGTTACTAGTTACTATATTCAATTCATTCACTTTCTAATGATACAATTAGATACATGCTTTATATTTTTCAAATGATAACTTTTGAAAGGGAAATGCTTTTGTTAAAATTAATTAATGATTTTGGAAATGATTTATCATTTATGTTGAGTATGACTTATAAATAGGCACAAAAGAGACACAAGGCCCAAAAAATTGGATGTTAAACAAGGTGGAGTTTGATTGCAATGTGATAGTCAATGTGCCATTTATTTAGCAAACAATGAGACATATATAGCCAAAATCATACATATTGATGTAAGATATCACGCGTCAAGAAAGTTACTTGCATCTAGATATATATTACTTAAAAAAGTTCATACTTCATAATATATAGCTGATGTTTTAATCAAGCCAATCATTACTTACAAATTGAAGCACCGCTTAGACTTGCATGTTTCAAACCCTACATATATTTTATATTAATATATTTCTGGTGTTTCTTGTGATAAGAAATAGTTGATGTTGAGATCAATTTCTTGTGATGTCTTTGCATGCTTTGAAAGGTAAAAAAATGAACATCTAATTCTAGATCATAAAAAAGTAAAAATAAAATTAAGGAAAATACAAGATGTATTTTATAAAACTCAATTTTGCTCTTAAATTTAGTAGGTATTCAAGTAAAAAAAAAAAAGTATATATAATATACTAGCCTAGCCATTGGGATTCTTTTCTTACTATGCACATCAAACATAGTAGTAATCTCTAAAATATTGTGGTGGGGTCATTTGATAATAAAATGGATAGGTTTCAAAGTATTGAAGTGGAATGACTTCATTTATATTTGTTGACTCTTTCTTCTTCTCCTCTTTTAGAGGTCCAATCGAAACTACTTCAGTTTGACACAACTTTCTTAGCTTGCATACTCCTTTTACTGGATCAATATCTCCTGATAATGTCAATTTCTTCTCTTTCGAGTCTATTGATACTGATTCAATCCCTGCAAAATAAAAATGTTTCATGTTATATGATCTGTCTTTTTATTTACACAAATGTAGGTTTGATTCTCAAACGACGGAGTTCAAATAATATTTGAAATAGTTGTAAAATAACTATTTTGTATAAGTTTTTTTTTATAAAGTTTGATTCCGTTCGAAATAGACCTTATCAAATTAATGTAAGTCAGAGCCATGTTATGTCTTCAAAAATTAAAATCAGTCATGATTGTATCGTAAGTGAAGATGGTAAAAGATTACGGGAATATTTGATATGTTTAGTTGTGCAACCAAACCCACTATATCTCTCTTATCCTAGCTTAATGGGTGAATTTATCCGCTAAACTCTTGAACACAAAAAATAGTATGTAAGGTTGATTTCAGGTTATTACAATAAGTCTCTTATTCATGCACACAACTTATAAGTCATGTAATTTAGCCACATTACATAGCAGTGATACTTATATGATATATGAAATTCACAATGTATACCTGGAAGGCTAGATGCTGTCTTCATAACTTTTTGCTTGATTCTATCATTATAAAAGTCCACCTTCAACACCACTTTCTGTTAAAAAAGTAAATCAAAGAATTAAAATCCAGCAATTGCTTCCATTCTAAAATATGAAAGGATATAACAGCATTATTCATGCATGAAATCATAGTTAATTAAATGAGAAAAGTGAAGAAGAAAAATGGATTTCACGATTCTAATTCTAACCTTCATAGTTGTTGAAGTTTGTGCGAGATAATTAAGAATTATAGATGGCAAATGCAAAGGAATAAGTTGATGATGAAGTTTTGAGTGAAGTGATTTTTAGCAATGAAGTGGTGATGAAGTAAGGATGAGAATTGGTAACTATTTATATAAGTTAGATATGAAGACTTGAAAGACCGTCAAGTCAACTAGTCAATTGAAAAAATATTGTTTTTTTTTCTTAAAAAGTACTATTATTTTAGAAGCCAATCATTTTAATGACCGTGTGTACGATAGTTTTGAATCATCACGAAATGACGAAAGTTCCCTACCAACAAAAGAGGGAATCAGTCAAATAATAGTAAAAGTTGCAATCATTGAAGGGTTTTTGATTGTAAGTTGTTTACTTTTTGCTTCGTGGCTGCATCTCATAGTATCATAAATAAATGAAACACACGCTTAGAGTTAGAGCTCCTATTTCGTTATGTGGGAAATGGTAAAATACAATAAATTGGTTAGATAGAAAATAGAAATTAGAAAAATCAAAAACAAGCTTCGTTGGGAGCTTTCATGCAAGAGTTCATTGTGTTTAGATTTGATTAGAAATATCTAAGAGTCTAGTTATATTATTTCTGGTGGAAAACTATTCCATATGTTATTAGTGAGAAATTTGTTAAGAATCGCATCCATAATATTGAGTTTCATTGTGAGTGGTTTGCCAAAAATCTATTAAGAAAAACGTGGTTGTCCATTGTTCATAAGCTTTCTATATTCCTTAACACTTATGAGCAAGGTTTTAAATAACGGTCGCGGTTAAGATTGCGGCTGAGTATAGGATTTAATGATTTCAGTCGTTATGAACATTCTCCAATGATTTGATCTACAAGATGATCTCCTACCATTTTTTAACTTCTAGGTGGACTTTGAAGGGATTGATCATGAACATTCTAATCATCTTCTTTTTCTACTGTTTTTATAGTGTTTTGATTTGTAACATTCTGAAGTGTTGGTACTTCAGCGTCTTCACTTTCTTTCGGTTGAGAATGTTCATCATATTCATCATATATGACATGCATACTAATTTCAACTATCTGAGATTTTAGATTGTACACTCTATAACCTTTGAAAGTTGTAGAGTATCCCAAAAAGATAGCTTTATCTGATTTAGGATCAAACTTACCTAATTTTTCTTTATTGTTCAAAATGTAGCAATAACAGCTAAATATGTGAAAATAAAATATGCTAGGTTTGATGTTTTTCCAGAGGTCACATGGGGTTTTATTAAGAACTTTTTTTATTGAAACTCTATTCAAAATGTAACAAGATGTATTGTTGGCTTCTGCCCAAAAATAATCATCAACATTTAATTCATTTAATATTGTTCTAGCCATTTCTTGTAAAGTTCTATTTTTTCTTTCAATAACTCCATTTTGTTGTGGAGTTCTTGCACAAAAAATTATGTTTAATACCATGATCACTCCTTGCTACGATTATATTAGAACTTTTCTCATTTTAAACTTTTTTACAAAAAAATTGAAATGCTTCAAAATATTCATCTTTGTGTTTTAAAAGTAGAACTCATGTAGATCCGGAAAAGTCATCAACAATAACAAAACCATATATTTTTTCCATTTAGACTTGTAGTTTAAACTAGACCAAAGATATCAATGTGAAGAAGCTCTAAAAGTTTCTGAGTTGAAATAAATTTAATTGTTTTCAAACTGTTTTTTACTTGTTTTCCATTAACACAAGCTTCACAGATCTTGTCCTTTTCAAAGCTAATCTTAGGCAGACCTCTAACATTATAGGATATGTAAATCCTTTTGGGGGGATGCTACTGTTGATTATTCTTTTCAGCCTTCGTCAGGTTCTTCGGGTGGTTTAGTAACATTATGGGATTGCGCAGAGGTTCATGTTTGGGCAACTATTTCATTTGAACTTGTATTGGTGATATTAGGGCGTTTTTTAAAGTCTTCAGAGAGTTTTGTTTTATTTAACGTTTATGCCTTGTGTGATGTATTACGTCAGCAGGTTCTTTGGGAGAATACTTATGTCAGGTTGAACTCCTTTGCTGGTCAGAATGTTTGTATTTGTGGTGACTTTAATGCGGTCTGTTGTGTGAAGGAAAGACAAAGTGTGGGTGTGGCTTTTAGACAGTCAGGGATCACAAGTTTTAATCAGCTCATTGATGGTAATTTCTTGATCGACCTTCCCCTTCGTGGCCATAGCTACACGTGGTACAGGGGGACGAGAGGGCTATGAGTCGTATCAATCGGTTTTCGCTTTCTGAAAGTTGGTGCATGACGTGGCCAAATTGTGTTCAGATGGCTTCGTCCAGGAGTTTGTCGGATCATTGTCCGTTACAGTTATCTATTGATGAGGATAATTGGGGGCCTAGATCGCTTCGAATGTTAAAATGTTGGGAGAATTTTCCGGGGTATAAGATTTTTGTCTGTGACAAGTGGAATTCTTTCTTTGTGGAGGGGTGGGGTTGATATGTGCTGAAGGAAAAAATTAAAGTTAATTAAATTGACTTTAAAAGAATGGCATCAACAACACTCACAGAACTTACCAGAAAAAATTATGTCACTCAAGGATAAAATTACAACAATTGATTTGAAAGAGGAGAATGTGGTTTTAATTGATGAGGATGTTGAGGAGCTCCACGGGGTATCTGAAGGAATTGTTCTCTTTATCTCGGATTAATAATAGTATTTGTTGGCAACAGTCGAGGGCTCAATGACTTGGTGAAGGGGATGCTAATTCCATGTTTTTTCCTCCGATTATCTCTAACCGGAAGAGAAGGAATGGTGTGTTGCCTTTCACCGTGAATGGTGCGTTGGTTGAAGGGGTTGAAAATGTGCATCGAGCTATTTACTCTCATTTCTCTTCCCATTTTCAATCTCGTTTGGTGGAGCGCCCCAATATGGAGGGGGCTTCAGTTTTGATCGTTGTCCCATAGAGAGGGGGTCGGTTTGGTGAAGCCTTTTTCGGTGGAGGAGGTTAAGGTCGCGGTATGGGATCGTGAGAATTTTAAATGTACATGGCTAGACGGTATTTCTTTTGGTTTCATCAACGATTTTTGAAATATTCTGAAAGATGATGTGATGCGTTTTCTTGTGGAATGCCATATGAATGGTCGGTTAACCAAAGGGATAAATAGTTCCTTTATTGCTCTTATCCCTAAGGTTGATAGCCCCTAACGTTTGAATGACTTCCGGCCCATTTCCCTGGTAGGAAGCATGTATAAAATTTTGTCAAAGGTCCTTGCTAACAGACGTCGATCAATTATGGGGTCAGTAATTTCGGATTGTCAATCAGCTTTTATTAAAGGTCGTCGGATTTTTGATGGCATTTTGGTGGCAAATGAGGTTGTTGATGACGCTTGTAAGCACATTAAAGAATTACTACTTTTTAAGGTTGATTTTTAGAAATCTTACGATTCGATAAATTGGGGTTACTTGAATGAGGTAATGAAGCTGATGGGGCTCCGACTCTTTGGCGGAAATGGATTTAAGAATGTATAGGCACAACAAAAACTTCGGTGCTAGTGAATGGGTCCCTAACAGAGGAGTTTCCGTTGGAGTGGGGGTTGCGACAAGGCGACCCTTTGTCACCTTTCTTGTTTCTTTTGGCCGCCGAGGGATTTTATGTATTGATGGAGTCTTTGTGTGTTAATAATCTTTTTACTGGTTATAAGGTGGGGAGAAATGATCCGGTTGTTGTTTCTCACCTTCAGTTTGAAGAAGACACTTTAATATTAGGTGAGGAGTCATGGGCAAATGTTCGGGCTATGCGTGTTGTGTTGATTCTTTTTTAAGCTTTGTCTGGGTTAAAGGTGAATTTCTCCACGAGCCAGTTGGTTGGAGTTAATGTTGCGGTGTCTTGGATAACAGAGGCGGCCCTGGTGATAAATTGCAGGGTTGGCTCTCTTCTATTTGTGTATCTGGGAATGTCTGTGAGGGGTAATGCGAGATGTCTGTCGTTTTGGGAACCGTTGATTTCGCATATTAAATCTAGACTGTCAGGGTGGAAATCAAAACACTTATTTTTGGGTGGCTGTCTGGTCTTGTTGAAGTTTGTCATGTCATCCCTGATTGTTTATGCTCTTTCTTTCTTCAAGGCACCGTCAGGTATCGCCTTTTCTATTGAATCTATTTTAAATTGTTTCTTTTTGGGGGAAGGGGTTGAGGACCACAGAAAAATATCATGGGTTGACTGGAATTATGTTTGTATGTGTAAGGAAGTTGGTGGTTTAGGGGTAAGAAGAATTAGGGAGTTTAATAGTGCATTATTAGGGGAGTGGTGTTGGAGGTTGCTGATAGATAAGAAGATTTTATGGTTTAGGGTGTTGTCGTCCTATTATGGAGTGGAGGGTGTCCGGTTGAGGGATGGAGGCCGAACCGCTTCTTCTTGGTGGCGGGACATCGCTGCCTTACGTAGGGAGGAGTGGTTTAGTGAGCATGTTAGTCGTGTGGTGGGAAATAGGAGGTTAACCAGGTTCTGGACTGATGTGTGGGTAGATGGAGTGTCGTTTAGGGACAAGTTTTATAGATTGTTTGATTTGTCCCTGAATTTTGATATATATATGTCTTTGATATGTGTCAGTTAGGTTGGGGGAGGATGGAGAGGTGTGGATGTGGAGGAGTAGGTTGTTTGCTTGGGAGGGTGAGCAGGTAGGGGAACTCTGTTTATTACCTCAAAATATGAATTTGCAGGTCAATAAGGAGGATAGATGGCATTGGAACATGGAAATATCTAACACATTTTCTGTTCGGAGTGCTTATAAAGTCCTACTCGGCATAATACGGCTGGCATGGTGAATTTGAAGACTCTTCGGTACAAAGACATTCCCCTAAAGGTTGTTCTGTTTTCTTGGCGCTTGTTTTGGGATCGGCTGCCAACTAAAGATAACTTGTTTCGTCGTGGAGTTATAACTTCTAATGATAGGTTGTGTGTTGGTGGTTGCGGTGTGTAGGAAACTTCCTCCCATTTATTATTACATTGTCACATTTTTGGGGAAGTTTGGCACTTTATTCATAATTGGCTTGGTGTCAAATCGGTTCTTCCAAATGTTCCCCGCAGACCATTTTATTCTGTTCAGTTATGTTCGTGGTAATTGTTCTAAGGTGCAGATGTCTATTATGCATCTCATTTTGTATGCTACTGTGTGGGAAATATGGATAAAAAGAAACAACAAGTTATTCAATGATAAAGAATGTTTGACATCTCGGATCGTGGATAAGATTAAGTCGCTTACATTTACGTGGTTGAAGGCGAAGTTTACTACTCTTCCTTTCAATTTTCATGCGTGGTGGCTTAGTTCATTCACCATGTTGGGCATTGGCTAATGTTGCTTCTTTTGTTGTTATTATTGTTTTTCCTTTTTTGTACAAATTGTGTTAACTATCTGTTCTCTCCTGGTACAGCTTGTGCTAGGAAGGACGCTTTGATTGAGTAATATATTCTATTTTAGCCTCTTAAAAAAATTAAAATACTTTTGTTAAAATTAATTAATGATATTGTAAATGGTTTATCATTTATGTTGAGTATAACTTGTATATATACACAAGCGAGGCAAAGGACACAAGCGAGGCAAAGGGCGAGAAAATTGGGTGTTAAACAATGTGGAGTTCGATTGCAATGTGTCATTTATTTGGCAAACAATGAGGTGTATGATGCTCAAACCAAACATATTGATGTGAGGTCTCACACATTAGAGAGTTACTTACACCTTGATAAATATTACATGAAAAAGTTCATACTGTAGAAAATATAATTGATGTATTGACCAAGTCACTCATTAGTAACAAAATGAAGCATCGCTTGGACTTACATGTTTTAAACACTACATATATTTTATTGGGTACCACTTGTGTATCATAGTGGGTTTTAATGTTATATAACAATGGCAAATAAGGGTTTGCCACGTGGCACACCCTTTTTGAAAATAAAAAAATAAAATAAAGTTAGAATAAAACAACATGAGAGAGAGAGAGAGACAACAATGTTCCTCTTCTCCTTCTCCCTGCGACCTCACTTCTGAACCCACCATCCACCATCAACTTCTCTCCACCTCTCTATGCTGACGTCCTCCTCTCCACCGTCGACCATGGTTATGCCATAAGTCGCCGCCGTCAATTATTCCTCTTGCTTTCACAATTTTTTTTTTCAATTTGATGAATTTGATTTGGAATGAATTTTAGGATTCATTGAAGGTTGTTATTGTAGAGATCAGTACACTAATAATAACAACAAATATTCTTTCACTTATCTCTTGAGAAGTAGGTTGATTTGGATTTTTTGAATTGTGACAAACTAATAAAAAAATTGTTATAATGAAATTGTTGTTATTAGTCAGTGAAAAAATTTTCTATAGTGAAAAAAATCTGCAGAGAATTGTTGTTATTAATCTGCTATTATGAAAGATACTGAAGGAAAAAATCTGCTGCGAAAAAATCTCAAAAAACTGATAATAATAAAAGGTAAGTTTAGTTTTGAAGTGGAAGGAAGAAGAAGAAAAGGGTTAAGCGCAATCTGTTCTTTCTTTTTCTTTTCTCTCTCTCACCTGTTAGCTTTATTTGATTTTTTTTTATATTTAAAACGGGTGTACCATGTGGCTCACCCTTATTTGCCAATGTTATATAACATTAAAACCCACTATGGCACACAAGTGGTACTCATATTTTATCTTATTAATAATATATTTATGATGTTTCTTGTAATAAGAAATGGTCCGTGGTGACGATCAATTTCTTAGTGATGTCTTTGCATGATTTGGAAGGAAGACAAACAAAATCTAATTCTAGGTCATATAAAGTAAAAATAAAATTTAAGGAAAACACAAGATGTAATTTATCAAACTCAATAAAAGATTCTTTTCTTATTATGCACATCAAACATAGTAGTAATTTTGAAAATATTGTGGTGGGTTCATCTGATAATAAAATGGATAGGTTTCAAAGTACTGAAGTGTAATAACTTCATTTGTATTTGTTGAATCTTTCTTCTCCTCTTTTAGAGGTCCAATTGAAACTATTTCAGTTTGACACAACTTTCTTAACTTGCATACTCCTTTTACTGGATCAATATCTCCCGATAATGTCAATTTCTTCTCTTTCGAGTCCATTGATACTGATTCAACCCCTGCAAAATAAAAATAAAAATGTTTAATGTTATATGATTTGTCTTTTTATTTAAATTAGGTTTGATTCTCAAACGACGGAGTTCAAATACTATTTGAAATAGTTGTAAAATAACTATTGTATAATTTTTTTTTTATAAAGTTCGATTCCGTTAGAAATAGACCTTATCAAATTAATGTAAGTTAGAGCGATGTTATGTCTTCAAAAATTAAAATCAGTCATGATTGTATCTTAAGTGAAGATGGTAAAAGATTACGGGAACATTTGATATGTTTAGTTGCGCGATCAAACCTACTATATCTCTCTTATCCTAGCTTAATGGGTGAATTTCTCCGCTAAACATCTCTCTTATCCTAGCTTAATGGGTGAATTTCTCCGCTAAACTCTTGAACACAAAAAATAGTATGTAAGGTTGATTTCAGGTTATTACTATAAGTCTCTTATTCATGCACACAACTTATAATTCATGTAATTTAGGCACATTACATAGTAGTCGTACTTATATGATATGAAATTCACAATGTACCTGAAAGGCTGGATGCTGTCTTCATAACTTTTTGCTTGATTCTATCATTATAAAAGTCCACCTTCAACACCACTTTCTGTTAAAAAAGTAAATCAAAAAATTAAAATCCAGCAATTGCTTCCATTCTAAAATATGAAAGGATATAACAGCAAAAAAGGGACAACAAGAACATTATTCATGCATGAAATCATAGTAAATTAAATGAGAAAAGTGAAGAAGAAAAATGGATTTCACGATTCTAATTCTAACCTTCATAGTTGTTGAAGTTTGTGCGAGATAATTAAGAATTATAGATGGCAAATGCAAAGGAATAAGTTGATGATGAAGTTTTGAGTGAAGTGATTTTTAGCAATGAAGTGGTGATGAAGTAAGGATGAGAATTGGTAACTATTTATATAAGGTAGATAGGAAGACTTGAAAAAATATTGTTTTTTTTCCTTAAAAAGTACTATTATCTTAGAAACCAATCATTTTAATAACCGTGTGTACGTTAGTTTTGAGTCATCACGAAAGTTCCCTTACAACAAAAGAGGGAATCAGTCAAATAGTAGTAAAAGTTGTTTTCTTTTTGCTTCGTGGCTGCATCTCATATTATCATAAATAAATGAAACACACGCTTAGAGTTAGAGCTCCTATTTTGTTAGGTGGGAAATAGTCTCGTTAGAAACACCTTTTGTGTGTCTAAATAAAGTTATTTAGGTTTGAGATCAAACAAGAGTATCTCTTCCAACTACTTCATACTTTTTCACAAACACACACATTTTTTTTTAATGAAGATAACTATCTCATTTCATTCATAAGAACATCTTGAATACAATCAGAGGTAATACAGGGAAATAGTGGATACTAGCATAAAATGTGGCCGTCCTAGCAAGTCTATGAGCAACCTCGTTTGTTTATCTCCTAATAAACTCTACCCTTAAGTTTGTGAAAAAAGATGAGAAGGTAGAACTACATTCTCTAATGATAGCTTCTAAATTAGATACATCATTTCTAGTGCTATGAAAACTATCTACTACCCTCTTAGAGTCGAGCTCAAAGATAACATTATTTAAATTATGCTCTTTTACCCATCTAATATCATATAAAATACCAATAGCTTCTCCCTCTGACACGTCTAAGAGTGGCGTTGACCAACTGATTCTAGCTTTCACTAACCTCCCGCGATCACCCCTGGTGCATATCCCTATGCCAACTCGGTTGCTTTCTTTGAAGAAGGCATCATCTATATTTCATTTGAAATGACCTTCGTCTGGCTTTCTTCAAATTGCATCGTCAATACGTTGTTGCTGTACACCCGCTCTATTACGGCTATCTTGCACGTTTTGCCAACCCGTTAGAAAATTAAGGCCTCTGTCACGAACTGCTGCAGTAGTCATGACTTCATTCCTCCAGATACAATCATTTCTCTGTTTCCAAATAGACCACATAACACAAGCCCAAATAACTCGTTGATTCGGATCTAGCACCTACAGAATTTCAAATACGGTGACCCCAAAGTTGAGATTTAAATGAGTTTGTTGCTGAATTTTTCTCCACAACCCTAATTGTTGCCAACACTGCACACTCTTTGTGTAATAAAAAAATAGATGCATACTATCTTCATCCTCATTCTCGCATAAAGCACAAGTTTTTGTGCAATTTACCCCTCTGTCTTGAAGTTGGACTCTTGTAGGAAGAGCATTTCGGCACACTCTCCAGAGAAAAGTTTTCACCTTAGGAGGCACCTTAAGATTCCAAAAGAGTACCCAATTTCCGTCACAAATGTGATTTCTCAAATACACATGTTGACTGAGACTGATACGATATCCACTGCTAACGGAATAGATACCATTTGTTTCTGAATTCCACACTTTTCTGTCGTGCTGATTAGGTTCAAGGATATGAGTATTAAGGATGTGATTAGTATCTTCGTTGCTAACTAGGTTCCTAAATAAACCAACATTCCAAAACCGAGTATGAGATATGAATAGATATGAAATAGTAAGCTCTTTGAAATCTTCTGGCAGACTTTCTGGCTTCTGTAACACACCACCATCTACTAGCCATCGTTGGTCCCCATATATAAATATCAGTACCTGAACCAATGCTCCATTTGTAACCTTTGTTAACAACTCTTTTGGCCCCCCAAATATTGTGCCAGACGTAGCTTAGACTGTGACCAATCTTTGAGTCCAAGAAATCACACTTGTTAAAGTATTTTGCTTCGAACAATCTGGTGACAATGTTGTGAGGTTCCGTCATGGATTTCCAAGCTTGCTTTCCAAGCATAGCCTCATTAAAAGTGTAGAGGTTTTTAAAACCAAGACCCCCTTCCTTTTTGTGAATGCTAAGTCTTTCCTATGACATCCAATTGATTCCTTTGGTGTTCCTTTTGTTATGAACCCACCAGAATGAATTCAACATTTTCTCTATATCAGCAATAATGGATTTAGGGATAGCAAAGATACTCATGATATACAAAGGTATTGACTGCAAAATCGATTTGATTAGATTTTTTCGTCCAGCTTGTGACAAATATTTGTTGCTCCATGAGTTAATCTTCTTCCACACTCTTTCCTTCACAAATTTGAAAGTAGAAGTTTGACATCTTCCGACCATAGAAGGGGCACCAAGGTATTTACCACTTCCCATAACCTGCTGAACTCCTAAGATTTGAGGGATAGAGGCCTTGACTGCATCATCCACATTCCTACTATAGAAAACTTTGGACTTCTGAAAGTTTATAAACTAGCCATAAGAACTTTCATACATTTCTAATATATCTTTCATACCCTGAGCTTAACCACTTTTAGCTTTGAAGAAAAGGAAACAGTCGTCCGCAAACAGAAGATGGGATATGATTGGTGCATTCTTACAAATCTTTGCTCCACTTATGGTATTGCTTCCTTCCGCTTGACGAATAAATGATGAAAGCCCTTCAGCACAAATAATAAACAGTTAAGGTGATAACGGGTCTCCTTGCTTGATGCCACGATTTAATATAATAGAGTAGTCAACCGACTCTACGCACATCATAATCCACTCTAACCATTTTGAACAGAAGCCCGTCTTCCCCATTATGCTCTTCAGATATTCCCAATCGATTCTATCATAAGCCTTGCCGATGTCTAATTTCAAAGCCACATCCCCTTCATTACCTTTAGTCTTGCATTGCATATAATGAAATATCTCAATAGCAGCTAAAGCATTATCCAAAATCAACCTTCCGGGCACAAAAGTAGACTGATTCTCAAATATACATTTTGAGAGCACTACCTTTAATCTGTTAGCAAGGACCTTTGCCACTATCTTGTAAAGAACATTACACAAACCAATCAGTCTCCAATCTTTCATAGATGACTGAGTATCTCCATTTGGAATAAAAGTTTTATTCTGATACATGAATTATTCCTTATAAGTGGTGCAAGATCTGCATTCATTTTGATCTAGGACATAATTAACTTTAAAATGTGGATATTATATGAATAGAAGCATTATCTTCATCGTAAAAGAGATATCTTTTTTGGTACGAATTTATTTATTAGACAATGCTACTATTTACTTTTACTAACTGTTGTGCATGATGGAATTCATATACATATGTATGGATAATTTTAACGTGAAACTCATTTGTAGAAATGAATAAAAATATATGTTTTGATTTAAACCTAATCATTTTCTAGTTGAATTTCTGTATGTTTTGGTAAAAATGTGCTTGTTTTTGTGTGAGAAATTTTTGTATTTAAAATTATGATCTCATATCATATGTGCAAAATAATGTGAATGATTAAATACTCATTGTGAAGAAGATAAATTATTTTTATATAACATTTATTATTTCCCTTATATTACGACCCATTGAATTTTACTATTTTTCTTCTTTTTGATGATGTCAAAAGGGGGAGAAAGTGTATGTTTGTGTTTTGTGTTTTGTGCTTAAATTGTTTCAGGTTATCTAATTGCAAAACAAAGGGGGAGACATACAAGATAGGGGGAGTTTCATTGAGCAAACATTGTCAAAAGGATATGGTTTGTCATCATCAAAAAGGGGGAGATTGTGAAGAAGTTTTCCTTCGTAGACTTGGCTGGGTTTTGATGATAACAAACTCACATCACAAAAGAAGAAAAACTATGGAGGCACAAGATGAAGATTAAGAATAAAGATTAGTGCATAAGCTTCTTGGTTATACTCTTTGTAAGTACGGCGCTTGTCTTTTGATTTATCATTCTCAACTTATGACTTAGAATGCTCAGAAAATAATTAAAAACATTTTTCTAAGTACGCATATGAAGCAATGCCTAAAGCTCTCTTAAAAATAAATCACACACTCACAATGATTTTAATATAAATGTGATTTTGCATGAAAATATTTTTTACCAGAAAAACCATATTTTATTATGAAAATTGCATTATTAAATGTACCATTAAAAATATGGTTTTTGCATGAATAATTTCAGCATGGTCTAACTATGCATTATGATTGGAATTTAAATTGTACCTGCCATGTCTTTCATAATGAAATGCATCGTTTAATTTTAAAAATGGCTAACGGTTATTTTCTAAGTTATTTTGCCAACAGCCATATTTGTTTTGAATGCATTTCATTCAAATTGTTTATGAATAGGTGTCATTTTAAATATGTGTCTATTCATTGACAAAACTTTTTGAAAAGTAGTGTTGCTTCATAAACATCATTTTAGCCTCTATAAATTCAATTGAGAATCAAAACAATTTTATAGACAACAACTTTCATTATCTCAATTGACATTTTCAATATCACTTGCTTTCAAACTTTTATTCAAATTGTTTGGAAAACTTTGCCCACACTTTAACATTCATTAAAAAGTTTTCTGAGCACTAAGTCCATTTGTTTAAGAGTGATACTGATGAGATTATACAGCCATACACATTTGATATTCTTCAATTACATTGCTGTAAAGTTTCTCATCATTTGTTGGTGGGAATTGTTGTAAAAGATAGTGGAGTGTTATCTTGTTTCTTTGTGAGAATTTCATCATAGGTTTGGTGAAGATTCTTGTTGTAAAAGATAGTGGGGTGCTATCTTGGTGTGTAGAGAAATATTGTTAGGGGACCTTTGGGATTAAGGTTGTTTTGTAACAAAGATTCTTTACATAGTGAAATCTTTCGCGGGGTGTGAAGGGAGTGGAGTACCCTAAGGTTTAGAGGGGAACCACTATAACTCTCTTGTGTTATTTCTTCTTCCCTTACTCTTTTATTTTTCCGCATTCATACCTTCATCATTATTCACCGGAAAAATTATCAACAATGCTAAACTAAGAAAAATTAACCAATATTGCTAGAAACCTAATTCACCCCCCCTCTTAGGTTACAATCTGAACTTACAGTTTCGATCTCATCGTCTCGTTCCAATGAAACATGTTTAAAGGAACAAATCCCTTGTTCCTAATTTGGTCCTAGAGTAGAATAGAGGAAAACACAATCACTATCAGAGCAACCGCCACTACTACTACTCTCAGACAAGCCACTATGGATCGTATGACCTAGAAGACTAAGCTCATAAATCCCCCAATCAATGACTCCATTGGAACGAGTTACATGTTTTAAACAAGCCATTCTCAGTTTGTTCATTTCCACATAATTAGAAGGCGAAATCTCTCTACCCGACTCATCGCAATCCCTAATAACTACCATAACTAAAAAACCTAAGGAAAGTTGTGCCAAAGAAAGGAACGAGAAATACCTGTAGGAAAACTTGAAAGGTGACAACCGGAGAATCTGGGAGAAAGCAGTTATGCAAAAAACCGAGAGAGAACGAGAAGACAGCAAGCAAAAATCAGAAATGAAAAAGAAACGAGAAGAGAAAACGCTTTACAGAAAGGAGAGACTCAGATTTCCTCGAAAACGCGTCGTCCCCATTGATGAGTGGAGACACGTGTAAAAAGCGCCAGGATGAAGACACCTCACAACTATTGAAAGGTCATGGAACCCGAGTTTTACGGTTTATTAAACAAAGACAACGCTCTTGCCAACAAAAAGTAGTACACGTCTCGCCCTGCAACTAAAACCACTTCGCCCTATCCAGAGGGTCGTGCTTGGGGGGCTAGAAGGATAGATATGAAGTATATTCCCAAGCAAACGTAGAACCAACTCAGATAGGATCTACCAATAAAAGGCGATACATCCGCCCCCAGGAGCTCTTAAACAATTTGGAGACATCCCAAAAAGATGTCTTCAGAACGTTTAGACCCGCCAAGGACAAACCACTTTGCCTTGTCCCAAGACTCGTGCTTGGGGGGGCTGTAGACCATCAAACTAAACAAAATAGACATGCACTCCTAGGGAACTCTGGAAACAGGATAATACGCAAGCATACTATCCAAAAATGGAAACCAAAAAGTAAATAACGTAAGTACACACAAATTTTCAAAACAAGCAGCAAATATTAATCACTTCGTCTTGTCCCAAGACTCGTGCTTGGGGGGTTGTGGACCGTCATAATATTCCTAAAGAACCTAAAAGACCTCCCGAAGGGCTTTTAGACTCTCCCAAATGCCTCAACACCCTCCAGAAGAGCTCCCAGGCTAAAAGGCATGTCCTCCCTAGGACGCCGCCTTTATCCGCTTCTAGAAGCCTCTAGAACGCGCCTAAATACCCAAAACACCCCCATTACTTGTTACCCAAGTAACCACAAATCAGGCCCATAGAGGGCTATAAATACCACCCTTGAGAGCATTCTCAAGGCATCCAATAATCAGTATAAACCCTAGAATACGATACTGAACCCTAGTATCTTCTATTGTGCTTTTTACAAGTACAAATATTTTGGGCTCAAAACCTACTTAAATACCCCTTACGTAAAATTGATTAAATTGTTAGGATTGAAACTTGTGTTTATCTAAGTTGTTTTGGATTAAAATTAATCTAAATCCTTGAATTAGGTTTTAGTACTTAGCTTGGATCAATAGGTTTCAATTCTATTCAAATTCATCAATTTCATAAGCATTGTGAATTTGTTCGATAGCTTGTTATATTTTCATCTAGGTTTGGTTTGAAATTGTTTAAGCATTGCAAATTTTTCAAGAATTATTAACTTTTGATTGTAATAATATTTGTATTGTGAATCTTACAATTCTACATTGAATCTTATTATCACATAGCTTTATCCTTTTGCTAATTGTTGTGATTGCTCAAGAGTATTTACAAATAGTCAATTTGATTGAAATCGTTTTTATTAAAACTCCGAAAAGTTTTTCAAAAGCGCGATTCAGCCCCCTCTAGCGCGCTACATTATTAGCCATATTGACCAACAATAGTCAATGTTCCTAGCACATGAACCATGTACCTAGCACATGGGATAGTCATCCATGCGCCTAGGGAATTGTTCATGTGCCTAGGGCATGGCTTTTGCCATACATCCATTGATGTGTGAAATCCTCAAGTGCACGGTTTTATCAAAGTAGTAAAAATATCGTTCCACAAGGAGTTGTTGTAATTATTGATTCTCTTTTCAAAAGTGATTAGCTGAAAAGTTCAGTATTTAGAAGTTTAGCAAATTTGGTGTTTATAAGATAATAAAAAGCGCCTCGGGATTATTGGTTTATCATAATGACAAATCACTCACAATTCAAACCTATATCTAAATCTTATGTTAAATTCGTTTCTAAAGAAAAGTTTCTCTAATGTATTTCAAGGTTCCTCTCGGAATCCATGAGTGTGTTTCAATAACAATCACGCCTGTTGTCATGGTTGATCGTTATTAAAGCCCATTAAGAACGGAACTTTTATGGTCTCAAGATTTACTAGTGTAATTCTAGCGTACTTGTTTTAATAAGTTATGTGCGATGTTTCAACGTTTGCAATGTTCCGTTCAATGTTCCAACATCATAGCGTAAACATAAATAAAAACAAGAAAATAAAAGACAAGAAAGTAAAAGACACAATGAGTTTGTTAACCCAGTTCGGCGACAAACACACCTATTATGGGGGCTACCAAGCCAGGAAGGAAATCCACTAGTGTAGTCCTTATTCAAAATCTCTCAGCAAACTCCTCGTTTACACTTTATGACCTAGGACCTACCCGTCTAGACTTCAACCTAGGAACTCCTAGATTTGAGATCTATCTCACTATCCTATGGTCAGTCACAACCCATGTGACCTATCAGACCTCAAACAAACAATTGGTGAAGTTACCTTCAAACACAAACTACAACCTTGCTTAAAAGCTTTCGTGTAGCACACCGAGTTTACAACTCAAAGACACAGTCTTTAACAAGTATCGAGATGATACAGGAAATGCTTCCAAATAAAACAGAACTAAACTTGCATCAAACGATACAAGAGTAGAACACACAGACTCAAAACCCTACAAGATAAACTTTTTAGTATGACGGCTTGAATACCTAATTAGGTCTTGGAGTCTTCCTTTTATATTGAAGCAACATGGGCTAACAAACCTTGTTGGGCTTCAGTAACAACTTGCAGATCGATATGATCTACAAAACAGAATTAGAGACAAATATCGAAAGTCCAAAAATATAGGAACATCTTTAGGAATGTCCAAACCATCTTCAAATATTCCCTTGAATATTCTTGCTCATTTGGGTATAAAACTGAACTTATTCTGTACAGATATGTACGTTTCTTGGACATCAAGTCAAGGAAAAGTTGTTTCCTTTTAAAGATAAAGCACGCGTACAAATATGCATGTACTCAGGCACACTGAACCGTGCCAGGATGTTGGAACATTTTGTCCAACATCTCATATGGATGCCTAAACCATGTTGGAACATAGTATCCAACTACACAATAAATGGATATTTGTTTTAGCAACAATGCAGCCAATACAAATACCCAACTAGACTATTCTCATGTTTCGTAAACCTTGTCTAATCTCACTTGTTCCAATACTAACCTTCTTCTTTCGATTCTTTAATTAGTATTTGAAATATGAATAAAGAACGGTGAAATTAGATTAGAAAATAGATATACATCAAATTAGGGTTCTAGGCTTGGTTTGATAGGATTAGGTCATTAGACTCATCCAACAATCTCAAGACAAAGAAATCTACTCACTCATGTTAATCGTAGACAAAGAGACGGAGAAGAAAGACATGAAAGTAAACGGCTTAAAATAAAATTGCAGATTTGTAAAGAACAAGAAAATAAAGAACAAGAAAATTAGAACTTTGATTCAAAGAAATAATTGTCACGAAGAATTCCCAAGACACAAAGATGATTTACAAGTCTGATGGTTCCTCAATTTATAGTAAGAGGAACAACATAAATTTGCACTAAATCGGAACATAAATTTGCACCAAATCGGAACATAAAATTGTACCAAATCGGAACATAAAATTGCACTAAATCTGCCCCAAGGTAGCACGCACGGTCGTGCCTGCAAGGCACACGACCGTGCCTAATAAACAAGCAAAATCAGCAACGGGGGAATCTGGAGTCGCGCACGTCCGTGCGTGTTGGAGCACGAACCGTGCGCTGCTCTCGACATAGCACACTACGGTTGCTGAACAGGGGCGCACAGTCAGTGCATATGTGGGCACGACCGTGCGCGATAAGATGGAGAGAAATTCCCATCTCTCTCTTCTAAAACAGGTTTCAAATCTTGTATCTTTATGCCTCATGCCTCAATCATGCTTCTAGACCGCTTCTTTTGCTTTAAGACTTGATTCTTCATCACTTGAAATCCTAAAATGAAAACAAACGAATTGCAGTAAAATAGTTCCAAAGAGAAACTTAAACAAACTAAATTCTATGAAAATAAACACTTAAAAACCTATAATTATTGACTTATCACCCATGCGTTAGGCACACTAGCAATCTGCCTCGTGCATCTGAAAATGCAGGGCACAAGCGTCTTTTCCTGTTTTTATTTTGGGTAAAGCCCGTAATTTTAGCCCAAACCCAGGTAGAAACTCTCACTATAAATATCAGCATTCCTCATTCAGAATTTCTCGTTCAAAACTGTGGCAGTTCAAGAGGAAGGAAACTTTGGAGCTTCAGGAGAGTTTCTATCTTCTCCTTGATTTTCTAAGATATGTTTTTATCTTTAGTAATTTGTTTTTAGTTACCATGTGTAACTAAATCTTCTTAGGATAGAGTTATAAGTTGAATCTCTGTATATTTTTGTTGGATATTTATTTAATATAATATGTCGTTTATTTTATTTATTGTTTTGTTCGTTATTAAGTTTTATTATGAAGTAGTTTATTTCTGTGAGAGGTGCAACCCTAGATTAGGTATTTGGGTTGTGACAGGGCCTACCATTGCTATCACTAACTGTATGATTATATCTTGATATTTATATCCATTTACTGATAACTATCTGTCTAGGAAGTAAGTGATTATTAATTAGCCAAAGATACTGGAATTATTGTTGACCCTAGACGTAGGTACTCAGTGGCTAGAACCCATTGAGTCAGGTGGTTCCTTACCGAACCTAGGAATTAACTGGTTAGTAATTTGGGAAACAAGTGTCTAGCTGTCCGAAATAAGCTATAACCTAGTAAGACCATTCTCTTGAAACCCTTAGTAAGGTAGATGTAGATTCGGGCTGCCCGTTTGTAGAGCTACTAAGATCATAGAGAAGGTATTCTTTGAGTGTCCTAAGATTCATAGATGGGCAGACCTAAGGGAACCTTGGCCTTCATTGCCTTGTGAAACACTGGAAAGCCAATTGAGTTTATGTTTCAATTACCTTTAAATTATCATGACCCCGCACGTAAGAATCATTGTGCGATCAATATGTGCAGTTAACCATCGGAGGGATATACCAAATTAGGCTAGTAACGTCCCAACGACCTCATCACTTGTATAGTCTACCTAAGATAAATAAACGCGACATGTATGTTATATAATATCCAACAATAAAAATAGGGTGGATTCGAAGAATCCTAACCGCTGCTTACTTTTCTGCAACCAAAACAGGTAAACTTCTTTGTTGGAAACATATAAAAGAACATTACACTATCTTGTTAACTGCTCACCGAGAGGTTGCTGAAGCATGGAAAAAATTGTTGTTAAGGTCTCCGTCACGGTACCAGTGCGTCTTCTCCCGTTGTTTCCAGAAGACATCATCTTTAACAAGCAAAGTGTCGAGTCTTCGCCTCAGAGCATTAAAATAATTGATGTTTAAGGAGCACACCTGAGTTCGAACTCTCTCAAGTTTATTTCTGCATTTTTCAATTTCTTTCCTTATTGGTTGACAATTATCCTTGCTCCACTGTTGAAGGTCGACAGTGCGATTCTCCAACTTATGCATGATCGGCGTATGGTCGTACCCCTCCCATTTCTGAGTCACATAAGGCCAAAATATGGGTTCAATTAACCAAGCATTTTCAAAACGGAATTGTCTATTGCGATCAGTCATAGACGCTTTAGGCATGGTTTCTAGCAAAAGCGGGTAGTGATATGAAGTTGTAGTAGTAAGACATTATAACATGCTTGTTGGGAAGAAATCAAACCACTCATCAGTAGCAAGAGCCCTATCCAATTTTTCCTCCACCGCCATTTCCGTGCCCAAACTTTTGAACCACATGAACTCATAAGCTTCCATATTATATCAATCAAGCCTGCATCAGATACAGCTGCACGAAAACCATTGATTAACCAATTCGGTCTATCGGTTCTTCCTTTCATTTCTGAAACATGGAGAATGTTGTTGAAATATCCTATGACACACCACGATAACGATGATAAACTTGCTAAATTTCTTAGGAAATTCCAAGAAGCTCCGCGCCTACCTCCCTTCTGAAAACCATAGAAACCTGTTAATCTCCACATTCCTTTCTGATTATCTTTAACTTCTAGGTCCACGTGATTTTGTGAGTAATTTGTGATGTTACAACTAATAGAGTTCCTCCAAAGAATAGATGTGCCACCTCATCTACCTTCTCGATCAACACAAAAGCAAGAATCAAGATTCAAGATATATTTTAACTCCTCAATTTTATTAGAAAGACAAAGAGATTGAACGAATTAAAGACACAAAAAACTATTTAACGAGATTATTGAAGTGTGGAAAAGTCTTGGAGATAGATGAATTATGTGATTCACCAAACATTTTAACGAGATTATGGGGACAAAGAAAATGTTAGAGGAGTGGAGAAGAAACACATATATATTCTGATCTATGTGAACAAGGGGGATATATAAAATGGGTTTTTTCTAACATATGCAAATTTGCACATGTTAAGAAGTTTATAGTAGTAAGTGTACATTGGAACTTGTACATTTTATATTAAATATATAATTTTTTTAAAAATAGTTGTAATTTTCAATAAAAAATTGCTTCTTTTAGTATACTTACCATGTGCAATATTGCACAGGATAGCCAAACCCATATAAAATTGCACGAATTATACGGGAGTTAATCTAATGAGTCATACCATGAAGTTGTGGGATATAATGATTGAACGAAGACTAAGAAAAGAGACTCGACTTACTGATAATCAATTTAGTTTTATGACTAGAAGGTTGACTATGGAAGCAATCTACTTAGTTCGACGTGTGATGGAACGATATTAGACGAATAAAAAAGAATTGCACTTAATTTTTATTGATTTAGAGAAAACATATGATACAATGTCCGGAGAGATTTTTTGGAAAACCCTTGGAAAGAAAGGGTTAGGATAGAACATTATGGTGATAGAAAAGATTTTTTAGAATTAATCGAAACAGTTTTTTTTAGAATTTGATACAATACATGTGTTGCAATGGCCGTCTTCACAATACATGTGAGAAACAATAAAAGGCATATTTATAATCAAATCTTTACAATTTTGAATGGCTCCAAATCTATACAATTTTATTATCTATATATTCGTAAGCTGCCAATGCACAATGAACTCTTACATGAAAGCTCTCAACTAAGCTTGTTTTTTATTTATCTATTTTCTATCAAACCAATTAATTTTATTTTACTATTTCCCACCTAACCAAACAGGACTCTAAGCGTGTGTTTCATTCATTTATGATACCATGAGAGCCACGAAGCAAAAAGTAAACAACTTTTAATCAAAAACCCTTCAATGATTGCAAAACTTTTGATATTATTTGACTGATTCCCTCTTTTGTCGTAAGGGAACTTTCGTGATGACTCAAAACTAATGTTCACACGGTTATTAAAATGATGATAGGCTTCTAAAATAATAGTACTTCTTAAGAAAAGATAAAACAATATTTTTCCAATTGACTAGTTGACTTGATGGTCTTTCAAGTCTTCCCATCTAACTTATATAAATAGTTACCAATTCTCATCCTTACTTCATCACAACTTCATTGCTAAAAAACACTTCACTCAAAACTTCATCATCAACTTATTCCTTTGCATTTGCCATCTATAATTTTTAATTAGCTCGCACAAACATCAACAACTATGAAGGTTAGAATTAGAATCGTGAAATCCATTTTTCTTCTTCACTTTTCTCATATAATTTAGTATGATTTCATGCATGAATAATGCTGTTATATCCTTTCATATTTTAGAATGGAAGCAATTGCTGGATTTTAATTCTTTGATTTACTTTTTTAACAGAAAGTGGTGTTGAAGGTGGACTTTTATAATGATAGAATCAAGCAAAAAGTTATGAAGACGGCATCTAGCCTTTCAGGTAGATATTGAATTTCATATTATATAAGTACGACTACTATGTAATGTGTCTAAATTACATGACTTATAAGTTGTATGCATGAATAAGACACTTATTGTAATAACTTGAAATCAACTTTACACTCTATTTATTGTGTTAAAAGTTTAGTGGAGAAATTCGCACATCAAGTGTGTGCATAAGAGAGGTATAGGGTTTGATTATGCTGCTAAACATATCAAATGTTCGTGTAATCTTTTATCATCTTCACTTACGATACCATCATGATTGATTTTATTTTTTTAAGAGATAATATGATTCTAACTTACATAATTAATTTGATAAGATCTACTTCTAACGCAACCTAACTTTATAAAAAAAATGCAGAGAAATTATTATTTATTAACGATGACAATTATATTTATTTTACAAGTTATTTCAAATAGTATTTGAACTTCGTCATTTGAGAATGAAAACTAATTCAATTTGACCTTTGTGTAAATAAAAAGACAAACCATATTTCAGGAATGATACTTTTTTTTCTTTCTATTTTGCAGGGGTTGAATCAGTATCTATAGATTCGAAAGAGAAGAAATTGACATTATCGGGGGATATCGATCCAATAAAGGCAGTGTGCAAACTAAGAAAGTTGTGTCAAACTGAAGTTGTTTCGGTTGGACCTCTAAAAGAGGAGAAGAAAGAATCAACAAATACAAATGAAACCTATCCATTTTATTATCAGATGACCCCACCACAATATTTTCGAGATTACTACTATGTTTGATGTGCATATAGTAAGAAAAGAATCCCAATGGCTAGGCTAGTATATTTGATAAACTTTTTCTTACTTGAATATCAACAAAACTTAAGAGCAAAATAGAGTTTAATAAAATACATCTTGTATTTTCCTTGAATTTTATTTTTACTTTTTTTATGATCTAGAATTAGATTTTCTTTTTTTACCTTTCAAAGCATGCAAAGACATCACAAGAAATTGATCTCACCATCAACTATTTCTTATCACAAGAAACATCAGAAATATATTAATAAGATAAAATATATGTAGTGCTTGAAACATGTAAGTCCAAGCAGTGCTTCAATTTGTTAGTAACGACTGATTTGGTCAATACATCAGCAATATTTAAGAAGCATGAACTTTTTTAAGTGATATATATCCAGCTGCAAGTAACTCTCCCTCACATCAATATGTTTGGTTTTGGTTACATATGTCTCATTGTTTGCTTAATAAATGACACATTGCAATCGAACTCCATCTTGTTTAACATTCAATTTTCTCGCTGTTATCTCTCTTTTGTGTCCATATATAAGTCATACTCGACATAAATGATAAACAATTTCTAATATCATTAATTAATTTTAACAAAAGCATTTCCCTTTCAAAAATATAAAGCATGTATCTAATTGTATCATAAGAAAGTGAATGAATTAAATATAGTAACTAGTAGCTACATACAATCTTGAAGTGTGTCTGTCGTTCCATGAATGAAAACAGTTATTTCATCAGACCAATTACATGAATGAAAACAGTTATTTCTCCTCTGTCTTGTTCATTTCCTACAACTGTTTTCTTGTTCAATTAAAAACAATTGGTATCAGAGCCCTATTATTCTAAAGGATATGTGTGAGCTTAACATCATGGAAACCGAAGCAAGTCTCTCCAGCATCGCTTCGACGGTGTTCAACGGAAGCAACTACCAACTTTGGGCAGTGCGTATAGAGGCATATTTGGAAGCTTTGGATTTGTGGGAAGCAGTGGAAGAAGATTATGAAATTCTTGTGCTTCCAAACAATCCAACCATGACACAAATAAAAATGCAAAAAGAAAAAAAAAACAAAGAAGGCAAAGGCAAAGGCAAAGGCATGCTTGTTTGATGCTGTCTCAACCACAATTTTCACAAGAATCATGTCCTTGAAATCAGCAAAGGAGATATGGGATTATATCAAGAAAGAATATGAAGGTGGTGAAAGAATTAAAGGCATGCAAGTCCTAAACCTGATTCGGGAATTCGAACTTCAAAGAATGAAGGATTCTGAGACGATTCAAGATTACTCTGACAAACTTCTCAATATTGCAAACGATGTGAGACTTTTGAGATCCGAATTCTCTGACTCAAGAATTGTTGAAAAAATTCTTGTAACGGTACCCGAAAGATATGAAGCAATCATCACTACTTTGGAGAATACCAAAGATTTCTCAAAAATTTCTTTGGCAAAATTGCTTAATGCATTAAAGGCACAAGAACATAGAAGATTGATGAGAGAGGAAACAACACTTGAAGGAGCATTAGCAGCCAAGCAGCAGAATGTGGGCTCAACATCAGCAAATGCAACAGAAAAGAATGTAATTCGAAGAAAATCTTATCCTCCATGTCAACATTGTGGAAAGAAAGGCCATCCACCTTTTAGATGTTGGAGAAGACTTGATGCTAAGTGTGCCAAGTGTAATCCAATGGGGTATGAAGTTGTTATTTATAAAAAAAGGAATCAGCAACATAATGATGAGGCAAAGGTTGTTGATCAAGAGGAAGTGGAGGATCACTTATTCGTTGCAACATGTTTCTCTAGCATCGAATCAAGTGAGAATTGGCTGATTGATAGTGGTTGTACCAACCACATGACACATAACAAGGATTTATTCAGGGAACTAAGCAATGCAAACTTAACAAAAGTTCGGGTTGGAAATGGCAATTACATTGTTGTGAAAGGAAAAGGAACAATAGAAATCTCAACCTATTCAGGTACATAGTTAAATTCTGATGTGTTGTACGTCCCTGAAATTGATCAGAATTTGTTAAGTGTTAGGAAATTAATTGAAAGAGGTTATAAAGTGTTGTTCGAAAATGAAAGCTGCTTGATTAAAGATAGTATTGAATATCAGAGAAAGAGGAATTGAGATGTAATTCTCATTTTATTGTTATGTAAAAATCTGATTTACATAGAGAACTACTATTGATTTATATACAAAGTTATAAAACTATTGAAGTATTGTAACTGATATAAAACTAATAACTAGGGAAGAACTAACAAACTTCTCTACTATAAATGAGATAAATTAGACTCTTTATTAAGTAATAGATAGTGATGGCAAAGACATTTTCAAAGTAAAAATGAGAGGAAAAAGTTTTGCTCTAAATCCATTGGAGGATGAGCAAATTGCTTTTCAAATGAAAGAAAATGTCATAGGCTTATGGCACAAAAGGCTCGGGAATTATCATCATCAAGGTCTGCTATAGTTGAAATCCAAGGAGATGGCAAAGGACATTCCAGAGCTTGATGACCATATTTCAAATTGCAAGGCTCGTCAGTTGGGAAAGCAAAGCAGGAAGCCATTTTCAAAGACAACTAGGAGAGCAACAAAGAAGTTGCAATTAATTCATACTGACATTGCAGGCCCACAAAGAACGTCTTCTTTGAATGGTAGTCTTTATTATGCTATATTCATTGATAATTTTACTCGTATGTGTTGGATCTTATTTCTGAAGCACAACTCAGAGGTAGCACAAGTATTTTGGAAATTCAAAGCAAGAATGGAGAATGAAAGTGGTTGTAAAATTCAAGCTCTCAGATCAGACAATGGCAACTTCTGAAGCATTTGATCGATTCTGTGATGACGCTGGCTTTCATCATCAGTTGATTGTTCCATACACTCCACAACAAAATGGAGTTAGTGAAAGAAGAAACAAATTTATATTGGGCATGACCTGATGTATGCTGCATGAGAAGAACTTGCCAAAGCAATTTTGGGAAGAATCGGCAAACACTGTTGTTTATTTGCAAAATAGGCTTCCTATAAGAGCAGTAAAGGATAAGACGTCATTTGAGGCTTGGTATGGTTATAAACCCTCCCTGAATTTCCTTAAAATATTTGGATGTTTGTGCTTTACTCATTTACACAAATCAAGAGAGATAAACTACAGAGAGTCCTTGAATATATAAAAATGAGTCCTTGAATATATGATACTAATCAGATAAAATATACAGAGTCCTTGAATATACTTTTTCGAAATGTCTATTTCATCCCTGAATTTACCAAATGTCAATCAAATTAGTTCCTCCATTAAGTTGGTATGTTAACGGAGGTGACGTATACTGTTTAAGCGTCTTTATTATGTGAAAATAATATATTCTAAGATCTTTGAAAATATGATAAGTGTCTTTCTTGAATGCAAACATGAATCTAAAATTATAATTTACAATGTGGTTTTCATAAATGAAGTTACCCACCACTAAAAGAGAGATGGAGAGAGACATCATATCTTTACACAAAACTTTAAGACGTAAGATATATAAGTCACACCCTTATACATTCAACATTTATCCCATAATTTTTAATAGATTTTTGTCAAACCACTCACACTTAAACACAGTATAATGGATGTGATGTTTCTTAACAAAGTTCTCACTAATAATTATAAATAATAAATCCAACCGAGGGAACTTATCTTCACAATACATATATATGAGAAACAATAAAAGACATATATTTCTAATCAAATCTATAGAATTTAGTCATCTATATATATTGGTAAGCTGCTAATGCACAATGAACTCTTGCATGAAAGCTTCCAACGAAACTTGTTTTTTATTTTTCTATTTTCTATTTTCTATCTAACCAATTTATTGTGTTTTAGTTAAATTAAACAATCTCTTAATAGAAACTTTGTCTTGAAAATACAAATTTTACTTTTGGCTTAGCAATACTTATAGGAAAAAGCTAACTTGTACCCTCAAGGCACAAGTTAATGATTCAAAAATAATAATTTTTTATTGAAATGTGTGCATTGAATTTAATTTTTAAGTTTGTAATAAATTGAATGCACAAAAATTGAGAGAATAATTCTACTTTTAGATTGTTTAACATGTACCCTAAGGGCACAAGTTAACATAACTCATAATTATATTAGTTTTTAATGCAAACCTACCTAATTTAGAACTTTAATCAATGTAAGAGCACCAGTCAACATTTCCCATAAATAAAAAGTATCAAAAAAGAATTAAATTATATAATTTTTAAATAATTAAATGATATATTATTAATTTTATGAGTGTCTGCCCAAATTATTTTTATTTAAACTTCTGACTATCTAAATATATCTCCTGTTGGAAGTACACTTTAACACCATGCACAACTATTGGCAAATGAATCCTGCCAGCCATTGATAGGTAAATTTCAAGACAATAAAACAAAAATTAACAAACATCAGTTATAGCTAGAAAAAGAAACATAAAAACATTTTAACCTTAAAAAAAATATAATATTCGATAAACTTATTAGAGACGACCATTCCATAAAACTTTCAATATTCAACAAAACTCCTAAATCAAACCAATTTTAGGCACAGATCCATGTAATTAAGGTATATACCTTCCAAGCAATTTACTCCCAATCTTATGATAAGAGTAAACATTAACAGTAGCAAGTTTTGCAAGCTCTTCCTTAAGTGGATAATCACCCCAATTAAAATTCATGCTTAAAGGCCTATACTTACGAAGATCAAGTTTATTGACCACAAATGCCAGTTCATCAACGCCACAAAAACTTAAATGAGGCACATTCATGAGAGTGGCAGCTAGGGTTCCAAGTTCTACCGCATTTTTGCATCCAATCCCATAATGCTTCTCCAAGTTAACAAAATTATCCTTAATGCCACAACCAACAAAGGTATAATTTGGTTGACGAAGAAAATTGAGAAGTGAGAGGGGAACCTCAAACTGCGAATGCAGGTGGATAATAAGACACGAATATCTGTCACAAAGTTGAAAAATTGCAGGTTTGGTTTGGGAGTTAGTTTCATCATGATTGTTATAGATAATCGGACGTCACTCGGTATCAAACCCGATAACCTTTGTTCCATGATTGTTTGTAGGGCGTAAGAAAGACGATATATGATCGTCAATCACTTTCTCATCATCCGTCACGGTGGTTTGGATTTCAACTCCATTCAGCTCAAACAACCAAACTTTGGTGTGAGTGTGATGCATGATGTGGTGCTTGATAAAATATTGACCGGTTATTTATAAGGGATACGTGAGTTTGTAACTTGATGCAGGACGGAATGTATCCTCTCTAGTAAATAGCATTCATTCAAATTTTGTGCATTGGAAATGCAACTACTTCGGGGAATATATATTGGAGTAGTTTGAACTTGAAATATTCGAGCCTCAAAAAAAATTTGGACGGTGCCCAATTAGCCAACATGTGTTTGCAGTGTGTATTTTGTTTAGACTAAGTTTAACTTCAGCGTAGTAGTTTTTTGAGAGAACTTCAGCATAGTAGTTTAAAATAGTGTTTTCGAAAATTAGTAATTTATAACTTAATTATAAAAAGGTTGTCGCTGACTTTTAAAATTAATTCCTAACTATTCTACAGATAGATGTAGGTTTCACTCTTTCGATATAAAATCGGTATCGTATTATTCCAACTTTCACTCTAAATATTCATCGTTAAATATTAGAATTTTTAGGCTTAAAAAGAATTCCTGCTACAATTTCTAAAAGTAAAATTAACATAATATCATTTGTGCGACGATTACCATATTCCGAGCTCTAAAAATCTACTCAGACATGGTATAAATAAAAAATAATAAACAGTTGTTCAAGTTATTCATTGTATTTTGAGCTGAGAAACGAAAAAACAAAGTGAATAAATATAAACTAATAAAATGAAACCTGCAATTTTCTAGAAACTTAATTGAGTACAATTCCACTGCTACAATTGAAAGCCATCCCAATATAATTGAAACGAAACAGTCACGGCAATCACAACAAATCAAAAGGGCACGACACAATGTTGATTATTAGCCTTAGAAATTCAATTCGAAAGAAAGGCCAAGCAGCAATATGAAATTGTGGTTTGAATTAAAGCAAATAGGTGCAAGCGGCAGAACGATTATAAATAATAATGGGAAGGCAACTAATATTGGAATAAAAGGTATAATAAGAAACTGGAATTTGGAATTTCCATTCAATGGAAAATAATCTGCAGAACTATATAAAGTATGGTAGCTACAGTTTTTAACAATTGGAAAAGTAATATGCAAATAAGCATTTAAAAGTTGGGAAATAAGTTGTTTCTAAATTGCTGCGTTTCTTTCTAAAAAGCTTGGTCTCTAAACTTATTTTTGAAAGTCTATTTATAGGCAAAAATCTACTCTGAAGTGCTCTCAGATCATGTCTCAATAGTGGAGAAAATGCAGGAAGTGGAGGAAACTGCTTATGAAAGTGGGGAGGAATTCTTCGACTTGACTCCATTCGTTAACTTTTCATATGACTTGTTGACTTTTTGAGCTTTTTTCCTTTTTTCACCGATTTTTCATCATTTTGACCTGCATTGACTTTTAATCGATAGATACTTGAAATAGACACACAATATCAGCATAACATTGCAAAAATCTATAAAATCAAGATCAAAACATGTGTAAGTCGAGTCAAACTCCCCTACACTTGAACCATTGCTTATCCCCTAACAACTTAGCTTGCATATAAAAATCAGTAGAATGCAGCAACTTACACACATAGACTTAGGAAAATAGTATCACAATTACTCATGCATGGATTCAAAGTTAAATTGGTCAAAGGTTAACTCTCTAGGTACTAGAATCAACACCAAGGGCGTTGTAACAACACAAACCGCATTTTGCGGACAAAAGTCTCCCTCCTTGCATACTAATTTAAATCATGCTATTGTACCTTAGTCTCTTAGCTCTTATTTCGTTCATCCTCTTTCATTCAAGACAATCACATTAAGACGCTTAAGTATCTATAATATTGTCACACACATGGTAGGCTAACCAGTTAGCATCGATTTAACACATCTTTCTTTGAATTTGCACATTTTGTGCATAGATGCCTTTTTGTTAAGATATTCAAGGTTAACCATTATTGGTCCCTTTATATAGTTCGCGCTTATATTCATCAACTAACCTACTTTATGTGTGATTATAGATAGTGTCTAACTGAATAAATAAACCACTTGAGGACTACTGAGAGACAGAAAATTTGAGACCATGGCACAATGGTTATTTAAATTAAGATCCATATTCGAGAGGTTTAAGGTGTTGGTGTTGAGGACAAAATTTGTATTTGATGTTTTAAGGATTACAAAACAAACATTTTATACTTGTTTTTTAATTTATTATCTACTAATGAATTTTGTGAGAAATATTTCATGAGAATGTTCTTAACATAAGAAGAAGGTTCTTTGCTCACAAGACAAGTTAAAAACGTCCTTATCAAAGCAAATAAGCAAAAGGATATAAATGGACTTTTTGGTACAAACTCAAGAAGCAAAATATTATCTATGTCTCACCAAAAGAAGATACTTTGGATATATAACATAAATGGAAAGAATATCATATGATTACATAAAGGCCTTTGCATTTAAAAAGGAATTGGAAAAGCACGTGCCTTAAAGAAAGAAGAAATAAATTGTTTTACAAAGAAAGAATGTTCTTGAGAACATCCTGGTGAAACTGTAAATAGATAAGGACGATGTCACTCTATCACATCCGATTACAACTAATTGCAAGCTGTGTTACAACCTCACGTGGGCTTTCTCAAAAGGCTTGGAAAGAAGAGAATGTCCTTCAGAACATTTTTCACTTGGAATAACACATTTTTTGCAACACTTGCGCCTCAAACAACAAAAGCAAGAGCACATGAGTTGTTTTTTATGTACAGACACCAGCTGTATGTTCATGTACGTTTCAACTGAAGCTTCAGCATTCAACCTCTATAAATACAACAATATAGCAAGGCAATTCTTAAGAGCTTTCTATGCAAAAAGAATACAATCTCTCTCTCAAAAGAATTCTTTCTCTCTCACGTGAATATCCACTAGATTTATTCACAAGCTCTTCGACAACTACAACAAAGCAAACTTCAACATCTCTCATCTCATGTATTTGAAGATATCTCTATAAGTTTGTAATTAAAATATCTCTTTGAGATATTATTTTGAAATCTCCAAGTTGAGATACCATTCGAAATCTCCAAGTTGAGATACTATTTGAAATATCCAAGTTGAGATACCATTTAAAATCTCTTTTGAGATTCCATCTTCTACCAACACCCACCACATACAAAAGTGTAACTAGGTTTCAAGTCTATTGGGCTTAATAGTTTGAGATAGGGTTGTTTTCAACCTTTTTTGAGTGATCAAGAAGCCTGCTGAGGATAATAATACAGACTGTAACTGGACTGATCTGGTGTGATCAACATATTATAGTGTAATTCAGAAGTTTCTAATAGCAGGATACTATAGTGGATAATCTCACACGAAGTGTGGGGACTGGAAGTAGCCGGTTAGGCGAACCATGATAAATCTCTTGTGTGTTCTCTCTTCTCTCATCTCTTTATTTTTATCTAACACATCACACACGATATCACTTATAACTAATTATATATTTTCTAGAGTGCTCTGGTCCTTTAAACTAAAACATTAAATAACCTAAAAAACTTAATAATTATCCAGAATTTTCTGGTCCTATTTATTTATTTTATTCTTAATATATTCAGAATTCTCTGGTCCTTTATCGCTTTATTTATATCAGTTATATATCCAGAGTACTCTGGTCCTTTTATCGCTTTATTTATTTCAGTTATATATATTCAGAGTTCTCTGGTCCCTTTACTGATTTATTTATTTCAGTTATATATCCAGAATTCTCTAGTCCTTTTATCGCTTTATTTATTTCAGCTATATACATCCAGAGTTCTCTCGTCCTTTTACTAAGTTATTTATTTCAGTCACATTATCCAGAGTTCTCTGGTCCAAATATTTACTACTTAATTATATAAATATTTTTATTACTTACCTAACACTTACCAAGAATTTTTCTTGAGTAACTATTTTCTTTCAGAATTAAATTTAAAAAGGGTCACAATTCAAACCCCCTTTTCTTGCGACATATATTGCTACTTCAGTTGGAACAATGCTGATTTTGTCAAATTTTTCCCCATTATTCTCAACCCTTAACCTTTCTATCTCTGAAACCTATCTAAGTGAGCCACTTATCCAAAATATAAGAACAAATATGCTTAATATGCTATGATTGGAATATGTTAACATGATTGGTATTGGAGATAATGTTCATGTGATGTTAGTATTCTAGAAGTGATGAGTATGTATATGTATATGTGTTATGCATTGAATCCTTAAATGTTATATGTTTGATTATACTTTAATTGTTGAACGTTATCTAACCCGCAGTGGCCATTCGGTTGATCGCTTGCCTATTTGTATGAATGGGTATACGACTTGCAGGATTAGTTGTTTTGATTGCTTGTGAGTATGCTTGAGGCTAGCGTTGGAGCTACCTCGTCTCTTTGCCTTGGAAGTCTTAGTTTAAGACTCTGATTAGGTGTCGGTCTTATGTCGTTTATTCTTCATTTCTTTTGAGATTACCACTATGTATGTTGAGATTGGAGATTTATTTTGGTGATGTATTATGATATATGTGGAATGACTACTTGGAGATTTTCTATTTATCTGTTGATGAGATATTATGATATTATTCCGCTGCGATGTTTTGAAAAAAAAAAGTATGCATGTTTTGGACTTATAGAAGAAGTAACATCTAAATCCTTTGTAAATAACAAAACAAAAACACAAACATAAATGACTCGACATCACGTGCATTGACACGATAACACTACTTTATTAATGAAAATGAAAATCATAAACTTATTAAGGTGGGGAATTCCTCCCCCACACTTAAAACCTACATTGACCTCAATGTAAATAAACAAAAAATTATAAGTGTAAGAGAAAATTAAAGTTTATAAGAAGTGGAAAAGTTTGGATAAGAAATGGGGGCAGTTTTAGAGGTTTACTAATAAGGTGTAATTAATTAAAGATTAGTGTCGTGAATATATATATATATATATATATATATATATATATATATATATATTAAAAGTGAAATTAATTCAATCAAAACGTGTGTGGCATAATGGCAAAAACAATGGAGAATAACCGTCTTCAACCGGACTCAACTAATATTATAGTTATGATAAATATGAAACAATAAGATAATAAAATGTAGTACATTAATTTCACTAAATAATCTCTAATATTCAGATAAAGTCAATAAAGCTTTTAAAACCAACAAAATAGAAATTAATCTCAAAAAAATATTAAAAAAAAGGCAAAGATACAATGTAAGAAAGTTGGCTCACTATAATTCACAAAGCATATGATAGAAAGAGTTGAGAATTAGTAGTTAATATAGAGAAGAGTAATGATCACGTAATAAAAATTTTAAATTGATAATTATAGAATTTGGATGAGTGGCCAAGATTTTTTTCAAGTTTATCACTCATCATCTCAATAAACTTGTGCGAGCAAGGGTGAGTTAAGTGCAAAAATAACTGTGTTTGTGGAAATTGATTGGTGCTTACTCATTCAGTATATACCGGTCCAAAAAATTGAAGGAAGGCTATCATTTATTATATCAGTTCAAAAAAATTGAAGAAGGTGCTATCATTTTCTCGGGGAAAAAAATTAAACACTACATACTTAATAAAAAAAACATCTGATTAACTAAAATTACAACAAAAAAACTAAAACAAAAAACCAAAAAGATTAGATGCAGCAGCTATTTTTCTTTGAGAAGTCCAATTCCTTCTTTCAAACCACCTTGAATGCATTGAGCTTCACTGCCAACAAAAATTTATGTCATTGCAAACCAAAACTAATGACCAAGTTAGAGCACTTTAAATTGCAAAGAATAATAAATATTGAAACCAAAGATTACAAAATGGCTGCAATAGCAAGGAAGAAATAGAAAGGTAACACCAGGCCAAAACTATAAACCTAAAACCTAACAATACAAAGAAGAAAAAAATTGGTCCCTGAAAACTTCAGGGGTATTTTGGTCCTTTCACATGAAATAAGTTAATCAAAACTGACACGTCAACTAATCAGTGACGTGACAGTAATTAACTGGGTTCAGGGACCAAATTTTAAATGATTAAACTTTGAAAGAGTAATTTGTGTCAAGATTAATTGATTACAGAGACCAATTTTTAAATGAACCCTAATTGCAGAGACGAAACATATGTTTTCCAACAAAATATTATAAAAGTTCCAGCCCACTTATACTTTTTTCATGTCATAGAAACCAAACCTGCTGCATTTCATTTATTCCTTTCATTTGCAATGAACATTGGCCTTACTAATTTTAGTTCTTTTATCCCTCAATCATAACAACTACATTTTAAGTTGACCTATTTTAACTTTGCTACCTCTTATCTAAACATAGCATGAGCTTCTCTTTGCTCTCCAATTTTATCATTGAACACTTTTCCAAACCATAACAGGATCCCATTCGGATGGGCAACACATTATATGACTGTTCTAAAACCAAATAAATCTTACCAACACCATTCAGTCGCAATCCTAGAGTTTTCGCCATCAAATTTTATTTTAACACTTAAATTTTGAAATATTTTACTGAATAAATAATTTCTATTGTAAATCTAATTAGAAATTTAAATTCCATAGCAATAAAACACAATAACAACTAAAACCACTTAAAATTGATCAAGCAACAAACCTTTCCATTGACTATCAAATACCAAAACAAAACCAGAGTATCAGTGGAGCAAAACTCTAGTTCTAGATTATTAAAAGAACCAATATATGGTGCCAAACTCATATAAAATCTATCAGAAAATTGATACAGAAACAAAGGACGTACCTGTTTGGTTGCGCTTCTCGGTTGCCAAATGCATGTTTATGGATGGGTTCACCGCAACATACAGAAGCTCCAAAACAAAGCTACTGGTACCCCACTTTTGTTGCTCCATACATCAACAACAAACCATTGATAATATTATTTCAAACTAATGAAGATTATTACAAACCTAGTTTTTTGCACTACTCATAGAAGTGTCTATAATAATGGAACCTTGATAGTATTCGATTAAGACATTATTATATTTCTCCTACTGTAGTAGCACATTCTCGCAACACATAGATTACTTTACATTTTGATAGAAAAATGGCAAACTGAAAAGAAAAAAAAAATGCCTATGAAAGTATATTTGATAGAAAACTGGATATAAGAAACTCATGGATTTGCAATAACAACAAATCAAAGTGATTATAAAACGCTAAACCGCATTTTGTGGACAAAAGTCTCCCTCCTAGCATACTAGTCATGTTATTGTACCTTAATCTCATAGCTCTTATTTCGTTCATCCTCTTTCATTCAAGACAATCACATTAAGACCCTTAAGTATCTATGATATTGTCACACACATGGTAGGCAAACCGGTTAGCGTCGATTTAACACATCTTTCTTTGAATTTGCACATTTTGCGCAGAGATGCCTTTTTGATAAGATATTCAAGGTTAACCATTACTGGTTCCTTTATATAGTTCGCGCTTATATTCATCGACTAACCTACTTTATGTGTGACTATAGATAGTGTCTGACTGAATAAATAAACTACTTGAGGACTATTGAGTAACAGAAAATTCGAGACCATGGCACAATGGTTATTTAAATTAAGATCCATTTTCGGGAGGCTTTAGGTGTTGGAATAATCCTGATTTTGTCAAAGTTTTCCCCATTATTCTCAACCCTTAACCTTTCTATCTCTGAAACCTATCTAAGTGAGCCACTTATCCTAAATCTAAGAACGAATATGCTTAATTTGCTATGATAGGAATATGATAACATGATTGGCATTGGACATAATGTTCATGTGATGTTAGTATTCTAGGAATGATGAGTATGTATATGTATATGTGTTATGCATGGAATCCTTGAATGTTATAGGTTTGATTATACTTTAATTGTTGAACGTTATCTAACCCCTAGTGTTCGTTCGGTTGACTGCCTGCCTATTTGTATGAATGTGTAGACAACTTGCAGGATTAGTTGCTTTGATTGCTTGTGAGTATGCTTGAGGCTAATGTTGAAGCTACCTCGTCTCTTTGCCTTGGGAGTCTTAGTTTAGGGCTCTGATTAGGTGTTGGTCTTATGTCGTTTATTCTTCATGTCTTTTGAGATTACTATTCTATATGTTGAGTTTTGAGATTTATTTTGGTGATGTATTATGATATATGTGGCATGACTACTTGGAGATTTTCTATTTATCTATTGATGAGATATTATGATATTATTCCGCTGTGATGTTTTAAAAAAAAAAATTAATTATGCATGTTTTGGACTTATAGAAGAAGTAGCATCTAAATCCTTTGTAAATAACAAAGCAAAAATACAAGCATAAATAACTCGACAGCACATGCATTGACTCGATAACACTACTTTATTAATGAAAATGAAAATCCTAAACTTATTAAGGTGGAAAATTCCTCCCCACACTTAAACTTGTTGCATATCAGTTCACTTAGAATTTCTTATAAATTTTTATATCTTAAAAATTATAGAGTCTTAAGAGTATGTATCTGATTTGTAATGTGAACATCATTGATTGTATATCAAGTGTTCAAATCAAACATCTTTCTTTGTAATTGTGTTTGTTTAGAAGTCTCTTGCTTTTGTGCTTAAACATAAGAAATCTCTTGCTTGTGTGTTTTAGCATTTGTAATCAGATTCTGATTTTAGTGAACTCTCCTTGGAAGTCAAGGGGGACAAGACTACTTCCAGATTGTGGAAGAAACTTGTATAATTGCTTGTGTCTCTCTCTTCTCTTCTCTTTTCTCTCTCTCTCTCTCTCTCTCTCTCTCTATATATATATATATATATATATATATATATATATATCTTTACTTTACCCGTTGCATTTGACTGTGAACATTGTTTCAGAATCTGAACTATCAGACTCTGGACTTAGTTTAAAAAGAAGAAAAAGCTAACACAATTCAACCTCTCCCTTCTTGTGTTTTTCTCACCTTCACGTACTTATCCCCCTTACCTTGTTTCCTCAAAAGCTAAGCTAATATCCAATAATTTTCATTCTCTCCAATGAATCCTAGCTTTCTCTTCACTTTCCTTCAAATGAGTTATTCCTCGTTCTCTTTTATTATGCTCTTCTCTCTCAAATCTCTTTAGTCTCTCTGTTGTGAAAGTGTGAAATGAGTTAACCCTAATTTCCTCTCATGAGTTATGTATGTATACCTCAATAATGGGCTAGGTTACTTAAATTCATAATGGGCCTCAAAACTCTTACCACTTAATTCTAGAAAGTTACTACACACATCACTCACTAAAACATCTCATTAATTACCATTTTAAAATAATTACCACTAGTTATTTCTAACTTAGTAAAAATAACTATTCACACTAAAAGACTAAAATATTGTACATTCTAAAATTACTAATTTACCCTTACTCCACAAATGACCAAAATACCCTTAACCTAAAAAAAACCAAAATACCCTTCTCGTCTCAAAATCCACCAATCTCAAATCAAATACACAGACAAACAATTAAACACATATAATAAACAAATAAAATAATCCTAGAGAAAAACGGGTTGTTACAGAAGCAGTGACTCCAAGACATCCAACTTCAAGGACTGAGAAGACAGACAGAAAATGATTCTATATCGAGATTAGATATTGTTGTTGCAACTGATGATATCCTCAATCTTTCATTGCTCAGTAGATATAATGTACTTGTTGATGTGAGTGGTTTCTAGCTTATCCACTTAAGTGATTCTTGTTCTTTTAACAAAAACTCAAGTGCAAACATCAGCAGATCACCATTCATAAAACTTATCATTTATTCTACGATGTCTGTTATCGTTAAAATATTCAACAAAAATATTGTTGATTCAACAGTATAGACATGTGTATTCGAGATGAAAAGGTTGTCATGTGCTCGTCAAAACTATGTGTTTTATCCCATTGTGCTTAGTGGGTGTAGGAGAAGCTTTTTGGCTATATCATGCAATCATATGGATTCACGATTTACAATTAGCAAATGTGAATTTTAAAATTTGAATTTTAAAATTGATTCGAAGAGGGCGAAACCACGAAGTTTATAGCCATTATGGCAATTATATTCAATTTTGTAATTTATATTTAAGACCTCTCATATCGAGTTTATTATGAGACAAACAAATAAGGTAGTTATTGTAACGCCCTAGTTGTTATTTATTTAATTTCGGTTGATTTTAATAAGTTTATATGATTTTAAATAATTTATGTTGATTTTATGGTGTGATGTATTTTATTATATGATTATTTTAATGTTTAAATTAAAATAGGTGAGAAACTATAATTATTAGAAAGTTGGGGATTAAAATGAATTGACTAATATTTTAATAGGAGTTAATTAGAAATAAGTGGGAATTAATTAGAATTAATAGGAGTTAGAGAAGGGAGAAAGTCAGAAAAACAGTTTCACGTAGAAACAGAGAGACACAGAGAAAAGGGAGAAATACCAAGAACCAAGGGAGAAGAGCCAAGTGGAGAGAAGAGTAGAGTTTTGTTCATCAAATTCAGGTAAGGGTGAGACTAACTATCAACTTTAGGTCTTATGATTTGTTGATTAATGTTGTGTTGTTAGGGTTGATGAATTGAATTAGGTTAAAGATGAATTGATGTTAATAACTTGATGAATTCATGAAAATGTTGTTGTTTATTGTTGTTCTGATGTTAGTTTGTATAGGAGTAGTGCAGTTCATCAAATTTGGGTTTTTAGGTGTTGAAATTGGGGTTTGGGGTTGAAAAGGAGAAGTATGTTCGTACAGTTCGTAGTTCTGCCAGTCGCCACTCGCCACGGCGAGTAAGCCTGTGTAGCTCGCCACAGCGAGCAGACCCACTCGTCAGGCGAGTAGTGAACCCTTATAGCTCGCCACAGCGAGCAAATGCACTCGCCACGGCGAGTTGCTTAAATTAAAAAGTGTTAATTGCCTTAATGAGGTTTTTGGGCCAATTTTTATATCAACTTGAGTGCCTTAATATATTTAGGAATGAATGGCACCTTTTTACAGAATCAAATTTGGGTTTTGGGGACTTAAAAATGAAGATTTTAGGTGAAAAATGTCAAAAATGCCGAGAGCACCCAGTTTTGCTCGCCTTGAGCTCGCCCCCAACTCGCCATAGCGAGTAGCTCATTTTCCTGAACTTGCCACGGCGAGTAGTATTGTAGCTTGCCTAAATTGTTGAATTTTGCTGTGAGACCTTGTTGTACCCTGTTGTTGTGTCCAATCGATTAAGTTGGAGTCTTATGTCATAGTTGGTTATGCATATTGTAGTTGTCGTTGTTGTTGTCGAGTTGTATGCAGATGTACACTATTGAGTCCATTTCATACTCATACTTTGTTGAGGGCTCATGCCCTGGAGTGTTTTCACTCAACCGTTGAGGGCTTATGCCCTGGAGTGTTTATCACTCAATCGTTGAGGGCTTATGCCCTGGAATGTTATTTCATTCAAACTGTTGGGGGCTTATGCTCCGGAATGCTTAGCATTCAACGCGCGTAAAATGGTACCACATGCATTTGCATTAGTCGCATTGTTGTCGTTGTTGTTGTTGTTGTCGGTCGGGTCGTCGATGTCGTAGCTTAATGATGATGTTGCTGATTTTAATTAATAATTGACAGTTGATTATTGTTATATTGTTGTTGTTAAATTTAATTGATGAATTATAATATCTATTGTTGTTTGTGAATCTCACCCCTTCTGCTTGGAAATGTTGCCTTCACTATGGGTAACTTGCAGGTAACGAAGATTAATAGAGATGTCGGCTCAAAGTGTCTTAGGGCTCTAATACGTAACGGGATGAGAATTTTATTACTTGCTTTCTCTTTCCTTACGTATTATTTTTGAATTATGAAACTTACTGCGTGCCAAAGTTTAATTTTGCTGATTGAAATGAATTCCGCTGCGAAGTTTGAACGTTATTTATTATTGACTACTTTTTATGAAGGATAAATAATTATTTATTCATTTGGAGTTTTGTTGAAAGAAAATGTAGCATTCCGTTATGTGAATACTCTGATTTTATTTATGAATTTCTATGTTGGGAAAACGAGGTGTTAAAATTGGTATCAGTGCAGGTCGGTCTGTCCGGCCAAGTAGTTGAGTCGAGTCGAGCCTAGTAGAGTCGTATGACAATTTTGTATTGTCTTTGATGTGCTGGTTGTTGTTGTAGTGTAGATTTTCGAAATGGCTGGAAGGAACGATGTTGTACTTGCTGCTGCTCTGCAAACGATGGCTCAAGTTGTGGGTCAACAGAACAATGTTGGTGGTAACGACGGTGTGCGCATGCTGGAAACCTTCTTGAGAAACCATCCACCAACTTTCAAGGGCAGGTATGACCCTGATGGAGCACAGACATGGTTGAAGGAGATTGAAAGAATCTTCAGAGTTATGCAATGCACTGATGTTCAGATAGTGCGTTTTGACACACATATGCTGGCTGAGGAGGCTGATGATTGGTGGGTGGGTGTGCAACCAGTGCTAGGGAACGGAGGAGCTGTGATCACTTGGGCTGTGTTCAGAAGAGAGTTACTGAATAGGTATTTCCCGAAAGATGTCCGAGGCAAGAAGGAAATCGAATTCCCAGAGCTGAAGCAAGGTGACATGTCCGTAACAGAGTATGCTGCAAAGTTTGTTGAGTTGGCAAAGTTCTACCCGCATTATACTCCTGAGACTGCAGAGTTCTCTAAGTGTATCAAGTTCAAGAATGGTCTGCGTGCTAAGATTAAGCGGGTCATTGGTTATTAGAAGATCCGCAACTTTTCTGATTTGGTAAGTAGCTGCAGAATTTACGAAGAGGATACGAAAGCTCACTACAAAGTGATTAATGAAAGAAAGAGTAAGAGTCAGCAAAGCCGTCCTAAGCCTTACAGTGCTCCTGCTGATAAGGGTAAACAACGGGTGAATGATGAGAGGAGGCCCAGGAAGAATGAGACTTCTGCTGAGGTTGTCTGCTACAAGTGTGGTGAGAAAGACCACAAGGGTAATGCTTGCCACCGCGATGAGAAGAAATGCTTCCGATGTGGGAAGAAAGGACATACAATAACTGAATGCAAACGTGGTGATATTGTTTGTTTCAATTGCGATGAAGAGGGTCATCTTAGTTCTCAGTGCAAGAAGTCTAAGAAGGCTCAGTTTGGAGGGAAAGTGTTTGCATTGTCTGGTACACAGACGGACAATGAGGATCGACTTATCAGAGGTACTTGTTATTTTGATAGTACTCCTTTAATTGCTATTATTGATACTGGTGCTACACATTGTTTTATTGCTATTAGTTGTGCTTCTAAGTTGGGGCTTACTATGTCTAATATGGGTGGAGAAATGATTGTTGAAACTCCAGCTAAGGGTTCAGTGACTACTTCTCTTGTTTGTTTAAGATGTCCACTGTCTGTGTTTGGTAGAGATTTTGAAGTTGATCTTGTATGTTTACCGTTGACGGGTATGGATGTAATCCTTGGGATGAATTGGTTAGAGTATAACCATGTCCTCATCAATTGTTTCAGTAAGACGGTACGTTTCTCCTCCGCTGAAGAAGAGAGTGAAGTTGATTTATTGACTACTAAGCAGCTGAAGCAGATAGAGCGCAACGGAATTATGATGTTTTCCTTGATAGCGTATTTGTCGGTGGAGAATCAAGCGGTGATTGATAGCCTACCAGTTGTGAATGAGTTTCCAGAAGTTTTTCCTGATGAGATTCCCGATGTGCCGCCAGAAAGGGAAGTTGAATTCTCAATTGATCTTGTTCCGGGTACGAAGCCTGTGTCGATGGCTCCTTACCGTATGTCAGCAACTGAGTTAGCAGAATTAAAGAAGCAGTTGGAGGACCTACTTGATAAGAAATTTGTAAGACCGAATGTTTCACCTTGGGGAGCGCCGATATTATTGGTTAAGAAGAAGGATGGTAGCATGAAGTTGTGTATAGATTACCGTCAGCTGAATAAAGTGACGATAAAGAATAGGTATCCACTTCCGAGAATTGATGATTTAATGGATCAATTAGTGGGTGCACGTGTATTTAGTAAAATTGACTTGAGATCAGGTTATCATCAGATCAAGGTGAAGGATGAAGATATGCAAAAGACGGCGTTCATGACGCGATATGGTCACTATGAGTATAAAGTGATGCCATTCGGTGTTACTAATGCACCTGGTGTATTTATGGAGTATATGAACAGAATTTTCCATGACTTTCTGGACAGATTTGTAGTTGTGTTTATTGATGATATTCTGATTTATTCCAAGATTGAAGAAGAGCATGCAGAGCATTAGAAGATTGTTTTGCAAGTGTTGAGAGAAAAGAAGTTATATGCCAAGTTGTCGAAATGTGAGTTCTGTTTAAGTGAAGTAAGTTTTCTTGGCCATATTATTTCTGGTAGTGGTATTGCGGTTGACCCGTCGAAAGTTGAAGCGGTATCACAATGGGAGACTCCGAAGTAAATCACAGAGATTAGAAGTTTTCTGGGTTTAGCAGGTTATTACCATAGATTTATCGAAGGATTTTCGAAGTTGGCTCTTCCTTTGACTCAGTTGACCTATAAGGGTAAAGCTTTTGTGTGGGATACTCAGTGTGAGAATAGTTTCAATGAGTTGAAGCAACGGTTGACGACTGCTCCAATTTTGATTTTACCGAAGTCAAATGAACCTTTTGTTGTTTATTGTGATGCGTCTAAGTTGGGCTTAGGTGGTGTACTTATGCAGGATGGTAAGGTGGTAGCTTATGCTTCGAGACAGTTGAGGGTACATGAGAAGAACTATCCTACACATGATTTAGAGTTGGCTGCTGTAGTTTTTGTGTTAAAAATTTGGAGGCATTATTTGTACGGTTCCAGATTCGAGGTGTTCAATGATCATAAAAGTTTGAAATATTTATTTGATCAAAAGGAGTTGAATATGAGGTAGAGAAGGTGGCTTGAGTTGTTGAAGGACTATGATTTTAGTTTGAATTACCACCCACGTAAAGCCAATGTGGTTGCAGATGCCTTGAGCAGAAAGACGTTGCACATGTCTGCTATGATGATGAAAGAGTTCGAGTTGCTTGAGCAATTTAGAGACTTGAGCCTAGTTTGTGAATTGGCACCTCAGAGCGTGCAATTGGGCATGTTGAAGATCAATAATGAATTCTTGAACAGTATCAAGGAAGCGCAGGCAGTTGATGTTGAGTTTGTAGACTTGATGGTTGCTAGTAACGAAGCGGAAGATAGTGATTTCCAGGTTGATGATCAGGGTGTGTTGAGATTCTGAGGCAGAATTTGTATTCCTGATAATGATGAGTTGGTTTTAGAAGAAAGTCACAGAAGTAGCTTGAGTATTCATCCGGGAGCTACGAAAATGTATCATGATTTAAAGAAATTGTTTTGGTGGTCTGAATTGAAGCGAGATGTCGCGCAATTTGTTTATGCTTGTTTGACTTGTCAGAAATCTAAAGTTGAACATCAGAAGCCTGCAGGGTTGTTGACACCATTAGATGTGCCAGAGTGGAAGTGGGATATCATATCCATGGACTTTGTAATGAGTTTACCGAATACTCCGAGAGGGCATGATGTCATTTGGGTAGTTGTCGACAGGTTGACAAAGTCAGCACATTTTATTCCGATCAATATCAATTATCTGGTAGCTCAGTTGGCGGAGATTTACATTCATAATATTGTGAAGTTGCATGGTGTTCCATCAAGTATTGTGTCGGATAGAGATCCGAGGTTTACTTCAAGGTTTTGGAAGAGTTTGCAAGAGGCTTTGTGTTCAAAGTTGAGGTTGAGTTCGGCTTATCATCCTCAAACAGATGGTCAGTCGGAGCTTAATAATGATGTTGCTGATGTGTTTTAATTAATAATTGGCAGTTGATTATTGTTATATTGTTGTTGTTGAATTTAATTGATGAATTATAATATCTATTGTTGTTTGTGAATCTCACCCTTTCTGCTTGGAAATGTTGCCTTCACTATGGGTAACTTGCAGGTAACGAAGATTAGTAGAGATGTCGGCTCAAAGTGTCTTAGGGCTCTAATACGTAACGGGATGGGAATTTTATTACTTGATTTCTCTTTTCTTACGTATTATTTTTGAATTATGAAACTTATGATGAGGCATGCATGCCAAAGTTTAATTTGGTTATTGAAATGAATTCCGATGCGAAGTTTGAAAGTTATTATTATTGACTACTTTTTATGAAGGATAAATAATTATTTATTCATTTGGAGTTTTGTTGAAAGAAAATGTAGCATTACGTTATGTGAAAACTCTGATTTTATTTATGAATTTCTATGTTGAAAAAACGGGGTTTTACAGTTATAATCAAAATATTAATTTATAGAGTAAAAAACATTTGTTCTACCTCTCCTTTTCTCTTCTTCTCAAGCCCTAACCATCACTCTTCTTTTCTTATTGTCTACCAAATATGGGTGATTTAAAGTCAATTTTGACTCAAAATACCCTTACGAATTGTCTTCATTCTATTCTAATTGAATATGCGATTTTCACATATTTTCAAGTTTCTTTCGTTTGTTTTTGTGATTTTGTTGTCTTTGCACAACTCGGTTTGTTTTGATTTCCTATCTTTATGCGGAGTGTTTTTGATTTCCCGCCTTAGTGCTATGATTATTTGATTCAGGTAGAAGGACTAGCTTTGACTAAGTGCATATTCGATTAATGACTTTGACGTCATCAGCGTTGCAGATTCGGAGACATGAGTATTTCAGAGACTTGAATGTAGTCATATTTGTATGCATATATCCTTTGCTGTTTTATGCTATTAAAATGAGTATTTCAGATTCATCTTTTTGTTTGTAACGACTTTATATTTGTATTATATTCATGTGCTCTATCGATATGTATAAATTAATATCATTTACTTTGTATTTGTATTCATTAAACATTTGACACTAATAAAACACCATAATCACACTGCTAATTAAGGGTCTGTTTGTTACGGATTAAAATAAAAGTGATTTTCACATAAAATAATTTAGAGATTATATTTTAGAGATTTTGGGCCCGTTTGTTATAGTTTTTTTAAGAAGAGTTTTGCATCCGTTTGTTACAGATTTTTAAAAAAATCAGAATCTAAAAATAATCTAAAAACAGCTTCAAATGAGAAGCTGTTAAGTTAAGAGCAGCTTCTCAAAAAATAGATTTTGGACCCTTTGTTATAGTTTTTTTTAAGAAAAAAATCACTTTTATTTAAGAAAATAATCACTTTTAAGAGTTTTACATCCGTTTGTTACAGATTTAAAAAAAACCAGAATCTAAAAATAATCTCAAAACAGCTTCAAATGAGAAGCTGTTAAGAGCGGCTTCTCAAAAAATAGATATGATTTAGGGTCCGTTTGTTACGGATTAAAATAAAAGTGATTTTGACATAAAATAGTTAAGAGATTATATATTAGAGATTTTGTGAAAAATCAGAATCTATTTTGCGTTTGATTGCCGTAATAAAAATCACATTTTTTAAACAAATAATCTAGTTTGTTTGGATACAACTATATAAAATCAATTTTTTGTTACAAAATTAGTTTAATTTTTTAAATCATATTGTCTCTCTCCTCTAAAAAAAATCTATTTTTTGAGAAGCTGCTCTTAATAGCTTATCATTTAAAGCTGTTTTTAGATTAATTTTAGATTCTGATTTTTTTTTAAAATATGTAACAAACGAATGCAAAACTCTTAAAAGTGATTATTTTCTTAAAAAAGCTATAACAAACAGGCCCTTCAAAAATTGAACTAATTTTGTAACAAAAAATCTCTTTTATATAGTTGTATCCAAACGAACTAGATTATTTGTTTAAAAAAAGTGATTTTTATTACCGTAAACAAACGCAAAATAGATTCTGATTTTTTACAAAATCTCAAAAATATAATCTCTAAATTATTTTATGTCAAAATCACTTTTATTTCAATCTGTAACAAACAAAGCCTTTTTTTTTAGAGGAGAGGGAAAATATGATTTAAAAAATTGAACTAATTTTGTAACAAAAAATCCCTTTTATATAGTTGTATCCAAACAAACGAGATAATATGTTTAAAAAAAATGATTTTTATTACCGTAAACAAACGCAAAATAGATTCTGATTTTGCACAAAATCTCAAAAATATAATCTCTAAATTATTTTATGTCAAAATCACTTTTATTTTAATCTATAACAAACAGGCCGTTTATGAAAAATCAAAATCTATTTTTCGTTTGTTTACCACGATAAAAATCACTTTTTTTAAACAAATAATTTAGTTTGTTTGGATACAACTATATAAAAGGAATTTTTTGTTTTAAAATTAGTTTAATTTTTTAAATCATATTTTCTCTCTCCTCTAAAAAATCTATTTTTTGAGAAGCTGCTCTTAACAGCTTCTCATTTGAAGCTGTTTTTAGATTATTTTTAGATTGTGATTTTTTTTTGAAAAGTGCCTGTTTGTTATAGTTTTTTTTGAAAAATAATAACTTTTTTTAAGAAAATAATCACTTTTAAGAGTTTTGCATTCGTTTGTTATAGATTTTATTAAAAAATCAGAATCTAGAAATAATCTAAAAACAACTTTAAATGAGAAGCTGTTTTTAACGGCGTCTCAATTCTTAACAGCTTCTCAAAATAGTTTTTTTTTAGAGGAGAGAAAAAATATGATTTAAGAAATTAAACTAATACAACCTATGTTACAGATTAAAATAAAAGTGATTTTGACATAAAATAATTTAGAGATAAAGAGTCCGTTTGTTACAGATTAAAAATAGAAGTGATTTTGACATAAAATAATTTAGAGATTATATTTTAGAGATTTTGTGAAAAATCAGAATCTATTTAGCGTTTGTTTAGAGTAATAAAAATCACCTTTTTAAAATAAATAATCTAGTTTGTTTGGATACAACTATATAAAAGGAATTTTTTTTTTACAAAATTAGTTCAATTTTTTAAATCATATTTTCTCTCTCCTCTAAAAAAAATCTATTTTTTGAGAAGCTGCACTTAACAGCTTCTCATTTGAACCTATTTTTAGATTATTTTTAGATTTTAATTTTTATTAAAATCTGTAACAAACGTATGCAAAACTCTTAAAAAACCATAACAAACAGGCCCAAAATTTTAGAGATTTTGTGAAAAATCAGAATCTATTTTGCGTTTGTTTACAGTAATAAAATTAAAATTATAATCTAGTTTGTTTGGATACAACTGTATAAAAGAGATTTTTTGCTACAAAATTAGTTCAATCTATTTTTTGAGAAGCTGCTCTTAACAGCTTCTCATTTGAAGCTATTTTTAAATTATTTTTAGATTCTGATTTTTTAAAAAATCTGTAACAAACAGATGCAAAACTCTTAAAAGTGATTATTTTCTTAAAAAAAATGATTAATTTTTTTTAAAAAAACTATAATAAACGGGCCCTAATTTTGTAACAAAAAAATCTCTTTTATATAGTTGTATCTAAACAAATTAGATTATTTGTTTAGAAAAAGTTATTTTTATTATTGTAAACAAACACAAAATAGATTCTGATTTTTCACAAAATCTCTAAAATATAATCTCTAAATTATTTCATGTCAAAATTACTTTTATTTTAATCCGTAACAAACAGGCCCAAAATCTGTAACAAACGTATGCAAAACTTTTAAAAGTGATTATTTTCTTTTAAAAAATGATTATTTTCTTAAAAAAGCTATTATTAACGGGCTCTAAATTCAGGGCCCGTTTGTTAGAGATTAAAATAAAAGTGATTTTGACATAAAATAATTCAGAGATTATATTTTTGAAATTTTATGAAAAGTCAGAATCTATTTTGCGTTTGTTTACGGTAATAAAAATCGTTTTTTTTAAACAATTAACTTAGTTTGTTTGGATACAACTATATAAAAAGAGATTTTTTGTTACAAAATTAGTTCAATTTTTTAAATCATATTTTCTCTCTTTTTTAAAAGAAAATCTATTTTTTTGAGAAAATCTTTTTTAAAAATCTGTAACAACTTAAAAAGTGATTATTTTCTTAGAAAAACTATAACAAACTGGATCTCATATTAATATTTCGGTCAAAAAAAATGTTTTAATTTTATTAATTACGCTTTAATTGTTTTGTTAAAACAGCCTCTTCTTCTCTCACCAAACACCATTATCACTTTTCTCTCTCTTTCCCATTCTATCCTTCGATTCTCTCTCTATTGTCGTCTAAGGTAACTACTCTTTCTCTAAACCCTAATTTCACACTCTTCTTTACTATCTCGCTTCACTCTCTTAATCTTAACCATGATCATAACGATTTCGATCTACTTGTTTTATTGCAGGAAAATTTGAGGGGAAAAACCCCTCTTTTTTTTTTTCCTTTTCTTTTTTCTTTTTTTTTGGTTACTCAAATTTTGAATTTATTGAAGAATTAAGGGTTTGAATTTATGTCCTTCAATCAACCAAAGTCCGATAAGAGCGACGCCACGTATCGACGGACCACCGGCCGATCCGCCAGCTTCAATCAACACCGAGGTAACACCGGCGGTGCTTCTTACGTTAAGGCCGGCACCGGCGCCGCCGCGCCTTCACTCTCCTCTTCTCGGAGGTTAGTTAGTTAGTTAATTAGGGTTTTTCATAAATTCATGTTTTTTTGTTGTTGTAGACTTTGATATATGATTTTGTAGCGTTGTTTGTTTATGTGAAAACATTATATGATTATTACAAGCTTCCGTATGTCAGTGTAAACAAGTTTTACACTTGCATTTTACGATGTGCTGGTCATGTGTTTTTAACTCATTGAATGATGTGGCAACATATCATCGGATGCATGTGTAAAACTTGTTTACACTGTCGGTGTATATAAATTAAACTTTTTAGTTAAACAGGGTTTACACATGCATCCGATGATGTGCTGCCAGGTGATAAGTATGTGTTTTTAACTCATTTAATGACGCTGCAACACATTATTAGGTGCATGTGTAAAACTTGTTTACACTGACAGTATTTGTCAGAGAATTTTTTAAGTTCTTTTGGTGGGTACAAAAAGATCAAATTATAGATAAACATGTTATTTACAACTTATAGCACAAGTGCTTATCATGATAAGCACAAGCGTTTATGTGTAAGCTATTTCTATATCAAAAGATAAAATAAAGTTAAATTGTTTTTGTATAAGCTATTAGCTCTTTTCATAAGATCTTAGAGAACTTATAAAATAAGGTAAATCAGCTTATGAATAATGTTATAAGCTGTTTTTATAAGTTCTCCAAAACAGTCTTACAAAGCTTGGATTTCATTTGGGTGACTTTGGAGTTTGGTGACTTTAGTGTATTTTGGTGATGGATGAATGATTAAATTAAATTATTTAGATTAGAGAAAATGATTGGTTAAGAGAGAGACAAGAACAAAGGCACCAAAGTCACCACACTGCAAAGTCACTCAAGTGAAACCCCTCAAAGCTTATGCTGGCAGATATGCTCAAATAAGCCAATCCAAACAGGCCTAAAATTGTTTAAATGAAGAGTAAAATTAGAAGAAAAAAATGTTACACCAAATTTGGGCATCCTTTGATTTATAGGTAGGATTTAATGAATATGCATGGTCAATATAAAAAGTTTTTACACTGACAGTCAATCATAATTGTTAGAACATTAGAAGTGTTTTGACTTTTTTCAATAACCACTTTTGAAGTCACACACATGATTAGTTGTCTCGTTTCGTAAGTGTAAAACTTTTACACTGATAATGCATTAAATTCAAACCCTGGTGTGTGTGTGTGTGTGTTTAAAAAAGTTCAGTTATTTGATTGAGTGATGCGGGATAAAATTGTAAATAAAGGATGAATTTGGATTAAAAAAGCTACACCAAAACTTGGTATCTCTCTATATGCATTTTCATTTTTCGTCCATTTTTTTCTTGTTGAAGAAAATTCTACATTTTCCTCCATTTTTATTGATATTGATTGTTGCTTTTGTTAGTTTTAACAAGAAACCTAATAATCATGCACAAGGTGGACCATCTAGGGTAAACCCTACCCAGGCGAATTCAGCCGAGTCTAATTATGCTTCTGCAGTCCGAGCAACACCGAATGGTTCCCATGTACAGCCGCAATTTCACGGTAAGCTTGGACTTCAAAATAGTTTATTTTTTCAGTGGTTGGTTGTGTAAGAATCACTTGCATTCCATTTTATATATGGAAATGTAGTGTTTGGTAAGATGTGATTGTCTTTTGTTGACGATACTCATATATGTTATATCATAGGAGGGTCTGGTGCATCAGTTACAAATGCAACTGCCAAGCCATCTGAATCAGCAGCTGCACAGAGAAGCACCGTTGTTCCTAAAGCTCCTATTTCTCAATCTCCCGCCGTGAGTTCTGATTCGGTAGCACCTACAACTCCTGTTAAGGGTATGTAATTACTACTCATGTAGGTTTTTATGTAGCACATAAGATGTGGAATAAGTTTTTTGGTTCCTTAATTCTTGTATTGGGTAGGGTCATTGTTGAAATATAACTTTTTTCGTACTTATTACCTGTGAGAATGATCTGATTATTGCTATCTTCACCAGGAGATGCATCTAAAGCATTCCCTTTCCAATTTGGATCTATTAGTCCTGGCACTATGAATGTGATGACAGTAAGTTTCTCATCTGCAAGTTACTTAGCATACAACTGAAGTTTTGTATTACATAATGCTGCCTGTATTTAGGGAGGAGTTGATCATGTTCTATTATAATGTATGCAGATTCCTGCTCGCACAAGCTCCGCTCCTCCTAATATAGATGAGCAGAAGCGTGATCAGGTTTGTTTGTTTTTTTGATCTCTTTTCCCCTTTTATCTCATTGTTATTTATTCATACTACAGTCTAAAATATAGATCTCCCATCACTGCCAAATACTTTAGAAGGAAAGAGGATGTAATTGGCGATCACTGATTCTGACACCTCGTACGATATCCCTTTTCTGTAATAGAAGCTGACAAAGGAGTAACATCAAAATATTTTTACTTAGTCTTATTGAAGTTGATGTAGTCTGCTTGTTTTCATAGCAAGGCGAGTATTTATAATGTTTAATTTCATAACTTTCAGGCTCGTCATGATTCTTCAAGGCCCGTTCTTTCTGTGCCAATACCTCCTGTTCCGAAGCAGCTGCCAGTGAATAAGGGTGCAGGTGTGACTGGCCAATCTAAGGGTGGGGAGACTCATACTGGTACAAGGGCAAAACAGGATGCTCAAGTGTCATCTTTACCCCCAGCAAGCCTGATGCAGAAGCCTTCTGTTATTCCTCATCCTGGAATTTCAATGTCAATGCCATATCACCAGTCACAGGCACCTGTACATTTTGGTGCCGCTAATCCACAAATTCAATCTCATGGTATTTCAACAGCACCTATTCAGATGCCTTTACAAATGCCTTTTCCAATTGGAAACGCTGCTCAAGTGCAACAGCAGGTATTTGTTCATCCCATGCATCCACAAGGAATGATGCATCAAGGCCAAAATATAGGTTACGGTCCTCAAATTGGTCATCAATTGTCCCATCAGTTTGGAAACATGGGTATGGGCATCAACCCACAATATTCGCCACAGCAAGGAGGAAAATTTGCTGTACCTCGTAAAACTACTCCTGTGAAAATAACTCACCCTGATACCCATGAAGAGCTTAGACTTGATAAAAGGACCAATGATGGTGGGTCATCAGGTGCTAGGTCTCATTCTGGCATGCCCTCCCAATCTCCATCTGTCCAGCCATTTGCTGCTTCTCATGCTCATATAACACCTAACATTCAGCCACCAAGAATTAATTATGCCATGAGCCACGGTCCACAAAATGTTGGTTTTGCTAATTCATCATCTCATACTTCCCAGCCTGACAATAAAACTGTTACTTCTATTCCCGGCAATATTGGACCACGTAATCTAGAATTTTCCCGTGATGTGCCTAAAGCAATCTTGCCAACTATTACAGGAGTATCTTCTGTATCTATAAAGCCAAGTGGTGGGTCTGATAAAGTGGACTCATCATTTTCGAATTCCATTATTTCTGGTGCTCAAAAGGGTGGATCTCCTAGTTCCTCAGCAACATCTAGTGGTGCTCACCCTTTGGTGCCACAAAAAGGGCCTGTAATTTGTTCTGAAATCTCTGCGCAACAATCTAATGCTGCATCTGCTTCTACTGAGAAGATCACATCAGCTTCCTTGTTGCCTTCTTCAACTGCTTTTAGTGAGCATTCTGTTTCAGTAGTATCCAATAATGAAGGCAGAAACAAGGAATCTCTTAGTAGGTCAAATTCTTTGAAGGGTAATCAGAAGAAACTACAGAAGGGCCAATTGCAGCATCAGGTACAAAAGTGGTAGTGATTCAAAAACCCTTTTCCTAGTATCATCTCAGTATGTTTCAAGTCTTGTAAATTTTTATTTTATTTTTTTTCGTAACAGGTGGCTGTACAATCTTCTGCTGTGGCTAATGAACCTTCCATGCCTGTTGATGGCGGTATCTCTGATTGTGTAGTTTCTGAAGTTGTAGGAAATAAAACAACCTATGCTGCAGCAATTGCTAATGAAGATCTATTAACAACAGTTGCTAGCTCATTTTCAACTACCAGTGAGAGCATGTCTTCTGTTGAAGAAAAGACCGATGGTTCTACACAGATTTCTGCTTGTGCTTCAGCTGAAGGACCTGTTACTCAAGCTGTGGATAGTTTGAACAATCATAAAAGTGATGAGGTAGATGAATTATCCCGGGAGGATAAACTATTGAGGCAGAACGATTTAGTGGGCGATAAAACTGAAATTTCAACTCTGCAGACATGTAAAAATGTCAGTGATGATAGGGAAGACTTCAACCACCTCAAAAAAGGTGCTTCAGAGTTAAGCACCGGGGTTATACCTTTGAGGACTGGGCTGCAAGAACAGGATGGAATTGAATCTGCAAGTTGCAACACAGATTGTGACCGGATGGCTGATAATTTAGGCATGTCGACTTCTGTATTAGATTCTAAAAATGTCTCGTTAAGCAGAAACGACAGTGTAGTTAGTAATGAAGCTACATCTACAAATTCTGGCACATCAGATCATCAATCTTCTGGCTATCTCGAAACAACATCAAAACAGTGCAAGGATAGTTCAGAGGATTCTGGCACTGGCTCAGAGTCTCTTCCCGCAGCATCTGTTACTGTGGACAGACCAATTTTAGAGCCAAGTAAGGTGAAAGGTACACCAAAGGGGAAAAAGAAACGAAAGGAAATTCTTCAGAAGGCAGATGCTTCTGGTTCAACATCTGATCTTTATAACGCTTACAAGGGACCTGAGGAAAATAAAGAAGCTGTTGCAACTTCAGAGAGCACTGCAAATGTTTCTACATCTGAAAATTTGAAGCAGCTGCTGGTGGACGCCGCTCAGCCAGCTACAGTTGCAAATGAACAGTCTAGACAGAGTAAGGCTGAGCTTGAGGACTGGGAGGATGCCGCTGACATATCCACACCAAAGCTAGAAGTATCAGATAAACCTCAACTGGATAGCAATGGAAGTGCCGTTACTGACAAAAAGTACTCTCGAGATTTCCTTTTGAAATTTGCTGAGCAATGCTCTGATCTTCCTGTAGGGTTTGAAATCACGGCAGACATAGCTGAAGCGTTGATGAGTTCCAATATTGGTTCTCATGTTATTGAACACACACATTCTTCTAATGGAAGAAATACGGATAGGTCAGGTGGGGTGTCTCGGATGGATCGTCGTGGAAGTGGTGTTATTAAGGACGACAAATGGAATAAAGTTTCTGGCGCTTTTCGTTCTGATTTGCGTTTGGATGGATTTGGAGGTAATACAGGATTCCGACCTGGCCAAGGAGGTAATTCTGGTGTTTTAGGGAATCCACACACACCGACAGCTTTGCCGTATGGTGGAGCGATTCTTTCTGGGCCAATGCAATCCATGGTAAATCAGGGTGGAGGGCAAAGAAATAGCCCTGATAGTGAAAGGTGGCAGCGTGCTGCTAACTTCCAGCAGAGGGGTTTAATTCCATCTCCTTCTCAGTCTCCTTTGGTGACGATGCACAAAGCTGAAAAGAAGTATGAGGTGGGTAAAGTGACAGATGAGGAACAGGCGAAGCAGAGGCAGTTAAAAGGCATATTGAACAAGTTAACTCCCCAGAATTTTGATAAGCTTTTTGAGCAGGTAAAAGCAGTTAATATTGACAATGCTGTCACTCTCACTGGTGTCATCTCACAAATCTTTGAGAAGGCCTTGATGGAACCTACCTTCTGTGAAATGTATGCAAATTTCTGTTTTCATCTGGCAGTTGCTTTACCTGATCTCAGTCAAGACAATGAAAAAATAACATTCAAGAGATTATTGTTAAACAAGTGCCAGGAAGAATTTGAGAGGGGTGAAAGAGAGCAAGAAGAAGCTAATAAAGCTGATGAGGGTGAGGTAAAACAGTCTGATGAGGAAAGAGAAGAGAAACGAACCAAGGCTAGAAGACGAATGTTGGGTAATATCAGATTAATTGGAGAACTATATAAGAAGAAAATGCTGACAGAGAGGATAATGCATGAGTGCATCAAAAAGTTACTGGGTCAGTGTCAGAATCCTGATGAAGAAGATATTGAAGCTTTGTGCAAACTGATGAGTACTATTGGGGAGATGATTGACCACCCCAAAGCCAAGGAACATATGGATGTATATTTTGAAAGGATTAAATTATTATCAAACAACATGAACTTATCTTCTAGGTTGAGGTTCATGTTGAAAGATACCATTGATTTGAGAAAGAATCGATGGCAGCAAAGGAGAAAAGTTGAAGGTCCAAAGAAGATTGAAGAGGTGCATCGAGATGCTTCCCAAGAGAGGCAATCCCAAGCAGGTAGGACGGGTCGTGGTATGGGTATTAATGCGGCAAGAAGGGTCCCTATGGATTTTGGTTCAAGAGGCTCATCTATGTTATCCTCTCCTAATGCTCAAATGGGTGGATTGCCTACTCAAGTTCGTGGATATGGTTCTCAGGATGTCCGTGGGTATGAAAGGCAATCTTACGAGGCTAGGACACTGTCTATTCCCTTGCCTCAAAAGCCTTTAGGTGATGACTCAATAACCTTGGTACCCCAAGGTGGTCTTGCTAGAGGAATGTCCATTAGAGGTCCACCTGCAGTTTCAAGCTTTGCTGGTCCTAACGGTTATAGTACTTCATCGGATCGCACTTCATTCAACCCTAGAGAGGACCACACACAAAGATATGTTCCGAATAGATTTACTAGTCCAAATCAAACAAGTGCTCATGAGCATAATATGAATTATGGCAACAGGGATCTAAGAAATGCAGAAAGGTTACCTGACAGACCTGTTGTAATTTCACCTCCTGCTCGAGCACAAGAAACGACAGTCTCCCAGAATACCTCTTCAGAAAAGGGCACGTCAGAAGAGCAGCTACAGAACATGTCCATGGCAGCAATTAGAGAATACTACAGGTACTGCATACTCTTCATGTGTTTTCTATTCCCTTTGTTTAAGCTTGTGCCAATTATATTCTTTCTGAGAAGCATGATTTCTAGCTGGGTATTCATCATTTTTCTTGAAAGTATAATCCTCGATATGCCGAGCATGTCCAGATTTTTCATGGAAAATCTTTTGTTTACACTCTTGTTAGTAATGCATATTCTTCCCATGGGATAGAGGATTTTTTAGTTCAAGTTTGTAGTCTATTTTGCGTCTTGTTTTTTTTTTTTTTTTTTTCCATGAATATATTGCTTAAAGCATAACATAATAGTTGTCTTTGAAGGGTTGTAGTAGCGATATTTAAATTATTTATAAATAAATAATGAAAATGATGTGCTTAAACATAATTTACAGGCTAGTGTTGAAATATTTAACTATAGGTTTTTTTTTTAACAAATATTTAACTATAGGTTATAGTAAAATATAAAATCTGAAGGAAATTTGTATTAGTATGGCTGAAAAATAATTGCCAATGTGGCAATTAGTGGACACATCACATGCAACATGATAATAGGGCCCCTATTATAACGGAGGGAAAAAGGAAGAGAACTTCATTCAATATCTTTTCTATTAGTAATTTAGGACCTTTATAGGTTGGCCGGAGAGACTATTGAGGAACATTTTCTCTGGGATTACCGGGGTGAGCATCTTCTATAAAAGATCCTTTTTTTATTCTTTCCCAATCAATAATACTATTTTCTGTTGTCTTAATTTTGGTTCCTATCAGTTTCTCTTCGACACACTATTGTTTGAGAAAAAAAATGACACGGAAGAGATTACCACACCTTGTTCATCAAAGAGATTAACACACCTTCATTACTATCTACAATGTTGAAAATGGGCATGGGGGATAAGTTTCAACTTTCAACCTACTTTAATTTCTATTCAATGATTAGATTGTATGTTTTTTAGCCATTGTCACACAAACAAAGTTAAATTAAACTTGCTATGCATTTCACACAAACTTGTTTTCTAATTTGTGCACTGTTATTGCGATGGTTTATTTTCCAGTTGTCTTATCTTTTCACATAATGATCTGACTGTAAGTTATGCAATTCAGTGCTAGAGATGTGAATGAAGTTGTTTTGTGCATCAAAGATCTGAACTCTACAAGCTTTCATCCTTCCATGGTTTCTGTCTGGGTCACAGACTCATTTGAGAGAAAGGATACAGAGAGAGATCTTTTGGCCAAACTGCTGATTGACCTTGTGAAATCTCATGGTGGTACCTTAAGTCAAGCCCAGCTCATCGAAGGGTACAATTTATTTGATAACATTGTATGAGTCTGTCGTTATGGTTTAAAAAAAAATTAAAATTGTTTCTTATATACCTGTGTATCTTCGCTAGGTTTGAATCTGTTCTAAGTACTTTGGAAGATGTGGTTACGGATGCCCCAAAAGCACCAGAGTTTCTTGGCCGCATTTTCGCCAAATCTATAACAGAGCATGTAGTCTCTTTGAAGGATATTGGGCGGTTAATACACGACGGCGGAGAGGAACCAGGAAGCCTCTTACAGATTGGACTTGCAGCTGACATTCTTGGAAGCACCTTGGAAGTGATACAAACAGAGAAGGGTGATGCCTTCTTGCATGAGATCCAGACAAACTCAAGCTTGCAGTTGCAAAGCTTCCGGCCACCAGAGCCTATTAAATCCCGAAAGCTAGAGAAATTCATTTAGGGGATAAGAATGGTGAAAGATTATTCATGTCTTGGTGCTTTTAGAATACTCCAATTTGCAAAAATGTTTTCCTCTGTGGGAGTGATGGCGGAGACAATTTTATTCTCGGATTTATGTCTAAATAATATCTTTACTACAATTATGAATGGTACGGTTGAGCATCAGATATTTTTGGCTCAGATATATATAACGTTTGTCATGAGGAGTTTAATTTTTTAAAATCAGTATTGTATCATTCAATCAACTGTCTATGAAAATATAATGTCGTATTGATCTGCAACAAGATCAACGTGTATACAAAAAGTTTCTCTAGTTTAGTCAAAATATGTGTGATGAATGGGCATTTAGGCAAGTATGTACATAGTAATTATGTTAGTTACTGATTATGTTTGTATTTACTAGTTTCCTGTAAATGGACTTAAATAATGCCTAGTTTAATTAGTTTGTTAAATCAATCAGTGGCATTTTCTGCTCATTAATGAAGAGACCGGCTCAAAAATGTAAATGAAAAGAAATGAAAAGAAGACTGTCTTAAAAGTAAGTTTTGATTTTAATTTCAGAGAAAATGTTTCTTTAAAGTGATTGAGAAATTTAGTCAGCTAATTTCAGGTATATTGTATTTTTTTGTTGTTGAAGGAAGGTATATGTATTGTACTCTTAATAGTCATGCCTCTTATAAAAAGGACCAAAACGAGTATAACTTATGGCTTTTAAAAATATTTTAGTACATTAAAAATATTAAATATTGTTTATAGTTTAGTGGAATTTAACCTTTGTTAATTGTAACATAAATAATATTATAAAAAAGATAAAATATTTTAAATGAATGATAAATTCGAAGTAAAAAAACTGACCCAAAAAGGGTATTCTAGTGGTTGATGAGTTATTCTTTAAAGTTAATATTGCGGGTAAATTTCGATTTTTTTTTTTTTTTTTACATTTATGTCATACTAATTAATTATTTGCTTTGGAAAGAAGATGACATAAACAATAACCAAGACTCGAACCTAGTACTATAAGTTAAAAAACCCACAATTGACCACTAAACCAATGCACCATGTCTAATTATATTTCAAAATTAAAGATATATAATATAAAATTCGGGTTTGAATTTAAAAAGAAAAAAAAAGGTTTGGGTTGAGCTGATGTGGTAATAGCCACGCCAAGCCTTGAACAGGTCCACCCTCGAGTTAGTGTTAGTCACTTGAGTTGAAATTTGAGGCACCGAGCTTGAACCCCTTTTGCCTTCTTTGAATTTGACAAAATAACACTATAATTTTGCAAAAAATACACTTTCTAGATTCAAGAAAAATAAAGATGTCACTATGATTTTGACAAAGCTATCATTATACCAAACACACACTCAAGCTTTGTGATGAGTAGTGATAATGGAGATCCAATTGAGAGAGAGATAGAGAATAAAGATAACCATCAGCTTTGTGTTTGTACAATGATTTGCAATTATTGTTTGTTTGTTGAGCTTGACAAAATCACGTCATAACTTTGTAAAAACTATACTTTCTTGTTCATGTATGTAAACACAAATTAATTACAACAGGTGAGTTGCTCAGTGAAATATTTTAGGTGGAGTTTCAAGAACATTCTAAGAAGTAAATGAAGAATACACTGTTTTCACTGTTTATAATATGTCCCATCAAACATCTAAGGGTCCCCTTTTATAGTCATCTAAGTGGAAAATTGCTTTTCTGACCACCAATACTTCCTAAAACACACATAGAAAGTATGTTTTTACCCCTAGAGGTAGTTAACTACGATCCGGTCTTTCCGGCTGCAGTTAACTACCGCTGGCTCCCAACTGCACTTAAGTTCGGTTTATGGCAGAACATCAATTGTGATTTTACCTCTTTCGGTCGAAAAAATCAAAATATATCGATGCTTATTAGAAATGCTACGAAACTTTACAAATCCTTTATATGTATTTTTATAGAGGTGTCTGTAAAGTTTCGTAGCATTCCGACTAAATCTCGATTTATTTTGATTTTTCGATCAAACCGTGCAAAATCGCAATTTATTTCCAAGTGCGAGTCCGAAAAAGTAACCTAGAGGTTGAACTTTTTCACTATTTTTTCCACAATTGTTTAAGGCAAAAAAAATCTCCCACAAAAAATTTGAATTTTTCAACAAGGGACGGATTAAATATGAATTTTTAACGCGTCTAAAACTCAAAACACCAAAACATCAACTTAGAAATCGAATTTTGAGTAGTTTTTTTGAAGACACCTCTATAAAACTAAATATAGAGGATCTGAAAATTTTTGTAGTATTTCAACTAAGCCTCAATTTATTTTGATTTTTTTTACCAAAATGCGTAAAATCGTAAATATTTTTCCAACCTCGCGTCCGGAAAAGTTACATAGAGGTTGAATTTTTTATTTATTTTTTGCACACAAACTAATGATATAAAAAAAAAACATTTCCCACAAAAAATTAGAATTTTTCGACAACAGACGAATTAAATATGATTTTTTAATGCGTCAAAAACTCAACAAACCAAAACATCAAAGTTGTAAACTTTTATATTTGTAACACATGTAACAATATATTTGTAAACTTTATACTACGATATTGTATGATGAACTTTTTGTTACACAATATATTGAAACTTAAACACCTAAACTTCTACTATTAAGAAACAACTGTATTAATCCTGTGATGTCTTCCCGCAGCAGCTGCATGCATCCTATTGTGAGCACTCTAATCATAGCTACATGTTTTCAATTGTTTTTCACATTTTTTTATTAAAATTCTTCTTCTCAATTTAAAAATTGTTCTTTTTTTAACTGTCGTTGATCAACTACAATTAATTATTGTTTGGCTTTTTAGTAGCAGTTAACTGCCGTTGGTCGCTTTTAAAGATCCTAGACCAATGCCGGTTGAAAAAATAACAATTTTTGAAGTTAGAAGAGCAATTTTCTTTTTCTTTAGGAAACTAGCACAATGTTTAATGCAATAGGATGATGAAGGAAAGGAATTTGAATACAATGGAACCCACCAAATTCCGATTCCCTAACAAATGAAGGGAAAGATAGGAAGTACGACCAAATTATGTACTCTCTGTTGTTGTCAATTATAAGCAATTATGTAATCTCTCTTGTCAATTATAATCAAACATTGATTTGTTAGGTCCATTCAATTAATTATGTATGTGGTCCATAATATAAATCACATAAATTATTAAAAAAAAAATTTGGTTACAACATACATTATTAATTAAATGAACCTAAATATAAAAATTTGTTTATAATTAAAACGGAGGAGTATTGATATTATTCCTTTTGGTATTTGTTTTCTCATTTACATGTTTCCTATGTATTTCCAACTTTTGAATTTTGCGTGACACGGGTGGGATGAAATCTCTATCTCTATTATAAACATTTACCTTTTTTTTTTTCTTTCTTTCTATAGTACACATGTCATCCTATAATTCTAAGGTGCATTTAATGTTGTTCTGATTTAGTGCATTTCATGTTTGTTTATTCAATTTTAATCAGATTGTTTTTGCTATTTAATGTTATACTAATTTCATTACCAAATTAAGGGCATAATTGATGCAATTTACTTGCCTTTTTTTTTTCTTTCTATAAACATTGTTTGTGAGTCTCAACATTTTCACGCCATTCAGAATTCAATTTTGAAATTCTTCTCGAAATCTCTTTCATTTTATTGAAACACTTTTCTTCTTATCATATTTTTTTTCATCACTCTAATTTCAAAAATTGATTCAATTTATGATATCAATCCACTAAATGATGTGGATATCCATGTATTTTTTCCAAATACACATATTCACCCTATGATAATTTTAAGTTCTAACGGTTTATGGCATGGACATCTTAGATCTACCCATGAAACTTTTGGAATGTTTATGTGCCAAGAGAAAATTAGATGATGTAAATATCATTATCTTTTTGTGTGAAGAATGTCCATTTGTTGGGTTATTTTCTATCTATAATATATGTTATGTTCGGTTTCATATTCTATTGAAATTTTGTCTTTAGATTGTTCGTTGAGTCAATTGTCGAATATGTAAAAGAGAATTCTCAAGTATTTTTTTTTTGGTTATATTTTAGTTGATACTTTTCAAGATTTTGTGTTTTTAACCCTATATTATAGAGATCAAACTATTCACGTAAGAATAAGAAGACATGGTTGTCAATTTGCTAGAGAGAGAGAGAGCGGGAGAGGGAGAGAGAGAAAGAGTATGGTTGAGAATGATCATCAACCATTAGATCAAAAATAAATGGTTGAGATTAAATGCTCACATGTTTTCCTCACTTTATTACATCAAGATAAACTCATTTCCCTTTTCATCTTCTTCTACCCACAATCATATCTAAACCAAATTAAAATAATATTCCAATGTATCATCTTGAATGCATAATCAAATTAATTTGATTGCAAAAATGATACTGAAAGTTAATTTGTAGACAGGGATAAATCAATTTATATATATGCAAGTGAATTTGTGAGTTTTGCAAGATATACAAGTGAATTTGTATATAGTGAATTCGAAAGCATATAAGAATTTATATAATGGGATTGAGATAAATCAATTAAACTGAATTTAAAAAATTAAAAATATTCGAGAGAATGAGATCTAGGACATGAAGAAATGTTATAATGAATGAATCGATAAGAGAGTTAGAAAAATTTGATCTGTTTTAAGACAGAGAAGAAGAAAGAAGAATCAATCTTCACCGGAGATTGAACGGTAACAGTCAGAAAGAGAGGTGGTCGTCAGAAGAGATATAGCATAAAGCCTGATTGTGGGGAGAAGAAGATGAGAAGGGAAATGAGAATTGATATAATAAGGTGATGTACACATGTGACTATTTAATCTCAAACATTTACTTTTGATCTAATGGTTGATAGATATTTATTTTTATTCTTTGCCGAAGTTTGTCTTTTCAATGAATTGATTGAATATTTTGTATATAGATAAACCCACCAACATTTCAAATAAATTCAAATTTAAAGATGTTTTCAATAACACACTTAAAGCTAAAATGTTACCCTTTTTTTTTACAAAAAATATAAAGGTTTAATTGCACTTTTCCCCGTATCTTTTGTTAATTGTGCGATTTTACACCCATGTTTTTAAATGAGCAAACTATTCACGTAAGAATAAGAAGACATGGTTGTCAATTTGCTAGAGAGAGAGAGAGAGAGAGGGAGAGGGAGAGAGAGAAAGAGTATGGTTGAGAATGATCATCAACCATTAGATCAAAAATAAATGGTTGAGATTAAATGCTCACATGTTTTCCTCACTTTATTACATCAAGATAAACTCATTTCCCTTTTCATCTTCTTCTACCCACAATCATATCTAAACAAAATTAAAATAATATTCCAATGTATCATCTTGAATGCATAATCAAATTAATTTGATTGCAAAAATGATACTGAAAGTTAATTTGTAGACAGGGATAAATCAATTTATATATATGCAAGTGAATTTGTGAGTTTTGCAAGATATACAAGTGAATTTGTATATAGTGAATTCGAAAGCATATAAGAATTTGTATAATGGGATTGAGATAAATCAATTAAACTGAATTTAAAAAATTAAAAATATTCGAGAGAATGAGATCTAGGACATGAAGAAATGTTATAATGAATGAATCGATAAGAGAGTTAGCAAAATTTGATTTGTTTTAAGGCAGAGAAGAAGAAAGAAGAATCAATCTTCACCGGAGATTGAATGGTAACAGTCAGAAAGAGAGGTGGTCGTCAGAAGAGATATAGCAGAAAGCCTGATTGTGGGGAGAAGAAGATGAGAAGGGAAATGAGAATTGATATAATAAGGTGATGTACACAAGTGACTATTTAATCTCAGACATTTACTTTTGATCTAATGGTTGATAGATATTTATTTTTATTCTTTGCCGAAGTTTGTCTTTTCAATGAATTGATTGAATATTTTGTATATAGATAAACCCACCAACATTTCAAATAAATTCAAATTTAAAGATGTTTTCAATAACACACTTAAAGCTAAAATGTTCCCCTTTTTTTTTTACAAAAAATATAAAGGTTTAATTGCACTTTTCCCCGTATCTTTTGTTAATTGTGCGATTTTACACCCATGTTTTTAAATGAACGATTTTGCACCCTATCCTCCCCCCCCCCCCCCCAACATTTTCACGCCATTCAGAATTCAATTTTGAAATTCTTCTCGAAATCTCTTTCATTTTATTGAAACACTTTTCTTCTTATCATATTTTTTTTCATCACTCTAATTTCAAAAATTGATTCAATTTATGATATCAATCCACTAAATGGTGTGGATATCCATGTATTTTTTCCAAATACACATATTCACCCTATGATAATTTTAAGTTCTAACGGTTTATGGCAAAAATTCCATTTTTTAATTTCCAAAATTCATTTTTTGTTTTTTAAAATTATCATTTACACACATGGCAAAAATTAAATGAAGACACATCATCACTAAAATACACAGGGGGCCTTCAAACCATAAAGAGGGAAAATGATAGGGTGTAAAATTGTCCGTTTAAAAACGTAGGGTGCAAAATCGCACAATTAACAAAAGATAGGAGGAAAAAGTGCAATTAAGCCAAATATAAAATGTTTCTGTCTAATGAATATTGGTCATGCCAAATTAATGGTTTTTTTTTAAGGAATACCAAGTTAATGGACGTTAATGAGTACATTGATGCAAATACTACAGGACACAATTAGTCAAATGGAAATTAATTATGTGTTTTAAATCAAATAAATGAAAATAAATGACAAGAACCAAAATAATTATTTGTGGCCTAAATAACTTAAAGGATCATTTTGTTACCAATCTTAAAATAACTTATGTGTGATCAAAATATATTTTTCACATCATCAACTCTTGCATCCAATATGAAACTTTAACTCACATATAAAAACAGTAACATCTTTCTCTTAAGTGTGAGATTCTCTATATTTGTAATTTAGTGATATACTCAAATAACGTAAGACTGAAGCACAACATGGTAAAAAGGGTGGATCAGAGGTAATTTCATGGAGGAACATTTTTGTTCAGAGTAATTTCATCCAGAGTAGTTGTGTACAACAACTAGCAGCTGAGATGTATTCTGCTTCTGCTGTTGACAAAGCAATAGTTGCTTGTCTTTTGCTAGCCCATGATATCAGATTCTCTCCCAGAAATTGACAATTGTCACTGGTTGATTTTCTTTCAATCCTGTCACCAGCATAGTCAGCATCGCAGAATCCAACTAGTTTATAATCTGAAGATTTCTTATACAGAAGTCCAAGATTAGTGGTTCCTTTCAAATATCTAAAGATTCTCTTAACAACAGTTAAGTGAGACTCTCTAGGATCTGATTGAAACCTTGCACACAGACATACGCTGAATAAAATATATGGTCTGGATGCAGTGAGATATAACAGAGAACCTATCATACTTCTATACAGCTTCTGGTCAACTTTTGTTCCTTGATCTTCTTTGCTTAGAGTGCAGGTTGGATGCATTGGAGTGTTCATTTTCTTACAATCTTCAAGATTGAATTTCTTCAGGAGCTCTTTAATGTATTTGGATTGATGAACATAGACTCCATCTTTGCATTGGTTGATTTGAATTTCCAGAGAGAATTTCAATTCTCCCATCATGCTCATTTCAAATTCATTCTGCATTGACTTAGAAAATTCCTGATTGCTTCCAATCATGCAACTGAAGCAAATGTTTTAGTGTAATCAATGCCTTCTTGTTGACTGTAGCCTTGAGCAACAAGTCTGACCTTGTTTCTGATTACTTCTCCTTGCTCACTAAGCTTGTTTCTGAACACCCATTTAGTTCCAATAATGTTTTTGTGCTCAGGCTTAGCTACTAGATCTCATACATCATTCCTTCTGAATTAGTTAAGTTCATCTTGCATAGCTAGAATCCATCCTTCATCTGCAAGTGCTTCTTCAATTGAGGCAGGTTCAATAATTGATAACGATCCCAAATCAGACTCTTCTTGTCTGAAATGTGATCTAGTTCTTATGGGACTTTCTTTGTTGTCAATAATTTGATCCTCATGATGTGAAAACTTGTATTTGAACGCGTGTTTGGATTGATTAGCTTTCTGAGAACCATCTTGAGCTTCTTCAGAAGTTACTTCATCAGGAGCTTCATGGGATGCTACAGCTTCTGGAGTATCATCAGACTCTGGGGTCTGATCAGGTTCTGAGTTATCATCAGAATCTTGAGAACCTGCAAAACTTTCATCCTGCTCTGGAGTTTCACTTCCAGGCACTTTGTCATCAAATTTGACGTGCATAGATTCTTTAACACATTATGTTTCTGAATTATACAGTCTGTATGCCTTAGACCTTTCAGAGTAACCTAAAAAGATTCCCTTCTGAGTTTTGGCATCAAATTTCTTTAGATAGACTTTATTGTTTAGAATATAACATGTACATCCAAACTGATGAAAGTAAGATATGTTAGGTTTCCTTCCTTTAAAGAGTTCATATGCTGTTTTGTTCAACAAGGGTCTGATATAGATCCTGTTCTGAACATAACATGTTGTGTTTACTGCTTCTGCCCAAAAATGTTTAGCCAGATTGTTTTCATGAATCATGGTTCTTGCCATTTCTTGTAAAGTTATGTTCTTTCTCTCTACAACCCCATTTTGCTGTGGAGTTCTAGGAGAAGAGAATTCATGGATGATTCCATGTTTTTCACAAAATATTTCAAATGACTCATTTTTAAATTCTCCTCCATGATCACTTCTGACTTTCAAAATTTTCAATTCTTTTTCAGATTGGACTTGGATCCAGAATTTACTAAACACAGTATATCATCTTTAGATTTCAGAAACTTAACCCAACTCCATCTACTGTAATCATCAACAATGACTAATCCATATTTGCTTCCATATAAGGATGCAGTACTGACTGGTCCAAATAAATCAAAATGGAGTAGCTCCAAGGGTATGGAAGTAGAAACAATTTCTTTTGATTTGAAAGAAGATTTAACAATTTTTCCTTTCTGGCACGCTCCACAAAAAACGTCTGAATGATAATCAATGTCTGGTAAATCTCTGACCAGTTGTAACTTGCTAAGCTTAGAGATTAACCTCCAGTTAGCATGTCCCAACCTTCTGTGCCACAGCCATTTCTTATCACTCATTAATAGAAGGCAAACTACCTTCTGATCAGCCAGTTCAGAGAATTTTATTTTGTAAACGTTGTTTCTTCTCTTTCCCTTGAATACAATGGATTGATCATCTTTGTTGACTATTGTGCAGTTGTTCTTATTAAACAAAACTTCATAACCACTGTCACACAATTGACTTATGCTCAGTAGGTTATGTCTAAGTCCATCTACAAACCACACATTACTGATTGAGATTAAGGAGTTACCAATGATTCCAGTACCAATAATTTTGCTAGTCTGGTTTCCTCCAAATCCCACAGTTCCTCCCTCTTTCATGGTCAAGGTTAGGAACATAGAATTTTCTCCCGTCATGTGTCGCGAGCAGCCACTATCTAGATACCAGAACTTCTGCTTTTCTTGTCCTTTTAGACATACCTGCAACATCAACAATTTCATATTTAGGTACCCATATCTTTATGGGTCCTTTGGGGTTAGTCTTTGAACCATTGAATCTCTTTTGTGTTGTGTTTCTGGAAGTCTAAGACATTGTTTTCTTCCAGATTTTAGGTTCAAAACATTTTAGTCTAGAGTCCAACTTACCACGCACAACTTCTCTTCTTTGATTCTTGGGCTTCTGATTTTCAGACTCTGGTTTCTTCAGAATCTGTTTACCAGACTCTGGTTTCATCAGAATCTGAACTTTTAGAGCCTTTGATTCAAAGTTGTTCAGTACCTTTGGCTTTAGGTTCTTTGGCGTTGACTTAGTCATTGCCTTAGAGCTTGAAGCTTTAGGTTCTGAATGAGTCACTGTGTTGACTTTTTCAGACTCTAACACAAAATGATTTTCAAAAGCTTCTTTAGCGCCATCAAAACCAGGTTTCAGGATCACTTCATTAGAGTTACCTCCTATGAATCCAAGACCTTTACCTTTGTTCTGATACGTGCTATAAATCATGGATGCCACTTTGGTTCTATCAATTCATGTAGCAATAAACTCCTGTAGAGCAGCATCCTGCTCACTCAAGTGTTTACAGTTACACTTCTTATCCATTAAGTTTTCATTTTCTTTCTTTAAAACATCCATCTCCAACATAGTTGAGTCATATTGTTTCAACAACTTATTGTGTTGTTGTTTAACTTTCCTCAACTCTGTAGATTTGATTTCATAATGACTAAGAAGCTCCTTGAGAGAATCAATTAGTTCAGATCTAGTGAGTTTAGAATATACCTCTATTTCACTTTCAGAGTCTGTATCAGATTCTACATTGGATGATTCCTTTTCTGGTTCAGTTGTTGCTACCGAACCCATATCTACATTTGCTTCATCCTCAGCATCATCCTCATCAGACCCTGACTCATTGTCTAGATCTTCCCAAGTAGCCATCAAACTCTTTTTGATCTGCTTCTTGAACTTGTTGGACTTGAAGGTTGGCTTCTTTGACTTGGATTTCTCTTTTTGCAAGTCTGGACAATCAGCAATGAAATGCCCAGGCTTCTTGCAGTTGAAGCAACCTTTATGTTCTTCCTTCTTAAATCCTTTACCACTGCCTTTGCCCAAGAACTTCTTGTTCTTTCTGGCCAGGTACTACAGTCTGTTGGAAAGCATGACCATTTCTCTAGCAACATCAGGATCTTCCTCAGAGCCTTTAGAAGAATGTTCATTTTCAGACTCTTTAACTTTGAGAGCTTTTGAGGATCTTCCTTTTGACTTTAGAGCAATGGTTTTTGACTTTATATTAGATTCATGTTCATTGAGACTTAACTCATGAACCTTGAGGGAACTGACAAGATCTTCAACACTTAGAGTGTTTAGATCTTTAGCTTCCTCAATGGCAGTTACATTGGGTCTCCATCTTGAGGGTAGACTTCTTAGAATTTTGCTCACGTGATCAGAGGCTATGTAGCTCTCCTCCAGTATCTGAAGTCCAGATACTAGAATCTGAAATCTTGAGTACATCTGCTCAATACTTTCATCCTCTTTCATTTTGAATAGTTCATACTGATGAACCAGCAAGAGTGTTTTTGCTTCTCTGACTTTCTTTCTACCTTCATAGTTAGCACAGAGAGATGCAAACATAGCTTTTGCAGTAGACTTGACTCGTCTTCATGTATTCAGCTTTGGGAATGGTTGTGACAAGCACTCCTTTGATTATGTGATGTTTCTTGTAACTTTTCTTCTGAGCAGCAATGTGTTTCTTTCTGTCAAGAGCAACTCCTTCATCATCAAGTTCTAAGTCACCAACACCATCTTCTAGTATGTCCCAAAGTTCTTCATCTAAGCCCATGACATAACTGTAGAAATTGGTTTTCCACCATGAAAATTCCTCAGGATCTCCATTGAATTTAGGAATATTTCCAGAGTCAGCACCAGTACTAGCACCAATAGTTGTAGGTTCACCGGAAGACATGTTTTTCTCTGGATCTTCTCTGTCACACGGTTAAGTGTTATGACAACAGAGCCGGAGCTCTGATACCAACTGAAGGTGAGAAAAAACACAAGAAGGAGCGGTTGAATTGTGTTAACTTTTTCGCATCTCTTAAAAAGATTGATTCTGTTTTCCAGGATCAGAGTCTGAACAAGTTCAGGACCTGATGGAAGATCAGAGTCTGTTGCAGCGGAATAAAGTAAAGAGATAAGGGAAAGAGAGAACACAATCAATTATACAGGTTCCTTCCACTAAGCGGAAGTAGTCATGTCCCCCTTGCACTTCCAAGGAGAGTTCACTAAAATGTAATAACAAATTACAAGTTGCTCAAGCACAAAGGAAAAGACCTCCAAATGCTCAAGCACGCAGGCAAGAGACTTTCAATTGCTCAAAGACACACCTAAGAGACTTCTATTGCTCAAGCTCACAAGCAAGAGACTTCTGACACAATTTACAGAAAATTAAATAAGAGTTTGAACACTTGATATACAATTAGTGGTGTTACAATTACAAAACAATAAGACTCTGATTTCTATGACACTTAGAAATTCTAGGATAAACAAGTTTGTAAGAATTTTCTAAGTTGTTGATGTGTTTGCTTGACTCGGGGAGAATAACAAAATAGCGTAATAGCTTAATAGTTCATTCAGAGTCAGTAATATATTTTCAAAGTCTTCATTCCTTTATATAAAGGTTGTAGAGAGACATTGAGACAATCCAGCATATCACAGAGTCATCTAGAAGCTTGATCAAATATTGTTGATCTGTTGCTTGTTATGGTAATCGTCCTTCAATACAGATTTTGAATTCAATTCCATTTGAAGCAATAATACTAGTAGACACAGCTGCCAGTAGTACAAATAGTGGAGTAGTGAAAACAGGGTTCATACACAGTACTCTGTCCTTTTCCTGAATTCTTTGTCGCAAAGCATCCCATGCTTAAGTTTACTTGAAGATAGCTGTTACTCCATATGAACGTTTCTTTTGCATCGAAATGCCTTTAGAGATTCATCTAAACAATTTCTTGAATTGCAATCTTCATACTCTCTGTAGAACTCTAGACTCTGTTGAGCTTCAGACTCTCTTCAGCTCCTTCAAACTCTCTTTGTTCTTCAGATTCTCTGAGTCTTCATAACCTATTGTTTTTCACTTATTCGTAACAGCTTCTTCAGACTCTTCGAGTCTTGTACTTCTTCGAAACGACTTCTTCAGACTCTCCAAGTCTTCAGAACCTCTCAAAACAGCTTCTGATGATTCTTCAGGCTCTCAAAGTCTTCAAAATCACTTGTAACAAGCTTCTTTAGGATTTTTCTATTCATTTGTTCTTACAAGATACTTTATAAGATTAAAATCTTTAACTAAGAACGTGCATACTTAAAGAAATATTAGCATACCCTATTGACAATTTTTAATACCTTGTTATCATCAAAACTAAAAGTGGTATTGTTAATTACCCTTTGTTCCAACGCAAACCTCGTGGAATAAATGATAAGTTTTATGAATGGTGATCTATTGATGTTTGCACTTGAGTTTGTGTTAAAAGAACATGAATCACATAAGTGGATAAGCTAGAAGCCACCCACTTGAGCTTGGGTATATCATCAGTTGAAACAACAATATCATATCTCCATGAAGATTCATAGCTCAAGAATCATGATGGAAGAACTTGAATCATGATGGAAGAACTTACATCACAAGCTACACAAGAATGTGCTTGAAGTTATGTGACAAAACTCACATTGAGTTTTATGTTGTATGATTTGAAGATTCTCCATAGGTAAACAAGATAAAAGGAAATATGCATACAAGTTAGGAAGATTCTCATAACCTCCCCAAAGTATCACACTTCCAAAGCTTCTAAAGATAAGAAGTTCAGAGTTCAAAATGTTCATATGAACAGAGTTCAAAATGTTCATATGAATGGAGTTCATAATGATCATGAACATTAACCCACAATATTTCCAGAAATATCAAAGGATTACTTCATGGATAAACAAGAATATTTAAAGTCATCGGTTACAAGCAATGATGCAAAGAAATATTCTTTTGGACTTCAAAGAAAGAATCATCTTGTTTGTCAAAATAAATGATCTCTCATTTATATGCTTCAAGTAGTTTTTGAAGGGAATAAAGAAACAGCCTTCATAAGGTTCAAAGTGTTGAAGAACATTAGTATGTTTGAGAACATCAGAATGTTCAACATAAAGTACAACCGCCTAAAAGGAAGGAACCCAGAAGAAACATTCTGAAGTTCATATGTATGAACCTAGAAGGAGTTCAGAAGGTTGCTCAGAAGGTTCATTAGAGCAAACCCATAAATCAATGTCCACAGCAAGAACATGGAAGAACAGATGTGACATGAACATATCTTATGCAGACAATGATTTTGACTTTCGATCAAGAAATCATTAAAGGCATATATGGTGATTAAAGGATTAATGGACTTTGATAGTTCTTGGTATTTGTGCGTTCTTGAGTGATTAACCAAGACACAAACAAAGTTTAAATCATACCAAGATACAAAAAATCAAAGGACATTTCGTTTTATGAACAAACTCTGAGGTCAGAAAGTTAGTTTAGAATGTTGCTCAGTGAGTTGGTCAGAATGTTCAAGCAAGAGGTCAGAAGGTTGTTCTTATACAAGCCCAGAATCTCAAGAACATTATAAAAAACATGCAAGGTACACGTGACATGAATAAATGTCCAGTAAAGTACATTTGCATGGATCGATCAAAGCAATAAAGGCATCTTTAAAGTTAAATGTCAAAAAGGATATTCAATTTTCATGAAGACTATGAACATTGAAGTGTTAGGATTATTCCAAAGAGGATATTATCCTAAAGGTTACAATTATTGCACTTCAGTTGTGTTTCTACTATTAGGATTGATTACATCAAAAGTAAGTCTTACAAATCATCCTAAAGTAAGAACAAAAGGAACATTTTGAAGGTCAGAATGTTCATTTCTGCACATGCTTCAAACTATGAACAGTGTAGTTGGTGGAAAGATAAAAAGCAAAGTAAAAGGAGATATTGTCCCAATCAATCAGAGATGGACACGTCCTCTGATCAGTATCAAGAAGAAATCTCCTAGAAGCATGGGCCTGAAGTTGCAGATCCACTATTCTCTCTCTTGCACAATGTTCAATGCAGATTTGGTTAACTTTATCCAGCAACTTTTTGATGCATATAGAGAAGTTACTTTTTATGGATAAAGCCCAGAAAATCATATGGAACGCATTATACAAATCCAGGAACTCATCCTACATTCATCAATGATGAACCCATATGAAGAACATCATGAACATCAACATTCTGATGAAGAACACAACAACATTATAATGTTCATCCTGAAGAACACAACAACATTCTGATGGCTCAGTATTACTTGCACCTTTGCAAAGCATACAAGAAAAACAACAAAAGAGTGTTTTGAAGCTTTAGCAAAAATTGATCATCACTAAGATTCCAAGAAGTCTTAAAAGTGTAAATCAATTCTCTCTTATCTTTCATAAAAGATAAACTTCTCTCTTCTTCTTTCCTTGTCTGATTTCAATCATTCAAACTCCAAACATCTTGTATAGTCTCATCTAGCTTTAGGGGTACTAAAGTGTTAGTTTGAGCTGAAGGTGTAAAATTCTAAGTGGGTAACTTAACAAGAAGAAAAAGAAAGACTCATCTAGCTTTAGGGGTACTAAAGTGTTAGTTTGAGCTGAAGGTGCAAAAGTCTAAGTGGGTAACTTAGCAAGATGTAAAGAAAGTCTCATCTAGCTTTAGGGGTACTAAAGTGTTAGTTTGAGCAGAAGGTGTAAAAGTCTAAGTGGGTAACTTAGCCAGAAGGTGCAATCCTGCCGAGGCTTAGAAAATACAGTTGATTAAATTGTTCAGGTGAACAAGATTGTAAGGTGCAGGATTTGAGAGGTTATGTCAAACATCATAGTGGAAACTCTCACAAGATTGTGAGGAGCGGACTAACCCACATTGGATGAACCACTATAAATTTTTGTGTGTTCTTTCTCTTCCCTTTACTCTTTTAAATTCAGTATACATTACACACACACAACACAGTTACTTGATTAAAACAGTTTATGCATAATCTACACAAGAACGTCAGAACGTTCTGAAGCAATTTCACTAACTTAACTTTTCCAAGTAAACCACTTGAGAATTAATTTTAAGTTGCTGGTTAATTTTTAAAGGGTCGCAATTCAAACCCCCCTTCCTTGTGACTATTTTAGCTACTTCAATGATAAGGGGAAAAAAAGCAGTGCATATTTTGTTTGTGGAAGTATTGGGTGTTGGGTGAGTTATTGATAATTTTACAGGTTAGTTAAAGAGTTGAAGATTTATGAGTAGTATTTTACCAAAAAAATAGTCTCAATTAAAAACAATACCACATCATTTTAAAATGTCACTTTGTCAACTCAACATAACACACATGCATTTTTCATGGTAAGACTTCACCAAAGACCTAAAGTGAAGATACAACAACAACCAAACATTATCCTATTATGTGGGGTTGGCTATAGTGATTCGACAAAATGTAGAGGCCTAACAAAACTCTCTTCTTTTACTTGGGATTGAGACCGGCTATGTATATCAAGGTTACCATGGACATGACTAAATGTCAAAATTGAAGGTATTTAAAATAATTGAGGTCTGATAAAAGCAATTGCATTAAAGTGAAAGACATCCAAAAACTTATACATAATATAAAAAAGAGAAACAATATTTGAACAATCATTTTGTGACAACTTTCTCTCTTATACTCACATTGTGTTTTTACTTTCTCTCTCTATTATTTTGCTTTTAATGTCAATGACTATATTTCTTTGTTGTCCCGCAAGTTGTCCCAAAAAATGGTTGTTCAAATATTTTTCCTCTATAAAAAGTTGAGCAAATGACATCCAAAAACTAACAAAACAATTTGTCATAATGTTCAAAGTTCTGAGGAAGCTTACAATAACTTGGATCATCATATTTGACTAAAAGAAACTTCATAAATGAGATTTACACCACATCTTCATCAAATACTTGAAGACAATATGTATATTAATCATCTCACTTATATGTTCCTCAATATATACTCTTGCATCCAAAGTAGAAATTTAACTCATACATGACACATTAACATCGATCTGTTAAGTGTGAGACTCTCTGTATTTATGATATGGTGAGATATCCAAATAAGATCAGAGGTACTACATGGTAAAATATGCAGATTGGTGGTTGTTTCATAGAGGGGTGCCTTTGTTCCTTTCTTTCATTAGAATATAGAAAGTAAAATAGAAAAAGAAATAAGATGAAAAATAAATTTGAACATGAGAGAAATGATACAAGGAAAAACTAAAGAAAATGTGTTTTATTCGTGAGAGTATATAGAAAAGATTGAGTTGCTGGTAATTTTATGGATTTGTTGAAAGAGTTAGAAAATACCAGATAATTATGCTAACAAAATAATAGACTCAATCAAAAAATATCACATCAATTTAAAATGTACAATGTGCATATATTTTTTCAACTCAGCAGGACACGTCTGTATTTTTTTCATTGTCAAATCCCACCAAATACTAAAAGCAAATGAATTTGAAATAATATAGGTTGAATAAAAAAAGCACAGAAGCGAATGACATCCACGAACTAAAATTTAAGATAAAAATATTAAATAAATGACACTCGAAAACATACAAAACAAATTATTATGATGTTGCGACTTCTGTTAGAACCTACATTGGGTTGTATCATAATATTAGGATAAAAGCAACCACACAAATTATATTGACATCGCGTCTTTACTCAAAGTCCTTAAGCATCAGGTATATGGATAATCTCCCTTATATGTTGTTCAACAACTACCTTTACATCTAATGTTTAATTTTAACTCACACTTGACACATTAACATCTCTCCATTTAGTATAAAACTCTTTGTGACCGTGATCCACCACCAAAAACTACTACCTCTACCCCACAATGTTGAATCAAGATAAGATATCACTGTTGGGCCTTCCAGGGAAATCAACACTACTAATGTGAATCGACACATTGTAGTTTTTTTCCCTTATTTGTTATCCAACCTCCACTTTTTAATTCAACATTGGCTTTAACCCACACTTCATATATCACAACATTTACTTCCTCAAATATAACGAAATTCTAACCCGTGCTTGGCACGGGTGTCCATGCTAGCATAATATATATTCTTTGTTTGTTTGGTTGTTCATTGCAATAAGAATGGAATTGACGGATTTTGCAGGTTGAACTCAGCTCAATATCAATTTACCATCACAATTATTGCAGGTCTATCAATTATAGTTTAGAATTATAATTAGATGCACAATATATAAATGTAAAGTGATAAAATACACAAAATCTTAAGCTATCCCATGCATCATGTGGGTCTAATTCTAGTCATTAGTTAATTTGGTACCACGGCACGACCACATCAAATGTAACAAATTTAACCAACTAGGGTTCTTATGACCCTTAGCCCCTAAAAGTGAAATTCAAATCATGGTATGAGCTGAGAGTGAGACGGATTAGCAAAATATAATAGAAGGATCATACCGACAACTACTCATTATTACGAGCAAATGCATTCTAAAATCCAGACATAAAGTCAACCAGACACGTCCTTTGGCGATAACCGAATAAATTAGAACCCCACCTACTTACAATTTAAACCTATCATAGTAATCAATACAAGATAACCAAATGAATTCATGTACAGGGGCAGCACCAAGGAAAACAAATTGCATGCAGTATAAAGAATATTGATCATCATAATGAGAAAGGTTTTCTATACACGTCGAATGCTTCGCAAGCTGTTAACTGTGGCTCCTGTTGAAACAAAAGGGAAGGACAAGGGAAAACAATAAATAGCAGAAGTCAGATCAATATTAAGAACCTCTCCATACTCACAAAACTTGTAAAGAACTGTAAGTGGTGAACTGATGAGCGAAGATCATTGAGCATTTCATAAAAAGGAAACAGCCCAAACTTTGGGCCTGAATAATGATCAGACAATTTAAACTGTATATTTACCTGTCTCAGCCCACCAGTGGTAAGACTACCTCCAGTCAAAAGCATGGAAATAAGAGATGTTACCACATCGCCTCCCCCACTACCACCGCTACCAGCATTCTTTATGGCACTTCGCATTGAAGTAAGAATGGTGCCATATGTGGCCCCTGGACCAGAGCGCTCTACAGCTTGGATGAAGCAAAACGTCATGGCTCCAGTTGATGTAATTTTTGATAGTGCCTGTTTACGGTGATAGCAATCATATAGTCAGACAACATGTCTCTCTGATTTGTATAAATAAGATATTTAAGCAAAAGGATAAATACGGATAAATAACAGCATAAATAAATTCTCTAAAAAAAAAAACAGCATAAATAAAGGTATCACAAGCAAGTATGGATTCCCAAAATCAGTTGCACGTGTACAAGTGTGGAGACACATAAGTTAAGAGACATGCATGAGTGTGAATAATTTAAAATTCGCTTCATCCTAAGTCATTCACAATGTAGGAATTCCTAATATTTGGTTCCCAGGTGATCTTTATGTCTCAATCAATCCCACGTTTCAATGCAAAATATAGCGCATGCATTGGCTACATACCTGCCAATACTATGCAGTTGAGTTACATGGGTCAACCTCCCATTATTATAGAGAGAGGCATGGTAGGTATTCACTCTCTTGCCACTCCGTATACAACATTTTATGAAAAAGACTAACACAACTTATATTTGTCTCGTTTATCAATTATTGGAAAGTTGACAGTGCAAGAGGCAAAAATGCATAACCAAAAAATTGTAATGTGTGCCAAAAACTATCTTATAGACAACAACAGCTATCAGTAAAGTGAAATTCATCATCTCCTTGGTTAAGGTATGAAGTGGGCAGCACTCAAGAGTTTGCGAAAAGCTTGAGTTGTAGCTACAGAAACTGGCCTTCAAGGAATTATTTTTTTTCTGTATACCCATTTGATGGAGAAGATATAGTGCTTGGAATCAAATGGTTAGAGAATCTTGGGAATATGAAGAAAGTTCAAATACAAAATCAAGGGGATCCCACTTTATGCAAAGGAAATATTTCAACAAGGACAATCATTAAGGAACTGCAACACGAGGAAGGAGAGTCTATCATAGAATGTGATACAAAAAGCAAATTCAGAGGATGTCAGGTAACTATGGAAGTCCAAGCGAGATTGCAAGAAACTGATGTGTTTTATGGATAGCAAGGCCTACTGCAGAGAATGTACGATTATACAATAGTATTAAAGGGAGGGAACTACAAATACAAATGTGAAGTACCGTAAAAATCCTCATTTTATTTAGGGAAGGAAAATTGAGAAACTAGTGGTGATATGCTGAAAGGGGGCATAATAAGGCCTAGCAATAGTCCTTATTCCAGTCCCATTATTTTGGTGGAGAAAAAGGGCAACAATTGGAGGTTGTGGTTTATAGGGATTTAAACATAATTTAAGTCTCTAATAAATTCCCCATTCCTTCAATCAATGAGGCATTCGATGAATTGGTTTGTGCAGTGACCTTTTCCAAGCTATAATTAAAATAGGAATAGAGGTATCATCAAATTTGTATGGAAGTGGAGGACATTCCTGAGACAGCTTCTCGCACACACGAGGACCATCACAAGTTTTTGGAATGCGCAACCAACTTCTCAATTATTAATGAATGAGAGAAAAGAAAGCTATTTTAAACTTTTTCATGTCCAAATGCAAATCTTGTGTGGATTTATGTATGTCTCGACAAAATGGCCAGTTGATCTGGAAAATGCACACATGTCTATACTACATTTATTTGCATTGCTATTTGTCTGTGTATCTGTGCAACAATTGGAGGTTGTGGATGTGATGATCTTAAATTTATTATTTTTACACATCAAATCCTAAACTTACAGATGTATCTGCAGAAGTTTGATGATCATCACATCCACTAAAGCAAATAACTTCTCCACCATTTGATCCCTTCCACACACCTGACCTAGGGCGATGGTCCTCCCATACATATTGTCCACGACTGTTGCAAAGAAGATTGAAACAGAGTGAATACACGAAATCAGGGGAACTATGAGTTCTATGTAAATATAGACTACAGCATAAATTTAATAGTCAAATGAAGCAAAACTATAATGACGAGATAACTAGAATAAAAAATAAAACAATGCAAAATGTTTATTAAAGTTTCCTCTATTTTTGAATGAACAAATGCAGATAAAGCAAATAAGAAAAATTAGAACAATTAATAAGCATATCCCTCAGTCACATAGCTCAATAGGCACTGTCTGTATAAGATCTTATTATGAACTTGTATTCCCATAACTTTAGAATATAATCCTACAGATACAACTAGTTCGCATTACCCACAAAGGCATATATTGAAGAACCGGCTTTGGGACATGCACGTTAAAAAGGTATAGACATAATCAACACTTGGTGCAAACCATTGTTCTAGCTCTTTTGTTAAACATTTATGAGCCAATACATCAATTGTTATCCAACATCATTTATACTCTTCAGTGGTCAAGTAAATATAATTTAAACTCATTTCTTTAGTATGGCTTTCTCCGTGTCAGATTACATGCACCAAGGTAGTCAAAATCAAAATCTTGCCTAGGATGACGAATGGGATAGAAATTGTAAATCATGAGATTATAATACGGATTGTAAGACCCTACAGACACGGACGAAATAGCATAAATAAGAAGAAAAAAACCTTTAAATTACTACACACTAAACTAAAATGATAACTTTAATATGACAACCAGTGAAAATACTACCACAAAAGAGTCAGAGTGACTGTTTTTATTGGGAAGAAATCCTTCAAATAGGGTAGAAGGTCCTCAAACATCGTTTAGGATCAAGAGAAACATAGTTTTCATGTTTCAACAACTGGGACGACGGATAGCCCACTTTTGGTTAGGCGTGTTGGGACCATGCAATCTCACCAATCTTATGTGAAAACATGGGGATCCAGTGTGATCTCACCGGATCACATTCCAGTGTATGATTGAGATGCCAAGAGATCCAAAAATTGTAGCATTATCTTTCATGATAAGCACAATTATGCTTGACTGCTTGTATTTAGCTTTATAATCAACTTTGGCAGTGGTATCAGGTTACAGCTTAGCTTTAATAACACTGTTAATCAGAATGAATTAGAATGTAGGTGGGGGCAATAAAAGATAATTGCATTAAGGTCAGACTACAAATGTAAGAAACCTACTTCAGAGTTAATCAGGACAAACAATCCAAATTCAGATAACACACTGTTGTCTCTTACTCTGCACTCGTATGCTTCACTACATTTTCTAAGAACCTTTGGACACTAGTACTATCCCGTTATCTTTCTTGGTTCCCCGCCATTGATGTTTTATTTGATTCTGTATCTTTCCATCAAACCCTGCAATATGCCATTGCATGTTTGATCCTCTTGGCATTATTAAACTTCAAAGGTGAAAAGGGTGTATTGATAAATAACAATGTTATCATGAGGTAACAGTTTGGTTAATGGATCAATCATGAGAACGGTTCAGCAAACATAAATCGCTACATTTTTTAGTTAAATATTTATGTTTTCTGTTAGATCCAGCGTTAACGCATAATCAAAAATTGTTTATCAAACATCATGGTGCTAAAGTCAACAAAACAAAATCTTAACTGTTAAGCCATACAATTAGAAACTAGACACTATCTGAAGAAGGTAACCTGGTCATTCTGCAAAGAAATGGCAAATCCATGACAGTGCCACTATGACAGGCATCAATTAGTGCATGCAGCCTAACCCCATGAGGAAGAGGTCTTACAAGCGTTGCATTGATCTCATCATCAACTATCATACCCTGTGTTTCAAAATCTAAAGGACATATAGTTTCATCAAAACCATCAGCTTCTTCACCATTATAGTTCCTTTGCTGGGATCCATGACCAGAATAATGAAAAACAAGGGAGTCTCCAGGTTGACATCCTTGTGCAAGCCAAAACATAGCCATCCTGATGTTGTGCTTGTTTGGAAATTTGGGGCCATGAGGGTCTTCTTCTTCTGCATTTTGAAATTCAAAAAAGGATAAACAAATTGCCATCTAATCCTCAAGATGCTACTAAACTAAAAGGGTAAATATTCATTTTAGTCTCTTAGTAAAATGTAGAATCTACTTTAGTCCTCCAGAATAAAGACCACAAATAGTTTCTCAGAATTACATAGTAATTAGATAATCAAGACACATTAATCCACCTGTCATTGATTGTTTTGGGTGTTTAAATTTATGTTAGGAATAAATGCATCCTAAGTGGGTAATTTTGATGGCTCTATTTGAAAACATTTTTTCTGAGGGATTATATTCAATTGCAATATTCTTAGGAACTAAAATTGGTATTTACTCAACCAAATGTTTCAATTTTGTTATAAAACAAATAAATAAGATCAAATACTCATTTTGATCCCCGAAATTGTATAATCATATCAACCTAGTCCACATCATTAACATTTCAAAACAAACATTAATATTTTGATCATACTAATCCCTCTATTGGTATTTGCAAAGACTATAGTGACATAAAGTTAGCAATGTCAGCAAAGCAATTTAAACCACGTGAATAATAAGTCAACGCATTTGATTACACATCTAGATCGAGTAACAAACCTCATTAATATTTTGAAATTCCATAGATCACTTTAAAATAATAATGATAATGTAGTGTATATTGATACACTCTTATAATGTAGAGTAGTCACTCAAACAAATAGTATCCACAATCACTTGTAAAACATGAAAACACTCAAGCATGAGTAACTTAATTTCAAAACTCAATTGTAAAGTGTAAAGCACAGACACGAACACTGGACACGACACATACACTAAAAAGTCAACACCAATAATAATGTGAGAGAATAATATGAGAAAATTTAATCACATGTGTCTGTGTCAGACAACATTAACACGTGTCAGAGACACAGGACATGCATTTCGATCAGAAGTGTCAATGCTAACAGATTCTAACCAAATCAATTAATCAATCCTAGATTCTCACAAAAAAAAAACGATTACTTTCTAGAGAAGTCATCAATCAAAGACGAATCGAGAGCTTACCAGTGAGCATAATAATGGAAGATTCAGGAAAATTGTATTTATTGATAAGAAGGTAACGCATGCATTTAGCGTCATTAATGCAACCCTTAAGTTCATGACGGGAGAATTTATACGAGATACCGACGATCACGGCTTTTTTACGGCCGTGAACGTTAGGTAAAGGACCAGGAGGAGCATGGTTGTAAGGGGAAGGAGGAGGAGGCGCGTGAGGGGAAGATGCGGGTTGAGGAGGGAGAGCGCGTGGGTCAGCGACGAGAGTGATGGCTTGACAGAGTGCGCAGCGGATTGATGCGGCGCCGGGAGGGAGTTGGAGAGGGGTGTGGCAGTTGGAGCAGTTGACGAGGATGTTGCTGTACATCGTTGAAGGGTAGAATTGGGATTTTGTTGACGGAGTGAATGAAAATTGAGGAGAAGGGATGGAGTTGTTGGGTGAAGTTGAAGAAAGATGAGACGCGGAATATTATTGATTGCTTAACGCGTTTTTTATGTATTCATTCTTTTCCTTTCTAGGGACTATGCTTTTAAGGGTTTTTTTTTTTTTTGTTCCGACCCACCTTTAAGAGATCTTTGACCTTCAGGTAGACGGCCGGCCCCAACTTATATAATCACAGTTTAGGTTTTTAGGTGATTAATTTGATTTGAGTCAAAAGCAGATTTTTCATTTTTATTTTTAAATAGACAATTCTAGAAAATAGGAATCAAACTTAAGTACAGTTAAATAGTGTGTTTGAACCAATCCTAGAATGGATTATGGAAGACCTTTTGAAAAGTTTTGCGCTGTACTTCTTTGTAAAAAATTCATATTTATTTTTTACTCTTCGTGTATATAATTGATAGAGATATTACATTTTATATATATGATTGGGTCGGGTTTAAATTTTAGATTCTCTATTTATTCACATATATACGATGAATGAATGTATAGTTGGTAAGTTATTTGACAAAAAACAATAATTATAACAAATTTTGTGAGAAAATAGAAATATGTCTTGAAGAAAGCTGAAGTGTGTTTGGTTCTACCAAGGTAAGAATTGATCTAAATGAATTGATTTTGTAAAATTGGTTGTGGCTAAAACCAAGTTGAATTTAAAGTGGTTTAAAGTGAATTGAGCAATAACTTTAAAACTAAAATCAATTGTATAAGTCAAAAGATACAAATTCTAACTTCAAGTAAAATCGATTCTACAAACAAAATCAATTCTACACTAAAACATTCAACAAAAACGACAATCAAGTTTTATTCCACTAAAGTTGAGTTGGCTAGATAGCTTTAAAAACGAAGTAAATCATCATAAACATAAATAAATATGAAAACTAATCTTGATACTCTTAAGAAAAACTAATCTTAAAAGATGAACTAAGATACTCTTAGATAAGGTCAAGATATTATAACATAGTTTCTTATCATCTAGCAACTCTCAATAGCTTTAAAAACTCCATCCAATATCAATATGTATAGCTCTTGACATTCCTTACCATTGTATATGGACTTAATGAATTTGTACCATTCTCTAGCTCAAAAAATGCAACAACCTTTATATGCAGTAAGATAGAGCAGAAAGATATCAAGTCAGAAAGCATATGAAATCCGAGAAAAGCCTTTAAATTCCATTCCAGGTAATTTATATTGCGTAGAAGAAACAAAGGCCATTGAACTAATCTCAGACTTGAATCATGTACAATTTGCTATGTTGCTGCTTAAATATTTAGAGCTTCCATCCAAACAAGTTTTTCATCAGTTCAAAACACTTGTAAATTTGTCTTACCAAATGAAAATTCCATAAATCAATAGAATAATTTCCAATTACATGAGTCAGTGTCCACCACCAACACATATGATTATATTCAATTATTCTACTTTTTCAAATTATTATCGGTGTCAACAAGTCAATGTTTGAGTCAGTGTTAGTGCTTCATATATTTCCATCATCTTACCTTCTTTATAGTAAAGAAAACAATTGAAAGTATCATTAATCTCATTTGCTTCCAAATCCTTTGAAACAAAAATTGCAATTGCCAGAAATTTCAGAAGGCACCTCATTATATACCGCAAGAAAATTGCATATTGAATCAGACCAATATTTTGACCATTTTTTCCGGAAACATGGAATCAAAACACGATCTAACAACATTCTTAACAATAATTAAATAAAAATAAAAACATTTCAATTCGATACCTTCGTAGACTTGAGTCTATTTGCAGAAAATTAACCATGACTTTGCAATTTTGATCAGCATAAATTAGTAGATAAATCCTCAGCAAATTACAACAATATTGATAAGCATAAATTAACAGACCAATAATCTGCATAGGCCTGGAAGCATGAAACATGCTTGCATAAAGTGTGAGCCTATGATCCACAAGATATAGATTATAATAACACACTAGCAAGAGAGTAGAGACTATACAACTCATATCATACTTAGGCTCTATTTCTCAAAAAATAGTAGATATCTAATAAACTAGCTTATGGTGGATGTGCTTATAGCAGATAAGTTAGTTGATTGAACTTGTAGACTTTTGTAAAATTAGCAATTGAAGTAATTCGTAAATATGAAATGACATAAAAACTGTGTATTTAATTGATATTTATTTTTGTCAATTATGATTGCTAGAGTAAAATTGAGATAAAACTCATGATCTCCTTAACATATGCATGATGGTCATTTTGCAAAATTTGATTTATTTAGTTTTTAAAAAATTAATTAAGGATAATGCTCATGTAACCAATTTGCACATGTAACTCTAGAACTATTTTTATTTTTATTTTTAAATCAGGTACGAATAATGGTCATCTACTAAGACCTACCACAACAGAGCAACCTAAATTAGGTGTTTAAATTGATTCTCCGTGTCTACATTATTAATGTTACGGTAATACTACTTAATAAGCACCAATTTTTCCCAACTCAGCACTTCAAAAGAAATTATTAAATAGGTCCCAAATAATTCTATATCATTACATTTCAACAAAATTTATTTAATTTATTAAGATTTATTAAATAAGACCAACAAAAAATGAAGAAAGAGAGCCACCCTTCTCCATAGGCACCCATATATTTAACTCCACAATGAGAGTGCCTATTTAATGTGGTGCTAAATAGGTTAAACATTCACCATTGTCGATGATCTAATATTATCTAAAGTCGAAGTGAAGAAAAATTTCATAATTATCCTTATTAAAACCAATGATCTCTTTAATTTTATAATCGTCCATCAAACATTGAATGATGTTTTGCATATAAAATAAACATTTATATGCAAAACATGTAAAATATTTTATACTTTTTCATATAAAATAAGAAGCATGTTCAGATCTTTGCTAACAGCATTATCAGTTTAGTTCAACACCTATGGATTTTAGAGATGAAGAAATTGAAGTGCAATATGAGAGAAAAGGTTAAGAAAATTAAAATGGAATTCACTATGTTTATTTATAATGCAATAAATGGAATATGTATCATGTCATTTCATCTACTTTCTTCATCTCTTCTTTTTTCATACAATTATTTATCCTTTAATTGTTGGTTTTCAGTTTGTTTTTAAATTGAAGATCTTTAGAGTTAGTGTTTCCACAAGTATATAAGGACAAGCATGTGTAATAACTCATTTATACAGGTTATCAATGAATCTTCTATCTCAATTCTCTGAGTTAGACCTTTTCTTTCAGTTTCATCTTCATCGTTGATTTCCTCGACTGCCTCATTGTTCTTGATATGCAGTATAGTCAATATCAGAAGTAGATGTCGTGAATCCAACTATGAATCAATTGTTTCATTTCTTAGTTGCACAAAAACACCTATATCTATATCCATCTACAATAAGTTGAGCTCAGTTATACTATAAAGTCGAGTGGCAGATTTCATTAGCGATTGTACCGTTACCGTTTATCCCACAACCTTGATGGGTGTTTCTCCTATTGCAACAATGTTTTATCTATGGTCTATTCAATTTGTTACTATTGCGCAGAAGCCAAAAATCTATAGTACACTAAAATAATGCAGCAAATCCCTGTTGCAACAATACTAAAAAAAGAAAATTAAATTAAACATCATAACATTGTCATGTGTAGGGGTTATCCTCCATAGAGAGAAGGTATAACAAAGGATAAACCAAACCTCTGGACCGGCCACGACTAGAGAGCCTACCCTCCCTCTTGGGGTCAGAATTAGTATTGCTATAGTTGATAGGAAAAAGGAAATCATATTCATATATGAAAACAAAAAGAAATCAACTTTTGACAAAACCGATTTCCCAGCATTTTTTGGTGTAGAATGGGAGGAAGTGTTGTTCACATTATTGTCACTAGCACTAACCTGATAAACTCCACCAACGGGAGTCGGCGTTGATTGATAGGTGGCTGTTGCAACAAGAGTCGCAATTATCAACCAAGTGTTGCGTTGCTTCTCCGATATATTTCTTTCAATGCGACGTACATAAATCAACATTTTATCCACGATATTGGTCTTTGATCTTAGTTTATGTGCAAGTGTGGGAGCATCCATGACTTCTAAGCTAGGTTTTGATCCGACACTAAATAATATACTCTTATCTCAGTCCACAGTCCACCAAGCGTCAAACCTATTAAGGCGTAGACGTTTGTTCCTTATCTGATCGACCCATACCAGTCTACAGTCCACCAAGTGTCGAGTCTGTTAAGGCGTAGACGTTTGTTCCTTATTTGGTCGACCCATACCAGTCCACACTCCACCAAGCGTCGAGCCTGTTAAGGCGTAGACGTTTGTTCCTTACCTGGTCGACCCATACCAGTACGCAGTTCCACACGTAACTGGTTCATAACCGGATTATCAACACCAAACTTGATTTAAACTTAATTGTCATAACATCATGCCTTGTCCCATCCTTGTATCTACCCTATTAATGTTTGAACCACCTTATTAATGTTTCTTCATCTATACAACATTAAACCCAACGGGTCCCACTCTTTCCTTTCTTTATAAATAGAGAAATTTTTCTCCTAATCTTCACACCACCATATTTTATCTCTTTTACTTTTACAATCTCCTTCAAGTTTTGCAGTTGTGATGGTCTCCACCTCTACATAGTTCAACTCCCTCCTCACAGGTAATCACTCATTTTCTACGTATCCTTCCTTCATACCTTAGGCACATGTAATTTGTCATGCTTTTAATGTAGTCCATTTACCCATTCAGCCGAGACAAAATGTTAAACATTGTTGTTGTTGGCGTTGTGCCACCGGTATACCTCCCAAACAACACATACCCGACATACCTTATCTCACTGGGTCGACACCTTTGTCGTCGTGCCGCCTTGTTGTTGTTGTTTCCGTTTTTTTTAGGGAGGGTTTTTGAGAAAGAGACGGGTTGGGTAGGAGGGGGACGGGTAGGGAAGGAGGGAGGCGGGTTGGGAGAGGGACGGGTCGGGTAGGATGGGGACGAGTAGGGAAGGAGGGAGACGGGTCGGGTAGGAGGGGGACAAGTAGTGAAAGAGGGAGACAGGTTGGAGGGGGACGAGTAGGGAAGAAGGGAGACTAGGGATGAGTAGGGAAGGAGGGAGACGGGTTGGAGGGGGACGAGTAGGGAAGGAGGGAGACGAGTAGAAAAGGAGGGAGACGGGTAGAGTGCAGAGAAAGGTTGTCCGCATATTTTCTATCTCTTTCATTCATAAAACTTGTTGTGACGTAAGAGCTTCAATTATTAGTATATTCCATCTCAAAGCAACCAACACCCACTATGTAGTAAATGCTTGTACCTTATTATTAGTATCAATAATAATAATAATAATAATGAAAGTTTATGGGCGGGGAACATGTGCGGACGGGTAGAGTAGGGAAGGTTGAGTGAAGTGAGATGGGTAGAGTAAATATAATTGAAGAACTTTGTACCTTAAGGGACCAATTAACATGTCACATTTCATAGTGATGTTTTTTTTGTTATTACCACTACTCACCTTATCCGCCCCTCCTTTATATATATATATATATATATATATATATATATATATATACTAGTTCTTCATTTAATGATTCAAGTATATCAATCCAGCAACATGCCATATACACACAATAATAACTATGTATTTGTTTGTGTCAGGAACTAGTGTATTCAATCTCTCATGAGTGATCAATCCGCATCTAGCTCTTCTGACCCTCCTCCCATTTCTGATACGTCTTCCGTGGCCATGTCAGAAGAAAGTGAGCCTGATTCGGTAGCCGAGGAAGTTCGTCAATCCTCCATTTATGTTGACCTTAATAGCACCTTTAAACTTTATCAGTGTCTTACGAATCCCTCTCAGAGGGGTTTCTTTGACATCTTCCCTTGCGAGAAAGGAGAGTTTGTTTATCATTCTCCATCTAACCATAAGATAAAATATTATACCTATGTATATGATTGCTTCTTTGAAAAATTGGGAGTTCAGTTGCCCTTTACAGATTTTCAATGTGAGATCCTCCGAATCCTTAATGTAGCTCCTACCCAACTTTATCCAGGGGCGTGGTCTTTTATTCGCTCTTTTGAAGTCATTTGTCGTGGAATCGGTTTTTCACCGTCCGCCTACGTATTCTTTAGTGTTTTCCTAGCTAAAAATAGTAACAACTCATGGGTGTACATGAGCAACTTTTCTGGTCGACGCCTTGTCATACCCTATCATGCTTCTTGGAAAGGAATACATAGTTTTAAAGATAAATTCTTCTGTGTTCGTCCTGGGCCCAACTATCCCCGTTTGTTTCATGATGAGTCTGGAGATCCTCTATTTCCATTATACTGGACGCAGAATCCTCGTTCTAAAATTAGACTTTGCACTCTACCAAAATCTGATGCAGACGACCAGTTGATCTCGTTATTGTATCAGGCTACACCTGTCCAAGAATTGGCAGTGCTTGATAATGAGCGTGACCGCGAGAAACTAACCTCTTTGTTGAGTAATTATTATGCCCCTGCCATTCTAATTTTCCTCTTCTCTTTGATATATATGCAAGACTTGTTTATGTCTCCTCATCAATTTTTACCATGAATATACGAACACTTTTATTTTATTTTATTTCTTTTGTCGTAAGATTATTCGGGATGGCACCACTCACCCAGGAAGAGCGTCGTGCTGCTAGGGCGCAACAAGCTGTGGTACAAGGGATCGCTCACTCCAAACCTAAATAGGCTGAGAATATTGGATCCTCTACTCCTCACCCAAAAGCTCCACCTTCAAAGACGAGCTCCAAAAGGCGTCATCCTAATACTTTTATGGTTGTGACCCCTGAAGTTGTCGAGGGGAGCGATGAGCCAGAGGATTCGGAGCCCGCTCCTCACACGTGTACAGATGGAACCTGGCATTCCGAGCTGGCGGTTTGCAAATCTGGAGCTGCAAACCCCTCATTATGGGATGTTGATTTTCCCTTTCAAGAGGCGTTGAATCAGGTCTCCATCCCAGAAGACACAACGAAGATGGAAAACCTTGGAATCAATGATTGTCTGAAAGCCATGAGATCTTACTCTCTCTGAGCGAGTGCTCTAACTAACTCCACTGAGAAACTTTGTCGTAGCTCTCTATGGGCGAGTGCTCTAGCTAACTCCACCGAGAAACTTTATCGTAGCAAGCATGATCATTACCTTGAAATTTTACAATCTTCGAAAGACAAGGTTGAATCACTTGAGAATTTTTTTAAGGTCCTTCCAGTGACATTGTTTCTTAAGAGCTCGAGCTGCTCCCTCAACTCCCTCTCTCTGGCCTCCATTTGATGTCTGAGCTCGCGCTCTCGCCTTCCTGTTGTTGTTTAAGCTCGACCTCCCGAGCTTGTGCCTCAGCTTGCAAACGTTGATGTTCGTCGTTTTGTTTTTGTTGTTCGACATTCTGCTCTTGAAGCTCACGGAATGCCTCGAGCAGCTGAGCTAGCTGAGGGTTGGTGTAGTCTTCCAGTTCAGACACGGACGAGGTCCGAGTTGATGGTCTGCGTCCTACCATGATGATAGGTATGTCGTCAATGGAGCTAGGTCGTTGGAAAGTTTGACCGTAGCCCCACGATTGGCGCCAATGTTCATCTGTGGAAAAAATTTCCAATTGCGCGCACCGTTTCTCAAGTGATTCGACCTTGTCTTTTGAAGATTGTAAAATTTCAAGGTAACAATCATGCTTGCTACGACAAAGTTTCTCGGTGGAGTTAGCTAGAGCACTCGCCCAGAGAGAGTAAGATCTAATGGCTTTCAGAGAATCATTGATTCCAAGGTTTTTCATCTTCGTTGTGTCTTCAGGGATGGAGACCTGATTCAACGCCTCTTGAAAGGGAAAATCAACATCCCATAATGAGGGGTTTGCAGCTCCAGATTTGCAAACTGACAGCTCGGAATGCCAGGTTCCATCTGTACACGTGTGAGGAGCGGGCTACGAATCCTCTGGCTCATTGCTCCCCTCGACAACTTCAAGGGTCACAACCATAGAAGTATTAGGATGACACCTTTTGGAGCTCGTCTTTGAAGGTGGAGCTTTTGGGTGAGGAGTAGAGGATCCAATGTTCTCAGCCTGTTTAGGTTTGGAGTGAGCAATCCCTTGTACCACAACTTGTTGCGCCCTAGCAGCACGACGCCCTTCCTGGGTGAGTGGTGCCATCCCGGCTAATCCTGCGACAAAAAAAAAGAAAAAAAAGTGTTAGTATATTCATGGTAAAAATTGATGAGGAGACGTAAACAAGTCTTGCATATATATCAGATAGAAGAGGAAAATTAGAATGGTAGGGGCAGAATAATTACTCAACAAAGAGGTTAGTTTCTCGCGGTCGCGCTCATTATCAAGCACTGTCGATGCTTGGACAGGTGTAGCCTGACGCAATAACGAGATCAACTGGTCGTCTGCATCAGATTTTGGTAAAGTGCGAAATCTAATTTTAGAACGAGGATTCTGCGTCCAGTATAAAGGAAATAGAGGATCTCCAGACTCATCATGAAACAATCGGGGATAGTTGGGCCCATAACGAACACGGAAGAATTTCTCTTTAAAACTATGTACTCCTTTCCAAGAAGCATGATAGGGTATGACGAGGCGTCGACCATAAAAGTTGCTCATGTACACCCATGAGTTGTTGCTTTTTTTAGATAGGAAAAAACTAAAGAATACGTAGGCGGACGGTAAAAAAACCGATTCCACGGCAAATGACTTCAAAAGAGCGAATAAAAGACCACGCCCCTGGATGAAGTTGGGTAGGAGCTACATTAAGTATTCGGAGGATCTCACATTGAAAATTCGTAAAGGGCAATCGAACTCCCAATTTTTCAAAGAAGCAATCATATACATAGGTTTAATATTCTATCTTATGGTTAGATGGAGAATGATAAACAAACTCTCCTTTCTCGCAAGGGAAGATGTCAAAGAAACCCCTCCAGGAGGGATTCGTAAGACACTGATAAAGTTTAAAGGTGCTATTAAGGTCAACATAAATGGAGGATTGACGAACTTCCTCGGCTACCGAATCAGGCTCACTTTCTTCCGAGTTAGAAGAGCTAGATGCGGATTGATCACTCATGAGAGATTGAATGCACTAGTTTATAACACAAACAAATACATAGTTATTATTGTGTGTACATGGCATGTTGCTAGATTGATATACTTGAATCATTAAATGAAGAACTAGTATATATAAAAAGAAAAGAAAAAAAAAAAAAAAAAAAGGAGGGGCGGATAAGGTGAGTAGTGGTAAGTAAAAAAAAATATCACTATGAAATGTGACATGTTAATTGGTCCCTTAAGGTACAAAGTTCTTCAATTATATTTACTCTACCCATCTCTCTCCACTCAACCTTCCTTACTCTACCCGTCCCTACATGTTCTCCACCCATAAACTTTCGTTATTATTATTATTAGTGATACTAATAATAAGGTACAAGCATTTACTACATAGCATTTCATTTACTACATAGTGGGTGTTGGTTGCTTAGAGATTAAATATACTAATAATTGAAGCTATTACATCACAACAAGTTTTATGAATCAACGAGATAGAAAATATGCAGACAACCTTTCTCTGCACTCTATCCGTCTCCCTCCTTCTCTACTTGTCTCCCTCCTTCCCTACTCGTCCCCCTCCAACCCATCTCCGTCCTTCTCTACTCGTCCCCCTCCAACCCGTCTCATTGTATAAGGCATATATTTAAAAACAGTAAAGTAGATTTAAAAATAACAGAATAATAACGTATAAGGCATTTGCAAGATCAAATAATAATAAGGAAATGGTCTCAGTGTGTGTAACAATCAGATCATTGATAAAAAAATCTCACTGAAATTCGCTAAGATAAGTAAATTATCATCATAAGCCAAACACGTTATCAAAATTATAGAAATTGAAAGAGGATGATCAAGAAAAATAACACTAATCTAAAAAGAGATTGTAAAAATGAATAATTTGTGCTCGGACAGCCAAGGGTTTGATAATCAAATTCTGGGTGAAGATTCCCAGATCAGAAACTCTAGTCCACATATTGTATCTTCACCGCACAATATTCAACAACGAACAAAAAAAAAAATGATGAACCTAAACTTCAATTCACCTCATAGACATGTGTAATATTCATCCAAGTTATGTCAGAACCGTATAAACTACTGTTTAATGAGCTTATACAATCCTTCGGATGAAAATTAAACAACAAATTATGAAACTGAAAATGTGTTGTAAAATAGTGAGGTTAGTTTCTTGTTATGGCTTTGGCAAGTGCGTACAACAGAATCAATAGTAACATTCAAAGTAAGAAAGACAACGAATGTTAAAAATCAATCTCAGCAATTATTAAAATAGACATAGCGATTAAAATGAAGGAGAAAAAAAAGGATTGAAAAGAAAAACAAAACATAAAATTGAAAATATTGGGGAACTCTGGAAGTGTAGCAGCAGCGAAGGGAAGGGCAGATCACCAAATTAGGGTTTATAATGAGTGGGCTGGATCTTAAGCTGAAAATTGGAGGCCCATATAACAAGTATCATGTGTTTACCCGTGATATTTTCATTGATTTTAATTATGTTATTCCCTCAAAGAAAATTATGTTATGTTATTTTTTTGATTTAATAGCAGTTTTCGCCCCCTAACTTTCACGAAGTTGTGATTTTAGTCCCCTAAGAAAAAAACTACAAAACCGCATCCTAAGTTTTGCAACTGTAGCAGTTTTGGCCCCCAAGGCAAAAAAAAATAAATAACATGTGGCACCTCACTTAGGGTGCCACGTCAGCGTAGACCAAATCAAAATTGACATTGGGGGACAAAACTGCCACATGTGCAAAACTTAGGGGCGGTTTTGTAGTTTTTTTTCTTAGGGGACCAAAATCGCAACTTTGGTAAAGTTAGAGGGCTAAAACTGCTATTAAGCTTTTTTTTTAATTGGGGTTGTCTGACATGTTTAATATTGCACATGTTAAAACAACTAAAAGTGGTAATTTGTTATTGAAAACACCAATTATTTATTAAAATTGTAATATATTTAATATAAAATATATAAGTTTCAAGACAAACTTATCATTTTAAATTTCTTAACATGAACAAATTTACACATGATACAAAAACTTTCTTTAATTTAATTGATTATTTATGACAAAATAAATGGATCAATGGTTTGCTCATTTAAGGAGCAACACTTTTTTCTACAAGTTCTTTTTTATCGATATTATTGGTTAACTTTTAAGCTTTTTTCTATAAAGTTCCATATGGTTAACTTCACTATCTAACATCTTACTTTTAAGCCTTTTTATTGTATGTTAATCAATTTTTAGTTCATTATGCATCAAGGGTCTCGTTTTTAAGTGATTAGTACATCTTCTGATGGCTATAGATGGAACATGGTGGAATAAAATGGAATACAATGGTATGAAATTTGGTGGTTTATGATGTAATCCATTCCATCCACCTCTCTCACTGTTCCTAGGTTTGGGCACTTTTTTATTCAAAAAAATAAAATAAAATTACCATAGATACAAATTCATATGAGTGTTTGTTTTTCCACTATACCAATTTTTCGCACACCCTACTAATTTCGGATTATATAACTCAGAAAGCATTTAACACAGTATAAAAAAAAAACTCCAAAACACATTAAAACACCATTCTTTAGCCAACCTAATAAACTATGCGATAGTTTCATAAAAGAAAAAAAAACAATAGCTAGCCTGGAAAACAAAGAAAATGGCTTATACAACTTAGTTAATGGTATTATTTATCCCTCTTAACTCTTTAGGAAAAGTGCCTAACTAAAAGCAACACATTATCCAATTCCAATTAAATAAACTTACATCAGAGATCAGACCATTCCCAAGTCAATTACAGCAAGTTAACTTGATGTTGAGAAAAATCAACATTATATTATATAATATATGTTTCTCTTCTTATTTCTTACCAAACCATAATATTACAACAGTAGCTGGTAGGTTTTACCTGCACACCAGCATTTACACCTATATAATTTTACAAAATTGTAGTAAAAGGGGGCAAAATTGAAAAACCTATTAATGTGCTATCACAAATCCTCCCTCTATACAAGGACCGTGGCAGATAGATAACAGATCAGCTTTCTTTCAAAGAAAGCATAATGCCAAAGAGAAGGTCGCAATGGTCATGAAGTTGTATGAACTAGTGTTGCTACCAACCCTCCTCTTCAACAATCTCAAACTTCTCCACTAATATAAAATCAGAAGTTAATAACGTTACATAACAGGAATTGGGAAACCTTCATTGTTGACATGATGATGCATCTGCTTTTGCACAGCTTTGACAGCAGCTACTCTAGCTGCATTGGCTGCTCTATTAGCTGCTGATACTGCTCTGTTTACTCTTTCATCTACCTTGCTCACATCATAGGCTTTCTCTGCTGCTCGTCTTGCTTCCTATTTGTGAAACAAATAAATATGATTAATTGCTGTAAATAACATATATTTTGCTATTATTTCGAATAACTGTACTTAGCCAATTAATTAGACCCATTAGGTCTGGAATAGTTTATTTGAATGAATTAGTGTTTGCATCCTATTTATACATCCGACTAATGGGATCATAGTTTATTATTATTATGATCTTTCATCCTATTATGAACTTCTTATTATTATGATCTTTCATTAATAATAAAAAATGAAAGAGAGTTAAGTTTATAAAGTCGACTTGGTGGTTAGGGTGAGAGAGTTAATAAGTGGAGTGATAAGGAAGGAGAGAGTTCAATTCCAATCCTCAACAAAATATTAGCATGTCATTTCAAAAATGAAAATGAAAGATCATAATGCAGTAAATAATAATAATGTCTAACTGTTTGCAGTTTGTTTGGTTTATTTCCTCTTTACAATATTGTGCTAATTTTTATGCATACAATAAAAGATGTCCAAAATTGAGCCTGTTACCCTAAGCTTAGATATAAATACAATCCTGTTTTCTTCCATTAACTTGTAAGCTCACTCAAATCACAACAAATATTTAGCTAAGACCTACTTCAAGAAAAACATATGCTTACGGCAACAAATACTTAAAACTAACCTCGACCATAACCAATCCTCCTCAGACTAAATAAAAGGGCTAAATATAAAAATGATGCAGTTTTACTAATAAAAAATTAAAACCAATAAGAGATGGCCAAAAACGGAACTGATAAACACAATGTTATGAGTCATAAAAAACGATTAATAATAGCACCTAGAGAAAGATAGAGCAAAAATTGTAATAACATTCAAAATAACCAAGATTGACAAATTCATCCGAAGTCGACACTGATATATCAAAGACACTGTAGTCTGAGAGGAGAACATATTCAACATTATTCATTATTCTTTACTTTATGTTCTAAATGAGAAAATAACATTTAACAAGAACAAAGGGAAATCATAAAACACAAAGAATGTACCTGCACGGCAGTCAGTACTTTGGAATGATTCACACCAACAGGAGAAACAGGGTAAGTGGTGTTCTGTGTGCTTGGAATGTCAAGTACTCCATTTTGCCAATGACCGGATTGGGTTTCACCATTTCTAAATGTATACATTCCAAGCCCTTGCCTTCTTCCCTCATGCCAGGCTCCTTCATATCGATGGCTATTTGCAAAACGATATACCCCAAATCCATGCATCCTGTCTGCGAAGTATTCCCCCGCATATGTGTCTCCGTTTCTGATTAAGCATAAGATTTTAGTTACAATGAAAAACCCAAGAAATTAAGGCAAAGAGATAGGTAGCAAACAACTCTATTTATAAGTCAATTGAAATTCATGCCTATCCCACGACCTAGCCTCAATTTCAAAACCAAAAACTCACCTTGATTGTTTTCCTCCAATTATTTAAACCCTTTCATTTCTATTTTTCTTCTCTCAATTCTCATCCTAATTGCATCTAACATACACCATTTTACAGGGGTCTGCTACAGTAGTCTCTCACTATATCTGCTATCTCGTTTAAACTAAAGTTAGTTTAATTAAACTTCTCTGACAAAATTCGCGGAAGAAGAAATATTAGAAGAGTAAGTTGAAATTAGCATATGCATCTCAATTATTTCAGAAATTGTCTCATTTAACTTTTCAAGGAGAACACAGAAAGACCTTTTCACAAGTGAATAACCATATAATTGACAAGCTCTCTTAAGCTAGAAGCAATCCAAACCAGCCTATATTGACCAAAAGGATTTGAACAGACAAATGGAATACACAACATCTCAACCATTCCATAAGAGAGAGAAAAGCCATCAGAGTCTTTTATACAACAACGTAGACACAAAGCAACCCACGATGGACTGAGATAAGTAGTTATCAAGATTCATGACAACAACTAAAAAACAAAACAAAAATATCGTCACTCACATTGTATGACCTGTGCCTAGTGGTATAATATAGCTGTCAAGTTTGAAACAAATAAAATTCTAATCCAATATCATTTTTTTTCCATTTAGAGAGTAACGAAAGTGAAAAAAATCCGTAAAGATCATATGCATACTAGGCTACACTTTTTATTCAAAAAAAAGCAGTACATCATTTTGTACATTTCAGTAGTTATATTCCTCTCAATCCTTAATAAACACAATCCCCCATGGCTTCTACAATCAACACAAAAATCTACCATAATGGAAGATTCAAATCCATCCAATTTTCTCTAAAGCCTACGAATGTTCTGCAAAACTGAACATCCTCAAAACAACAATATCACAATTTGGGTTTCAAATAACAATTGTGTTAAAGGTTGTGATCCTTGATATCGTAACAAATTACATTCAAATGCGACCGATGCAGCCACAACAGACACGGCATTGACACATTAACACCAGCCATAAACTAAAAAAACTGGAATAATTGAATATAAATCACATGTGTCACCAGACATGCCTTAAAAATTTAAAGTGTCTGTGTGACATAGGCTTCAATCGCAACACCATAGCGGTTTCAACAACATCAAAAACCATTATGTCACACGACCTAAATCATGGATGCATAAAACCCTAATAATCACAACAATATAACACAATTCAGTTTAGCGAGCGATAATAAAGGGAAACATGAACAAAAACAAACCTGAAATGATAATGACCAAGACCATGTTTAACACCCCATTTAAACTCTCCAACATATCTACTCCCATCTTCACAAGTATGAACACCACACCCATGACTTTGTCCATTAGACCATTCTCCGGTGTAAACATCCCCGGTATAAAACCTATAAACACCAAACCCATGTCTCAATCCTTGTCGATATTGCCCTCTATAACGACTTCCCCTTGCCCATGTCTCCACGCCATACCCATCATACCTTCCATCAATCCAATCCCCTTCATACCTCCCACTCATACTATAATAATAAACACCACTCCCTGAACACTTCCCTTTATGAAACTCCCCCTCGTAAACGTCTCCGTTCCCGAACGCCTGGACCCAGCACCCCGACCCAAGTCGTTTCTCTGATTTGGGTCGGGATCCTATGGTCCAGAAAACGGGAAGAGGAGGAGGAGATCGTGAATGAGACGACGAAGAGGAACAAATTTTATGCAAATTAAGATGAAGAGGAAAGGAACGTAGAGAAGGAAGAGCTATATTAAGAGAAAACAACAAAGCAGTTGAAAAAGCAAAAGCTGTAAGAAAATCAAGAAAGAAAGAACGTGAAGCGTGGAGGTAAAGGTAAAGAAGAGGAAGAGAGATTAACAGAACGGAACGGTGCTTCTTGAGACGGCGGATGATGCGAAAGGCGGTGGCGGCGGAGGCGGAGAGGGTGAGATGATGGAAGGCCGTATTTTGCGGCGGTTTGAATGGCGGTTTGTTAGAAGGACGGGAGATGATTTCTGTTGGAGAGATGTCGATGGAGTGATGACGTGGACAGAGGTGTTGACGTTGAGAAGTTTGTTGATGATTGTGTTGAATTGGTGGTGTTGGGTTGAAATCGGAAGAGACGCCTACGCTTTCTTTTCCGATTTGGACCTCTGATTTCTTCTGATGCATCACATTACCGAACCGAATCGAAGCGACAAGGGCTGAATGAATCTTCGTTTGAAGTTATGGTTTTGGTTTCGGAATTGTGATTGTTGAAAATGGATTATGGGTTTAGCGTTATTATCTTTTTTTGAAATGGATGTGTTGATTTGTGTGCTTGAGAAAGAATAGGGGCGTGGGAGGAGTTTACGGTAATGATGATTGGAGAGCACACCATAGAGACATAAAAAGCAAAAAAGGAAAGTACATCTAACAAACATGGGAGGTGTGTGTGTAAAATTATGATATAAATTGATGATTAATTAATAAAAGGATATTCCTTTTAGAAGTTGGGGACTGTTTGTGACGTTAACTTCAAGGAAATATTTTGATTTGATGATTGATGAGTTTGAAATTTGAAAGGCTTGGATGTAATTGTCGCTTGTCCGTGCTTGCCACGGTAAATGAAATTTGAATTAGTCATTAACTCCATGGAATCAGAATATTTAGTTGATAATAATATTGTTAAGTTATTCAACTCTGTCTCAACTTCGGTCCAAAAAAAAAAACTCATGGACTCAACCGGTAAACATTGAGTAATTTGTATGATCCATAATAATTGATCTAATTTGTGATAATGTGAATTAGAGAAGTATTTTTTTTTCTTAAATAAAAGTGATTAGAGAAGTACTGCTATATCAATATTTTCTTTTTTATGATATATTTTTTTTAACAAGATAAAATGAAATTGTGTAACTAAAACAAAGCAATCCCGAAAGCACAAGATGCCTTAGAGACTACTATAAAATCCAAGAGTTACAATGGTTATAAACAGGGCACAACAGAATAACATTAGCCTATACCCCAAACAAACAAGAGGGTTAGACCACCACTGCTGAGTACCATGAACAAAGGTAGTTTTTTTAACTTTCAGTCAACCTAAAGATAACATCTTAACTTTGTCTAGTAAAGAGAAAATGGGAGTTATAACATCAATAAACAGGCGATTGTTTCGTTTATTCCACACAACACAGACACACAGAAGCCATAAAAGTTGTATAAAAGAACGTCTAGCATTACCACCACCTGTCAGATTAATAAACTGTAAAAAATGGTCGGAAATATTATCAGCGTCCACCCCGTAGCAGCCAATCCGATCACGAACCATATGCCAAAGCAAAGCAAGAGTATTGTTGATCGGAATAAAATGCAAAGAGAATAAATTTCCCTTGGGATTGGGAAAAGTCTAGGGAAAGAGAGAGTTTCTGAATAATTTATTTTCTGCCTTCATTCATTAGTTACCACTATTTATAACACAGTATGTCTTACACATGTTTGGGACAGCTGTCCATATCCTAATGGTCTTAACAAAATAATTCAAAAATAAAAGTCCTAGATATTTTATTGTTGTTGCATTCCAACGGCCCTGGAAGTACTACTACTGACATCACGTGCTTTTGTCTCCTCATAGGATTCCTTAGATGCCTTTAGGTCAAGAACCTCTTGGGCTTTTTGGTGTTGCGTTTTGGTCTCCCTTGTGGCCCAATGTGAGGTTGCTGAGTGTCTAAACCCGGTCCCACTTTGTCACTTGTGTTGGGTTCCATTTGAGATGTATCATTACCATACCCAGTGAGACAAATCTTGTCCTCAAGATTAAAGGTGGGGTACTTAGCTGCAAAAATCAGTCGTTGCTCCCAGGTTGCTTTAGCAGGGGAAAAACCATCCCAATGAATCAAGACTTCTTCAATTCCATTAATAGTGCAACGACCTAAGGTAGCAAGCGGCACCGGTGACAATGGTGGAAAAGCGGCTGTTGCTGGTAAAGGAAAAATCTGAGTTGTTGGCTGGCCATGGCATGGTTTGAGAAGTGAAACATGAAAAACAGGATGTATCCTGGATGACATTGGAAGGTCCAATTCATAAGCCACTGCCCCAATCTTCTTGATAATGCGAAAAGGCCCGTAATAACGCTTGGCTAGTTTCTGGGAGGTTCTGTTATGCACTGAAATCTGGCGGTATGGTTGAAGCTTTAAGAAAAACCACTGATTCACTTCAAAAGATTTATCTTTGCGATGAAGATTGACTTGTTGCACCATGCGGTTCCTTGCGCAGTTCAGGTGTTGTTTGAGTAGTTTGAGGACCCGAGTTTTGTTGCTGAGGAGGTCATCAAGTGAATCAATTTTAGTTGTGTGACTGGTATAGTGAACCAAAGCTGGTGGTTTTCTGCCATAGAGAGCTTCAAAAGGAGTCATGCCAATGGCGGAGTGGAAAGAAGAGTTGTACCAAAATTCGGCCAAGGTGAGATATCGAACCCAAAGGCACGGTTCATCACTAACAAAACATCGAAGGTACGTTTCGAGGCATCTGTTGAGGACCTCTGTCTGACCATCTGTTTGGGGATGGTATGAACTGCTGAAACAGAGTGTTGTGCCTAAGTGTTTGAACAAGGATTTCTAAAACTGACTTACGAAGACACGGTCACGGTTGCTGATTATGGTTTTGGGTGCGCCATGTAGGCAGTATATTTCAGAGATGAAGATTGGGCCTAATGAAGCGGCTGAAAAATTTGGGGGTAATGTGATAAAATGAGCAAATTTTGTTAGGCAGTCTACAACTACCCAGATGGTTGATTTATGGTTCGACAATGGTAAATTTGTGATGAAATCCATGGAAATGTCTTCCCATACTTGTTGGGGGCAAGGGAAGAGGTTGGAGAAGGCCATAGGGAGCACGGGTGTTGTATTTATTATGTTGGCATGTGGTACAAGCTTGCACAAAACTTTTGACGTCACGATGCATACCAAGCCAATAGAAAGAGGCTGATAGGCGTGCAAGGGTAGCTTGTACTCCGGAATGTCCTCCCATCGGTGAGGCGTGAAATTCATGCAAGAGTGTTGAGGTGAGGCCGGATTCCGGAGGTATGAAGAGTTTGTCGTTGAAGTAGAGCAAGTTGGACTTTTGAGTGAACTTGCGGTGCATCTGTGAATCTTCCTCTGCCTTCTTAAGTAACTTCTGACCTGTAGGGTTAGTAGAAAAAAATGTTTGTAGCTGAGAAATTAAAGGGGAAGAGGGGGAATTAATCATGCACAAATTCCTTCAATTGCTGGTTCATTGACTCGAGATAATGCATCGGCGACAACATTTTCTTTGCCGGGTTTGTAGTGGATTTCATAGTTGTACCCCACTAATTTGGTGAGCCATTTTTGTTGTTCGGGAATTTGTATTATTTGGGTCATCAAGCATTTGAGGCTTTTGTGGTCAGTAAAATTTTTGAAGGTTGAACCTAAGAGGTATTGCTTTTTATGGCTTCAGTGAGTCCGTAGAGCTCGCGGACATATGTGGATGCAGCACACAAACGAGGGCTCAGTTTCATGCTAAAGAAAGCTAGAGGGCGAGAGTTTTGAGAGAGCACCGCGCCAACAGCCGTACTTGAAGTATCGGTGGTCACCTCAAAAGGTTTGTCGAAATCTGGCGAGGTGAGGGTAGGTAATTGGGCCATGGCAGTTTTGAGTTGTTGAAATGCTTGGGTAGCTGAATCGGTCCAGTGGAAGGAGTTTGATTTGAGGAGATCGGTTAAGGGGCTAGCAATGGAGGCGTAATTGAAGACAAAATGCCTATAGAAACCTGTGAGGCCTAAGAAAGCTCTCAAAGCAGTGATGTTCTTTGGAATTGGCCATGAAGTGATTGCTTGAATTTTGGATGGGTCTGCTTGTACGCCTGAAGCGGTGATTATGTGACCTAGGTAATCAACGGAGCGGACTCCGAACTGACATTTGGGGAGTTTGGCATAAAACTGGTTTTCGGACAAAAGGTTCAAGATGGTTTCAAGGTGAGAGAGGTGTGATTCCCATGTTGGGCTATAAATGAAGATGTCGTCAAAGAAAACCAAGGCAAATTTGCGAAGGTAAGGGCGAAGTAGGTCGTTCATGGCTGCTTGAAAGGTTGAGGGGGCGTTGGATAAACCAAAGGGCATCACCAAAAATTCATAGTGACCATCAAATGTTCGGAATCCGGTTTTGTGGATATCGTCGGAAACAAGTCGTATTTGGTGGTATCCGGAATGAAGGTCAATCTTGGAAAAGTAGGAAGCGCCATGTAATTCATCCAAGAGTTCATCAATGGTTGGGATAGGAAAACGGTCTTTGATGGTAATGGTGTTAAGGGCTCGATAGTCAACACAAAAACGCCATGTGCCGTCCTTTTTTTTTTACTAATAAAACTGGTGAAGAGTAAGGACTTGTGCTAGGTTGTATAATGCCATCTTGAAGCATTTTGGTTATGAGTTTGGTCATGGCCTCTTTTTGGTAATGTGGATATCGGTATGGTTTAATGTTGATAGGGGTGGCCGAGGGTTCAAGGTGAATATGGTGGTCATGAGGGCGTGATGGTGGTAGAGAATTTGATTTCGAAAAAATGTGGGAAAATTGTTGTAGTGGTGGGGTTGTGGTTATCAGTGGGAATCATGGAGATGGAATGAAAAGTAGCAATGAAATTTGTCTGTAGCATCCGGTTCAGTTGATGAACAGATGCTGGAGCGAGTGTATGTGGTCGCGAGCCAGTAATAATGATGAGTGTTCCGTTGTGATAAAATTGCATTGAAGGAACAGAGAAGTCCGAGACAAACGGCTCAAGTGTTTGTAACCATTGGACGCCCAACACCACATCTGCTCCCTGAATGGGTAGAACATATAATGGAACTGAGAAGAGATGTTGTTCAACCATTAATGGTGTGTCATCACAGATGCCTGTGCAATGGATATGTTCTCCATTTCCAACCATAACCGGAAAAGATGCGAAGGTTTGAACAGGTAGGTGTAAGAAGGAGGCTATGCGGGGTTGGATGATGTTATGGGAGCTACATGAATCAACCAAAACAGTAACCTTGTGGCCGTTGATGGAGGCAGTGAACCGTAAGGTTCGTGGTGAGGGATTTCCATTCAGAGCCTGTAAGGAGAGATGAAAAGTCTCGATTTCTGTGCCTGGTTGGGGTGTGTTGGTATCGGGGAGTGTTGGTGTAGGTTGTTCTGATGTAGGAGTTAAGTCAATAAGGTCAGGTGGGTCTGGTGGGGTAATAATAACACAAAGGTTGTCTGTGGGACAAGAAGAGTCTTCTGCAGTTAACAAGAGTAAAAACTGTTTGGTTTTGCAACGGTGACTCGGGTGAAATCGTTCATCACAGTTGAAGCAGAGGCCTTGAGAACGACGATGTTGCATCTCGGTTGGGTTGAGACGACGGATGGGTAAAGATTGTTGTGTGGGAGGGTTTTTTTGAAGAAGTGGTGGTGAAGGTGTGGGTAACAGTGGTGGTTTTGGGGTAGAAAATTTGGAAGTTGTTGCTTGAAAGGGACGTGAAGCTGATAGTTTGGATTCAATGAGTTTAGCCAATCCTATAGCTTGTGAAATTGTGGTAGGTTGGTGTATAGCTAATTTATTTTGGATAGTGAACTTTAACCCAGAAACAAAACAATCAGTTATAGCATGGGGGAGAGACCATTTACCCTATTGCAGAGGCGTTCAAACTCTTTCTGATAGTCAGCCATGGTAGAGGTTTATTTGAGTTTGAAAAATGCTTGTTGGTGGTTGTCATATGCAGAGGGGCCAAAACGAACCTCCAAGGATCGAGTGAATGCTTCCCATGTTGAAATGAGGAGGTTGTGATGCATCCATTGGTACCACGTGAGTGCTTCGCCGGACATATAGCTTGCGATGTGATTCAGGCGTTGATGTGGAGGTATGGAATAATGAGTGAAAAACTGATCTGCTTGGAAGATCCAGTCCAGTGGGTTTGTTCCGTCGAAGGGTGTGAGGCATAGTTTAGGTGGTTTGATTGTTTGGTCTTGTGAGGTTTGGGAAAGGAGAGGTGAGTTTTGTGAGGGTTGTGGGATTTGTGACTGTAAAGTTTGCAAGGAGTTGAGGAAATCTTCATTTCTTTGGTCTTGTGTGGATCTGAGATTTGTGAGGGAGTGGATGAATTCCTCATGTCGTTGGTCTTGTGTGGTTCTGAAATTTGTAAAGGCTGCTGTGAGTTGAAGGATGGATTCATGTAGTTGTTGAGTGGTGGGGGGTTCAACAGGAATTTGTTGTCTAGGAGACATGATTTCAAGTAACGAGAGCACCAATTGATAGGAATAAAATGCAAAGAGAATAAATTTCCCTTGGGATTGGGAAAAGTCTAGGGAAAGAGAGAGTTTTTGAATAATTTATTTTCTGTCTTCATTCATTAGTTACCACTGTTTATAACACAGTAGGTCTTACACATGTTTGGGACGGCTGTCCATATCCTAATGGTCTTAACAAAATAATTCAAAAATAAAAGTCCTACATATTTTATTGTTGTTGCATTCCAACGGCCCTGGAAGTACTACTACTGACAGCACATGCTTTTGTCTCCTCCTAGGATTCCTTAGATGCCTTTAGGTCAAGAACCTCTTGGGCTTTTTGGTGTTGCGTTTTGGTCTCCCTTGTGGCCCAATGTGAGGTTGCTGAGTGTCTAAACCCGGTCCCACTTTGTCACTTGTGTTGGGTTCCATTTGAGATGTATCAATTGCACAATAAAAAGAGGCGTTGTGCCGTTTCAAGATGTCCGCAACCAACAACAAATAAGGACATGTCAGCCGCCAGCACCAACAATCAAATTTGTCATTTCGTATTAATTTTAACATTCATTTTCTTAGGGCTGAGCATGAGAACCGAACCCACCCAAAACCCGCCTAAACCGCTACGTATATTAACTAAACGGGTGGGTCGGATCGGTTGTCGGGTTTTAAAATGGCCAAAATCGAGTATGTGCAGCTAACAACGGTCGGTTGCAGTTCCTGGTTTTATAACCCATCGGTACCCACAACCGACCGATAGACTGATTTTTAGTAATGCATTGTCTATTTTATTCGCTAGCCTTTCAGTGACCTGCAGTCATAGCCTTTGAAAAAGTAGGTCTATACACATTGAAGCTCTCAAAACACAAAACCCAATAACACACAAAACCCAATAGCACTTACAGACTTGCTGACACACGTTACTTATTTAAAAACAATATACCCTGTTGTTTTAAACACTCAAGCGTGACTTATCAAAGTATAGAAGGATAGTCACTACCTAAAAAAAAACATAGAAGGATAGTAATAATAATAAATATTAGTACTATAATAGATTTCTTTTACTATCGTTATTATTAAGCAAAACAAACAAAAAACTCTTTCAATTTCCTGTAAAACCATTCATGCGTCTTTGTCTTTCTCTAAAGTAATAAAACCAGTAAACCACCACCTCTTTGTAGCCAGCTTCCAGCTACATAGAGAGAATCACTTGCTGGCTTTGCGTCCCCTTTCGTCGTCACCGTACATCACAACTGAGTTGCTTCTCTTCATGGATCATGCCATTTTCACTGTTTGCTCTCCTTTTTCTTTGTTGCAATTGGTCACTTGTCTCTAGTTAATTGTTTCTCCGGTGTTTTTTCATTGTTCAATGATTCGTATCTTTTTTCTTGTTAAGGTTCATAAGTCATAACCGATCCAACCGACCCGCACAATCCGCATAACCGATTAGCCCGAGACCCGCCCTAACTGTGCTCTTAAACGGTCGAAATTGGGTCCTAAATTGTAGTGGTCGGTTTCATCTGATATGGCTATTATGGGCCCGAACCCGCCCGATGCTCTACCCTACATTTTCTTATGGAGTAAAATGTATATTTTTTTATATAGATAGATAAAATAACAAAACTATCTTAATAAAAATAAAAAACATGCATCGGTACGTAGACAAAGTCAACTGTATCACATGTGACAAAGATATAAGGGTTAAAGTTCGAGACTCTTGGTTGGGATTGTCTGATCTGATCCAATTTGAGTGATGCTCTGCTAAGTGCTAAGTAGTAAAGCATACTTTATTCGAACTTACATTTCACACGTGTCCAAAATCATCAATATCAAATCAATCATACATAAACCCTAATTCCCACACAGCAGCCAAACATCAACAATTCACTCCGAACACAACAATGTCCACCCACCACATTTATGCTAACAACACAACATACCAATCCTCATCTTCATTCACCAACAACAAACTCATCCAATTCAACAACAACAACAACAACAAACATTTCTCCCCAATTCTTCACTATCCTCGATCACTGCTCCCACCAACCGCATCCCTTAAAGTTGATGTTGGAGCACCAAACGCAATCGTAGAAGAGAAGAAGAATAAGACTAAAGAGGTGATTGATGAAGAAGCAAAGTACATAGTGGGTACTTATGCAAGAGCACCGATTGTGCTTGAGAAAGGGAAAGGTTGTAAGGTGTATGATGTTGAAGGGAATGAGTATTTGGATTGTAGTGGTGGGATTGCTGTTAATGCACTTGGTCATGGCGATGATGATTGGTTGAAAGCTGTTGTTGATCAAGCTGGGTTGCTTACTCATGTTAGCAATATTTATCACTCCCTTCCTCAGGTAATCACAATAATATGGAGTTTTTTTTCCGAATTTTTCAGGGTTTTTTAGTGCAAGATTCTTTCTGTTTTTGGTTTTTTAGACTGTATTTAATAGTAGAAATAGAGGGAATGAAACACCGACTCTCAAAACTTACATTGACACCTATAGACCGGTAACCTATGAAGCGTGGATACGGACACTGGACACTGACACCGCTAATGATTTGAGAAAATCACTTAATTCAATGTAATTATATGTGTCGGTGTTGGATGTCCGACACTGAGACCCGCCTAGTCCGAGGAGTGTCCGTGCTTCATAGCCAGTAACATTTTGAGAAAATGGAAGTGATTGAATGTAAATGCATACCTCAAGTTCGTGTCGGTGTTGGACACTGACAGTGGTAGACAGTGGAGGAGACACGTCTTCAATCTGAAGTGTCAGTGCTGCATTGAACAAAGTGAAAAAAAAACAACAAAAGTGATTTTTAGATATAATTTGTGTTGTGGTGTTTAGGTGTCAGAAGATTTTAGAGTGACATTAAATTATGTTGTGTTTATGATGATTTGTTTGAATTAAGATAATGGCTTGTCATAGAAAGAAGTTTAATTGTTGGGTTCTTTTAGTAGTTGTTTATTGTAAATAATTGGAAGCTGCAAGCCTTTTTGCTTTTGTCTAAATATTTATAATGAAATCTCTCACAACTCTAGTGGGGAGTGGTGTAGGAAAGAGAGATAGAAAGGGAAAAGTGAAAATGAAGTGAAAAAGTGAGAATCTGATGGGTCATATGGTAGAAAAGAGAAAGAGAGGAAATGGAGAGTGGTGTGTGAACTTTTTTAGAAAATCAGGACTGTTCTATAAACTGTGGACATGTGTAAGTATATATATTTTGAGTTTAATAAGTATGCTTTGTCTGTATATAGTTATTTTAAGGTCAGTAATGATATGTGTGGTTGGAAAGGGTTTAAATTGTTATTCCTCTTTGGTCAGCATCTGGTGTTGGTGCTAATTTGCAGGGAGTTTGATGTATTATTTTACTGACTTTTGGATTATCTTAAAGTCTTTTTGAAGGAACGGATGGAAAAATCATGTGCGCTTAAATTTTGTTAAAAATGTGTGTAAAAGGTAGTATTTTTAGTTATTTGAGTGCAGGAAAAGTCTAGACTTGAGTGATCGAACATGGTTCTAACTGTTGGTCTACAATAGCTTCTAAGTGAAGACAAATCTCAATATTGATTTCATAGCAAACCGTTTGATCTACAGTGAAACTCGGCGATTAATCCTCATTGTCAAACTTTTGTAAATCTGAAAAAGTATGAAGTGCTTACAAGAAATAACTCTAAGTTCTAGTTTTGTAAAACTTTAGTACTGAGAGGAAAAGAAATCCTGAGCTTAGTGCAAATTACATTGTCCACACTCTGACTTTAAACAGGTAACTTGTCCATTACATTTGATGCTGTTAAAAGAGAGCCAGGGTTCAATTATGAAGCAATAATTTGTCAAGCAAAATTTTCAACTGACAGATTGAAACAATCAGTTTTTGCTTTTGAAGATTGTGATCTTTTCCCAAGTTTTAAATGTGATGGACAGTCAGGTCAGCTTAGTCTGAGGCATTTATTGCCCTAAGTATATGCTGTTGTTAAAAAAGCATGTGAAGTCCTTTATGACTGTAGAGCTCAATCCCCTAATTTTAGAAGGAATCACTATCGTCTTAAAAAGAGTGGATAATCTCAAATGAAGAGGTGGACATGTTATTATTTAATAAAGAGGACTGATTTGTTTCATGAAGGTTATTGAAGTCTGCATCCGATTGAGTTCTGGATGTCATAAGAAAGGTTAAGGAAGGTATTTCAATGTCAATGGTAAAGTATAGGTAGTGAAGTAGGTGTTTTGGCAATGAAGTGCCAAAGTTAATTAAATATTTAGCTTAGTCTTTCAAATCCTGAAAAGCTCGTGTCAAGATGACCCTTCTAATAATGCTCGTATTGAATAAGGAATTTTCCCTTGTCCACATACGGAGAAGCAGACACCTTTTTGTCAAATTGAGATGACCCCAGAGGAGAAAGTTGTATACATTACGTCATTCGGCAATGCAAGTTAATTTTAGGTCCAAAACTCGCTTCTTTGTTCATTGGGGTAGAAGTTGGTTAATATGTTGGGCAAGGATGATAAGGTACTTTTAGATAGACCTATGGTACAAAGAAGATGGAAGGGGAAATTGTCAGAAAAATAAGGTGGAAGGGGAACTTCAAAATTAGCTGCCACTGTAAATTATGGAGATGCATAAATGAAATTGAAAGCTCTAATAGGTTTTTATCGAAGTTTTAAAATTATCTTCTCTTCTGAAGGTTAAGAGAGAGTTGTTCTGTGCTTAAATTTGTTTAGAAATTTTAGGTGGACATCGTTTTTTTATTATGACAGAATGTAAGACTTCAAGTTCTGTTATCCCTACTTCACTCTTTATATTTCCATTTATCGGAAGAAAAACTAGAGTACAGAAAAAGGCCTATTAAGAATCTCTGTGGTTCTATACAGCTTTCATTTGAATATTTTCTCTAGCTGATACATTAATCTCAATGAGTTCACATCATAGGTCTATTTTTATGTTTCGACGTTGTTGCTATAATGCCTTTTATCTGTATCTGTAATTTGCTTAGAATTGATGCAGGTAGAACTTGCAAAGCGTTTGGTAGCTTCTTCTTTTGCCGATCGTGTATTTTTTGCTAATTCTGGAACCGAAGCAAATGAAGCAGCTATTAAATTTTCCAGAAAATATCAGAAACACACTTGTACTGACGGGAAAGTTCCAGCTACTGAGTTTTTAGCTTTTAGCAATTGCTTCCATGGGAGAACCCTGGGCGCACTTGCTTTGACAAGTAAAGTGCAGTACAGAACACCTTTTGAACCTGTTATGCCTGGAGTCACCTTTGTAGAGTATGGAAATGCACCGGCCGCCGTAGAGTTAATTCAGCAGGGAAAGATTGCTGCAGTTTTTGTAGAACCTATCCAAGGAGAAGGGGGAATATACAGTGCCACTAAAGAATTTCTACAGTCTCTGCGAAATGCTTGTGATGAAACTGGGGCACTTCTTGTGTTTGATGAGGTACGAACTATCTAATCTTGGTATCCGGTTGTACTCGTATGCCAGTAAATGAGTATATCATGTCATGTTTGTAAATTTTACAAGAGAAATTATTTTTCAGAAATTTGCGTATGTAACCAAAGCAGGCATACAACAAAGGCTATTTTTTTTAAAAAAAATTGTATTGAATTCAAAGATTTTGCTCAGTAAACAAATTCTAATATCCCACTATTTAGTACATCAGAAATTGAAATGGCTGTGATTATTTTTCTAAAATTATCTTAACAGTTATTTGAAAGTGAATATTAATGAGAGTTGAAAAGAATGTAGCACTGTGGCTAACTGACTATAGTAAATCTACTGAAGTCTTTTATCTGCTTGAATGATATTTCCTCTGTCTCATATTAAGTGTCACATTTAAAATATTTGTTCGTCTCATATTTTTTGTCATTTTAGAAAACAAGTGAAACTTTAATTTCATTTTTCCACTAATATAACTTTATTTATTGTGTCTCAACTCTCAACTTACTTAATTACTACACCGAGTACTATTAATAAAAGGTACTTTAGTACATTAAACTTATTTCATCATAGAAATTAGTACACTCAATGGTTTTCTTAAGAAGTGCGCATAACCTTAAACGACACTTAATATAAGGACACTTAATATGAGGTGGAGGGTGTAATATATAACCTACATAATTTTGAAGTGTGTATATAGCTTTTCATATTTGCAATTGTTTCATTTGGCTATCTTTCTTTTAACAGGCATATATCATTTCTATATGATTTTGTAGGTTCAATGTGGCTTAGGTAGATCAGGATTTCTTTGGGCTCATGAGGCTTTTGGAGTCTTCCCCGATATAATGACACTTGCCAAACCTCTTGCTGGAGGCCTACCTATTGGAGCTGTCCTCGTAACCGAGAAAGTTGCTTCTGCTATAAATTATGGTGACCATGGAAGTACTTTTGCAGGTGGTCCTCTTATTTGTAATGCTGCTCTTGCAGTTTTGAATAAAATATCCAAACCTACTTTCCTATCTGATGTATCAAAGAAAGGTTTATACTTCAAAGAACTTCTAAAACAGAAATTGGGAGGAAATCGACACGTGAAAGAGATTCGCGGTGTGGGGTTAATTATAGGAATTGATTTGGATGTGTCAGCGACACCTTTGGTAGACGCTTGCCGAGATTCTGGCCTTTTGGTATTGACAGCTGGAAAAGGTAATGTTGTTAGGCTTGTTCCACCATTGATTATAACAGAACAGGAGATTGAGCATGCAGCTGATATTCTAAGCCAAACTTTGCATGTTTTGGATGCCAATAATTAAAAGTAGGAGAAAGAGGCTTTCTTTCATGCTGGAAGTTGTCATGAAATAATCATGGACTTTCTTGCATGAAGATGTTGTGTTTGTTTTAAGAATATTGTTGCAAGGCTATGTAATTTTTATTGTATAATAAATAAGTGGCAGATCAGATGATTTCTGTAGTTGCTTTCATTTTATGTCAGAAATGCATGTGGCTATTTTGCCATCTGAAGTGGAATAATAACTGTGGGCTTTCTTATTTTTCTTCCATTGCTGTTTATCATTTATGAAAAAAAAGTTGAGAGCTGCTTTTAACTCCCCAACTATATCTAAGAAACCGGATCTGCCTGGGTTTACCGTTTTGGAGGTAGAAAAATGACGGTTTTTTGCCTGTTTGGAACGGTGAATCTGGATAAATCCAGGTTTTTACAGACGGGGACAGGTTTTTACAGACGGGGAAGAAGTAGCTCTCAAAAAAGTTTTGGACCTTATAATTGGTATGAAATATTTGAAAAATATAAATCTTTTCGATGTATTAAAATTTTCAGAGTCTGTCACTGTTAAAAACTTACTCTCTGTTGCAAGTGTACCTCTCATAATTCCATACTCTCTGTTGCAAGTGTACCTCTCATAATTCCATGTAAGAGTAATGTTAGCAACACTTTCTTTTGAACACTCTCTAATACCCACTTTCTTATTGGTTTAAACTATGGTGGGTCTACATTTTGAAAATTGAACGCACAAAATGGTGGGACATATATTGATATCATCTAATAAAAAGAGTGAGTGCTAGAGAGATGGTTGAAAAATGAGTGTTGCTAATATTCCTCTTTCATGTAATATGAGGAAATGTAACCACGAACTCTGGTTCTGATACATTAAATAGCTTAATGGAGTTGTTTGGGAAAATAACTTATATTTCTCACCTTAACAATTTTTTGAATCTTAGTCACATTGTATGAAAGAGTGTTTGAATGATTCTACCAAAAAAAAAAAGTGTGTTTGAATGAGATAACACATGTCTTTGTCTTTTGATCAAAGGTTTCATTCATAAAACTATGTTTATACAAACAGTTACATTCAATCTGTTTGTAGTCTTCACTCTTTAGTACCATTCATCATATCCAATCATATAAAAGAAGCTAACAATATAGATCAAAATCCCAAAAACACAATTGAGGCAATCAACTCCTTATAAATCCATAATAAAAGTGCATAAACTTTACAAAGTACTCCATAAAAAACATCAAATCAATTCAACCAGCTGCTACTAGATAAAAACTATTGTCAACAATGACTTATAAACACTTATTTCTATTCTAGTTTAAATTGGAGGAGGGAAGAAAATGACATCAGCAGCCTGTAGAACTGTAGGTGATAATGCCTTTCACACTGAAGAGCTTTCCAGCCATGTGTGTAAATACAGGACTGCAAAAATCAACAATCATAATCACATTAAGAAGGAATTTATAAGCAATAATTTTAACTACCCTTACAAGAAAATCATATTTAATTTGTTAAAAAAATTAATTTAATGTTCATATTTTTGTAATTTATAATAATAATTATATGTTTAAACATTTTAAAATTTTATTTTTTTATTTAATAAAAATTATATTTGTTTTTTTTATATCAATATTTTATTGTTTTTGAATTTTTATATTTTATATTATTTTATAGGGGTAAATTGGTAATTCCTTTTGCTTATCATATCCTGTTGGTTTCTAACTCAGCTCATACTCATGATATGAATTATAACTACATAAACTAGATATGATAAGTTTCAAGATTAACTTATCATATCTTGCTGTGTCATCAAACACTCGATTAAGACAAGATATCATACATTTATCATATTCTGTCTGTAACACCCCGAAATCCCAACATAAACATTCTTGCATATAATCAGAGTATATCGCAATATTAAGGATGTCACATTTCATAAAAACTTTAAACAAAATGAATAATAATTTATTCCTCATCAATGTTCAAACGTAGCAGCGGAATCATAATTCAAAACTCCTTAAAATTCATAGTCAAGTCACAAATATCATAATTAGTCCAAAATGATACATAAAGGAATAGAAACAAATAGTAAGGTCCTCATCCTGTTACGTATCAGAGCTTCTATGACATCACACAGGAAAATCCTCACACATCGAACCTATGCTTGGTCACCTGCACTTGCCCACAAGGCGGCAATTCCAACAGAAGGGGTGAGATTCACAACAATTATATTAACATATAATTCAAACATTTATGCTTAACAACAACAACAATCGTCACATATAACGGAAACATCTCAAACATCTACATATAATAAATCATCTTAAAACATCTTCACATAACAAATCATCTCATAACGTCTTAGACACAAGACTCGACAAATGCAACTCTAACATCTTAAACATCATGCATGTGATACCAATTTTTAAGCTTAAATAAGCTTCACCGTCGCTTTGAGCAAATGCTCCACCGTCGCTTTGAGCAAAAGCTCCACCGTCTCAGATTATGCAAATGCACGAACTCGACTCTTTATACTTAAACAAGTTAACACAATATCTTAACATCATTTACGACTCTTGACCGACACATGCAATTATAACAATACATGGCAGCAGCTCAGCACATTTAACACATATTCATAGCACATAATCATCATTGCAATATCATTCAAACATCATTCATATATCTCACTAATCAAACATATAAATCATAGATTAACGCCAACAATTAAAAACATCTTAAAGCATCATTACAGAGTGTAATTTAGGTCATAAAACATCTCCAACACTATCCAAAGGTCTACCCTCAAAGCCTCGTTCAAAACAGAATTACAAAACTCAAGTTATAGTGGTCTGAGACAACATTACTCGCTATGGCGAGTGGTTCTGCTCGCCTCGCGAGCGCTATAAGGTATTCTGTTACCACTTTACTCGTTGCGGCGAGTGGTTCTGCTCGCCTTGCGAGCGCTATAAGGTATTCTGTTACCACTTTACTCGCTGCGGCGAGTGGTTCTGCTCGCCTCGCGAGTGCTATAAGGTATTCTGTTACCACTTTACTCGCTGCGGCGAGTGGTTTTGCTCGCCTCGCGAGCGATGCCATTCTGCTCGCCACGGCGAGTAGGTTTGCTCGCCCCGGCGAACTCTCGCAGAACAGGGTACGGGTTCGCTCAATTTCTCACCAAAACTCGTCCAATCTCTCATGTTATGCCCCTAATCTTTCAGAATTATGGTCATAGTATTAACCTAGGTTCTGTAACACGTTTTTACAGCAATTGACATCAATCTCTCCTCAAACCATCAAAATTCATCAATAACCCTAATCTATGAACTCTCTCAAACTCCTTCCCAATCCCTTAGTTAATCATAAACAATTGAATTACAGTATAATATAATCGAAGCTAGGCTCACCCTTACCTGATAAGTTTGCAGAATCGGGGTTCCCTCTTCTCTGGCCACTTTTCTCCCTTTTTGCAAAAGTCTGTAACGCGTACTAACTTTTTCTCTAAACCTAATTTCATTCTTATATCTCTTTTCTAATCTCACTTATCCCACAAAACTCTATCTTATTATAAAAACAACCCCACCTCTCTAAATTATTATTATTATAGCACATCTTTATTTTTATATAATATATATATATATATATATATATATATATATATATATATTAACATCACATATCTTATTTCATTAAACAATAAAATAAGCACTACATCACAACATAGTCTCATACGTCAAAAACATCATCAAAACCATACAATATATAATAATATACTATATACTCTAATAAAATAATTAAATAAACAAAGTGGGCGTTACACTCACAAAAAATGTGTGTATTTTAAATTAAAAATCATAAGAAAAAAATGACTTGGTTGGGGCAAAGTGGAGCCACTGCTTTTACAGGGGCGTTCGCCGGTGGTTGAACCAAAGGCTTGGTTGGGGGACGAAGTGGAGTTGGTTATTAAGGAGGTTGAGACTTAAATATTGAACATATGCAAGTGAAAAAAATTAGTTGGAGTAAGAGTAGCAACGATGCTTGACCTATATCTTTTTTTTTTTTTCTTTCTTTTTTTAGTAGTTTTGTTGTTAGAAATTCATTTTTTTAAAATTGAACAAGTGGCGTGTTCAATGTTCGATTCTCAATTCCTGCAAACATAATACAATATCGTATGAACCTCTTTTTTTTTTTTTTTCTTTTTGTCTTAGGTAATGGTTATTTTATTTGATGTTTTTAACTTCTTGTCTATCTATTTAAATAGGAAAACACTTTTTCCCACCAACCGTAAATCAACGAAAACCAAGAATTACACGGCCACTCTTTCTCTCTCCATAGTTTCCACCAAAATACTAATTTAATATTTTTCTATGTTTTTCGCAGTATATAGCATCCCTCGTTTAAATATATATATGACTCTACACTTTTTTTCCCTTACATGGACAACATTTTCCCCTCATGCACTCAAAATTTTACTTTGTTCATTACATCAATTTAACCATATTTCCGGATATTCACAATAAATGTATACCATAGTAGAAGGGATGTTTGGATTGTCGAGTGGTTGGTGTATTCATAAACAATGTTTTGCCTTTTCAAAATAATATATACAACAACTGTTCAGAAATTGCTCGATGGAAACTAAATTCAGATATATAAGTAGATAAATTGTTTTTGAGCTATCCCATTTAAGTTGAGAATATAAATATTCATATATCAACTTAAGTTATGTGCAAATTTAAGAAGCAAAAATGCAGCATGTAAGCCAAATTGAAGGCTCTCAAGCCGGTTGATCTACAAAACTTTTCTAAGAACTACGTCAATGAATCAATGACTCCGGAACCCTATTTTAAATGTGAAAGAACAGACAAATTTGACTTGTTATATACATCGGTGTGCTTTAATATACCAGATAGCAATATTTGTTGATCTTTACTCAGCCCAAAGAACCACTTCCAAGTTTCAACATTGTCTAAAACAGACTTAGAATATGTTAAAATATAGATGTTAGTATGAAAAAGGGTTTCAAGACCAAGAGGAAGAAGGACAAAGAGTGTATTGGCAGTGGTAATTTGAAGAGAAAAACCTGCTTTCCTGTAAGATATGCGGCATAAATATGCAAACAGATTACGTCTCAGTTTCTCAACTCCCTGATCTTCATATCCACCGCTATCAACTCCAATCCTGAAATTTATAAAATTTACCACTGTTATTACGTAAACAAAAAGGCATGTGAAAGCATCATATATATAGTCAGTGGTACGTTGATCTGCTTCTTCAGTAGACCGTTGTCGAACATTATCATTGTCTGGAATAAATCAAGAATCTGACAAATCAATTTGGTTTATCCCTTGAAGCCAAAAGTTCTTTAACTCTTCCAAGAGCAAGCATGCAATTACACCAATGGATTCGGTGCCTTCTAATAATGGGCAACTATCATTTGTGCAAAATTAAGTTTGCAGACGATTTATTGCAGGAAGACAAGGAGCAGTAACATTGGATAGACTTTCACCCGCAAGCAACATAACTAGAGACTTCAAAACAGTCACCACCAAACCAAAATTATCCATGTTGAAAAACTTCTGCCAACCTAGATAAGCAAAATTATGAAGAATAGTGAGACAGAAGTTTTGCTTATATGGTGAATATTCATCTTATCTTTATCCATGTTGAAAAACTTCACTCCAAAAGCTCCTTCAATCTACAGACTTCCTTGTCCCCCTCAGCTATACAAGCTCATAAACCTAATATCTTCGCATTCTCGTCCCCATCTCGACCATCCCCGGTAAATCCCCGATGAGAAGAATTAATAGTCTGAGACTTGAAGCTACTGAGTTCATTATTCACCGCCGGCACCCCACCGTTAAATTCCAATAAGGATGCAGACATGCAGTAAATCTCAATGAAGACTTGCTTCAACAATCAATGAAACAATAAATAAATATGTTACAAATTGGGCATGAATAACAAAAAATCTCAATGAAGACTTGCTTCAGCCAGTGTTAACAATGATGGATGATGGATAGCAAAAAATCTGACACATAAATATGGCAGTGCATCCTTTGGATGAAATCTAGCAGAATATGGAGGCTAGTCAAGGTCATGAGAATAGTAAATTGATCAAAAGGGAGATTCAGCATTAGCTCAGAACCAGAATACTATCAGACAATTCAAATCAAGGATTAACATAAAGTGAGCCAGATAGAAGATATTGGATTCATAGAGAGAAGAAGCTCAATATTCCATTGAATCTGCTATAGCAGGAGCTATAAAACACCAAATTGGCCTTCTAACAAGAAGAAGCTCTCCATTCCACCAAATTAACATAGAAGAAGGTCTTACTCCCTTTGATACTTTTTTACAAAACAATTTATCAATATTGACCAAGTGATTTCGGTAGGTATGAAACCATTACTCACACCTTTGAATAAAAGCAGACACGCATCATTAAACAAATCCTCATAGCAGAAGCTACTGATCAATGTGTTATACGTAACAGCAGTAGGGCGCATTCCTTTGGCTTGTCACAACTTCAGAAGCTTCCTCGAACCGGCCCTGCGTGCAAAGTCCATTGATCATTATGTTAAACGTGAAGGCATCAGGCTCAAAGCCGGCAATTACCATGTTTTGGTACAGAAGATCCTTGGCTTCTTCAAACCTTCCACTAGCAACATATACCATATATTTTCTCCGTTATAGTTTAATATGTCATTCTAGAAATTATATTAACAAATGCAATTAATTTTGAACTATAAATGTGATCGAGAGGAGCAGTAATTATGAGTGATTTTACAAAAATATAATTCATTAATGGTATGGAAAACATAAGTTAAAAGAATTAAAAAAAGATAAAATAGTAAATGGCATAATAGAAAAATAAACATTAATTATTCATTGAAATTCTAATATATGAGGTCAAGGATTTCATAAAAGATTTCATCTTAAAAATACAAGCTGTTATTTTTGTCGGTGTAATAATTACGATAATTTTATATAAATTTACTTCTTTTAGTTTTTTAACCATTGATCTTAGGACATTCATCTGTATATTCATTAAATTTATAGTTTGTTGCAATGTTATGAATGAACTATGTGGAAAACAATAACACCTTATAAGTGTAAAATATTGCATAAATATTTAAATGTCAATGATTGTTACGCCAGTATGATAATCAACAACAGCAACATAATTGTTTTAGATTTTTCATGAAAAATTATTCTAAATTTGCGGTGATGTGTTGAGTCAATAGATGATAAAATGGTATATTTGTGGTTTTATTTGATTATGAGAGTAAAAGCATATGATTGAATGCTCGTGTGGGGTTTCGTTCGAATCAGAATCACGGATAGAGAGGGTTTAAGATGATGAACATCTGATAAATATATATGAAGAAGAAAGTTGATTTTTTCTGTTTTTTTTTTGGTTGAAGAAAGAGGGGTTGATGATGAATATGTTCATCACTATTTTAGGTTTTATTTTTTCAATTAAAAAAAAAAGGATTATCATATCTGTCGTGACAACTCAACATTAATACTTCCAGTTGGTGGCGGATGGTGTGTCACGTGAGGGAGGGTGTTGGGATGGAAGTCGGTAGTTGGTTTGATGACAATACTAGGCGGGTAGTAGGCGATGGTAGGACTACGTTCTTTTGGACTGATAACTGGCTGGGTGGGGATCCCTTACGGCTCCAGTTCAGTCGCTTATTTGATTTATCAGTGTATAAGGATTATTCGGTGGCAGATATGGCTAATTTGGGGTGGGAGGAAGGTGGTGAGGCGTGGAGGTGGCGGAGACGTTTATTGGCTTGGGAGGAAGATAGCGTTAGGGAGTGTAGTGCTTTGTTGAGTACTGTTGTTTTGCAGGATCATTTACAGAACTATTGGAGGTGACTTATTGATCCTATCCATGGTTACTCGGTCCGTGGGGCTTATAGTTTTCTAACTTCTGATTCTGAACCGGTAATGGAGGGTGTTTATAAAAATGTTTGGCATAAGTTGGTTCCTTTTAAGGTAGCTCTCTTTGCATGACGACTACTTCAAGACAAAATTCCAACTAGAGCAAATTTGGTGCGAAGACAAGTTCTTCAACCTACAAGTAACCTGTGTACCGGTGGGTGTGGAAACATGGAGACGGCGGATCATCTTTTCCTTGGTTGCAATCTTTTTGGAAGTGTTTGGTACTTGATTTATAGCTGGCTTGGTGTTTCTTATGTTCCTTCAAAAATACTTACTGACCACTTCTTACAGTTTAGTAATTTGGCGGGCATGCCGAGATCTTCTCATACTTATTTCAAGGTGATTTGGCTCGCTTCTATATGGGCAATTTGGAAGGATCGTAATAACTGTATATTCAAAAATGCGGTGAATGATCCTCAAATTATTCTTGAAAAGGTGAAGCGGGATTCTTTTTTCTAGCTATCTTCGAATCGTTTTCCGTTAGCTTTTGATTTTCATGATTGGTGGAGACATCCGTTACTTTGTTTGGATGTCGTGTAACTTTATTTTTTACATTTTTTTGGTGATGGCAACCTATTGATATGTGCATTGTATTTGTAACATACTTTAGTGATTCACCACTCTTAGCACACCTTGTGCGGGGTGAACCACTTTTCATTTGAGTAATATATCCCATTTTGATTTGTTCAAAAAAAAACTCTTAACATTTTTTGAATAAAAAATATAAAAGGATTTATTTGAGCACTTTTTGGAAGATAAAGTATTTGAATGGGAAAAAATAAAGATAAAGGACTAAAGTGTTACAAATAAATAAGATAAAGAACCTATAAAGTAATTTTTCCAAACCTAAACATCATTCAACGAAAAACAACATAAAGAAGTATAAAAATAATCTTTATTAACAAAAAAAAGAGATAAATTAAATTCCACAACATACAATCATGAAACATTGATTCTTAAAATAAAACCAAAAAAAGAAAAATTGGATAAAATACCAACAAAAAATGACGGAAATTGTAGACAAAAAATGAGAGAAATTAGATAAATGACAAGAATTTGTGTATCTTTCAAGTTCCTGATAATGATATAGAAGACAAACTTGTTTTTTAGATGACCACCTTTGATTATTGGTTATCTTCTATTTTGACATGTTTGGGGTAAAAAAAAATGGTGACTTCATTTTTTTTAGCCGCATAAAAATAAAAATAAAAACTTCTTCACACTACACATAGTATAAAAATAATTTTTCACTATGATGATCATAATGAGTGAATTTGTTCCATTTACTTGTCTTATGACTTGGTTTTTTCACTTGGCGAAAAAAGGATGAAACTTATGATGAATCTTTCCTTCAATATGTTTAGATTACACACAATTGCCTACCACAAGACAATGTCATTGAAATATTAGCTCGAATTCATGTAAAACAATAATACTAAATTAGTCGTTATCCGTTTATCTTTGATAATATTAAAGAACTAATCTTAGTAAACCTCATTTTATGTCTTGATTAATTTCTATTATGATATCAAGAGCCACACAAAAAAGGGAAGGGGGAGGGAGGGAGAGAGAGATCCACATGGTAAATATAAAAATAATATATTCATAATTTTTTTTATATTGACAATATCATTACGTAGGACGGAGTATTATTTTTTTCCTAAGAAAAGCAACCAAATGTCCATCCCGTTGAAGTTTTTATTTTCTCCAACTCATGCCTCATATAGCTTAAGGAATACTGCCAATAGGAAAATAAAAATAAAAAGATCAATATAATATACATCATAAAAATTAAATGAATGAAAATGATAAAGACTATATTTATATTGTATTGACTATTTCTGAAAAATTAATAAAGATTTTTTCGGTTCTTTGATGATATATATATTAAGGAAAATACATCTTAGTTAAAAAAAAACGTGTTTTTATTATTAGTATTAGTAAATACTACATCAAATATTTGATTTGATTGTGCATATAGATAAGTGATGATATAAAAAATATTAACTTTAAAACAATTTTAATTGAGAATATTATATATGGTTGTGTATTTTCTTATTTTATATTTGTTTTCATAAATTTTTCTATTAAATAAATGTGATTCCAAAATTTAATTCATTTAAATTAAATTTAATAATTTTCTATGATAAATATTTACTTATCATTAAAAAAATCTTTATAAATAAACTTAAAAAAAAACATTGAGAGCTTACCGATCACATTTGATGCTCTTGTTTATTGTAAAGCTTAAGTCAACACCGCATCGTTTAGGAAGTAAGGCATTTAAGTCATCCCTTATATTATGGAAGTTAGTTGAAGCTTTTTTAAGACATTCACATGCCTTGTGTCGATCGCCTTTGGTGGGCACCGAAGATTTCAAATCTTTGACACCATTGCAACAAGCAATTGAAGGGTGATCGTCCTCGCCGATGAGATATCCAATACAAGGAACTATTGATGCCTTGGCTTCTTCACAATCAAAGGCATGCCCAACCACCATCATACGAAACAATATAGTTAGAAATGTTATAAGTACAATGGAGGTCTTCATCTTATAGTTGTTATAATAATTTGTGTTTTGATATATATGAATGGATGGCTTAATGAGCATAGTTATATAGATGGAAGTATGAGATATTGTTAAAAGAAAGAGTTTGACGTGTGAGCCATGGTTATGAAACTTTGACTTTTCAACAAAAATTCAGGTGTACTCTCCTTTGATATTATAATTTTTTTTATGATGCGAGACATTAATTTAGATAAAAGATGATGACAATATTTGAAATTTGATCATTGAAAAACTTAGATTGTACTATAAATTTTACTTTACTGATTTTCACAAAGTAAATTTTTTAATTAAGTGTACTATGAGATTGCACTTTCAATCAAATGTGAAAAGAAGGAGTTTGAGGTGTCAATAATGTTTATGAAGCTTTTGATTTTTTATAGGAAATTTAGATGGAATTTGATCTTATTCTCATTTGTCATCGTAAATTTTTGTTGTGATGATGTGATGCATTGAATTTGTTTTAGATGCTTAACCTTGTGAGTTTATTTTTCATTTAGCAAAAAGAGGATGAAAATGTTTGAAAATTGTTCCTCTATGTTATGACAACACACAATAACGTCTAAAGATATAATATCACTGAAAACTTATATTGTATTATAAACTTTCTTTTCACTAAATTTCACATCGTAGATTCTATAATAAAATGCACTATGAAATGCCGCGTGAAAAAATAATTGTCAAAAGAAGAAGTTTGAAGTGTCAGCAATGGTTATGAAACTTTGGCTTTTTTATAAGAAATTTAGATGGAATTTGTTGTTTCTCACTGTGATGATGTGAGCCATTGAATTTGGTGTAGATCCTTTATCTTATGAGTTTAATTTTCATTTAGCCAAAAGAGGATGAAAATCTTTGAAATTTGTACATTCATGTTATAATAACACGCAATAGCATACAAAGAGATAATGTTAGGAAAAACTTTAGAACATATTATAAACTTTCTTTTTGCTAATTTCCACTAGGTAAATTCTTTAATGGCTGATCCTATGAGATATCACTTGAAACTAATTGTTAAAATAAGTAGTTTGAGGTGTCAACAATTGTTATGAAACTTATGTTTTTTAACCAGAAATTTATATCAAGTTCGTTATTACTCTCATTTGTTATCACTAATTTTTAATTGTGATAATGTGAGATAATGAATTTGTTTTAGATGCTTTATCTTATGATTTGATTTTTCATTTATAGAAAAGATGATGGGAGTCTTTGTGGTTTTTCCTTCATGTTATGACAACACGCAATAACATGCAAAAAGATAACGACACCGAAAATATATATTGTATTGTAAACTTTATTTTTACTAACTTTCACAATCAAAATTCTTTAAAGAAGTGTACTACGAGACATCACTAGCAATTAATTGTCAAAAAAATGAGTTTGATATGTCAGCAAAGGATATGAAACTTTGGCTTTTTTACTAGAAATTTAGGTCAAATTCATTCTTACCCTTATTTCATCATTAATTTTTTCTTCTTCTTGTGATGATGTTAGACAGCGAACTTGTTTTATATACTTTATTTTTCATCTTTCTTTTTCATTTATCCAAAAGAAGGCTAGAATATTTGAAAATTATCTCAGCATGTTATGATAACACACAATATCATACAAAGAGGCAATGTCATTGAAAATTTATAATTATATTGTGCTATAAACTTTCTTTTTACTAATTTTTACAAGGTTAATTCTTCGGGAAAGTGTACTATGAGATATCATTTGCAAATAATTCTCAGAAGAAGTAGTTTGAAGTGTCAATAATGATTAAAAAAACTTATGCTTTTTAATTGGAAATTTAGATCAAATTTGTTTTACTCTCTTTTGGCATCGCTAATTTTTATTCTGATAATGTGAGACATAAATTTGTTTTAGATGCTTAATCTTATGAGTTGAAGTTTTATTTATCTAAAAGAGGATGCAAATTTTTGTCATTTGTTCATTCATGTTATTAGGGTCGTCCCAATCAAATTGAAGGTTCTAATCAAATTGGAGGTTCTGCCCTAATATAAAAAATGGTTCCATAATAGGAATAAATTAGGGGTAAGTTGAACAATTATAAATTAACAATTAGAAAATTTTAGTTGACAATTAACATCCATATTAATAATAAGAAATAATTTGGACGATTGTTCAATAGATCCCTCAAATTGCTCACATTTTTCGAAATAGTTGATCGAGAAGTACAACCTAATTGTAGTTTACACACAAAAAAAGCTAATCGAAAAATATTTGAAGGGCTTGCAAGCAATCCAAGGGGCATATTGACCAACTATCAAATATTTAAGGCCACCCTAAATTGAAAGCACGACTTCGTAGAGCTAGATACACATGTCAATGGCTGGCCCTGCATATTATGACAACACACGATAGCATACAAAGAGATAATGTCATCGAAAATGTATAGCGTATTATAAATTTCTCTTTACTATTTTTCACAACTTAAAGTCTTTAATGAAGTGTATTGTGAGATATCACTTGCAACTTCAAAGGCATGTACAACTCCATCATGACGAAAACATTTACCGAGTTTGTTGGCGTTTTATTCTTTGCAAGAATAGTAAAGTAAGTTGATTTTGTTTATTCACTTCCTTCACTAGATTAATTTTAGTGTCATGTTAACTAATGCTCTCGAGACACTAGTTAAACAATTAAAAATGATAAGAAAATAGAAAATTAACATTAAAAGCAGCACTTTTTTAAATTTTAAAAAGTAACATACACAATTTCGAAAAAAAATATTTCTTTTTATAATTTCTTACCTACTTTCCTGGGGACACAAATAAACATTGCCTTTTTAGGTATTTGTTGTTTTGCTTGTTTGAGATATTTCTATAATTTATTATTGAAACAATTGAAATTACCATTGAACATACAAAAATAAAGAGGGAGGCAAAAGAAAGGAGACACGAAATAAGAAAATACAATTACTACGGAATAACTTATAAAAATAGTCGTAAAATTATTTATTTTTTCTTGTAAACTTGTGATCATACCTTAAACCTCTGTTTGTATGTCCTTGTGAGCTTAACGCGGTTACTAGGAACTGCATAATATATGTAATGTCCGGGCTTCAAACCCCGACCAACAAAAAAAACACTGCTTGTATAAATAGTTACTAGAGGTGTAAGTGTAACCATCCTGCGGAGTTTACACACGGTAAAACATTGCTGCAATACATGGGATACCTAAGGAATTTTCAAATTTAGTATAATAATTATTTTTTAAACTAAATCAGTACTATGAATTCATTATTTTGAAACTAGTTTTAATTTTGATTTGTGACAATTAATTAAAGCTTATTTCAATAGGTGGCATTGGTTATATAGATCAAATGATGTCCATAGTTTTAGTCTTATGTATACTTCTATTTAATGGACTATTTGTCACCCACTCAATCTTGTTCAAGGTAAGATTATTCAATCCTATTCCAGATGAGATTCTACCTTGAGAGCTTGGAATTTTATTACCTTTTTTTTTCCCTTCATTTCTTCTGCTTTTAAGCACCATTTCAGTTTTTCACCTAAACTCATTTTTTCTACCAAGGTTGCATTTTTACGCCTTATGATGAACATTCAACCCAAAATCAAACATGGGTCATCTTCCACCAACCAACCATGTGATTCTTTGTAGAGTTGAAGTTGAAGTTGGAACAGATGTGATGGAACCTCATAACTTAGAAGAAGAAATGACGATCTTGGATCTCGTTGAAGATGCTTTGGCGAGTAGATATGTTGGACTCAGAGACAACGTTGAAACGGGGAGAGATAAAAGCTTCAAGAGGAGCTTGAAATGGAGAAACTTGGAAGGTTACATGCTGATAAAGAGTTTAAGAAAAGAGAGGAACCTTGTCAGAAAGATCAGGAACGTTATGAAACTCTTAAAGAAACTGAAAACTGATATAGCTGATGATTAAGATACTGCTTTAGTTCTAAGAGAGATGAACATTGAGTTGAAGAAATTGTTTGATGAAAGGCTTTTGCGTGCATCCAAGTAAAAGTTAGTGTCTAGCTTCCTGTAATCAAATGTCTAAAGTATTACATCTGTTCCAAAGTTCATTCTCATAGTATGTTTATAGTAAACTTTAAAAAATAAAAATGCGTATAACATAAACATACATAATTTATTGTGTGGTGTGAAATGTGAAAAAAAATTGAGTGGGACATATAATTTTGGATTCAGGTATCAAGAAAAACATATAGAGATTTCTGAGAGAAGCACTTTTAGATAAAAGGAATTTTGAGCCACTCAAAAATAAAGAGGATGTGGTAAATAAGAGATTTTTCTTTTTCTCAATATTATATTATGGTAAAAGAGAGGAGACTAAATCTGTAAAATGTTACTATTGAATGAATCTGAAAAGATTGTGCTAAAATTAATGTTACTAATTGAAAATTAAGGATAACAATTTTTCCAAATGCAATAAACTGCAACAAAAATGATGTGCTGTCATTCTCACTTTTCAAGATTACATAGGTGCAAGCATTTTGATAAGATTAGATTTTTGTGCCAGGATAAAAACACTCGACGCTATTTTCCTTGATCTTGTAGTGAAAATTGTGAATCTTAACGGGTGTAATTCCATGTTGTGTTTGTTTATGCAACACCATTAACTGCATAATAAGATCACCAACAAAACAAAGTCAAGGTAAGTTAATATGATCTGGTTTAATCAACAATCCATTGCTACAGAAAGTGGTTGCTACATCAACCTTAAGAACAAGATAAAGGTAAATCCCAAGAATTAGTGTAAACAAAATGCATGAACTATTTGCAGTTGCAACATTACAACGACATAATTCAACATGGAAAGATATACAATCATAATTTCTTTTTCTTCCTTTTCCTTTTTTTTTGTAGCGGCCGGAACATGCATTCACAGTGCCACAGATGATAGATAATTTGAGTGATTAAAATGGCAAGTTGGAAGAGTGGCAAAATACTTTTTTTTAATCATTGGATTAGAATAATAGAAAGATCAAACATGAAAAAGAGACAACTTGCATGAGAACAGGAAAACCTTCATTTATTTCAAGCCTACTATTGATTTTTCTTTATAAAAAATGTTCACTATCAGTTCTTCAATTACAGGTAAAAATTTATTAATCAAAAGGGCGCTTCCAACGAATTGGTTGAAGGTAAAAGTTGAATCATTTAAATGGTATCAAAACTCCAGAAGGAATCAGGAGCCAGTAAGTTTAAATACAAGCACTCGTTGTTAGCTTCATGCTTGAGTAAAGGCAAAGTAGTGGCGAAGTTTATTCAATTAAAACGTAAAATGTCAGTTTTGTCAAAGGGGGCTCAAAAGTCAGAACTATGAATGATGGAAAGATGAAAAGATAAGATTCATTGTTGAGTGTTAACACCAATGTAAGTGTTGATCTCTATAAGTCAAAGAGATGTTGTTTTCATCAAGAATTTTGACTCCATTAAAATTTTCAAAAAAAATTAGAATCATATGTTCACCTTAAGTATTGAACTAATTATGTAGAATGATAAAACTATACCTGTCCATGCACATCTTTTGCCAAACCAGTGGCCAATGGGTCAGCCTTGACCAAAATGTCAGCAAGGTACTCCATCTCTAAGATAATAGCCGGTTTCTCTTCATTCAAATAAATATCCTTATGGTCAAGTGCAATGAATGCACAACCCTGTGTGATAGGAATAAATAAATAAAGAGCAAAATAATATTGAAATTGATTTGATAAACAGTCAAGTTATTACTGTCTTACATATTCTGATGTTAGCGTATAGCAATAATGCAGGAAGTCTAAAACATCATTTGAAGAGCCGTTAGCAGCAACTTGAAGAAAAGAAATATCATCGACCATTATAGTGACAAATTTCATGTTGTCTTGAGGTAGTGCCTTGATCACGCTTTCTATTTTCTCAAATACAGCAGCAAAACCGTTGTGATTGGGTTTTCCTTCATCTAGTCATCGATAAAAATGATATTACTCAGTCATTTAGACAATCCAAAAAATATCAATATTTGGTTATTTAAAAAAAAAAAAATTATCAATATTTGGTAACTTCACTCGGTTAAAATTACAAAACATTAACATAAAAGGGGGACACCTATCTTGGTTGTGTTTTAAGCACAAATTCCATTTTTCGAACAGTTATGCATGGAATGACATATTTGCAGAACTTAATATGGTATGCTTTATAAGTTAGAGTCATTTCTAATAGCTTTTATAAAAGTTTATGGCTGCAACCTTCACGATTTCAAAGTTTGAGAAAAAATATTAGTTAGGGGAATATTTTGGACATTATGTGAAAGGGTTAGTCAAACAGTGGAGCCCTAAGAAGAGGAATCTTACTCTAGTTTTTCTTTGAGATAATAAAGACTTTGTTTAAGTGACAGCCTATTGGCATACTCAGTATTGGGAGAGATTAGGCACTCCCTGTTTTCCTAAGTTTATATTATCTTCTTTCGTTGTATTTTTGTTCTGTGTGTTACTTACCGTATTCAGGGTCTGCTATCACTTTGATACAGCCCTTGATTCCATTAGCATACGTTTCTATTTTGTTATACTTCATTCACTTTAGGTAACTCAGGCATTTTAGAGGGAAATCTTACAATAACATACAGGGTTCTTTTTGCGGTGGCGACTTGACCTAGTAAAACAGATTCTCACAAACCAGAGCCTAATTGAATTTGATCATTTCAGCACGCTTATAATGGATCTATGGGCCTTAGGGATCTGGATTTGGTGCTGTAATAAAGCACGCAGTTTCACGCTGTACTCAATCACAGCCGTTGATGTAAGATCAAACGGTTTAGATTACACATCGGTTTTATGATCTTGACCATTAAATCAAATCGTACGGTCCTGATCTGTTACAGTGTCCTGCTGTAACAGCAGGAAATCCAAGTCGCTATTTGAGTTACCTTCTACACTACAGTTTTAGTGTTTTTCCTTAATGAACTATATCCCATTTCAGATTTGACTACTTTCTCCACAAAAACCCATCCCTCAAATTAGAGCCTAAAACATACAATATCTTGAAAGGATTACGATGCAAACCAGTAATCTCTAACAATAGAAGTTAAAGGGAAACACAGATTGATGAAAGGAAAAATGAATATTATTCATGAAAAAACAAGAGATTACAGAGGAAACATTCCTTCTGCCAGAGCCTAGTTCCTATAGAGAGCAATGTCCTCTATTCACAACTAACAAATAACCTCACACTCAAACATCCCCAATATTTGATAACATTGCACCATCAATAACTAACTCTTCCATCTGCATCAACACTCTGATAGAGCATCACTCTTCGCCAACACGTACACTTTCCATTCCTTGGGCCCATGAGAACACTGACTTTCTCTCCTGGCCCATACACTTTTTTGTCACAACCGATTAGCTGATGCAGATGTTTTCTTTTGCCTTTCCTAATTTCTTATTTTTCCTTTTGTCATGGGGGTGGGGTGTGTGTTATTGGGCACTCCTATGCTAATACCATGTAGGAAAAAAGTAAAGAGCAGAGGACAGATTTTGGTGGTAACAAATTTGCTTGGATGGTAAGGACTGTGAGAAGGAAAGGGAGACATATAGAATCAAAGATTCAAGTGAGGAAAAAGTATGCAAGTGGGCACCCATAGACTTCACGTGCATATCTAAAGGAGTTCTTGTAGATACGATTTAGTGGATTTAGACTTGGAAGGAAATAATTTAGAATTCTTAGTTTCAAGAGATATGTTTCCTACCTTTGACTCTCTAATTTAACGACTTAAGAATAATTCAACTTTTTATAAGAGATAAAATCCTTACTGTTTTATCAATAGTTTTCAGGGAGAATTTTTACATTTTTCTAATGTAGTAATATACTCGGCCCATATAATTTCTACCCTAAGTTTAATAAATGACAAGCCGATAACAATTGAATATTATCGCAAATGAGCCACCTTAGCGTTATTTAACTTTGCGAAGCAAATGATAAGGACAAAATTCCAAAGGAATGAAAGAACAAAACAATGATACGCCTACCTGATTTTCTCACCTGGAAACTGCAACATAAGCATGTCGATGAAAAAGAATCTATTATTATCTCTTTGAGCAGCCAAGTTACAGCCCTACCACAGACACACAAGAAGATTGTCAAATACCATCAACCAAGAAATATAAATATAGACATAAAATGCAGAATAATCTGATAAACAATTGCCTAGAATGTAAAATAAGTTTATAACATACACTATCAGTAGGTCCAATCATATTTCACAGTTGTACAAAACTTATATGATTGAAAGTATAAGTAAAACTTATTTAAACTTTCCGGTGAATAATTATTAAAATTAAATTTCTTATGCCTTTGTCGATGTGATTATGCAATACAAAAATTGTTCCATAATCCCATTTTGCACTACTGTCCTTAAAGGCACGAGTATTCATTTGAATCAAACATCATATGTGATACGAATATTTGGTCTGTTTCGTATATAACATTCACTAACAAGAGTACTAGTTTCACTATGAACCAATTACACTATAAAACAAGCATGACACCAAATAATCACTATTAAAGAAATAACAACAGTATACAACACCAGAGCAAAAACCCATATACAAAATATCTACTGCCATATTCGATTTTTAGCTGAAACAATCATATGTCAAACTTTACCTAACTTTGGGTCGAAATTTAACCCACTTGGGTTGGTCTGGTGGTATTGGCTTGGGACCTGAGAGTGTGCTCCTCCTCAAGGTCTCAGGTTCGATTCCCACCGATGTCAATTTAGGTGGGCTAGTTTAGCTTCTTCAAAAAACTTTGGGTCGAAATTTGAACTATCGAGTATTTACTATTTACAATTATTAAAGTAATACCCATAGTAATTGTAGTTATAATTGGATTCAATTAACTTGCAATTAATGAACTTTTTCTTCATTAATCAAAATGTCTTTCAACATGTTCCAAGCCAGGCAATTCAGACCTATGAAGCACAAACACATACATACACTGACATAGACACCTATAAATAATTTGAGCAAATGACACGATTCAATGTAATCACATGTGTCTGCTATAGTGTCGATACCCCTTCAATTGGAAGTGTCGGGGCTAACAACAACAAAACATGCAAACATAAACATACACACAAACACAAAGACAACAATGATGCATAATGCAAATGTAGAAAGAGAAAGAGATTACAATTTTTCTGAGAACGCGATCGTAGTGGGAAAAAGGATGAGAGAGTGCTAGAAAGATAACAGCAGAAGAAGGGTGAGAAGAGAAAGAGTGTTTGAGGATATGGTGAAGAACGAAAGCAGCACTCGTGTCAACAGTGTCTTCTATAAGTACGAATTGACCAAAGAGGTTGCTGTTGTTGTGAAGACCTAATGATTCATTCAGAAGGTTCAATTCTTTCTGTTCCATAGTGTCTTTTCTTCTTCTTCTTCTTCTTTCTCTGCAATAAGACTGACTGACTGGTGTGGGCGGCGGGCGCGGCGGATTGTTGGTGGTGTGGAGGTTGGTTAGGGTCGCTGCAGAAGGGTGGAAGAAAGAAAGAAGGATGTAAGTGAAGGAAGAAGGTTTAATTGGACAACAAGTGAATCATCGTTTTCGTCCTTAAATATGCACTAATGGGCCAAATTCGTCCCCCAATTTAAGGAAATATTAAAATAGTTCTAAAATTTGTCATACGTCCATCAAAAATCAAATCAAAATAGTTTCTCCCCGTCCAAATGCTCTGTTACATGTGTTGTCTTGTACACGTGTCTTTGTACACTCTGTGTTGTCCTGTACACATGAAAACCATGAAAAATTTTCACTTTTCAATTTTCCAGTTTTACCCTTTTGTGTTTGGGAAAAAATGGATGTTAATGAGTAATGTTTGTGGGACGTTGTAGAGGCTATTTCAAGGATCAAATTGATTTCTGTTTATATAATTAAATGACTTATTTGATGTTTTTTTTAATATAATGCAGGGATCAGTTTGATAGCTAGACAAATAATTCAAGGACTAATATGAAGGTAAAATTATTAAAGAAAGACTACGTTTTATTCATCTTCAACCTCTTTTCATTACAACTCTACACACACCTAGAACAATATAGTAGCATGTTAAAAAACTCAAAAAGCAAATTATGACTATAAAAAACTTAATCAACCTAAACTCACTTCCTATACAATCAACATTCAAGCACTCTCACATCACCATTAAACATGGAGTTCGAAGATGAAGCTTGACTTTGATAACTCTTTTTGCCCATATGCCCACCTCATCATTTCAGATTCAGTTTGAACAATTTTGCTTGAAGAAATTTTGGAGATTCTGGTTTTCGAATTCAATAAAATTAGGGTTTTTGGAGTTTTTTGAATTGGGGAAGAACGATATCACTAATTGGAAGAAATTTTGGGGATTTTGGAGTATAGATTAAAGATTGTAAAATTAGGGTTACAATTTTATATATATGGGGAAGAAATAGCCGTTGGGGAGGAAAGAACATTTTCTACAAATCAATCAATTTCGTCCTTGGAAATTTTGGCCACTATTGGCCAAATTAGTCTATGCTTATGTGGCATCTGACATGTGAGAGGTTAACGGTCACGTCAGCACCGTTAACACTCCAATTAGTCGGAATGACTAAATTGATTGACATTTTTCAAATTCATGAACTATTTTGATACTTCGTTAAATTGGGAGACAAATTTAACTGATTCGTACAACTTTAAAGACGAAGTTGATGATTCACACCAATCTAATTTCTTTTCTGTCATGTTTCAAATTTTGTGGTCAAATTGTGGTGTTCTTACTATTCTCAACCATTGGTAAGATTGGAAAACGATGACATGCTTTAAAACTGTGGTCAACGCATATTGTTAATTTTTTATTTCAATTGAATGTGGTGTTCCATTTGGAGTTCTTCCTAATTAAGCATTTGTGCCATGTATTTTCTCATTAAACCGCCTAATTGCTTCTTTGAGTTTTATTTTTACATTCTTAAAATTTAAGATATTAAAAAAGTTGGTAAGTATCAAAGTAAGAAAAATTGAATAAATAACTAATTGGTTATGGACTTTGTAGGGTACCTTCAAATAGATCTTTAAGATTATAAATATTTCAAAAATATCTTTGACTCGGTTTAGTTTTACTCATTAATCTCTCTAACAGTAATGTTAGGGCTAAATTTAAAGTAAATTGTTAAATATATAGATCAAATTGATTGATCAACTTAACTGTTTAATAGAATCGTAAATCTTTTTGAAATAATCATAATCTCATTAACCTATTTTGTAGCACTTTACAAAGTTATAGGGACTAATTTTGTTGTTTACTCACATAAACAAAGACATAATCACAAGTACATCATTTCATTTTAAAATTGAGTAAATAGTCAACTACCCCTCTGAAATTGTAACGTTCGTAAAAAATTCTCTGAATATTTTGAAATTTCAAAAAACCCCATGAAATTGTCAAACATCTGTCAAATATCCCCTCCATTAGTTTTCTCTGTTTAAGATGCTGACGTGACTTTTAACTGCCAACGTGGCACTGCCACGTGGTCAGAAACGTCATAGGGGATAATTGACTATATTTTAGATTTTTTTTTTAACCTGATTTTTTTTTTCAACTGTACTAAATACCCCCTTAAATTTTTTTATGTTTATGCACGTGAGTTGGAGGAAATCAAAGCTATGGCAAGGTCATATTAAAGCCTTTGGTATTTGGTTTTTCTTCTTTTATATTGGACATGTTAAGGAATCAAATGCGGTGGAACAAACATGCTTGTGATAACTACACTTGTTTTTAGATTGAGTCGGTATGTTTCAATGTTCTGTGTGTATTATCATATTACGTCTGTTAAATTCAGGGACGAATTAAATATTTCGACAAATTAGGGGACAAATTTGGCTGGTCTTTGCAAATTCAAGGACGAATTTAGGCATTTACTCGATTAGATTGGGATGTCGAGCGATAGTGTCATACATTATTACTTTGAAGATTTCTAATTCTCTCTATGTTGTCTTCTATCTCATGTAACTAAGAAACACCATAAAATCCATTCCTCAAACTACAATTAGAACCGTACACACACATTAGATACTAACTACAATCAGAGACTTAATCTGATATTTTTCTCTTAATAATACACATTTCAATATAGATCAGACTATAATGTTGAAGAGTGGGTATAGAGAAACTACAATAGAATAAACCTCCATATATTTGAATTCTAAATTATTGAATCCCTTTAACTTATAGGTTTATTTAACCAAATTGCAAATTGTTAAATTGTGGCCACTCCTAAGAGAAACCATCTCCTCTTTCTTAAGATACGGACGGATGATGTGTTTCTCTATACCCACTCCTGAAACTACAATAGGATACATCAATGAATCATAATTATTTAAATTTGAGATAAGTTCACAATTTTTTGTCGATTAAGGGAATCATTCCTAATTATGAAATTGGCACATTGTGTTTTGATAATGATAGTGTTGACATGTATCTTAAAAGGGCCGGCCCCTAATGAAATTTAGAAAAGAGGGCAAATTTTATTTTTAGATTTTGTTTTTAGTGTTTTGAAAGATATATCTCTACAAAATTACCAATAAAATTCATAACACAAACATGCATTGTGCAAGAATCCCTAGTTTCTTGATCCATTCCCATGATATAGAATCAAACAAAAAGTCACCAAGGTAGGAGAGACGATGAAAATACTAAACACGGGAAATGTTGGGAAAAAAGATGGAAAACTTATAAAGCAAAATAAAAAAAAAAAATGCTAGTTCAAATGTTCTTGGATATTGGAGACGTCTCTAATCTTAGGATTTTGAATTTAAAATAAATACTGAAGGTCAACTCTCGTATATCATTGATAAAAAACTAAAGACTAAATTGCATTTTTGGTCCCTTAACTATTTAGGTAGTATCGCTTTGGTCCCTTAAATAAAATTCCATTTATTTTGGTCCCCTAACTTATTTCTGTTACACATTTTGGTCCTTTCCGTTAGTTTTAATTCAATTTTTTTTGATTTTCTTCATCTTCTTCTCCTTTTTTTCATCTTCATATCATCTCCATCAACCTTCAACAACAAGAATCCCAGAAAAATTCCAGAAGAAAATGAAGAAAACCTAACGTTTTTGAATTAAAACTAACGAAAATGACCAAAATGTGTAACAGAAAGAAGTTAATGGACCAAAATAAATCGAATTTTAGTTAAGGGACCAAAGCGATACTACCTAAATAGTTAAGGGACCAAAAATGTAATTTAGCCAAAACTAAATAAGGAAACACCACATTCCAATATCTATTTCTTCTTTGAGTATTGTCATTGTAGTCTCCACGATTTAGGTATGCTGAGATGAGTTTCCTTGTTACATTTATGTATTAATGGAAAACGGGTATAACTCAAAGTGTATTAATGGAAAAGGGTTATAACTCAAAATATAAACAATAATTAAAGATCTAAATTAATCTAAAGTGAAATTCATAAATAAAAATAGTAAACTATCAAATTAATCTTTATCTTTGCAGGACACTCGCAAATAATTCTTAAAGATGAGGGATATTTCACTGAAATTTCTTACTCCATTAAACTGTCAATTTTGTCCTTATATTTAACAACTTACTATCAGTTAAGTCTTTATATTTTCACAATTTATTATCAATTTAGTCCTTAAGTTTATCCACTTACTACTAAATTAGTCACTAGTATGTTCTTTGAAGGACTAATATGAACAAAGTATTGCATCGTGTGCATAGGAAGGAGAAAGAGAGTAGTAAAAGTAATAGCTTGCATAGCAAGTAACTAAGATAGTAAGATAGTTGGTTATGATTTGAAGTTACTAAGAATCAATAAGAATTACACTTTTCTTAGACTAAAATTTGCATTAGTCTAAGAAAGAACGTTTTAATAAAAGAATTTATTAACACAGCATTATCATTTTTAACGTGTTGGACCGATCTATTCAAGGCTTTTTTCATGATGTCCTATTAGTGCATACGTTACCTATGTGGTTTTTATTATTTTCTTGGCAGATATACGTTGAACTTACGTAGACATATGGATTCAATCAATTGTAGCATACCAAATGTTGTCTTTTGACAAGATGCTTTTATAAAATTAAATGAGAGTGTGGTTGTGTACGGAGGCGTAGTTTGGTACTCATGTTATAAGAGCGGTAGAACTGTGCACTTGCGGTTTTACTCATCATGTTCTTCATATGGATTCTTGTCAGTGTGTTTCTGGTTGCAGCTCTATGAAAACTGTTAATCATTTATTTTTACATTTATCTGTTTTTGGAACGATTTGAAACAGTATTATCCGTTGGATTGGTCTTTCTACCGCCATCCCGCTAACTGTTTCAGATCATTTTACTCAATTTTGTTTGGGTGGCGGCGGAACTCAGGTACGGCACTCAATTTTAAACGTCATTTGGTTTGCTATGGTGTGGGAAATATGGAAGGAAAAAAATAACAAAATTTTCAATCATAAAGAATGCCCAATTATGTGGATTGTGGACAAAATAAAGTCAATTTCTTTCTCGTGGTTGAAGGAGAAAAATGTTCAAATGTCCCTCAATTATCATGGTTGATGGCTTAGTCCCCTCGCAATGTTGAGCTACGGATAATTGTTATTTCTTTCGTCATTCTTTTTGTTGTTTTTTCTTTTCCCTTTTTGTAAATATTGTACAGACTCTTTTGTTCCTTCTTGACTCATCTTGTGCTCAGAAGGACTTTTTGTGTTGATAATATAATTCATTTTAGTCTCTTAAAAAAATATTAAATGAGAGCATTTGATATGTAGTAACCGTAACACACCTCTTGGTCTACGGTGCGACATTCAAAAAATTCCAATTAATTGCTCAATAACCATTTATTTTTTGTTGTATTTTTCTCTCTTCTAAATGGAACGGTTTTTTTTTTAGCAAGCAAAAATAATTATGTTAACACTGCTAAAGCAGACTCCTCAGCACAAGGTGTGCCGAAAAGGCTACTAAAAAAACATGCAGTTCACACAAGGTACAAAAAAGTGGCTAGCCAATGCCTAAACACGACAATAAACTCGACCACCACAAATGTCCACCAGATACAAAGATAGCCTTTTTCGCCTTCAACCACCACAAAAAATAATATTTTACTTTGTCTAGCAGCTGAGCTATATAACATTCCTTCTGTTTAAATAATCTATTATTACGTTCCATAAAATCCAAGTTGTAAGGAGCCAAACAAGCTAGAGGAAAGACCTCCGCGATTTCAAATCACCTGTATAATAAGTAAACTAAGTAAAGTGATCAGAAATGTCTTGATGGTCCACACCATCGAAACCAATCCAAGACCACAACATAGGCCACGGTCACCCAAAGCATGAACACGACAAGAACAAATGACGAGCATTCTTCACCTGACCGCATCCAGACACACATCAGCACTCCTCTGAATCAAGAACACCACGCGCTGCCAAATTAGAATTAGTAGGTAGGTGATCACGGAGCAACCACCAAGCAAAAATAGACACCTTTAGTGGGACCTGTTTATGCCAAATTAATTCGACATCATGCAAAACCTGTGGAATCTCCTGAGCAGTGAGCATAACATACACACCACATACAGAGTAACCTCCGGAGGGATCCGACAGTCACAGCCACACGTCATATGAAAGAGTCTGCAAAGAAACATCAAGAAGTAATAACCTACACTCCTCTAGTAACTCCTCCTCACACTCCCACAACCTCCTACGCCACTTCCAAGCCTCACCCCCTTCCCCACCTTGTGAAAACATGTCTTTAACCGTTATCAATTTATTCTCAGCTAACTCAAATAACCTGCTAAAGCAAACACGGAAAGAGACATCACCACACCAACGATCATACCAGAAGAGCGTGTATGCCCCATCACCTACACGCCTCACCACACATCCATCAAAACATCCATTTTCGCCCCCAACTACCCTATCCCTAATCCTCAGAACCTCTTCCACCATGTAGAACCACTATGACCCCCATCCTTCAACCTCCCAGACTCCCCGCCATATCTAACCACCATCATTTGATACCATAAACCCCCTTTGTCAACTAGCAATCTCCAACACCACTTTCCCAACAACGCATTGAAGGTGAGAAAAACACAAGAAGGGGGGTTGAATTGTGTTTGCTTTTTCTTTGTTTTCTCCTAGACTGAAGTCACTGCTCAGAACCTGATAGGGTTCAGCTTCTGAAGTGATGTTCAAAATCTAAATGCAGAGAGAGAGAAGAAAGACACAAAGCAATTATACAGGTTTCTTCCACAAACCGGATGTAGTCTTGTCCCCCTTGCAATTCCAAGGAGAGTTCACTAAAATCAATATCTGATTACACTTGCTCAAACACTAAAGTAAGAGACTTCAAACTACTCAAGCACAACTGCAAGAGATTTCCTATGCTCAAGCAAAACTGCAAGAGACTTCCTATGCTCAAGCACAACTAGAAGAGACTTCTATTCAAACAGAATTACAAAGAAAATTGTTTGAGGTTGAACACTTGATATACAATCAGCGGTGTTCACAATACAATTCAAATACATACTCTTAAGACTCTAGAATTTCTAAGATATGAAAGTTGTTAAGAAATTCTAATTGAACTTTTGATGTCGAACAATTTCAGCGGAGGTTTGGCACTTGTAAAATTGTTGTAAGAGTCTTTTATTCTTCAAGTATTCACTCCTTTATATAGAGGTGTGAAAGAGACGTTGATTGCCAGCACATCAAAAAAGAGTTGTTATAAGCTTGATCAAATCACCAATGATTAGTTGTCTGATTTGGTTATTGTCATATGAAGGAACAATTTCAAATTGATGTCATGTATAGAGGAATAACCAGCGTAGTCACAACTATTGTTCTTGTACTATTGCAGACACAAAACAAAGTAGTGGAGAAGGTGGTTGTACAATTGTACTATTGTCCTTTTCCAACGTTCTTCAAAGAATAAATATCCAATGCCTTTGATTCCTCTGATTTATCCGTTGCTCCAGACTTTTATACCTTCTGCAATGATAGGCGTGTTAAAATCAGCATTTGACATCTATTTGAAGCTTCCAGCCTTCTAGCTTCTGATGATCTTCAGCTTCTGATAATCTTCAGAACCTCTAATGAAGTCAGCTTCTGATGAGAGTGCTTATGGTGACGTCATCTTCAGAACTCCTTGACTTCAGATCCTCTTGTTTTTAGAACCTCTTTTCTTCAGACGCTTCCTTGCAACATAAGCTTTCTTTTTGTAGATTCCATTGCTCTCATTTGTTCTTCAGAACCTATGCTTGAATTTAAAGACACTAATTTTTTGTCTATGGTCCTACACACTTGAACAAATATTAGCATATCCAATTGAATTTTTTTTAATACCTTGTTATCATCAAAACTCAAAGGGTAGTGTTAAACACATTTTGTTACAACAATCTCCCCCATTTTGATGATGACAAACACTGTATTTAAAAATGATCAATTGTTGTTAATTTAATTGACAAGTTGACTTTTAGGGTTTGAGGTTTGTAAGCTCCCCTTAAGTCTAATAGTCCTTTAAGGTGAGGGTTGTAAGCTCCCCCTAAGTTCTATACAAGTTAATTAAATTCATCTTTAAAAGGGTAATAACACTCAGAATAATCTCACATTAAATGAATAGACTAAGAGATGAGAAGAAAATTCTCTTAATTCAATTAATTTAGAAGTAAATTAACGGGGCTCAAAGCCTTTAAATACTACATCCACTCCCCATTTTGTCATCAACAAAAAGATAAAAAAATAAGACAAAAAGAAGAAGTAAGAAAAACATGTGAGAAAACAATAATAGATAGCATGATTAGAGCAAAAAGTGTTCAGAATCATATATGTCAGAAGCAATATTAACAATAAAAAGTGTTCAAAAACATAAAGTAAACAAGCAATAATAATGTGTGCATTCTAGGGCTTAACTTGTTTCTTCATCATTTCCATAAATTCCTGCATCATGCTGTTTGACTTCTCTGATTGTTTCTCCATAAATTCCTTGAGATCACTATAATTCTTGACAAGTGCTTCTTCTCTGATCTTTGCTTCCTCTTGCTGAGCAATCATCTTTCTCTGAAGTTCAGCAACCATCATCCTCTGCTCAAAGAGTTCTTTCTTCAGCTGCTTGTTACTTTTCTCCAATTCAGAATCATGCTTTAATTTCTCAAGAATTGGAGCATCAACTTGAATCTTCAGCTTCGTTAACCAGGTGAAATCAGGATTCTCAGAGTGCACACTTGAAGTGATGATACTTGAGGAATCCAAGTAGAAAGGTGTGTCTAAGATATACAACTTGCTCTTTTCCTGATTCCTGTTATCATGAACTTCCTCCATATTCTTGACAACTTCTGAAAGCCATTCCTTGAGAGATTTCAGAGCTTGATCATGTGCTTCAAGAGAAGATTTCTGAAGTTCACACATTACATGGTCAACTCTTTCTCTAAGACTGGTCCATTCATCCACATAGTTCTTCTTATGAACCAGATTGTTCCCGTCTTAAATAACCTGCTCGGATCCTTGAAAATATTCTCACATACCTCTTTTAAAATAGTAGAATATAGTAAAAGGGTAGGTGGTGTTGAGACAGTTGTGGTTAGGATTTGTGGACAAGTTTGGTTGGAAGAACTTGGTAAGTCTATGGATAAGGTTTCAGTAACATCAGTAAGGTTAGATGTTTCAAGAGGTGGTTCATTGATAGGCTTCAGGACGAAAGGAAAAGATGAGCTTAAAGGTGGATTAAAAAATCTAGGTCTAAACCATTGATTAGCTTGCTCTTCTTCATCATCAGAATCTGATGTGATCATAAACTCATGTCCTGTAACTTAACTATTAAGAGTAGATTCTGGTGGTAAAGCTACAATCAAGGGTTGCACAACAAGTGTTGGTTCTTTTGATGAGGAATAATGGTTATTAGAAGCAGGTGTTTCAAGATATGAAGTTTTCTTGTTGGCTAGGTTTCTTAATGCAATTCCAAAAGATATGTTTGAGTGAGTTGCATTAAGGTGATATGGTTTAAAATCAGGACAAGTGTTTGAGGCCATTTGTAAGTTTGGTTCATGTTGTTGGGGGATTTCTAAAACAACTTCATCAGAAGCTATTTCAGAGGCTCTTTCTAGATTAGGCTCAAAACCTGGTAATTCTCCTTGATAGTGATTAGCCAGTTCCTCAAGAAAAGATGGATCACTTGATTGGGATGTTGGTTGAGGTTGGGGTGGTGATGTTGATGTAGGGATGTCAAATTCAGATACAATTTGCACACCTTCAACTTCTGCATCAACAGTGATAGTTTGAAGTGGCTGTATGTAAGGTGGTTGAAAAGGGTGATCAGCAGAAAGTTTTTGACAAACATCTATTCTCATTTGAGATAGTTCACCTATTCTTCTCTGAACATCTGGATACATAGACACAAAAGGTTCAACATCAGCAGACTTTTTCTGGTGCTTGGTAGATGGTGATGGGGCTAAAGAATTTAGTAGATTTTTATAGACTTTATTCAAAGGAATATTGTCTATGATATCAGAAGAAGTTGAGGTGGAGGTTGAGTTAGAGGTTGAACTAGATTCTACTTCTATTACATTAGAGATATTGTGAGAATCAAAATTACCTCTTGTAGCTTCTGAAGCATCAACTTCTGAACAGGTAGCTTCCTCCATCTAAACTTCTTCAACAGCTTCAAGTAGTTCATCAACCACTACCAACTCTTGTAAATCTCCTGCTAGCTCAACTACCTTTTGAGCAGCTTCTGATGTAGATTCTTTCAGTAAGTGTTCAGTAGGCATTTCAATGTCTTTTGCAATCTCAAGTGCTTGCTGTAGAGCAGCAACATCACAACCTTTTTCTTCCTAACTTTCCTTGTTACTAAATCAGTTGCAACTTCAACCTGAGCATATTTTTCCATTACATAAGCTGAAACTTTCATTTTTATGATATTTTGCTTCCTCTTCTTCTTAGGAATTGATGGTTAAGAAGTTGTGGATTCAGTTAAAGTTCCTCCTCTTGTTCTCTTGTTTAGAATCTTGGCAGGTTCTAAATCAGCTGCTTCTTCTTGAATAGTTGGCATAGCTGAGCCAACTACTTGATCTTGAGCTATCTTCTTTGATTTCTTTTTCTTGGAAGCAATTGGTAAAGTATCACCATACATAGTATCTGGGATGTCACTGTACTTGATGATTTCACCAGTAGCCTTCCAGTGATCATATACAAATGTTGCACGTACTTCAGGAGGATCTTGCTTGCAAATAGGAGGGAAATCATCCATCAGATTTGATAAGATGTTTGACTCCTTCAGATCAATCTCCATCTTGACAACCTCTTTCACCAGATACATGTGCTTCAAAGTGGTGCCATTGATATACTTTCCAACCACTGTACCTAGTTGATCATCATCCACTGCTTTGGACATCTTGAGAGCTTTCAAGATACCTCCTTGATGGAAAATTTCAGACAACAATCTTCCATAGGGGATAAAGCTCCTATTTTTATCCTGACTTTCCTTTAGTGCCCATAGCATGTGATGAAAGATGTATTTAATCAAGTTAACCTTCTCAAAAGTAACTAAGTAGTGCAAGAACACCTTGTGTTCCAGTGATAGCTGATCTACCCCTCCACCTTTGGGTAGAAAACACTCTTGCATCAGCTTCTGAAGGACCTTATGTTCTTTCTGCATATCCTTGTACTTTCCTTTAGGATTGCCGTTGAACGGAGAATCCTTAACATTGCCTTCCAAAGACTTGTCTTGCTGTTCAGATTCTCTTTGTATGATCCTTCAGCCTTTCTTCTACAAGCTCTTCCAATCACTTCTTCAGCCTTAGCAGTGGATTTGTCACTTATTTTCATATACTTTGTGCGAGGTATAAAAGCAACAAGGATTCCTCTGATCTTATGATGTTTCTTGTAAAGCTTCTTCTGAGCAAGGGTATGTTTTTTTCTATCAATAACAGCTCATTATTCAGGAAGAACCAAGACACCAACTCCATCTTCAAGAATATCCTATAGTTCATCATCCAAACTCAAGATGTGACTATACATGTTAGTTTTCCACCATGAAAACTCTTCAGGTTTTCTATTAAACTTGGGAGCTTTTCTAGAGTCAGACTTCTTATCATCAGAAGTACCATAGTCATAGTGAACAACATTGTTGTTATTTCCAGCGTTGAAGCTTTCACCAGACATGTTTTTCTCAGAAATTTTTATGTTACACTGTTAAGTGCTAATACAACAGAACCAAGACTCTAGATACCAATTGAAGGTGAGAAAAACACAATAATGGGGGTTGAATTGTGTTTGCTTTTTTTTCGTTTTCTCCTAGACTGAAGTAATTGTTCAGAATCTAAATGCAGCGGATAAAAACAGAGAGAGAGAGAGAGAGAGAGAGAGAGAGAGAGAGAGAAGAAGGACACAAAGCAATTATACAGGTTCCTTCCACAAACCGGATGTAGTCCTGTCCCCCTTGCACTTCCAAGGAGAGTTCACTAAAATCAATATCTAATTACACTTGCTCAAACACTAAAGTAAGAGACTTCAAACTACTCAAGCACAACTGCAAGAGATTTCCTATGCTCAAGCACAAGTGCAAGAGACTTCCTATGCTCAAGCACAAGTGGAAGAGACTTCTATTCAAACAGAATTACAAAGAAAATTGTTTGAGGTTGAACACTTGATATACAATCAGCGGTGTTCACAATACAATTCAAATACATACTCTTAAGACTCTAGAATTTCTAAGATATGAAAGTTGTTAAGAAATTCTAATTGAACTTTTGATGTGGAACAATTTCAGCAGAGGTTTGACACTTGTAAAATTGGTGTAAGAGTCTTTTATTCTTCAAGTATTCACTCCTTTATATAAAGGTGTGAAAGAGACGTTTGAAGCTTGATCAAATCACCAATGATCTGTTGCCTGATTTGGTTATTGTCCTATGAAGGAACAATTTCAAATCCATTCCATGTATAGAGAAATAACCAGCGTAGTCACAACTATTGTTCTTGTACTATTGCAGACACAAAACAGAGTAGTGGAGAAGGTGGTTGTACAATTGTACTATTGTTCTTTTCCAACGTTCTTCAAAGAATAAGCATCAAATGCCTTTGATTCCTCTGATTTAGCCGTTGCTCCAGGCTTTTATACCTTCTGCAATGATAGGCATGTTAAAATCAGCATTTGACATCCATTTGAAGCTTCCAGTCTTCTAGCTTCTGATGATCTTCAGAACCTCTGATGAAGTCAGCTTTTGATGAGAGTTCTTCTGATGACGTCATCTTCAGAACTCCTTGTCTTCAGATCCTTTTGTCTTCAGAACCTCTTTTCTTCAGACGCTTCCTTGCAACATAAGTTTCCTTTTTGTAGATTCCATTGCTCTCATTTGTTCTTCAGAACCTATGCTTGAATTTAAAGACACTAAATTTTTGTCTATGGTCCTGCACACTTGAACAAATATTAGCATATCCAATTGACAATTTTTAATATCTTGTTATCATTAAAAACTCAAAGGGTAGTGTTAACCACAACATCCTCAAGAATCCCAAAAACTTCAAATCCTTTCCTTAGATAAATATTGGATAATTGTGCCAAAAAATTCGTAAAATAGAAAGTTACAAACTGTTTTACCGAATTTTTTGCAAGCACATTCTCCCTGCTTTGTTGATCCTCGTGCGACTTCCCATTGGGTGCAGCAGCTGCACGACTATCCTCATTGTGCCATCGCGGTTTCCTTGAAGGGGAACGCCGCCGTGATTGCCTCATTGGTGATCGATCCTCCATAACCTAGAACCGTCCCTGCCATATGCTACCGTCTGCGAACCTTCCCTAACCATTGACCTAGACCGTCGATAACCATAGCCAGACCCTCCATGCTGATGCCGCTTGGTTTCCTGCTGTCTGTCCTGACCTTGCTCATCTTATCACAACGCTTTCCAACGTCGTGATATCACATCCTGTCAATCATCCCCATCTCTCCCCATTTGTGGCACCCTGCTTGGACCTATTTCCCCCATAGGACCTCACCTCCAACGAATAGTACCGGTGCGACGACCCAAGGGCTATCGCATCTCTCTCTCACTGGCTCTCATTATATTATTCACGCAAATCTTTGGTGAATATTATTAAATGGAACGGTTTTTGCTTTGCACAAATGAATTGTTTTTTAGTTGATTATGTTGCACTAATTTCAGTTATTCATAAACTATAGAAAGCTGCCATGTAGGCAAAATCTAGCTTAAGAAGAGGTTTTAAGCAAAATGTGAGAATGTTACATGAAGGTACCACATAGACAAGTTTATTTTATATCGATATATAGATAGATAAATTGGTAGGAAAAGTTAGGTAATTTGATTATCTGACTCATTTTCTTTGAGAAAACATAAAAGTTAAAACATATTAGCCATTTTTTTTCCTTTCTTTCTAATAACAAACATGCTATTTTTTAGTTAGTTAATATTCCGTTCTTTTAATTCTTAATTTAATCCATATAAGCTATTTTGTAGTGAAAATATAAGCTATTTTGTAGTTAATATTCCGTACTTTTAATTCTTAATTTACATACACCTAAGTGAATTTAGTTCACATACAATTTACAAATGCAGGAAAAAAAAGTTGAAAATGAATTAAAACACATAAAAGCTCTTATCTATACTATGATGTATTCATAAAAAAACTTTGTGCTTCAAATTTGATCATATTTTCATAAATATTGTCGCGTCATTTTTCGGAGATCAAGGCTATTTGATTAGCGTTTGACTCACTATTTTATTTCACGACTGAACATTTAATTTTTTGAAAGATAGTGGAAAAAAGTTCAAATACCACATTTTAAAGATTACGGGTTCGGGGGTTGGTTACATAAAGGGAAGGTATTAGCACCCTTTATGTTCGTAGTACTCTACGAGAACCTCTTGATTTTATTTAACTTTTGTGCTATAAACTTGCTTGCTTTTTGAAAATGAATTTAAAGTGTCTAAGAAAACAAAAACCTAATTATCTACATTTTTTTTTATTGATTTGAGAGGACAAGGTCCTTTGCCTACGTACCCGTGAGGGATCAAAACCTCGTAGTTCGGGGTAGAAATTGCGTTTGATTTGTTTGGTGTTTTTTATTAGTTTTGAAAAAGGTTTTAAAATGAAAAGGCAAGTGGCAAAAGGAATTTGTTTGTGTTTTTTATGTTTAAAGGAAAATGACTAAAAAATATAATTAGGATTGATTGCAGTTTTGATTTATGAAAGAAGTAAAATAAAAGGATCACTTGATTTAAAAATCAAGGTTTGTTATGAAAATGTTTTTTTGTGTTTTGTTATTTGCATGTTTTTGTTGTTTTTGAATGATAGTTAAAACTGAAAACTAAACTAACGGAGTATAAAAATAAAAGCGCAGGTACCACGTGGTGGCGTTGGACCACCACGAGGACCTCTAACCTAAACTAGAAGCGGGAAAATAAAGCATACACCCACACACGCACACATGCACCTACAAATATTACATTAAACATATTAATACATTCTAAGGTCTGCGGAAAATAGATAAATAAATTACATGAACACCTATTTACATTCTAAAATCTTTGCTGTAAAATAAATACGCAATAAATAAGTGGATGATAAATATGCAGTTTAAATCTATTTTTTTTTTAAAAGGGAAAAGAAAAAAGTACTACCTTTCTGTTTGGTTTGCTGTCTGTGAGAAAAAAAACCTTCTGTTTGGTTTGCTGCCTGTGAGAAGAACCTTCTGTTTGGTTTGCTGTCTGTGAGAAAAAACTTATGTTTGGTATGCTGTCTGTGCGAAGAAACTTCTGTTTGGTTTGCTGTCTGTGTGAAGAAACTTCTGTTTGGTTTGTTGTTTGTGCGAAAATTGGTGTTTGGTTTGCTGTTTGTGCGAAAATTGGTGTTTGGTTGACTGTTTTATGCAAAAATTGGTACTTGTGATGTTGATGCGGGTTATGAACGAGAGTGAACCTTTGAGAATGATTTCTTTGCAGGTTGTGAATTAATTTTGGCCTCCTTTTCTGTGTGTTTGCAGGTTGTATTTATAGCATTAGGACTAGGGTTATGGTTTGTTAAAAAGATGCAAAAAATTTGGGGCTTAGGGAGGAGGAAAACGTGTTTGTTACAGATTGCATATTTTGGATTTATACTCTTTTTTGGACTTATCATCTAATAATATAAATAAAAATAAATAAAAAGAAAGGATAATTATGCAGACTTGGACTTTGGATACTATTTGGACTTATCGACATTTTTTTGGAATTTTTGGACAATTAATAATAAATAATTAAAAATAAAATAAAGTGAAAGTAATTATACTAAGAAAATAAAATGGCTAATTAAAAATAGGAATTAAAATTAAAGATTAAAATAAGGAAATTAAAAATATAAAAGTAAATATAAATAAAGAGAGAAGAGGGCCCGACTCGGAACCAAAACATGAGATATTTTAAAATACCTCTCTGCCGAAATTTTTACTGAAAAAGTTAGAGATTGATCAGGGTCAAATGACACATGTCGGTGGGATCTTGGGTCAAAAATTGGGGTATGACAAATATTCATAAATATTAGTGAGAGAAAGAGATTTAGAGGGAGAGATAAAAGTAATAGTTTTGAAAAATTTATATGAACAAAGCCATGTCAGTATTATAATTAAATTTAAATACTTTTTGGTGTAATTTTTCAAGGGCAGTATTTTTAATTTTTTGAGGAAAGAAACAAATTCTTTTGTTAATATAATTTCGAATGTTATATAATTTATGTTTTTTCAAGTACTCTCGAAGTGATACTTTCGGGTTGGAAAACATTTTTCACATATTATAGGTATGCTTGGATCAACTTATTTTACCTCTGAGCCAACTTAAAAAATTGACATTATGATATGATTTTCATAAAACCCTATGATTTTATTACAATTTACCAAAAGTGAATGAGTTGAAATATATTTTAACAATATCATAATTCAGAACATGATGCAAAGCCTTAAAGATAGACCACCAACAAGACAAAAGCTTGCTTCGATCGCAAACACTCGGAAATATACTCTTACATTCATTGCTTACTTCACTGAGCTTTAGGAACTAAATCACCTTAGCCATCAGATTAAACTAATAATTGAGAATATTATATTTCAGTTGTAAGATTGGGCTAACTGGTTAAAGGCTGCAGAGACATCGAAGAATCCAGGCAGACTCAACCACTTCAATCAAAGTAACTTAAGAAACCATACTTCACATTCTTTCCTTTGTTCACTGATAGCAAGAACAACTCTCGAGTCACGATTGTTGTATCTGGAATGCATTATGCAAGCAATGATTGTTAGCGCAGCTATTGTGTTTCTTGCAATACAAGCAATTTGTGAAAAGAATGGTAGAGAAGAGAGATTGATGATGAAATTGAGAGAGAAAGTATTTGTGTTGTATCAATTCTCATTAGTGAATGAAAAATGTGATTACAACTTATTTATAGTAGTTACTTGTTAGTTAAGTAACAAACTCAACTAACTAACAAACTATGCAACTCTTATTCTAATCATGGATTAATATTCAACAACGATGACAATTTTACGGACAAATTAAAAACTCATCAGCCACACGCTGTTTTTTTAGGGAAATGATTCTCAATGCTCGTAACACAGTTAAGAAATACTACTAAAATTAACCACTTCTAGTATAGAAGTTTGTGTGTTTCACAATGGTGAAAAACAAAATTCATTCTTTTAACTACTACATTCACTGATAATTTTATTTTGGTGGAAACACGAAATTCTCTGCAGAGTTGAACTATGTTTCAAGGGAATGAAAATTTAAATAGTTTTAATGATTCGATCTCAACTCCCTCGTTGAGTTAATAATCAAGTAAAAAAGTAACAAACAAGTCAGCATCCTTAAAAGCAACATGCGTAAATAACAAAAAACTGGCCCTGTGGTATGCACTGCAATATTATTCAAGTAATATACTTACCACAATAGTCGGTGGAGAGAGCGTCCATTCATCATATTAATAATCCAAAGGTCAATACGGTTTCAGTGGGAACAACATATTGCAGTAAGGTGTAAACAATTAATTTGTTAATTTATTGGAACCTAAATTAAGTACTGATGCAAAAACGACGACAGTGCAGAGTACCATTTACAGATTTATTGCAACACCTTGTCATAGCTTGACATAAATTCATAACCTTAATGGCCAACACTACCATATATGAACCACCGGTACTGGTGAACTAGTAACTTTGTAAACTATGATACAGTTAAGTGAAACTCTGCCAAGATTTCATGAGAATAAGGACCGAGTTTTATTCCGTTCCAATCTTGCCTCCCTCTGTTAAAATAAGGAAATGGAATTGAGAAATAAAAATATTTCATGCAGCATTATTCAGCAATGATATAACAATAATAAAACAATTCTGAAAAGTATATTTGATCTGAGCTATCATATACATGTCAAATGTTTCAATTACACAGGGAGACGGCCATAGTTCATTCATATGTTTTAATATGGATGAGGCAGCAATACACAGTTTGAGATTATTTCCAACACACTCTTTTATTATTGAGTGAATTTCATTTAGTTCAACTAAATAGAGAGTTGCCCCAAGATAGTAAGAATCACTAACTTTTTCCAACACACACCCAACTAACTAGAGTGTGAGCTCAAGATAGTATGAAACATGAAACTCACCCAACTGTAAAGAGTATGTTGAAAAAAGAGTAACAAAAAATCTATCTTTAGCATTCATCAATATGACTACAGAGATGAGAATACAATTACACCACATCACCTACATAGATGCCAAGCTATCAACACTCAACACCCAACAATAAGTACGACAACAAAATTTAGTGTATGTTTCGGAGAGATTTAGGACCAATTAATTTATGCAAAGCCTTGAGTCTGGTGTTTGTTTTCATTTCTGGAGGCAGTTCAAATTATAGAATAAGACCACAAGTAAGAAAAAAGGCCTAGTGCACAACCAAGGTATGATGCCGAAGGAAGAGAACAACGCAACACTAAAGATAAAGATGATATTCAAAATGCCAATTACAATTTCCTAAGTCATACGAGGTAAAGTGTCAAAATGAAGTTATACACGTCTCAACAAAAACACATGACTAGAAAATGGTCAAAAAATAAAAATAAAAGTATACATCAACATTAAACTACTATTCAGTTATTATGGTAGTAGAAAATGCCTATGTTTGTCCCCGTGAGTATAGCTTAGTTGGTAGAGAAATCAAGGGTCAGGGTTCGAACCTCGGATTCTCCACTTATTCACCTTAAGAGGTGAATTTCTAGCCACTAGGTTACTTGACAAAAAAATAAAAAAGCCTACATTTTAGTTTCTTTCATTTTGGACCAACTCCAGAATTATGTGATCTAACAGGCTAGGTTCAATTCTGTTAGATGTTCACTTAGCTGGCTTATGTGATTGAAGTATGAGGAACAAAAAACAACTGATAAAATTTACACGCGGAAAAACTTCATTAACACCTAGCAGCATTAGGTAATGAAACTTCTATTCTATCTAAAATGTTATGTGTAACAAAAAGATAACAGATAGCTTGGTCAAATGGTTGATGAGATCTATCTGCTATTGGCAGTTACATTGTAATGGATGGTGAAACCACCATTAGAGTGAATAGAAACTGGTTAAACTTTCAAAAAGTTATTTAAAGTCAAACTTGCAATAAAAATCTAATGGTGGCCAAGAGGGGCAGAAAAAAAATAAAGGAATGCAGATAACGACGGTTACTAGAGTGATGAGATATATCTCTCCCTTCACCTGAAAAACTTTTCATCTAATCAATTCAGACACTCAAATGTTAATTAAGTCTTACTGGAGGCTTTATTGTGCTCATAAAATCAAGCTCCACAGAAGCTAACCAGTTGAGGATAGTCGCCTAATCATGCTGTTCATAATTTTTCCAAGAAGGATGTTGATCGAACAGCTATTCTCACATAGTTGTTTGCTATGGAGCTTCTTCAGGGACACAACAACACAATTAAACCAGCCAAAGGGTCTATGATGAAATGCTTTTGAGTATTAGGTGAGCGAATAATTCCCCATGTAATCTGAGGTAATTTGGGATGACACAAGCTTTGGGTGTTTGGGGGGGGATCTCAGCGTTCTGGATGTCAATGAGGGGGGAGTACTCTCTCGCTCCCCATCCTCCATATTACTCCCTATCTCCACAGGTATTTCTATAGGACATAACTGACCAAACTTCAATAATTTTGGTTATTATAGGACATAGCAGAAAAAAAATAAAGGAATGCAGATAACGACGGTTACTAGAGTGATGAGATATATCTCTCCCTTCACCTGAAAAACTTTTCATCTAATCAATTCAGACACTCAAATGTTAATTAAGTCTTACAGAAGCTAACCAGTTGAGGATAGTCGCCTAATCATGCTGTTCATAATTTTTCCAAGAAGGATGTTGATCGAACAGCTATTCTCACATAGTTGTTTGCTATGGAGCTTCTTCAGGGACACAACAACACAATTAAACCAGCCAAAGGGTCTATGATGAAATGCTTTTGAGTATTAGGTGAGCGAATAATTCCCCATGTAATCTGAGGTAATTTGGGATGACACAAGCTTTGGGTGTTTGGGGGGGGATCTCAGCGTTCTGGATGTCAATGAGGGGGGAGTACTCTCTCGCTCCCCATCCTCCATATTACTCCCTATCTCCACAGGTATTTCTATAGGACATAACTGACCAAACTTCAATAATTTTGGTTATTATAGGACATAGCAGAAAAAAAATAAAGGAATGCAGATAACGACGGTTACTAGAGTGATGAGATATATCTCTCCCTTCACCTGAAAAACTTTTCATCTAATCAATTCAGACACTCAAATGTTAATTAAGTCTTACTGGAGGCTTTATTGTGCTCATAAAATCAAGCTCCACAGAAGCTAACCAGTTGAGGATAGTCGCCTAATCATGCTGTTCATAATTTTTCCAAGAAGGATGTTGATCGAACAGCTATTCTCACATAGTTGTTTGCTATGGAGCTTCTTCAGGGACACAACAACACAATTAAACCAGCCAAAGGGTCTATGATGAAATGCTTTTGAGTATTAGGTGAGCGAATAATTCCCCATGTAATCTGAGGTAATTTGGGATGACACAAGCTTTGGGTGTTTGGGGGGGGATCTCAGCGTTCTGGATGTCAATGAGGGGGGAGTACTCTCTCGCTCCCCATCCTCCATATTACTCCCTATCTCCACAGGTATTTCTATAGGACATAACTGACCAAACTTCAATAATTTTGGTTATTATAGGGCTTCTACAGCTCTGATAGGTGCATTATTAGCAGTACCTCTAGACAAGTGGTTTAAAAAGAAACATGCCTTGAAAAAACAAATTGTGCTCACTCTAATCTAAATCATGTTTATAAATAACCAATTACCACAAAGAAGTACACTTAGAACAACAGCTATAACCACCAATGCATTATTTTTGGATACCAAGTTCCCAAGAAACCATGTTACAATCCCACCAAAGCCTAATCATAGAAAGCAAGCCCCTACCATGTATTGTAAACTACTTCATCTTTCTAGCATTTATTGGGAACATACGAAATACTAATAGCTACCCAATAAATATAAGTATGTGACGAAGGGGAGAACATAGACAAAGTAAGAAGCAAATATCAGCTACGCTTACAAGTTACATGTACAAAACCAAAAATATCTATCAGCAACGCTACAACCATTTATTTCTTTTTAAACCATTATCACATTTCAGATAGAGCAACATAATTCCTAGGATCCATTCTATCACTTTCAAAATACGGAACGTATAACAATTCAAGGAACAGACAATGCTGAAGATTCTAGTACCTCTTTTTTCTTACACTCCTTATAAACATCAAAATGTTCTTGACATTTACTCTTATCCGTATTAAATTCTTCTAAACCTGAAAACGTTACGGGAAAAAAATGTAAGATACATTAATAATCACCAGAATAGTAGCACAAGGTCCAACATCATTCACTAGTCTTTCTTTACATTCCAAAGATAACATGGAATCAAAAATTTGAAGTCCTTCCAATACTTCATTTTTTTCATTCATTACTTTTCGATATGAATATGTCAAAAATAGATACACACTAGAGATTCGCATAGATTGGTTGAACAATATACGACTTTAATATATCCTAAGAAGTTGATAACCATGCTCAAAAGATAAATTACTAAACTCCATCATTCAAATTTACTTGCAAAACAAAATATCATCACTTCAATGTTTTTTCTCGAAAACTCAGTATCCGGCCCAATGACCAACTAATCTAGCTGACCAATCCCACCGTCCCATCAGCGGGGTCCCAATTGAAGTCGGAGCAAAACCGGTTCAACGGGAATTGTTATCACTCGGAGCATTCAAACCCGAGACAAAGAAGGAGCACACTCATAAGTTCCAAGTTTCACTTCCAACTAATTGAAGCACCTTAACACATTTGAATTCACCGAATTAATTTCTAAACATTATAACTAAATTGCTTATAGCTAAAAAAGTATTAAAATATTCAGATTTTGTAGAAGTTCAACGAAAATGTGAGATAGTGTTATGTATTGAATAAATTAAAATAAAAAAGAGAAAATTGAAGAGGTAATAGAGAAAGAGGAATAAGGGTATCTAACATTTGAGAGAAGCGGTGTATTGAGGAAAACATTGAGAGTCGGAGATTCTTGCGGCGCTTTGATACGGTGGTGTTGAATCTTTCGATGCCATCGCTGATTTGAATCAACTCCTTCCGGTTTACACCTTCATGATTATTACACGGTCACGCATGTTTGTTTTGATGGATGAAGTGTAAAAAAGTTTTACATATTGTTGGCATATGTAAATTAGAGTTTAATCGAGATGGGTGGATAGTCATGTTTGACGCACGTTAATTAATTAAAAAAACATTAATTGGTGTGATGATTTAGAATGTTTTGTCTAGTTACGTGTGTAAAGTTGTTTTGGACAGTCAACCTGTCACAATTAAACTCTGTAAATTAAAGGGTTAATTAAGTAAATGGTCCTTGTAAATATTCATAATTTTGTTTTTAGTTCCTACAAAATAAAATTACATTTTTTAATCCCTGTGACATTTTCCTTAAGCATTTTATGGACCAAAAATGTTGATGGAATTTTTTCATAAGGACTGAAAATGCTGATGGAAAATTTTATAAGGACTAAAAATGTTGACGAGAAATTTTACAAGGACTAAAAAATGTGATTTTAATTTATAGGGACTAAAAACGAAATTCTAAATATTTATAGGGACCAATTACTTAATTAAACTTAAATTAAATTATTTTTCATCAAAAAATAAATTCAATTATTTGATGTTTTTATTGTTTTTTCTTGTTATAATACTTGTTTATACGTAGTCATGCACTATTAGTATAGAGTCATTTTATTCAACTAGATGTTTCTATTTGAACACAATTCAACAATAGAAACACGATAATTAGATTAAAACTTTTAGTCAAAATATATATTTTGGTATTTTAAGTTTCACAAAAATATCAGGTTAGTTTTTTAGGTTTTTTTTAAATTTTAAGTATGTTCTTTAAGTTTGTCTATGTTTCAAATATGTCTTTTTAAGTTTTAAATAAGCCCTTTAACTTATCAATTTAATGCACTTATTTGCAATTTTTATGTTTCAAAGAGGTCTTTTAATAGGGTAATAAAGACCTGTTTAAAACTTAAAAGACTAATATGATATTTGAAAACCACTCTTCACTTAGTAACATACACTCCCGTCCAGCCAAAATGACGAAAATGCCCCTACGCAAGTTAAGTCACACTGCATGACTTAACTTGCGCACGATATGTGTTCTGCACAACTTAAGTTGCGCTGCGCATGTTAAGTTGCGCAGCGTGACTTAAGTCATATAACAGCAACACAGAAACACAAACCCCTCATTTTCTAAACTTCCAAAACCCGAAAATTTCCCCCCAAGTGCGATTTTCACCATTCTTGCGCCATTCCAAGTCAATTTCGCCCACAATATTAAGTAAGTGATGATTATCCTACATCATTGCATTTTTTTGGTTGAAATTTACGAATTTTTGAAGAAAATTGACATTTTTAGGTTTTCTAAAATTTGTCTTGCATGTTAGTTTTTATGATTGTTAGTGATGATTTAACTTAGGAATTGTTGTTTAGATGTTGTTTAGGGTACAATGTGGTAGTTTAAGGTTTAGAAATTGTTAGATTTTATGTTGATTGAAAATTGCACTCTAGGTGTTTGATAAAATGTATCAATGAAAAATTTGTGTGTTTTTTGGATTGTTAATGATGAAATTAGTTAGAATATACTTATAGTATGTTTGACAACAATTTGGTAAATTACGGATTGAAATGACACTGTCGAAACTTTCGTGTTGTTCTTGAATTGTTAGAAATGACACAATGTCCGTGTGAAAATGTGTCATTGATTTTGTGCTTTTTAAAATGTTGTGTTGTGCAGATATGTCTCAGAGGGAGAGGAGTGACAGACTTAGGTTAGGGAGGTCTACCTCTACTAGTAGTGCACAGAGAGAGAAGCAAGCAGTAGTCCCTCCTTTACATGGCCGAGGTCGAGGGAGAGTGAGGGGCACGAGACTTGGCAGTGATGATGATGCTGGGCCTGGGCACTCTTCATCACAGACTGGTCCATCCCAGGCCGTGGACCCGACGCAGTATCAGTTTGAGGAGCCTCAGCCTCACCAGTATCATTTTGAGGAGCCTCAGCCTCACCAATATCAGTTTGAGGCGTATTAGCATCAGCAACATCATCATATGCAGCTTGTTGTTTAGCAGGAGGAGCAGCCTCATATTGAGGAGCCTGAGCAGCAGGAAGATATTGCGCAGCCTCAGGCTCAACAAGATGATGATGTTGGGGCTCGTTTTCATGGGGTGCCAAGGGTGGTGTACGATACCGGACAGGACGGCTATGTGTAACACCCCGTTTTTCCAAAGTAAAAATTTCATAATCAGAGTTTCTCGTATAAACGGAATGTCACATTTCTAAAAATCTCAAATGGAATAAATAACAATTTATCCTTCATAAAATAATAATCATAATTATTCAAACTTCACAGCGGATTAAAATTCAAATTAACAAAATAGTTTTGGCACGCAGGCCTCATCAAAACTTCTCAACATAAATTCAACTGAAACTTATTAATATTAAATCATAATCAATACGTAATGAATAGAAAATAGTTATAAAGGTTTCCATCCCGTTACGTATCAGAGCACCTAAGGAAACAGTGAGGGTAGCCACTCACAACAGCAAACAGCAACTATAAGCTTAATCATCTGCAAGTTACTCATATGAAGAGCAACATTTCCAAGCAGAAAGGGTGAGATTCACAAAACAATGGCATTAAACATATAATTCAATAATTATATTTAACAACATAAACATCATCATAATATCATAACAATAGTCATGTAACATCTTATTCAACATCATAATCATCATCATAAATCAACATCATAGTTCAACATCATAGTTCAACTTAACAGTTTGATTCGACTATGCAACTTCAACTCGACTATGCAACTTAGACATCTTATTCATGCATGTGGTACCAATATAGGGCATGAGCCCTCGTCGCTATTGAGTATAAATATACTCCTAGGGCATAAGCCCTCGTCGCTGTTTGAGCATAAAAATACTCCTAGAGCATGAGCTCTCGTCTCTGTTGAGCAAAAGCTTCTAGGGCATGAGCTCTCGTCTCTGAATGAATATGCATGGACTCAACATCTTATATCTTAGACATCACAAATAACTCCAATAATTTGGATCACGACTCGTAATCTTAGAATGACACCTGCAACTTTTAATCAATAACAAATCGCAGCATGGCAGCACATCAAATATCTCAAGATATAACAACATCATAAAGCAGTCACATATTTCATCACTTATAGTTCATAAAAGGCATATATAATTATATCTGTCACTACTAACAAGTTCAAACATTGATTAACAGCTTCTCAGGTCATCTTCAATATTGCAGTAACGCTTAATTCTAACCCAGGGGCATCTCATAACAATTCATGCGACAAGAGTCACATAATTCTAAGAAGGCAGTCTGATACAGGACTGCTCGCTATGGCGAGTTGGGTTATTCACATTGCGAGCCAACAAGGGTCACTCGCTATGGCGAGTTGGGCTGCTCTCCTTGCGATTCATCAAGGGTCACTCGCTATGGCGAGTTGGGCTGCTCGTCTTGCGAGTCATCAAGGTGCTACTCGCTATGGCGAGTGGGATTGCTCGCCTCGCGAGCTGATGAAGAACACTCGTCGTGGCGAGCTGGTTGCTCGCTGTGGCGAGCGATGACAGAACGGTTACGGGGTTACGACAATTTTCATCAAAAATCCCAATTTTCATCATGTTCCTCCCCAATTTCGACTAAAATGATGTATAGGGGTTACCCTAAGGTCTGTAAACAGTTTTCTACAACAATGGTACTGTTTCGCATCATCTAATCATCAATTCATCACTTTTGAATCAATTCATCACTTAATCTCTCATAACTCTATCTAATTCAAAAACAGCCCAACAACTAAATATTTATTTTATTTTCAAATCTTATTTTATTAAACAATAAAATAAGTCACTTAAATAACCACACATATCACATAAATCATATAAATCACTGAAATCACATAAAATCATATAAATATTCTCTATACTCTATAAATTAATTTAAATAATCAAAACGGGCGTTACACTATGCAGGGAGGCCTTCTAACCTCTCGGTTTTACCTCGCTTTGGAGGACATGTGGCATGTAGGATATGGGTCGATGCCGATGTAAGTATATTTTAATGTTTATTTTACTTCTTTTTTTTTAATGGTAATTTTACAACTTATTTATTTAACGGTGTTGTTTGTTGTTTTTTGTTTTTGTATTTCAGTTTCGGAGAAAGCATAAGATGAGAGGTATCTCCCACGGAAGAAGCTGAGCCTGAAAAACTTGACGGTGCCTCAGCCGGGAGCACGAAATAATTGGTTTTGGGATGTAATGAATGCGTCCGGTCTAACTCCCCTCCTGAATAGTGGGTACGAGAACATCTCTCATGGGCTCGTTTGTGCTCTGTCAGAGAGATGACATGAGGAGACCAACAACTTCCATCTACCCGTTGGGGAGATGACCATCACACTAGATGATGTTGCGTGTCTCCTAGGCATCCCCGTCACTGGGAAGCTCCTTTCTGATAGTGAGCTCACCCGTACCGAGGCGATGGAGATGATGCAGGTGGACCTGCTTATTTCCGAGGAGGATGCCGCTAGGGAGCTAAACAGACAAGGTGGTCTGTATATCAGTTTTGATGTACTGAAGAGGCGCTACGAGGAGCTCCTGAATATGTGTAATCAGCTGGTGGAGATTGACACAGAGGAGGAGGATATCGAGCGAGTTCAAGTTAGGTTGGCCTGCGTTAAGGCGTTTATGTTGCTCTTGCTTGGATGGACCATTTTCTCCTGCAAGAATAGCAAAAACATTAATCTGCTGTGGCTGCTTGCGCTGCAAGATCAGGATGACTTGGACGACTGGTCATGGGGTGGGATAGGGATAACATTCCTGTACGAGCAGCTCTCTCTGACCTCCGATTCATCATTGGCCACCCGTGGTGGTTACATGACCCTGCTTGTGGTAATATTTGTTTTTCTTCTTTTTAACTTATTGGATCGTAAATTTGTGCGTTGTTTAACTTGTTTTTCTTCTTTTTTACCTTGTTTGTATAATATTTGTGTTGATATATATTTGTTTCTTTGTGTTTGCAGGGATGGACTTTGGCACACTTCACGAACCTCATTCTGAGGGTTCATAGTGATGTGTACGACCCGGCAGTAGCCTCGCTTGTGAGCCAGTGGAGACCTCCTAGGGGCTTTACGGACCCTGGACACTACAGAGATGTCATTGATGCGATGGATCACTCTCATGTCATCTGGAGGCCGTACGAGAGACGACGACACATCACGCCCTTTCATGACATATGCTGGTACTCCGGATGGATCATGGCCGTCAGAGACAGGATGTTCCGTCACTTGTAGATCCGAAGACATGAGTATTCCAGAGACTTAAATATAGTAACATGTGAAGGTTATTGTACTTTGTCGTTGTATGCTATTCACATGAATATTGTGAGTTTATTCACAAATTCATTCTTTTTGTTTTTAGCGAATTTGTATTGTATCGGTATACTTTATCAATTTGAATGAATGAATATCATTTATTCTTGTAAAAAAAAAATCATGAGAATTGATATAGAGAGAAATCAATAAAACACTTGTAGTTCCAAGATGCCTTGACTATGGTCAGGTGGAAAAATGAATTACTGCCTACTACGCATTTAAGAAAAGAATAAGGTAGTATAGGGTATTCATCAAGAGTTTTAAATGAAGTAGCAACAATAATTCTCAACTACTTCCACAAAATAAAAAAAGGATGTCTTACACACATATACACCCATACGCTCAGTCTCATAGGAAAGCCATTCAATTCTCCTTAACTATCATTCTTCTAAACTTCATAGCAGGGAGTACTCACTCATGGCTAGTGAAATTTCTGTGGTGAGACCAATCCACTTTTTCAAGATCATATTTACTCAAACTCTTCATGAAGGAAAGCTTGTAAGTCTTTGACTTAGATTCTTTTCTTTTTCTTCAGATAATCTTGAGTTATATTCTATCATTCTTTGTTTATAATGTTTGCTTGCAACCTTTTATTAAGTTACAAAATTTGTGGGTTGGTAGCATTGCCTTTACTCGTGCATGTCAATGTTTGTATATCTTATAACATAATCACATTAGATTTGTGGCTACATGGCCAATTGAAACCATTTCTTTATTCTTTTTTTTTTGTTTATTTTCTTAATTCTTTTTTTTGTAAACCAAACCAGCATGTAATTAACCTGGGTAAGATATCATGTATCCTGACATATTGGACTACCAAAATGGAAGGGCAATTGATATAAATGCCATTTAACAGGTTCTATTTGTATTTAGGCCTTCCATAATAGTGCTTTATATAGAAAACATAGTGCCAAAAATAATTTCATGAGTTTTATCATGCATATTGATTTGGTTTAATTAATTCATAGATGATGCCAAGAAAGTTTGTGGAGAAATATGGAGAAGGTTTATCAAATGCTATATATCTAAAGACTCCAAATGGTGCAAAATGGAAATTAAATTTGGTAGATAGTGATGGAAAAATATGGTTTGAAAAAGGTTGGAAAGAATTTGCAGAGTATCACTCTCTTGCTCATGGCCATCTTCTGCTTTTCAAATATCTAAGAAATTCTCATTTTCTTGTGCACATCTTTAAAAAGAGTGCCTTAGAGATAAATTATCCTTTCCAAAGAGTTGCAACTAAAAAGGTCTCCAATGGTCAAAAGAGAAAAGCTAACTCCTCTTTTGAATTTCATCAACCATGTGAAATTGGAAGCAATGGTTGTGTCGAAGTTGAGAAATTGCAAAAGGTGGCAACTTTGCATCATGCTCGCAGAAAGTTCAAAGGTATACAATTTTGTGTCTTCATTGTCTCATAAATGTTTCACAAGTTAACATAAATTATTAGCTTTTGTTTCCATGATGTGTCGATGGATGAAGTTCAAATCCCTTCAGAACTATTGTAGAACAGCTATTAGTACAACCTTTAATTAGTAGTAATTTTTTTTTAAAACGCTTAAATGGTATGCACCACATGTTAAGTCTAGTAACTATAGTAAAACCAACTGGAATTGGCATACATTTTTAGTAGGTTTCAATATATAGAAACATGAAATATCAGCCTTATTGTATTCAAATTTTGCAGGGAAACAAGTGCTTACTGCTACGAGAGTAACAACTCTTGAAAGAGCACAATTTTTCAAAACATGTAATCCATCCTTTGTTGTTGTCATGCGTGCATCATACGTGGAACACCGATTTCTTCTGGTAAGTTGCAAAGAATGTTTGGTTGCTAGAACTACGTATGCACTGACAAAGGATAACTAGAGTAGTTAAGAATTGTTAGAGAAGTTAATTAGCAGAGGGGAGGGGATAACTTTTAATACCTTTTATGACTGGTTAATACATATTTTCTGATCATGATTAATACATGGTTTATGATTTCTTTCTCTTCTCATACTTCCCGTTGATACCAATTGGTTCTTGTTGAGAAAAAATTGCCCAACTCAAATGGAGGGTCCTAACAATTATCCAATCAGATATCATTACATAGATGTTTATTGGAATATTAGTAGATATATTATAGACAAAGTGATATTATGATTAGATTAGATAACTATGCAAGAAAATACACTGTTAAGTTCTCCAACAAAAACTTTCTAACTTTTATTCATAAACATTTGTCTTTTCTTTTGATTGGCAGAATATACCGCGTATGTTTGGTAATAGACACTTTGATTTGGATAAGAAGAGAGGAGATGTTTATTTGCAGGTGTTAAATGAAGGAGTTTGGCCTGCAAAGTACCTAATCAGGATGACCCTTAAAGGACCACATTTTGATCTCACAACTGGATGGAAGACATTTGCAAAGAACAATAACTTGAAAATTGGTGATGTTTGCAAATTTGAGCTCATCTCTAGCACTGTACTTACCTTCGTTGTGCACCTCTTTAGAGAGACTGATAATGACAACACAAATTGTTCTACATCTTCAAGTAGGATTAATTGATGTTTAGTTTTCTTTTCAAATTATTTATATTTTTCATATGACAAATACATCTATTCTTCTCTTATGCAGAACCTTCCCAAGTGAAAGAAGAAGATTGTCAAGGATAAAGAAAAGGAATGGAAATCATTACTACAAATCTACAATCAATTCACTAATAGTTAATTAATGTTGCATGTATCTGGTGCATGTTCTAGGAGTACTGCTAAAATATGGAAACACTATTAGTCTACTTCCTGTAATTAAGAAGTTCAACTTTTATTTTGGATTTGTAGTACTTTATGTTATTTCTTTGAATGAGCTATTATGCTTCTTTGGCTAATATTAACCCATGCTTATTTAATTCTCTGATTGATATGGAGTAGACCATAATGATCAATAACTGATGAAACTGCTCGTATGAGATTATCTCCAATGTGGTGGTAGTAGTTCACCGATGCAATGGAATTAGTTCTCTGGCGAGGGGAAATAAATATGCAAAATATTTTAGCACTACAACTCAAGTCAGTGACATAAATGAAGAAGGAAAATGTGCGGAATATGGTGAAAATGTGATCATACCTTTGCTACTTTGGTATGGCGGAGCCACACTTATACAGTGCAGCATAGCTGTAACAAACTCGGTGAAACCCTGTGAGATACATGGAAAGCCGTTCGAGATCATATGAGCGGTTCAGATTAATCATAACACTATGCGGTAAAGTGTACATGAATTCATCTATTTTGCCCGAACGATGAGGCTTATGAGTTAACGGGTCGTACATTGGGTCGGCGGTGTGAGCTGAGGCCCATTTTTGAACAGTTGTCCTCAAAACCCTTACAAATTTTATGACGTAAGGAGCTTTAGGAGATGATAAGAACGAGGCCAAACCAAGGATGTGGCTAGAAAGTCGTTTGATAAAGCTCACTTGCATATCCTCGAAGGTAGAGATCCCTTTGATCGAGGGTAGTTGTCATGAAATGCTCGTAGAACCAAAGTGATGTTCCCTGTGTTGATTGTCTACACGTGTCTCATGCACCCGTAGGATGGAAGGTGATATACCTAGACCATTTGAGAGTTGCGTTCATACTCACATAATTTTATTGGCATATGTTTGTCAACCGTGGATTGTTACATGCATATCGATCGGTGGTACTTTTACGAATTGGTTCAAACAAACTTTCTAATAATTCTTCGAAATCGAAGAATGAAGAAGACAGGGTAGAGTATGATATATAAAGGAAAACCTCATGGTGTAAATAAAATTTGCATAAAATCTCTTCAAAACTTGCAGAAAAAGAATGTCTCTTGTAAAATAATATTAATAAAAAAGAAAAAAAATGTGAAAGAAAAGTGAATATAGAAAAAGTTTTGGCAAGTGGACACTAGTTTGTTGCAATTGACTATTATATTCCTTCTACTTTTTCACACTAATCAATTTAACTAATTAATTATTACACCTTTCTTCCGCAATAACTAAACCATTTGATCATTCCACTCTCCCTCCGTACTTAAATACATGTTGCAACGGACCACTTTACACATGTCAATACATAATTTTGACTATTAATATATAATTATTGATAATAAATTAAAAATTATAAAATTTTAATATTTTCAAAATATTCATTGAGACAAATCGAATAAAATTTTATGTGCTAACATTCGTATTTATATATTAGGTAACAAATATGGTCAAAGTAAGTTATGTGAATAATGCATATTGTAAAACTACAACATGTATTTTGGAACGGAAAACTGATTTGGGGTTGGTCTAGTGGTTGGCTTGAGATCTTGGAGTGTGCTCCTCTCAAGGTCTCAGGTTTGATTCCCTCTATTGCCAATTTCGGTGGGCAAGTCCATACAGAGCTTTGCTCTGGCTTATAACAAGCCCCCTTCAAGTGGGCGGTGAGATTGGTCTCCTCGGATTAGTCGGTCCTTGGATCGGATACCAAGTTTTTAAAAGGCCCCCTTCAAGTGGGCGGTGAGATTGATCTTCTCGGATTAGTCGGTCTCGGATACCAAGTTTAAAGAAAAAAAAGTAAAGGTTCATTCATCAACTTTAAACTTTTATTTTGGAACGGAGGAAATATATATTATGAAAAATGTACAAGTGAAAGAGAGGAAAATGGTTTTAAGTAACATTGTCAAGTATTAGTGCATTCACCATTATCAAAATGCAAGTAGAATATATTGAATTGGAAGTGATGAAATTAATATTAATTAATTAGAGTGTATGATTGGAAAAAAAAGTAATTAATATTGCATTTAAAAGTGCAATGAGTAATTCGGACAATTTTTTTATAAATGAGTGATTTATCGTGAGACGGAGGGATAAGGACTTTGAGTACTATAACAGAGTCGGAAAGACTCACATAAGATAAAAAAGATCATTTTCTTAAAAATTTATTGATAGCTTATTATAATCTAATTTTTACAAGTGAATTCCCTGGATTTAAATCTTTACACCTATAATTCTAATTTTTCGCATGTTGAACCCCCTCAATATTTCCCTTGAACCTGTTTTTCACTCAGGACCATCAAAACGTGGTGCAATGTTACTTTGTTTTTGTTTTTTGGGCTATCATAACATATTATTGTTATTAGAACAGAAATGAAAAGGATCCCATGTCATGTTAATTTGTTACTTGTTATATGTAATATATACAATTGACTAGCACATCATTTGATTGTATCTTTGGAAAGTTATTACATATATATGCATGATTTTCGTTAAAAGACTTATATTTATTTGGTAAGCTTGCTTTAAAATTTAAATAATAATTTGTCATTGCTTATACTTAAAATTATTTATTTTCATTAATAAAATTAAATTGATATGATTCTAAACAACAAAATCGATATCAATTGGTCTAGAAGTTGATTCATATCCTGCAAAAACGCAAGTTTAACTTCTGTTGCCAATATAAGAACCTTGTTGGTGGATAATTTGTAAGTACATTGGTGAGCACTCTCTAGATCATAATGAGCTTCTGGTACTCAACTCACTTAAACTATCTTTTATGCTATGAGGATTGAGTTGTGTAATCAAACAGGCAATGAAACAATTGTAGTATATATATAGGTAATGCTAATGCACACCAACTCAAATTAAGTGTATTTTCTCATTGAGAAATGCTTGTTATAGCGAAAATTTCATCTCGAATGCATCCAGAATGATCTGGCACGGCTGGACCCACTTACATTTGCCTTATTTAATTCACTTACATTTGCCTTATTTAATTTAAATTATTAATTCAATTTCTCTCTTCTCTCTTCTCTCTCACCTTCCTTTCATCTTCCACTGCTACAACATGTCACCAACACACCCTCTTCTCTATGAAATTTCCTTCTTCCAAATTTTTCTATGACGGATTCATAATTGGTTATGTTCACCTCTCTTTCATAATCAAACTCTTGTACAAAATTGTGGTTCTGTTTTTCTCAATTGTGTTTTTCTTCTACTACAATATATAAAAACAAACAACTACCATTTTTACTTAACTGCCCATATCTATTATTTCATCATGAGATTTACTTCCCAATTTAAAGGTTATCATTTTAACATATTAGAAGTATCATTTTTACATAACTACCCAGAGTCATTTTTTGTTGCAACTTTTTTTCTCCATACCTATTATGGTTATTTTGGTCATTTGCACTAATGAAGACATATTTCTTAGCTTTTACTGCCACACTACTATTATCTAACATGTTTTACAACTTTTTAACCTTACAACTTTTCGATATTTGAATTTTAAATTTTAAATTTAGATTCCTTCGATCAATATTTCCCTCTCTCCTTTTTCATTATAAAGATCTTTCTCATTTGATTGAATGATGAAAATATTTAAGTGATCAAAGAAATTTTTTAAAATAAATGTAGACAGTGACTATTATTTATTTTTGCTTTTTTTTTTTTTTAGAGGAACGAGGAACAAATAGTTGTCACCTATAAATAAATAAATAAAAATGAGACGACGGGCTAAATATTTACCCACGATAAAAATTGAGACAAGGATACAAATATACATCATTGATAAGTTAGTATTTTTTTACGTGAATACGTCGGTATATCTTTATTTATGATATTTAACGTGAATTATATACGATTAAAATACATGTGAGTATATGTTTTTTTTTATGGGAACATGTCAATATATGTTAATTTCTGAAATTTAATGTCAACTATATATTAATAAAATATATGCTTGTGTACATAACATATATTGATAAAAATTTATTCAAGCATGTGTTTATTTACGGGAATATATCAGTACATCTTTATTAAAAAATAAATAAATGTGAGCTTTGTATGGATAAAATATATGTAATAATTTTTTTTCATTGGAATATGTAAGTGTATGTTTATTTATGAATTATACCTTTCAAAAATGTTTATTTGTGAAATTTAATATGAACTATATATAAATAAAATATATGTATGTGTACAAACTGTATATTAATAAAAGTATATCTAAGTATATGTTTTTTTACGAGAATATCTTTATTTACGAAATTTAATGTGAACTAGAAATTAATAAAATATATGTGGCGTTGTTTGAAAGGTCAACATCTTTGTTTGACATCTTTTGCAAAACAATCTTCCAACAACTGATAACTTAATCATGCGAAGGATCCTTCAACCAAATACGTGTATTTATGAAATTTAATGTTAACATTATATTAATAAGATATTTTTTTTTGGAAAGAAATAATAAGATATATGTGAGTGTAAGAACTTTATATAAACAATATATCCTAATATATCTTAGTACAATATATCCCAGTATAAACAAAACACACGATGATTAATCATACTTTAATTTTGTATGTTGTTTTCTATAAAACGATTGCTGAAACAATAGTTGCAGCGTACAATTGAAACACGAGACTCATATTAATATGTCTTCCATGATAGACGCAACTCATATTAGTATTTTTCGTGTTGTTTTTTATACTAAACAATATTAGTATTTCTCCCATAATATTAGGGACCTATAATATAAGCGATTAGGTAATATTTGACTTATATCTTTAAAAAATTTCTAGTACTAAATTCATCATTGTCGTACATAGACGCGCATTGTAAGTCGCACGATCTTTGCCGTATTTCATTTATGTAATTTAATGGTGTTAGTATCTATTGTATTTTATTTCCCATGTCTTAATTAACGGTGTTTGATTTCTATAATTTAATTAAGATATAAATCACGTCAGTTAGTTTACAAGGGATATATGATATGTGTAAATATTTATAACTATTTCAATGTAATTTTTATGCATGTCTTTTAACTTCAACTATTATTTAGTTCTAAATCTCACACCACGACAAAACGTCACACACCTCACCTCGGGGCGTAGCCGCGCGGCCCGTGCTATAGCACGGGTTTCGACTAGTTCCTCTTTGAAAGAAATGACAACTGCATGATGATGGAGATCCATGGAGATGAATTTAGGAATTGGATTTTTTTTGAATGTGAAGATTTTATATGGAACTGGGTAAGGAAAGTCTTTGGTTTTTAGGGTATCCATGGATATGATTCGGGGTTGGTTGGCTATGAAAGAAATTTAAAAACCTTAAAAATTAAATTGAAGCTTGCAGCCAAGGAATAGAGGTGTCAATATCATGAGGCCTTGAAGTTTTGTCCCCAGTCCACATAGTAAGGGGGCTTAAAATCCACAAGATTAAAATGGCCACATTAATGCAAGCCCACAAATAAAAAAAGATCAAAAGCCCCCAAGCGCCAAAATTCTTATAAACATTTCTTTTAAAGTTTTTTTTTTTTTGAAAAAAAAAACTTTTTAAAAAAGTCAAAAGTCAACGCCAGGGTCAACGACGGAACACCGATCAACGCTGGAGCTCCGCTGCCACTGTCGGTGCATGGCGACGATCCGGCATTTTTTCTGTCAAAAATTGGCGGTTCACAGCGGCGATTGGTGGCCGACGCGGTGTCAACTGGAGCTTAGGTGGTGGTTGGTGGGCAACGGCGGGGGCATCAGTGGTGGTTGTGACTATGTTTTTTTTTTTTTTTTTATGAAATAATTATAATATGGGGCTTTATTAGGCCCGCAAATAAGTAGATTTTATAGTGGGCTTGACCCCATATAATTTTGTACAATTAGGGGGCTTAAATTTAGCGGGTTTAGGAGGGGGTTTTTTTAAGGGGACTTTGATATTTGGGGCTCTATTGACACCTCTATTAAGGAATTGCTGATTCTTACTCTTCTTTTGTTCGATGATTGCAATTGTGTTCAACAAATCCATTTCAAAGTTTATAGGAGTGTCTTTGATGGTGTTCTGTTGTAGGAGTAACAATTTGCAAACTTTCTTTTGTTTAATATTCACGCGCAACTCTCAGTATAATATATAAACCAAGCAGACTTCATGATTTTGCTTCGCGAGAAAAATTGTTTGCTATACATAGCACCTCTCTTTCGCATTCTACACTTTTTACATTTTGACTAAAAACCCACTTTTTTTTAATACCACTACTAAATGGATGTTAAGGTAATTTAAAGTTTTTCTTTAATTTCTCTCTCTTTGTAATTAATGAACCACCCTCTTTGTTTGATAAGAATCAAAAGCAGCATCCACCCAGTTCGTTCACCATTGTTGTCCCATTGTCCTATTTATGAAGAAAACCATCTAAATTTTACCTTTACTTGTACCTCTTTATTGTTTCATTGCAGTTTAAGGTAAAAACAAAGAATCATAAATATTTGTTGTTCCCTTGCGCAGTTGTTAAAACTTAATGGAATTTTGGTAAAAAATCGGGACTCGTAAATTTGCAGTCAAAATCAAAGGATTTTACACAAGGACTTTTGTAGAATCAATATAGGATAGCAAAATTGGGACTTGTAAAATCGTAATCAAAATCGAGGATTCTACCAAAACAAAAATAATGCTAAATATATGTTATAAATTGCATATATTCATAAACGACTTAAAGTTCAAAGTCCACAAATACCTATACATAAATGACTCAGAGCGTAGATGCAGATATTCTTTAGTAGTCATAATAATGCTAAACAACCTAGACAAAATAATTAAAGGCAAATCCTAGATGCCTGACAAAATACTTGACCACAAGTGAGTAAGGCTATTAAGTTTCAAGGCAAAGACTAGATGCCTAACAAAATATTTAAAGGCAAAGCTTATATGCAATCATAAATCACGAATAAATCGTCAATTATATGGATTATCTTCCATCATATCAACACTTTCATCTTCATCGATCTCATACCAAATGAAAAAAAAATACTTAATGAAATCATCAAAGAAATAAGGAACAAAGTAAAAACTTATAATAGAAAGTAAATGAAAATGAAATAAGCAAAATAAAGTAGATCCATACCAAATGAAAACAGAGCTTGAGGAAATAAGCAAGATGTTGATGATGTTGAAATAAGCAAATGATGGAGACAAACGAATATGAAATCAGTGTGAAGAAGAAATGGAAAAGATGATGGATGACGGATTGAAGATGAAACAATGATGAATTGAAGGAAATGATTATGGATTGAAGGAAGGAGGCAATCTAGTTAGGTTTAGTTCATTTTGAACTAGATGAACCGTGTAACTAATGTGGAAGTGTGGGGGAAGTGAAAGAATGAAACAATTTGGCCTTTTGGGTATTTATAGAACTGAGTCATAGATTCAAATCGCGTCAATTTACGAACCGGGTCAAAAATTGACCCTTATAAAAAAATTAACGAAATCCTTCAAAATCCTGCGATCTTGAACGAATTACACGATTTTGTGCGATTTTGATAGGATCTTGCCTGTTCTTAGGATTCTACTATGAATTTGAGTCGGTGAAACTACGCAATGTCACAAAAACCTGGATTTTGGGACTTAATTTGCAATTTTGACAACCATGTCCAGGAGGTCTACAAATCTCAGCAATAATGTTTTGTCAAATAGGAAACAAAATTGAAATGGTAAAACAATGATTTCAAGTTAAAGACTAATTAGATCTTCCTTAAAAAAAAAAGAAAAAGTTAATGACTAATTGAACAAGAGTGAAGATGCTTCATCCGTAAAAAAAAAAGTGAGAAAGCTTTCAAACGTAAAAGGTGTTAAACAAGGTTCACAAGTAACAATATTGGTATTTTTTTTCTAAGGGAGAAAATCATAGCATTTCATTAGCTAAAATATGTCAAATACATGTAGGTACATCATCAATAATATGAGATCTAGGATTAGACAGGGTTGCATGAGCTAACTCGTGAGCTACCCTATTAGCTTGCTTCCTGTTGAACTCAACATGAGAGTTCTGAAATCTATCTACTAGCAGCTGTTTACAAGCAGTGATAATACATTCAAACTCGCTACTATCATCTAAGCTAGAATTGACACAATCAACAACTCTTTTACAATCAAAAACAAAATCGACATTGTCAAACTGTTGATTAGAGAGCCAATCCAAAGTTGTGTGTAATCCAACAGCCTCCCCCACATCTATATCATAAAGAGGGGCAAACCATTCTGTTCTTGCAAGAACAAAAACACCATCATCGTCCCTAAAGTAACAATATTGATATTAAACTCAGAAAAGGGATTATATGCACCTTATGAGATAAGAATGTTGGACCAATTGGAATGATTCATTTATTGCATGAGAGTGAAAATTAGTTAAATTACCTTAACACCTATTTGGTTTAGTGACATTCAAAAAGAATAGTGTGGGTTTTTAGTCGAAATGTAAAAGGAGTAGAATGCTAAAATACAACTTTTAATTTTAATAATACGCAATAAAACTAATGTATATTAAAAAAATTACATTGTACTAATATATATATATATATATATATATATATTAGTACAATGTAATTTTTTTAATATACATTAGTTTTATTGCGTATTATTAAAATTAGTAATTAAATTTCAAAAGTTTGACCCCCTAACATAGGGTCTTGATAATGTCACTGCTTATACATATTAAAAAAAATTGTATAAGTGAAAAAGGGATATAAATAATTTTGAGTGTCTTCTCAAATATTTGTGCATTTTTTATTATCATAAATGTAAAGTAGAATATATTGAATTGATAGTAATTAATATTGAATTAAAAAGTGAAATAGGTCAAATGCGACATGTCTCAAATGTGTATTATAGAATGGGTCATGCTAACTTGTGTCCTTAGGATATAATGTTAAACAACCCAAAACTAAAATTTTTTTCTTAAATTTTGTGCATTTAATTAATGAAAAGTTAAAAAATTAATTTCAAATGCATTAATTGCAATAAAATATTTATATTTTAACTCATTAACTTACTCCCTACGTTTCAAAATATAAGCAAAATTTGCTTTTTAGATTCATTCATTTAATGATGTATGATCCATATTATGAACCACATACATCATTAAATGAATGAACCTAAAAAATAATTTTTGCTTATATTTTAAAACATAGGAAGTATGTTTTAAGGGTAGAAGTTAGCATTTCCCTCGTAGAATTGATGTAGAAAGAAATAAAAAAAAAAAGACTTGTAACTCTGATATCTGTTACTCTTTCCAAGAAGCTTGAACTTTGGTCAAGTGGAAAAATGAATTAAAGCATAACTTCGCATTTAAGAATAGAGAGTAGTTATAGGGTATTTATCAAGAGTTTTAAATGAAGTAGTAGTCCCAAAACAAATAAATCTCAACTACTTCCACAAAACAAGAGTGTCCCCTTACGAAAGCATAGTTTAATTCTATTCCCATTAACTGTCATTGTCATCTAAAATTTAAAGCAGGAGAGTACTCACTCATGGCTAGTGAAATTTCTGTGGTGAGACCAATCCACTTTTTCAAGATCATATGTACTCAAACTCTTCATGAAGGAAAGCTTGTAAGTCGTCTTTGACTTAGATTCTTTTCTTTTTCTTCAGATAATCTTGAGTTATATTCTATCATTCTTTGTTTATAATGTTTGCTTGCAACCTTTTATTATGTCACAAAATTTGTTTTGTCAAAGTTTGTGGGTTGGTAGCATTGCCTTTACTCGTGCATGTCAATGTTTGTATATCTTATAACATAATCACATTAGATTTGTGGCTACATGGCCAATTGAAACCATTTCTTTATTCTTTTTTTTTTGTTTATTTTCTTATTTCTTAAATTGGTTTTGAGGATGGCTTTTCTGGCCCCCAATGTCTTCCAGGCCCCCCAAAAAATCAGGTAGATAACTTTTGAAGGGCATTTTTTTTTTAGTTTTAACACCTTCGATAGATAACTCTCGAAAGACATTTTTCGGTATAAAGAGACATTAAGGGGTTCAGAAAAACAATCCTCAAAACCATTTGGTATTTCGTCCGGACCTGTTTACTCAATTCGGTCCACTTGGCTTGGAAAGGTGATGTCCAACGGCCTGATTTTAATAGTCAGTAAAATCGATATATCGATGTTGCCTAAAGTAATGCAAAATAATTTCATGAGCTCTATCATGCATACTAGTTTGGCTTAACTAATTGACAGATGATGCCAAGAAAGTTTGTGGAGAAATATGGAGAAGGTTTACCTAAAGCTATGTATCTAAAGACACCAAATGGATCAAAGTGGAAATTATATTTGGTAAAAAGTGATGGAAAAATATGGTTTGAAAAGGGTTGGAAAGAATTTGCTGAGTACCATTCTCTTGCTCATGGCCATGTTCTGCTTTTCAAATATCACAGAAATTCTCATTTTCTTGTGTACATCTTTGAAAAGAGCGCGTTAGAGATAAATTACCCTTTAAAAAGAGTTACAGCAAAAGCTAACAGGGTCTCCAATGGTCAAGGAAATAAACCTCCAAATGGTGAAAATTGTAAAGCATCTCAAAAGAGAAAAGATAACTCCTTTGAATTTCATCAACCACGTGAAGTTGGAAGCAATGGTTGTTTTAAAGTTGGAAAATTGCAAAAGGTGGCATCTTTGCATCATACTGACAGAGAGTCCAAAGGTATAAGATTGTGTCTACGTTGTCTCATCAAAGTTTCACAAGCGAACATGAATGATTAGCTTTTGTTCTCTTCAATTCATATATTTCTTTTTTCCATGAGGTGTCAATGAACGAAGTTCAAAGGTATGAAGTATAGTAACTAGTAAAAGCACATGAAAGATGAGCATATATCATCCTTATTGTGTTCCAATTTTGCAGGGAAAGAAGTGATTACTGCTATGAGAGTTACAGCTCTTGAAAGAGCAAAATCTTTCAAAACATGTAATCCATCCTTTGTTGTTGTCATGCGTGCATCATACGTTGAACACCATTTTCTTCTGGTAAGTTGCAAAGAATCATATGGCTTTTAGAACATTAGTTGATAGTCAACAACATCAATAACCAAATATCTCTAGTCTAAAAATAATTCAAAGAGTATGTATGCACTAAGGATAATCAGAATATAATCAAGAGTTGTTAGAGAAGTTACTTAGTTAGTTGATTAGTTTGTTAGGTTATTGATAGGTTCTGTTGTTATTTTGTTACTTCTCGACAAGTATTTAAATAACACTTGAGGGGAGGGGATAATGTTGATTAAACTAGTTTTGTGACTGATTAATACATATTTTCTGATCTTGATTAATACATATTTTATGTTTTCTTTCTCTTTTCATCTTTCTATTGATACCAACTGGTACCTGTTGAGAAATTGTGCCTAGCTCAAATGGACTATCCTAACAAGTGACATCATGATTAGATAACTATGTAAAAAAACACTACTAATGCATAGTCCTTCATATTAAAGCAATTAAAAATTTGTACTTTTCTACAAGAACTTTCGATTTTTTATTCATTAACATTGTCTTTTCATTTAATTGGCAGAATATACCACGTAAGTTTGGTAATAGATACTTTGATTTGGATAAGAAAAGAGGAGATATTCATTTTCAGGTGTTAAATGAAGGAGTTTGGACTGCAAGGTTTTCTATCAGGAACTCCAAGAAAGGACTACAATTTGAACTCACAGGTGGATGGAAGACATTTGCAGAGGACAATAACTTGAAAGTTGGTGATGTTTGCAAATTTGAGCTCATCTCTAACACTGTACTTAACTTTATTGTTCACATCTTTAGAGAGAGAGACAATGACAACACCAATTGTTCTACATCTCAAAGTAGGATCAATTGATTTTTAATTTTAATTTCAAATTATTTCTTTTTTTCATTTCTCAAATAGATTTATTCTTCCATCTTATGCAGAATCCCTCCAAATGAAAGAAGAAGCTACTTAAGGATATAGGGAATGGAACTCATTACTACAAATCTACAATCAAAACACTACCACCACCAAGGAATTTTAGTTCTTAATGAAGCTTAATTGATGTTGCATGCATCTAGAGCATATGTTTTAGGAACACTACTAAAAAAATTAAAACACTATTGGTCTACTTCTGAATGAACTATTATGCTTTTTTGGCTAATATTATCCCTAGAGTATGTTTTTGTTTTAATCTGTTACATAGTTATTTATGATTAAAATAATAATTAGTCATCCACTCTTGCTATAAATGTTTTGGTGTCATAAGTTCTGCACATAAGGAAATCAAGCCAGAGTGTTTGACTTAGATTGATAGAACATTTACTCGTCTTTCTCCAAGTGTGATTGACTAATTAGGTTTAATTTACTCACGGGCTAGGTTCTATAGAACAAAATCATTAATTGAATGAATTAAAAATGTAAAATTTCTTTTATAATAGAGATCGGACTAATATCTTATTTGTTGATGATACAAATTAATGAGTCAGGGATATAGTTTACGCGTTCCCTCTAGGTGGTCCTTGTCGTTGATGTGATCTTGTTGTTGTTGCTGAGTCACGGTTACAGAAGCCTACGACTTTGTTTTGTTGTTGCAGCTGCGCCAACTAAAGACGCATCACTACAATAATTTATGGATCAATGTTTTTCCTATCTTTGTTGGCCATCATGATACAACTTGCGAGTTTATATTTGATGAGTGTGCCTAGGATAGTTTTATCGAGGCCCCACAGTGGACGCCAAATTCACTCCAAGTGAGTATAAAATGATAACCTAGCCCGCGATTAATTTAAAGCTTTTAGGTTTTCTATATCTAGTTAGACCATGCCTTGGGAGCCCAATGGTCTTTATAGCGTTTTCAGCCCCTTTTTAGTTGCGACGACTTGGGAGCTTCCTTTCTAAGCTTAGTTGGCTAGTTCCTATATTCGAGGGTGTGTACACCTTATATTTATCCGTGTATGTTGCCCATGTTGGAATAAAATGTGTTTAACTTTACCCTTTCAGTTTTGATGATAACAAGGTATTAAAAATAGTCAATTGAATATGCTAATATTTATTCAAGTGTGCAGGACCATAGACAAAAATTTAGTGTCTTTTAATTTAAGCAATAGGTTCTGAAGAACAAATGAGAGCTATTGGAATCTACAGAAAGGAAGCTTATGTTGCAACGAAACATCTGAAGAAAAGAGATTCTGAAGGCTAAAGGATCTGAAGAAAAGAGGTTCTGAAGTTGACGTCATCAGAAGCGCTCTCATCAGAAGCTGTCTTCATCAGAAGTTCTGAAGATCATCAGAAGCTGAAGATCATCAGAAGCCAGAAGACAGAAAGCTTAAATGGATGTCAAAAGATGATTTAATTTCACCTATCTTTGCAGAAGAATAAAAGCCTTAGAGTAACGACTAATTCAGAGAATTTAAAAGCTTTGGAAGCTTATTCATTGAAGAACGTTGGAAAAGGACAATAGTACAATTGTACAACCACCTTCTCCACTACTCTGTTTTGTGTCTGCAATAGTACAAGAACAACAGCTGTGACTACGCTGGTTATTCCTCTATACAGGGAATGAATTTGAAATTGTTTCTTCATATGACATTAACCAAATCAGGAAACAGATCATTGGTGATATGATCAAGCTTCAAACGACTCTTTTTTGATATGCTGGCAATCAACAACGTCTCTTTCACACCTCTATATATTGAAGATGATGATGATGGATTGAAGATGAAACCATGATGAATTGAAGGAAATGATTATGTATTGAAGGAAGGAGACAATCTAGTTAGGTTTAGTTCATTTTGAACTAGATGAACCGTGTAACTAATGAGGAAGTGTGGGGGAAGTGAAAAAATGAAAATTTTGGCCTTTTGGGTATTTATAGAACTGAGTCATAGATTCAAATTGCGTCAATTTACGAACCGGATCAAAAATTGACCTTATCAAAAAATTAACGAAATCCTTCAAAATCCTGCGATCTTGAACGAATTACACGATTTTGTGCGATTTTGATAGGAGCTTGCCTGTTCTTAGGATTCTGCTATGAATTTAAGTCGTCGAAACTATGCATTGTCTCAAAAATCTGGATTTTGAGACTTAAGTTGCGATTTTGACAACCATGTCCAGGAGGTCTACAAATCTCAGCAATAATGTTTAGTCAAATAGGAAACAAAATTGAAATGGTAAAACAATGATTTCAAGTTAAAGACTAATTAGATCTTCCTTAAAAAAAAAGTTATTGACTAATTAAACAAGAGTGAAGATGCTTCATCCGTAAAAAAAGAAAGAAAGTGAGAAAGCTTTCAAACGTAAAAGGTGTTAAAGAAGGTTCACAAGTAATAATATTGGTATTTTTTTTCCCTAAGGGAGAAAATCATTGCATTTTATTATCTAAAATATGCCAAATACATGTAGGTACATCATCAATAATATGAGATCTAGGATTAGACAGGGCTGCCTGAGCTAACTCGTGAGATACCCTATTAACTTGCTTCCTGTTGAACTCAACATGAGAGTTCTGAAATCTATCTACTAACAGCTGTTTACAAGCAGTGATAATACATCCAAACTCGCCACCACCATCTAAGCTAGAATTGACACAATCAACCACTCTTTTACAATCAAGAACAAAATCGACATTGTCAAACTGTTGATTAGAGAGTCAATCCAAAGTTGTGTGTAATCCAATAGCCTCCCCCACATCTATATCACAAAGAGGGGCAAATCATTCTGTTCTTGCAAGAACAAAAGCACCATCATCATCCCTAAAGTAACAATATGGTATTAAACTCAGAAAAGGGATTATATGCACCTGATGAGATAAGAATGTTGGCCAGATTCATTTATTGCATGAGAGTGAAAATTAGTTAAATTACCTTAACACCTATTTGGTTTAGTGACATTCAAAAAGAATAGTGTGGGTTTTTAGTCGAAATGTAAAAGGAGTAGAATGTTAAAATTCACCTTTTAATTTTTAAGTGGGTGTGCATTAACATTACCCATATATATATATATATATATATATATATATATATATATATATATTAGTACAATGTAATTTTTTTAATATACATTATTTTTATTGCGTATTATTAAAATTATTAATTAAAGTTCAAAAGTTTGAACCCCCTAACACAAGGTCTTGGTGGTGTCACTGCTTACATATATTTAAAAACATGTGTAAGTGAAAAAGAGATATAAATGATTTTGAGTGTTTTCTCAAGTATTTGTGCATTTCTTATTATCATAAATGCAAAGTAAAATATATTAAATTGATAGTGATAAAAATAATATTGATATAGTTATAATTAAAAAAAAAGTAATTAATATTGAATTAAAAAATGAAATAGGTCAAATGTGTATTATATGATGAATCATGCTAACTTGTGTTCTTAGAACATAAGCAACCGAAAACAAGAAATTTTTTCTTAAATTTTGCACATTCAATTAATGAAAAGTAAAAAAATTAATTTCAAATGCATTAGTTACAACATAATATTTCTATTTTAACTCATTAACTTGTGCCTTTAAAGGCACGTCATTTCCCTTATAGAATTGATACAGAAAGAAATAAAAAAAAGACTTGTAACTCTGATATCTGTTACTCTTTCCAAGAAGCTTGAACTTTGGTCAAGTGGAAAAATGAATTAAAGCATAACTTCGCATTTAAGAACAGAGAGTAGTTATAGGGTATTCATCAGGAGTTTTAAATGAAGGAGTAATCCCAAAACAAATAAATCTCAACTACTTCCACAAAACAAGAGTGTCTCATACACACACTCAGTTTCATTTCACACGAAAGCAATAGTTTAATTCTATTCCCCTTAACTGTCATTGTCATCTAAAATTTAAAGCAGGAGAGTACTCACTCATGGCTAGTGAAATTCCTAAGGTGAGACCAACCCACTTTTTCAAGATCATATGTACTCAAACCCTTCATGAAGGAAAGCTTGTAAGTCTTTGACTAAGATTCTTTTCTTTTTCTTATGATAATCTTGAGTTATATTCTATCAACCTTTTATTATGTTACAAGATTTGTTTTGTCAAAGTTTGTGGGTTGGTAGCATTACCTTTACTCGTGCATGTCAATGTTTGTATATCTTATAACATAATCACATTAGATTTGTGGCTTCATGGCCAATTGAAACCATTTTTTTTTTTGTTTATTTTCTTAATTTTATTTCTTGTAAACCAAACCAGCATGTAATTAACCTGGGTAAGATATCATGTATCCTGACATATTGGACTACCCAAATGGATGGGCAATTAATATAGATGCCATCTAACAGGTTCTATTTGTATATAGGCATTCTCTGACAGTGCTTTATATAGAAAACATAATGCCAAAAATAATTAATATTTGATGCAATTTTTCTAGTTAGGGGTCTAAAAGACTAGGAATGTAGTATGGGCATCATAGGAGTAGTGGTGAAAAGGATTAAAATAACATCTTTCTTTTATATGTTATTATCTCATCAATCATAAAATAACAAATGATGTCATATTTAGTTGTATCCATCTTACCTTATTGTCTTAGCTTTAGCTTTAGTTTGTATCAAATTGTAGAGCTGTTAATTATGGTATGGCCAATGGGTTAACTCCTTAATTATATATTTGGGTTTATATGTTAGGCCGGACTCTTTAATTCCAGCCCCTCCCCCAAAAAATTCGGTAAATAACTTCCAAAGGGCAATTTTTTTTTAGTTTTAACATCTTCGATAGATAACTCCCGAAATACATTTTTGAGTATAAAGAGATTCGAGGGGTTAAAAAAACAATCCTCAAAACCATTTGGTATTTCCGTCTGGCCCTGTTTACGCAATTTGGCCCTCTTGGCTTGGACAGGTGATGTCCGATGTTGTCTAAAATAATGCGAAATAATTTCATGAGTTCTATCATGCATACTAGTTTGGCTTAATTAATTGACAGATGATGCCAAGAAAGTTTGTGGAGAAATATGGAGAAGGTTTACCTAAAGCTATGTATCTAAAGACACCAAATGGATTAAAGTGGAAATTAAATTTGGTAAAAAGTGATGGCAAAATATGGTTTGAAAAGGGTTGGAAAGAATTTGCAGAGTACCATTGTCTAGCTCATGGCCATCTTCTCCTTTTCAAATACCAAATAAATTCTCATTTTTGTGTGCACATCTTTAAAAAGAGTGCCTTAGAGATAGATTACCCTTTCCAAAGAGTTGCAGCTAAAACTAATAGGGTCTCCAATGGTCAAGGAAATAAACCTGAAAAGAGAAAAGTTAACTCCATTGAACTTCACCAACCATGTGAAATCGGAAGCAGTAATTGTTTTAGAGTTGGAAAATTGCAAAAGGTAGCATATTTGCATCATACTAACAGAGAGTCCAAAGGTATAATTAAGATCGTGTCTTCATTGTCTCATCAAAGTTTCACAACCGAACATGAATTATAAGCTTTTGTTCTCTACAATTCCTATATTTATTTTTGCAGGGAAAGAAGTGATTACTGCTAAGAGAGTAACGACTCTTGAAAGAGCAAAATCTTTCAAAACATGTAATCCATCCTTTGTTGTTGTCATGCGTGCATCATATGTTCAACGTCATTTTCTACTGGTAAGTTACGATGAAATATTTGGCTTGTAGAATCAATAACCAAATCTTTCTCTACTCTTTACTAGATTAAGGCGTGAGAAATATATATATATATATATATATATTGATTATCTAAAAATAATTCATAGACTATGTACGCAATAAGGTTATTTGAATATCATTAAGAGTTGTTAGAGAAACTATTTAGTTAGTTGATTAGTTTGTTAGGTGGTTGATAGGTTCTGTTGTTATTTTGGTTATTCTGTTAGGGGTTAATTTTGATTAAACGAGTTTTGTGATTAATACATATTTTCTGTTTTCTTTCTCTTTTTATCCTAACAAGTGACATCATGATTAGATTAGATAACTATGTAAAAAAAGCACTACTAATGCATAGTTCTTCATATTAAATAATTTAAAAATTGTACTTTTCAACAAGAACTTTCGATTTTTTATTCATTAACATTTGTTTTTTCTTTTACTTGGCAGAATATACCACGTAAGTTTGGTAATAAACACTTTGATTTGGATAAGAAAAGAGGAGATATTCATTTTCACGTGTTAAATGAAGGAGTTTGGCCTGCAAAGTACTCTATCAGGAACACCCGTAATGGACTACAATTTGAACTCACAGGTGGATGGAAAGCATTTGCAGAGGGCAATAACTTGAAAGTTGGTGATGTTTGCAAATTTGAGCTCATCCCTAGCACTATACTTACCTTCATTGTTCATATATTTAGAGAGACAGACAATAGCAACACCAATTGTTCTACATCTCAAAGTAGGATCAATTGATTTTTAATTTTCATTTCAAATTATTTCTTTTTTTCATTTCACAAATAGATTTATTCTTCCATCTTATGCAGAATCTTTCCAAATGAAAGAAGAAGCTCCTTAAGGATAAACGGAATGGAACTCATTACTACAAATATACAATCAAATCACTACCACCACCAACGAGTTTTAGTTCTTAATGAAGCTTAATTGATGTTGCATGCATCTAGAGCATATGTTTTAGGAACACTACTAAAAAATGAAAACACTATTAGTCTACTTCCTGTAACCAAGAAACTCAAGTTTATTTTGCACTTCTAGATATTACTTGATGGTATATGTTATGTTTCTGAATGAACTATTATGCCTTTTTGGCTAATATTATCCCTGGAGTATGTTTTTGGTGTCAAAATAATAATTGGTCATCCACTCTTGCTATAAATGTTTTGGTGTCAAAAGTTCTGCACATAAGGAAATCAAGCCAAAACAAGGTTTGAGTGTTTGACTTAAATTGATAGAATATTTACTCGTCTTTCTCCAAGTGTGATTGACTAATTAGGTTTAACTTACTCACGGGCTAGGTCCTATAGAACAAAATCATTAATTGAATGAATCTAAAAAGTGAAATTTCTTTCATAATAGAGACCGGAGTAGTATCTTATTTGATGATGATACAAATTAATGAGTCAAGGATACAATTTTTGTGTTCCCTCTGGGTGGTCCTTGTCGTTGTTGTGATCTTGTTGTTGTTGCTGACTCGTGGTTACAGAAGCATGTACAACTTTGTTTTGTTGTTGCAGTTGCGCCAACTAAAGACGCATCATTGCAATAATGTATGGATCCATGTTTTTTCTAGCTTTGTCAGCCATCATGAGATAACTTGCGAGTTTATGTTTGATGAGTGTTCCTAGGATGGTTTTACTGAGGCCCTACGGTAGACGCCAAACTCACTCCAAGTGAGTACAATATGAGAACCTTGCCCGCGATTAATTTAAAGCTCTTAGGTTTTCTATATCTAGTTACATCATGCCTTGGGAAAGATCCCAATGGTCTTATTAATAGAATTTTCAGCCCCCTTTTAATCGCGACGACTTGGGAGCTTCCTTTCTAAGCTTAGTTGGCTAGTTCCTATATTCGAGGGTGTGTTGACCTTATCTTTATCCGTGTATGTTTCCCATGAATGTTATCTTAATCCGTTACATTCAGGTTAAGGGATTAGGGCGCCAATGTGCTGCTATATTGCTTGATTGGACGGAGTTCCTAGATAGGTTGAAGGTGAAAATGCGGGGTTGACGTTGGGTTCTTGTAGTTGTGTTTTTTTGTTATTAAATTGGGTTGGTTAAGGTTCAAAAAATTTGTGGTGAAATGGGTTTGGATCCAATGGATAGTGAAGAAATGAGTTATTGATGGATGCATTTTATGAGGGAGGGAGGATGTAAGATTGTGGGAAGTTGTGGAAAGAAATCATGAAGAAGTAAATTAAGCCTGATGTGATAAGTTGCGGAAAGAAATGGTGAAGGTTTAAGGTTTTTTCTTTTAATTTTTATCAAGTTTCTTTGATAAAAATTGATGAAACTTGTGATAAAGATGAAGAACAAAGGAGGAAAGAAGAGGAAGAAATGGAGAAAACAATTTGGTGTGGATTATTCATTGTTAGATACAATAGATCTTCAAGTTCTAATGATTTTTTTTTTTGTTAAATTGATCAAACAGTTAAAATTAAACAAATTATTGAGGTTTTTTAGCGGACCACCAATAATTTGGTCCAAGTTAGCCATTATGGATAAAGATGAAGAACAAATGAGGAAAGAAGATGAAGAAATGGAGAAAATAATTTGGTGTGAATTATTCATTGTTAAATACAATAAACCTTCAAGATCTAATGATTTATTGTTGATGTGATTGCTTGATGTTCATACATTCATAGTTGAGTCTATTTAAGGATGTTGTGGACAAAATTAGTAACATACCTCTGATGTCCAATTTTTTTTATGATGGTGATAGGTTTGCTACCACATGCATATACGGTCGAGTCTATGAGAATTGCATACATCATTTTGTTCTGTTAATGAGTGGTTAATTTCTTAATCGACGATTGACTTTGTTTAAGTGATCCTTGTTCATTGTGATTTATTAAATGATGTGAATGTTGATTATCTAACAATGTGAAGTTCATTATCTAACGATGCGAATAATTTATAAATGAATATATGATTGATGATGCTTATCTGTTTTATGCCTTGTTTCTATTCATTATGATAATGCGATTCCTATTTGGAATATATTCTCACCCCGATTGCGAATTGGACGCCTACACCCTTGTGGTGTAGATATTAAGGACGAAGAACCATAAGAGTCGTGGATTGGAGGATGATGAAGAGCCTTTCTCGTCATTTTATTTCTCTGCTTGGAGTCTTTTATTCTAATTTGGGGCAAGCTCTGATTTTATAACAATAAGAATTGGAGTTTTTATTTATTTAGTATATTTTGTTTTAGAACTCATTATTTGAACTCGATTATTTTATTAAGAAAATATGACGATGTTTGAACTTATTTTATTAATGAATTTGAAGTTAGTTTTGAACAACGATATGTGTGATACCCTCGTGTGTTTATTTTATATATATATATATATATATATATATATATATATATATACAAAGTGCTTGTCAGGAATAGGGTGGTACATGATTGGTATCAGAGCAGGTCGGTCCAGTCAGACCAAGTTATAACTTTGTTAATTCCATTGTATGCGGCAAGCATGTAAGTGTTGTCGATACTCGCTTTCATTCTAACAGGTGATTCTTGGATGTGCAGAATGAAATGGATGGAAGGAACGACCAAGCATTGGCGCATGCATTGGCAGAAGCATTGGCGCATGCAAACAGCGCTCTTCAGGGACATCAAAATCAACATTGAGGAGCTGATGAACTCTGGTTAGATAGGTTCATGACAAACAACCCACCTACCTTTAAGGGGAGGTATGACCCTAAGGGTGCACAAGTATGGTTACAAGGGATTAAGATGATCTTCAGGGCAATGGCGAGCACTAACAAACAAAGGGTCAAGCTAGCGACACATATGCTAGCGGAGGAAAATGAGTACTCGTAGGAAAACACTCGTCAAAGACTAGAGGCTGCAGGTACTGCAATTACTTAGGAAGGCTTTAGGGAGGAGTTCTTGGGGAAGTATTTCCCAGCTGATGTTCGTAACAAGAAGGAGATAGAGTTCCTTGAGCTGATGCCAGAAACATGCAGTAGCTGACTATGCGAATAAGTTTGAGGATCTTTCCCAATTTTGTTCGCATTAAAATGTTGTGGGAGTTGAAGCCTCCAAGTGTGTGAAATTTGAAAGTGGATTGCGTCCTTGGATCAAACAATTCATTGGTTATCAGGAGATCTTCAACTCTCAGTGGTGTTTAATAAGTGTACGATCTATGATGAGGATAGAAGAGCCAAATCAACTTATTACAAGAGTATCAGTGATAAGAAGAGTAAGGGTTAAGACCGTGTAGGGATGGAAATGGGTACCCAATGGGTAGGGCACTACAGTGCCCATCCCCGTACCCGCATTTGTAAAAAATACCCGTGCCCGTACCTTCGTGGGCAACAACTTTAGTACCCTTCCCCATACACTATGGATACCTAAGTGTCCATACCCGCACCTATTACCCGCACTTTAACTATAAAAAGGCAATAAAAACATCACAATTGAAATAAAACTATGGTCCAATTTTTTTTTAAAAATTAACTCTTAAAATAGTATGAATCGTAGTATTTAGTCAAATAAAAAACATCCAAAATATCCCTAACAAATTGTATATCGGCAAGATGGAGTTTTATTGTATCAAGTAGTTTTTTGATTTAGGTTTGGGTTTAGGCTTAAATAGCTAAATAAATTAATAAATTATACACAAAAAGTAAATAATTATTTATAATATTATCTAAATATGGATATACGGGGTTGTGGGGTTGGGTAGTATAGTACCCTTACTCGTGCCCATACCCATTAAAATTTGCGGGTATTACCTGGACCCGTTGTAACACCCCGTTTTCCCAACATTAAAATTTCTTGATTAAATCAGAGTATCGCATGAACGGAATGCTACATTTCTTAATATACCAAAAACAACGGAATAAATAATAATTTATTCTAATCAAAAACATTTAAACTTCGCAGCGGATAAAATTCAAATTAACATAATGGTTCTGGCTCGCAGGCCTAATCAAAAATCTAACATAATTCAAAACTACTCTTATTCATGTCAGTTCAAGGTAATACGTAAGGAATAGAAAATACATAAAAGTCCCCATCCCGTTACGTATCAGAGCACCTAAGGACACAGTGAGGGTAGCCACTCACAACAGCAACAGCAACTAAAGCGTAAATACCTGCACTTGCCCACGAGGCGGCAATTCCAACAGAAGGGGTGAGATTCACAAAACAAAACATTAAAACATATAATTTAACGATTATATTTAACAACATAACTTCATCATCATAATATCACCACAACAGTCAAGTAACACCTTAATCATAAACAACGCCATATTCATCATCATAAATCAACGTCTTAATCAACAATCTTAGTTCGACTCGACTACGCAACTTAGACTCAACAATGCAACTTAGACATCTTAATCATGCATGTGGTACCATATTGAATATAAATATACTCCTAGGGCATAAGCCCTCATCGCCATTGAGCATAAAGATACTCCTAGAGCATAAGCTCTCGTCGCTATTGAGCATAAAAATACTCCTAGGGCATAAGCCCTCGTCGCTATTGAGCAAAAGCTCCTAGGGCATGAGCCCTCGTCTCTGGATGCATGTGCATGGACTCAACTTCTTAAACTTAGACCTCTCAAATAAATTCCAATATTTGGATTACAACATCGTAAATCTTATAACAATACATGTAGCTTTTATTTAATAAAACATAGCAACATGGCAGCAACGAATCATCACAAGCATTCACATACATCATCTCTTATAATTCAAAGAAAGCATATACTAATGTATAGGTCACTATAACTAATCAACTAGCAGCTCTATAGGTCATCTTAATATTTCAGTACTTAATCTAATCCAGGGGTAATCTCATAATCAATTGTGCGACAAGAGTCGCATTGTTCCAAGAAGGTAGTCGGATACGGGACTACTCGCTATGGCGAGTGGAATCCTCGCCTCGCGAACCATCAGGGGTAACTCGCTGTGGCGAGTTGGGTTGCTCGCCTCGCGAGCTTCAGGGGTACTACTCGCTATGGCGAGTGGAGGTTGCTCGCCTGGCGAGACATCACAGGTTGCTCGCTATGGCGAGTGGGGGTTGCTCGCCTGGCGAGACATCACGGGTTGCTCGCTATGACGAGTGGGGGTTGCTCGCTTTGCGAGCCTTCTCAAAGGTTGCTCGCCTCGCGAGCCTACTAGGGTTAACTCGCTATGGCGAGTGGGTTGCTCGCCTCGCGAGCTGGTGAAGAGCACTCGCCGTGGCGAGTTGATTGCTCGCTGTGGCGAGCTGCGACAGAACAGTTACGGGGTTACGAAGGTTTTCACCCAAAACCCCAAATTTCATCCTAAACCTTCCAAATTTCGACTATAATGATGTACTAGGGTTATTCTAAGGTCTGCAAACAGTTTTCTACGTCATCGGTGCAGTTTCTCAACATCTAATCACCAATTCATCACTTTTTAACCTAATTCTTAGTTCTTAAATTCTCATGAACAATTCCTAAACATGTTATCTAAAATCATGAATCATAAGCTTAATGAATTGCAATGCTAGGCTCACCCTTACCTTAGAAAATTGAGCAGCAGCCTCTCTTGTTCTTCTCTCCTGTTTTCTCCCTTTTTCTCCCAAAAGCTGAATTGTACGTACTGTACAATTCTAAACCTAATTTTCCTTTTAAACCACTTCTATTCTGTTTTATCTTATTTCATTTAATCCCTCATAATTCTACCTAATTCGAAACAGCCCCACAACCTAATATTTATTTTATTTTGAACCCTTATTCTATTAAATAATAAAATAGACCACCTAATATAATCACAACAAAACACACAAATCACTTAAATATATTCTAACTCGACAAATTAATTAAATAATTGAGACGGGCGTTACAACTCTCCCCAACTTATAGAATTTTCGTCCTCGAAAATTTACCTCGTTCAGGTCTGAGTACCAGCCAAAGCGAAAACTCTCCCCGTAGTCTGAGCCTTCTTCGGCTTCTTGCATTGCGAACCAATATGACCTTCTTCATTACAATTAAAGCACACGATGTCATCATGTTTGCATGCCGTAGTAGCATGTCCCTTCTTACCACAACGGTAACACCGCTTCACATCTCCCGTACAAGCATTACTCTTGTGGCCTTTTTCTCCACAGTTATAGCAGACGACCTCTGCGGGAGCATCTTCCTTCTGAGGTCTCCTCTCACCATCTACCTTCTGTTTACCCTTACCAACCGGGGCGCTGTACGGCTTATCACGACCTTGTTGGCGCTTACCCTTCCGCTCCTTCAGAACCTTATAATGAGCTTTGGTGTCCTCCTCATAAATTCTGCAGCTACTTACCAGCTCGGAGAATTGACGGATCTTCTGATACCCAATTGCTCGCTTAACCTCAGCACGCAAGCCATTCTCGAACTTGATACACTTGGAGAATTCAGCAGTCTCAGCAGTGTAGTGCGGATAAAACTTAGCCAGCTCAACGAACTTAGCAGCATACTCCGTGACTGACATGTCGCCTTGCTTCAGCTCCAGAAACTCAATCTCCTTCTTTCCGCGAACATCCTCTGGAAAGTATCTATTCAGGAATTCCCTCTTGAACACAGCCCAAGTAACTTCACCCTCGTTCTCCAGATTCGGACGAACACTAACCCACCAGTCATCAGCTTCCTCGGCCAAACAATGCGTACCAAAACGAACCATCTGAGGTGCAGTGCACTCCATGACTCGGAAAATCCTTTCAATCTCCTTGAGCCAAGTCTGAGCTCCATCGGGATCATATCTGCCTTTGAAGGTAGGTGGATGGTTCCTCAGAAACGTCTCCAACATTCGAACTCCATTGTTACCACCAGCGTTAGGTTGTTGCCCAACATCTTGAGCCATCGCTTGTAATGCAGAAGCAAGAGCAGCATCATTTCTCCCAGCCATCTTAGTTCACTACATAACGAGAACGGGTTAGAGAAATCCAAATAGAATTAAACTACCACTCGACACGAACAACTCGATCTACTTGGCCGGACGGACCGACCTGCTCTGATACCAATTGTAACACCCCGTTTTCCCAACATTAAAATTTCTTGATTAAATCAGAGTATCGCATGAACGGAATGCTACATTTCTTAATATACCAAAAACAACGGAATAAAGAATAATTTATTCTAATCAAAAACATTTAAACTTCGCAGCGGATAAAATTCAAATTAACATAATGGTTCTGGCTCGCAGGCCTAATCAAAAATCTAACATAATTCAAAACTACTCTTATTCATGTCAGTTCAAGGTAATACGTAAGGAATAGAAAATACATAAAAGTCCCCATCCTGTTACGTATCAGAGCACCTAAGGACACAGTGAGGGTAGCCACTCACAACAGCAACATCAACTAAAGCGTAAATACCTGCACTTGCCCACGAGGCGGCAATTCCAACAGAAGGGGTGAGATTCACAAAACAAAACATTAAAACATATAATTCAACGATTATATTTAACAACATAACTTCATCATCATAATATCACCACAACAGTCAAGTAACACCTTAATCATAAACAACGCCATATTCATCATCATAAATCAACGTCTTAATCAACAATCTTAGTTCGACTCGACTACGCAACTTAGACTCAACAATGCAACTTAGACATCTTAATCATGCATGTGGTACCATATTGAGTATAAATATACTCCTAGGGCATAAGCCCTCGTCGCCATTGAGCAAAAGCTCCTAGGGCATGAGCCCTCGTCTCTGGATGCATGTGCATGGACTCAACTTCTTAAACTTAGACCTCTCAAATAAATTCCAATATTTGGATTACAACATCGTAAATCTTATAACAATACATGCAGCTTTTATTTAATAAAACATAGCAACATGGCAGCAACGAATCATCATAAGCATTCACATACATCATCTCTTATAATTCAAAGAAAGCATATACTAATGTATAGGTCACTATAACTAATCAACTAGCAGCTCTATAGGTCATCTTAATATTTCAGTACTTAATCTAATCCAGGGGTAATCTCATAATCAATTGTGCGACAAGAGTCGCATTGTTCCAAGAAGGTAGTCGGATACGGGACTACTCGCTATGGCGAGTGGATTCCTCGCCTCGCGAACCATCAGGGGTAACTCGCTGTGGCGAGTTGGGTTGCTCGCCTCGCGAGCTTCAGGGGTACTACTCGCTATGGCGAGTGGGGGTTGCTCGCCTGGCGAGACATCATGGGTTGCTCGCTATGGCGAGTGGGGGTTGCTCGCTTTGCGAGCCTTCTCAAAGGTTGCTCGCCTCGCGAGCCTACTAGGGTTAAATCGCTATGGCGAGTGGGTTGCTCGCCTCGCGAGCTGGTGAAGAGCACTCGCCGTGGCGAGTTGATTGCTCGCTGTGGCGAGCTGCGACAGAACAGTTACGGGGTTACGAGGGTTTTCACCCAAAACCCCAAATTTCATCCTAAACCTTCCAAATTTCGACTATAATGATGTACTAGGGTTATTCTAAGGTCTGCAAACAGTTTTCTACGTCATCGGTGCAGTTTCTCAACATCTAATCACTAATTCATCACTTTTTAACCTAATTCTTAGTTCTTAAATTCTCATGAACAATTCCTAAACATGTTATCTATAATCATGAATCATAAGCTTAATGAATTGCAATGCTAGGCTCACCCTTACCTTAGAAAATTGAGCAGCAGCCTCTCTTGTTCTTCTCTCCTGTTTTCTCCCTTTTTCTCCCAAAAGCTGAATTGTACGTACTGTACAATTCTAAACCTAATTTTCCTTTTAAACCACTTCTATTCTGTTTTATCTTATTTCATTTAATCCCTCATAATTCTACCTAATTCGAAACAGCCCCACAACCTAATATTTATTTTATTTTGAACCCTTATTCTATTAAATAATAAAATAGACCACCTAATATAATCACAACAAAACACACAAATCACTTAAATATATTCTAACTCGACAAATTAATTAAATAATTGAGACGGGCGTTACACCCGTTCCCATACCCATGAAAGCGGGGTTTTACCCTACCTATTGTGGGTATTTTATGCGGGTACCCATTAGGTCTGGGTTCAATTGTCATCCCTAAGACCGTGGCAAGCCTTACGTGTGTTTGGCTATTAAAGGAGAAGAGAAGGCTACTGGTGCGAATGAGTTAAGTGGGGGAGGTGTGAGGTATTACCGCATGACATCGTATTGTGTGGTCCACATCGTATTGCGTGGTCCACATTTGTACATAAGTGTGCATGTTCTCATGAGAAGAAAACCACATAAAAAAACATGGAAATTTTTGTCATTTATCTAAACACCAAGCTAGCTGCAGTTTACTACCACGGGGGAAAACCACACCATCTGTTTAGGATTTGCACTGATGTCAATCTCTCCATGTGGATCAACTGGATAAAATAAGATGTCAACTCAACCATAGTGACACAAAGAGGGTGGACATTGTTGAGTATCGACGTCCATCATCCAAATTAGTCACGATAGTACAGTTCAGCTAGATGAAGCTCATGAACGACGATGTGAGAACCATGTTCTCGATCTTTGGTTGCTACAATACTAAAAGAAAAATCGAGTTGGACGCTTCGTTGGTCATATCTATTGAAGAAGTTCATAAAAGTTTGAAGGGACCAATGAAGACATTAGTTACATGACTGTGATCTATTATGTTTTATTTTATTACATATTTTATGTTATTGAATTATGTAGTTAAAATAAGTATATGTAAGTCAGTTTATGAACCTGAATTCTCCTGGAATATATCTATGTTTTATTTTGTTTTTTCTTTCTCTTTTTCGTACAAATTTATTTTTGTCTACACAGAAGAAACACATTGAAGAAATACAAAGATAAATGATTTTTGAAGATCATCATCATGCTGTCAAAAATCTCTCCGGTGAACTTTACGCTAAATATGTTCATTCTTGGTCCAATTTTGTTTCCTCCAATCAGAAGGCTATTAACTTCGTTTCTTTGCTAGGCCTAGCAGGTGTTTGTCGAATACGTTTTGCAAATGGTTTTACATCCATTTTTTGACATCTTTGTACTTTGGCCCATTAGTTGGCTTTAAATAAAATATACCATTTTGATTTTCCATGTCTTTGTTGTCATAACTAGACCACGTTAAAAAATTATTATTTCCTGACGCTATCTTTGTTTTTGTTTCATATGTAACGCCAGTTTTAATTATTTAAATTATTTTATATAGTATAGAGTATATTTATATGATTTTGTGTGAATTAAGTGATATTCGAGATATTATGTGATTTATGTGATGTGTTGTGACTTATTTTATTGTTTAATAAAATAAGGTTTGAAAATAAAATAAATGTTAAGTTGTGAGTTTGTTTTAGAATTAGATTAAGTTGAGAGGAAATAAGATAAAATAAAACAAACAAGAAGAGGTTTAAAAGGGGGAAATAGGTTAGAATTGTACAGAACGTACAATTCAGAGTTTTGGGAGAAAAAGGGAGAAAACAGAAGAGAAGAACCGGAGAGGCTGCTGCTCGAATTTCTTAAGGTAAGGGTGAGCCTATCATTACAATTTCATTAGAACATGTAGTTCATGATTATAGTTAACAATTCTAGGTTTAATTCATGAGAATTAAGAATTAAGAGTTAGGTCAAAAAGTGGTGAATTGAGGATTAGATGATGAGAAATTGTACCGTTGATGTAGGAAACTGTTTACAGACCATAAATTAACCCTTAAACATTGTATTAGTCAAAATTCGGAAGAATTAGGATGAAATTTGGGGTTTTGGGTGAGAACCCTCGTAACCCCGTAACTGTTCTGTCGTCGCTCGCCACATCGAGCAGCCAGCTCGCCACGGCGAGTATTCTTCAGCTCGCGAGGCGAGTCAAACAGCTCACCATGGCGAGCAACCCCTAGAAGGTTCGCGAGGCGAACAACTTACTCGCAATAGCGAGCAACACCCAGGAGCCCGCCAGGCGAGTAACCCAACTCGCCATAGCGAGTAGTACCCCTGATGCTCGCAAGGCGAGCAACCCAACTCGCCATAGCGAGTTACCCTTGATGGTACGCGAGGCGAGCAGTTCAACTCGCCGTAGCGAGTAGCCCCTGTAATGGTTCGCGAGGCGAGAGATCCCACTCGCCATAGCTAGTAGTTCTGTATCAGACTACCTTTTAGAATAATGCGACTCTTGTCGCACGATTAGTTATGAGATTACCCCTGGTTTGGAAATTAAGTACTGAGATATTAAGAAGAAATGTAGAGCTGTTAACTGATATTTGATTTGTTATTGTGACCTATACATTTGTATATGCTTTCCTGAATTAAAAGAGATGATGTATGTGAATGTTTACGATTTTACTATGTTTGAGATGTTGATTTCTGTCATGCTGCCATGTTTTATTAATTAAAAGTTGCATGTGTTGTTATAAGATTTATGATGTTGTAATCCAAATTATTGGAATTTATTTTGAGATGTCTAAGATTTAAGAAGTTGAGTCCATGCATATTCATCCAGAGACGAGGGCTCATGCCCTAGGAGCTTTTGCTCAATAGCGACGAGAGCTTATGCTCTAGGAGTATTTTTATGCTCAATAGCGACGAGGGCTTATGCCCTAGGAGTATATTTATACTCAATATGGTACCACATGCATGATTAAGATGTCTAAGTTGCATAAGTTGAGTCGAAGTTGCATTGTCAAGTCAAACTATTAAGTTGAACTATGATGTTGAATTATGATGTTGTTTAAGATGTTACTTGATTTATGTTATGATATACGACGAAGTTATGCTGTTAAATGTAATTGTTGAATTATATGTTTAATGTTTTGTTTTTGAGAATCTCATCCCTTCTGCTAGAATTGCCGCCTTGTGGGCAAGTGCAAGTGATTAAGCTTTTGTTGCTGTTGCTGTCGTGAGTGGCTACCCTCACAGTGTCCTTAGGTGCTCTGATACGTAACGGGATGGGAACCTTTATGTTTAATTTCTATTCCTTACGTATTGATTATAATTTAAGTTTTCAGTTGATTTATGTTGAGACGTATTTATGAGGTCTGCGTGCCAAAACGATTTGTTAACATTAAATTTTATCCGCTGCGATGTTAGAACAATTTTGACTAGAATAAATGTTTATTTATTCCCTTTTTGAGAATTTAATAAAATGTAGCATTCCGTTTTATATGATACTCTGATTTATTTATGAAATTTTGAATTTGGGAAAACGGGGTGTTACATCATACGCCAAGTTCCTTTTGTCTCGATTTAGACTACTCTTGTATTATTTTGACTTCCTGCAGCACAGGCTTACACCTCTTCATATATTTGCAATTTATCCTGAATATTCTCTTAATAGGAGCCAATTCTTCGATCTCGTAGGCACCATTGGAAAATATTTATACCACTTCGAATGGCCCTTCCCACCGAGGTGACCATTTACCCAAGACTCTATCTTTTTTTGTCCATAGGTAGCAGCGCTTTCCAAACTAAATCTCCGATGTTAAATGACTTTGGCTTTACCTTTTTATTTTAAACCTTGGCGACACGCTCTTTTTTTCTTACAAGTTCTCCAGTGCCGTCAGCCTTTCTTCATCAAAATCGACCATTTCATGTATCATCATGTTCCAATAATGATCTGATGGGATCTCCATTTGGCTATGAACCCTGGCTGACGGTACATGTTGAATTTTCGCGTGTTTCTGGCACTCTTGGCATCCTTTTGCAAACTCAATATAGTCTTTCAACATGGATGGCCAATACATTCTGATAGCTCCGCAAGTGCACGGAAATATCGGTTTTAGTATAAAATATGTCGAATCCCACAGAGACCAATGTCAAGTATCGTTATCTATTGTCACGTTGTTTATCTAAGGCGATGCTAATTAGTTTGGTTGCAAAATTGGGAAAAGTACTTGTTTTTAATTACTTTAAATGATGAGAGTCTGGAATATAATTCGTGTCGGCCGTTGATGCTTGCTAAATTGTATTTTATTATTGTAACAGGAAAATATTTTCGCGCGTTAAAAGGATTAAATTAAAGGGGTCGTCAGCTTTCGCGTGTACGACACCGAATTTTGACTTTGTAATCTATTCGACTGCTTTCACGAGTACACCTTACAAATTCAAAACTCTCTTTGAAAAAACAATCAATTTACGTTTGAAAAGTTATTTTTAGTAGAAATTTTAATTTAAAGGTCCTGTTAGCTTTCGCATAACCGGTACCGTATTTGAAACTCACAGACGCCAGCTTTCGCGTGTACGACTACAAGTTTAAAATAGCGTTTTTGAAAATTAGTATTTCTAAATTAATTAAAAAGAACGTTGTCGCTGAATTTTAAAATTAATTCCTTAAAACTCTACGGAAAGATACAGGTTTCATTCTTTCGATATGAAACCAGTATCGCGTTATTCCAGTTTTGACTGTGAATATTTATCGTTAAAAATCAGAATTTTCAGACTTAAAAATAATTCTTGTTACAATTACTAATCATACCATTTAACAAAGTATCATTAGTACGACATTCATCACATTCCGGGCTCTATGTAAATCTACTCAGACATAATTGAATAATAATCTAAACTTAACTTTAACAAATTCATATTCATACTGAGAAGTGAGTAAAGGAATGAAACCTGGTAATGTTGGAATCTTTAATTGAGTACAATTCCACTGCTACAGTTGAAAGTTATACCAATATAATATTGAAAGTTATACCAATATAATATTGAAACATAACAGCCGCGGCGGTAGAAAATTGATGATTGGAATTGGATTACAACGGCACTATTATGAAGCAACAACGATGGAATAATAATAACAGCAGTAACAACGAACACGGAAACAACAAGTTTGGAATTTAATTTTGCAGCAATAGTGGAAAGAACGCTGCTCTCCCCCCTACAAAATACACTCCTGCTCTGCAAGCTTTCCAAATTTACCCCTGCACAAGTTAACATGCGCAGCGCAAGTTAACATGCGTTGCGAAACTTAACTCACGCAGCGCGAGTTAAGTTGCGCAAGGTTACTGTTTTTGTTCAAGACCAATCAGTCCAAACTCCAAACACCGCTTTCTTTCCCTCCACCTTCAAAAACCCAAAAAGTGCGATTTTTTGGGTCAAAATCCTCATCCCAAATCATTGCAAATCGTCAGGAAGCAAGTTTCTACGCTCATCAAGCACCAAATATCAGGTAATGTATCATAAAAACTCATCTCATTTTGCTGGTTTTTGAGCTTGGTTAGGCTGTTTTTCGTAGGCAGTAGGCATGGTGCGCAAGTTAACTTACGCAGGGCGTATGTGCTGCGCTAGTTAAGTGGCGCATGTGTTAATGTGCATGTGTGACTTAAGTCACGCACTGTACACAGTCCATATCTTTTAATTTTTTGCTTCATTTTTTTTCTTGGTTAGCTTGTTACACAAGTAATTTATTTATTCTCACTTTGTAAATTATTTTATTCAATAGATATATAGGGAGATGGTTGACAATGTCGCGGGTGATGACGTTGAACCAAAACCGGCCAAAAATGAAGCTTCCGGCGATGCTTCCGGCAAAAGGTTTTGACGATGTCTAACCAACCATTAATGTCAAACCGTTTAAAGTCAACATTCCATTTCAAGCTCGCATTGGTCAAATTGAAGAACCTAAACCGGTACCCATCGGTGTTCTTTGCGAAGGTCGCGACACCGCTTCTTTTTTCACAACAAATGCAAGATGGAGAGAGCGAGAAGAGTTACTTGTCTGGGTTCGCCGACAAAGCGTAAGGGCCAGATTTAGTGTTTGTATAGATAAATCCGTTTTAAAAAGACCGTACTTGACGATGCAATGTGAAAGGAGTGGGATATACAAGCCACCTAAGACGAGGAAGAAACCAAACATCGAAGGCATCGGCTCAAGGAAATGTAATTGTTCGTTTAGGTTGAAAGGTTTCTTTGATAAAGAGACAAATGATTGGTGGCTTGCAATGCTTTGAGGAATGCACAACCATGACTTGGATGAGAAGTTAAAGGGGCACCTTATTGTGGGAAGGCTTAGTGCTGAGGAGAAGAAAAAAGTTATCGACATGACAAAGAGTTTCACGGTGCCTCGGAATATCCTCACCAATTTGAAGAAAAAAAACAAAGAAAGTGACATAACTATCAAACAAGTGTACAATGTGCAAACAAGATGGCGAAAGGGGGAAAGAGATAACATGACGGAGTTGCAATTCTTGATTTCGAAGTTGGTAAAGCATAAATATGTCTATTACACAAGATGCAATAGTGAGGAAAGCACTCTTGAAGACATATTTTTTCCTCATCCAGAGTCAATTAAATTGCTCAACACCTTTCCGACCGTTTTGGTCATGGACTCCACTTACAAAACCAACAACTACCGAATGTCGTTGTTTGAGATAGTTGGTTGCACCTCTACAACAATGACGTATTCCGTTGGTTTCGCCTTCCTTCACTTTGAACTAGAGGACAACTTTTCTTGGGCACTTACGATGTTGAAAGGTCTTTTGTCCTCAAAAGACAACATGTCTAAGGTGATTGTCACCGACAGAGATGGTGCTTTGATGAATGCCGTTGGCACAATTTTCTAAAAAACATACACCATGCTTTGCTATTTTCATATTGGGAAGAATGTAAGGTCTAAGTGCATCACGGATTGTAAAGTTCACCCAAAGCCTCCTAAGGATGCAAAAGTTGACAAGAAAGAATTGAAGAAGAGCAAGGTGAAGATTAAAGAAGTTGTTGAGAAAGTCGTGATCGCTTGGAGTGAGTTGGTCGAATCACCTACGGAGGAATCATATGCAAGTAATTTATTGAAATTCAAAGAGGTATGCATGCCATTTCCGGAATTCATAAAATATGTTGAAGAAACGGTTTTGAACCTTAAGGAAAAATTTGTGAGAGCATGGACGGATAAAGTCTTGCATCTAGGGTGTAGAACCACCAACATTGTTGAATCGGCTCATGGAGTGTTGAAAAAATATTTGAAAGAATCATATGTTGACTGAATTTAGATTATTTAATCCGAATTGCACTTACACCCTATGTGAATTTGGATTATATAATCCGAAATGTACTTACACACTATAATATTTAGTTGAATTCAGATTATTTTAGCATTTAAATGAACATCTTTGGTGTAAAGTAAAACATAATGAAAATTTAAATAATATATATTATTTAAAACATTATAAAACTACTCAAAACACGTAATTAAATATAACATAACACATCATCACATATCAGCTAATTTTATGTCATCATATGGTGCGCTCAGGAGTGCCCTGACCTCTTCGTACTTCCTGGGTCAGATTAAACTTTTTTGAAGTTGTTCAACATATCTGACTAAAGAAGCATCTAACTCAATCGGCCATCTAGTATTGTACTGACCAAAGATCGAGAACCTGGTCCTCACATTGTCTTCGTTCATGAGCTTCATCTGACTGAGCCGCAAGCCCCCATATGAGTCTGTCTATGGACATCGATAATCAACACCATCTTCCCTCCGTGTGTCTCTGTAGTTGAGTTTGAGGTTGATTTGATTCAGCTGACCCTTTAACCCGGAGGGTGACATCAGTGTGAATCCTGAACAGATAGGGTGGTTTTTCCCCTGTTGTAGTAAACTGCAGCTAGCTTGGTGTTTGAATCAAAGACATAGTTTTTCATGATTTTTTTTCTTGGTGTGGTTTACTGGTTATGAAAAGTGGGACACTTATTTATAGGTGTTTCTGGGCGTCCTGAACCACAAAAATTATCGGTGCAATGTGGACCACACAAAAAGAATCATATTTCAGATTATATCATCCAAAATATCTCTCACCATACATAAGGTACACAATTTCTCTCATTTTTCACCAGTATCGTAAAAATTTGGATTATATAATTCGAAAACCTATGGATGATTTCAGATTATCTAATTTGAAGTTAGTCAGTTTCTTGGTCGGTGGTTTTCACCACATAAAACATGCTTTCAAACGTTTTTTGGATGGTGGTCTCACTACTATAAAAATGGGCTTATATAGCGCTTTTTTTTTTGCATTAGCTAGCGCTTTGAAAACGCTACTGTAAATGGCCCTGGTAAAAGTAATATAGCACTTTTTTGTGTAAAAAGCGCTAGCAAAGATTCTCCTTAGATAGTGCTTTCAATAATAAACGCCATCTAAAAGGCATTTAAAATAACACATGCACTACTAAAAAATAGTGTTTTTGTTTTAAAACGCTATGTATTACTAGGTTTAGATAGCGCTTTATGCATGAAAAAAGCGCTAGAAAAAGCATTAATTTTTTTTTGTCAGATTTGTTTTTTTTTTTTTTTTTACAAATAGCGTTTTTTGTTAATTTAAAGTAAAATATATATATATAATTTTTCTAAGGGAAGTATATATATTTTTGGCACATTAAAATTGAGACTATTATTTATCAGATAAAACTTAAACATATATCATCAAAAATGTATGTATATATAGCATAAAAGTCAGAAATGTATTAATTGTAGTTATAACCTATGTAACTATTTTTCCCGATAAATAGGCCTCAAATATTCACCATTTTTCACACCTATATCTCACACTCTCTTCCCCCTCCCCTCCAATTTCTTCTTCAATAATGTGTTTTCATCGTTGCCCTTTCATAAAAATAAGCCTCTTTGAAAACTTAGGGATTGTATGAACGGTCAATCGGGATGACAACAGTCAATGTGTTTCCAACGCCCCTTTTCATATAAATATTTTTTGGTTTGACTACATTAGTTAGATATTAAATAGTCCTTTTAAAAAACGTTATTAAATAGCCATACCCTATTTAAGATTATAGAAATCTTATATATATATATATATATATATATATATATATATATATGCAAATAATAAAAAAAATAAGTTGGTGATATTTTATTTCTAATCTATTGTTGACCAAAAAATATATATTTGTTGGTCAATATGGCCAATAAGGTAGCGCGCTAGAGGAGGAGGAGGGGGGGGGGGGGGGGGGGGGGAATAGCGTTTTGAAAACGCTTTTGGAGTTTTAATAAAAATGATTTCAATCGAATTGAATATTTGAAAATACACTTGAGCAATCACAACAATTTGCAAAAAGATAAAGCTATGTGCTAATAAGATTCAATGTAGAATTGAGAGATTCACAATACAAATCTTGTTACAGTCAAAAGTTAATAGTTCTTGAACAATTTGTAAAACTTAAACAATTTCAAACCAAACCTCATAAAAATATAACAAGTTATCAAACAAATTCACAATGCATGTGCCATTGAAGAATTGAATAGAATTGAAGCCATTTGATCCAAGCTAAGTACTAAAACCTAATTAAAGGAATTAGATTAATTTTAATCAAAAACAACTTAGATCAACGCTAGTTTCTACCCTAACAATCAACCAATTAACATATGCAATAATTAAAAGTAAAAAGGATAATGAAGAGAGATAGCACCAATATTTTTATAGTAGGTCGCTCTTTTCGTCATCGCTAGAGCTACGCCTACTCTTCTTGATGAATTACACCTTCACCAAGGTCATCCACTATTTGTAACAATGTTGAATACAAATGTGATTACAAGAGTTCCTTGAAACTAATCCTAGTTCTTCAACCTCTATGTAAACACTCCCCCAAACTACAAATAACCTTTGAATTTGGTGCTCCTTGAATCTTTGAACTCTTGATTACCCGTGCACCCCTCTGAACTCTTCACTCAAGTCTTCGATGCTACGTTCGGTAAACGAATCCCTTTAGATTGCAAGAACAATTAGAAAGAACCCCCAAGCTATTTTGAGATGGAATGAAATTATTCACTTCACTTTGGAACCTTGATTAACCCCAACTAATTTCCTTGAAAGAACCAACTTACAATCCCTATAAGCACCCTAGCAAATCAATGTGACTCAATGTACAAAGTGATTCTAAGAAAAATTGTTTAATCTTGACGAATTTATGAACAAAGATTTTTTTAGACTTAGAGTAAATAGTTGCAAATGATTCAATAATTTTGGGGTTATGAAGAAGTGAGTATATATAGAAAAGGAGGGCAAGAGCAAATTTTCGTGCAAAAACAACTAAGTGAATCGATTCAGACAACAAAAGTGCAAACCAAAGACTTATGAAGATTGATATGATTCAATCCTTTGTGAATCGATTCAGTTCAATTCAGAGAGAACCCATGATATGACTCAATAAATTGTGAATCGATTCATCATTGATCCGATTCAAAAACTTGTGAATCGTTTCATTGGAAATCAGAGACTTCTGATGATATGATTCACGTATCAATGAGTCGATTCAGTGACCTAAAATATGAAATATGACTAAGTTTCAACAATGCAACTAACACACAAGACACAAATGAATATAAGACAGTGAGACATTGATGCTCGATTCTTTTAGCAAGACCTCAGACTTAGAAAAACAAGTAAGAAGACGATTATCAAAAGAGTAAACTAAAACATCATGAAACACACATAAAGTTAAAAACTATGTGCTTCAATATCCTCCTTTTTTATGATATCAAACCACATTAATCATAGCTCGCCCTGAAATATATAGCATACACACAAATAAAAACAAAAACAAAACGAAGAACGGAAAAGAAAAAGAAAAGTAACAAGGACATCAACATTTCTCCCCCTTTGACAACGTCAAAAGGGGTAGTAATCAACATATAACTAATAAGAAAAATCCAAGAAAGGAGGCGTTCGATCAAAGGCGCTCGTCGACGGCTTAGATCGGTGGCCCTCAATGCGTAGTGTTAGGAGCTAAAGCCCGTCTGCAAAGAGTGTGGCGTCTGTTGATGATCTAAGACAGACGACCCTTGAAGTGTTTCTTTATGAGGCTTTGATTCCGCTTGCGAGGAGGCAACTCCCGACTGTGAGTTAGTGGGAGTAGTTGGCATTTAATGCTTTGGACGGAACATTCGAGGATGCGAAAATCGCTCAGTTTCATTCTTCATGTGTTTGGCTTGTGCATTGTATGTGCTCCTGGGAAACGTTACGCGTGAATGAGTCTTTGAATGTGTTACATTTTTCCCAAGCCCATTGTCAGCTGTTCAGATCGTGGCTCTTTCTTTTTGCTCGATCTAATCTGTTTGTGTGGATGGGTCTGAGGCTATTTAAGGAGAAATCTCTCTTTGTTTTTCCTCGTAACTCTTTAATCCCTTATAGCATTGCTTGCTGAAAAGGACGTTTAACGTCTTTCTCGTGCCAGCTTGTTTTGATCTTTTTTTTCTCTTCGTTCTTTGTTTCAAATCTGATAGTGATGGTTTTCTTCTTTTTGGGTCGTAGAAGAAAATTTTATGTGTTTTTCACAATGATTTGTGGAGATGAAGAAGAGGTTGAGGTTTTTGAAGAATCTTTTATTCCTTAGTTGGATTTGATGATTTCGTCGGTGGCCCTCATTTCCTTACAAGGAGTTTTGGCAGACATAGTGAGTGTTGCAGCTGAGACGGAGGACTCACCTTGTTTCGCCCCGTCAAGACGCAAGCTCGCCTCATTTCGTCCCATTATCCGGATCGATTTGAGGGTTGCCAGGAGCAGCTTCGACCTTGGATTTAAGAACGGAGATTTGGCAAGGCATTTGTCGTGGATTTAAGCTCCCCCTTTGAAGTGAAACTTAATAAATAGAGATTTTTAGGGAAAAAATAATAAATTTTGCATTGATATTCTAAAGTCAGAATTATTTTGAGACATACAAAAATTGAGTAAACCATCAAATTAGTCCCTATCTTTGTAAGTGATTCTCAAATTAGTCTTTGACTCTATTAATATTTCAAAATAGTCTCCGTCTTTGTGAAAAGTTTCTCAATTAAGACCCCGGTCATGTGAAAAAATCAGAGAAACATAAGTCTAATTGAGAAACTTTTGACTGAGACAAGGATTATTTTAAAATATTGTCAGAAGTTTCTCGATTAGACTCACATTTCTATTTTTTTTCACACGACGAGTGACTTAATTGAGAAATTTTGACAAAGACAGGAACTATTTTGAAATATTAATAGAGTCAGAGACTAATAATCACTTGCAAAGATAGGAACCAAATTGGTGGTTTACTTTAAAAAATTGCTAAAAATACAATTAGAATAAGACGAAGGGAGTAATTTGTTACTCTATCAGAGTTTGATATACTCCCTTTGTCATAAAAATTTGATTTTTAACATTTTTTCTCTGTCTCAGTATAATTGTAACTTTAGAATATCAATGTGTAACATTTATTATCTTTTTCGATTATTATTAGCCCGATTAATTATAGGGCTCTTGGCCTTAAATATTAAGCCCGAATTTTAATAGGGCTTATTAGCCCGGCCCTAAAAAGCCCGATACCCGTTAGAGTTAGCTCGAACGGGCCGCGGGTAGCCTGTTAGCCCGCATAACAAAAAAATCCTATAAATTATATATATTTTTCAAATAATTCTTTACTTAGTTTATTATCAAAGTAAATAGTAAAAGTGAAAATTCAATGAATTAATACAAATATAAATGTAATATAAAATTATATTTACTTGTTTCGTTATTTATAATTTTAAAGATCGAATATATAAATATCTATAACCATAACATATCTAATTTATTTAAAATTGTTTTCCTGCCGTTTTAGTTTACGACATGTGTACGAAAATATTTACAATTTATTTTTGTGCTAGACATTATTTAGACATATTATTTATAATAAAAATTATAATAGTATTTTATAGTACTTTTTTTTATAAAAAAATGTAATTTTTGATACGGACCGGCACGTTAGCTTGCGGCCCGTCTAGGGTCGGGTTCGGGTAGTATATTTCAAACCCGTTTTTCAACCGGGCTTTTTGGTCCGGCCTGATAAAGCCTGAAGCCTGTTAGGGCCGAGCCGCCCGTTTTGACATACTTTACTAACTACAATTAATATAGATATTTTAGTAAACAATACTAGTTTTATTATTGAAATTAACACAATAAATTATTTATTGTGCAAAACTTAAACGACTATTATTTTGAGAAAGATGGAGTAGAACTTTCGTGTCAAATCAACTCATAAAATTAGAGTAATGATTTTGTATAACAATTTTTGTGACAACCATTTTTTCTCTCTTTTTATTGGTAAAAATCAATAGAAAAAGAAAGGAAAAAAACAAAAAGGATAAAAACATCTGAGTATGAGCCAAATAAGTTGTCTAAATATTGTACAAAACCCCTTATCATTTCTCTAAAATTATATGCCTAGTCCCTATGGGAGTATATTTGTAAACACTTGAGTGGAAAAGAAGTTAGAGAAACGGAACTTACGCGTGCGCATTGAACAAAGCAGGACCGAGTAACGAAGAGTTTTGTTTTAAATCAAAAACTGATGAGAGATCAACTTCAGTTTTTCAATCGTTATCTTCAAGTAACCCATATTTTCAAGATCATTTGAGTATTCAGCTTGATCATGGGTAACGAATTTCCTCCAACCCATTTTTTCAAGATCATATGTGATCAAAGCCTTCATCAAGGAAAGCTTGTAAGCATCCACTTATTTACCTTTTTCCCCCCTTATATCTCCCCATATGGCTAACGAAGAATTTATGTTGTGCATATAATTTATATTGTTTGTTTATATATTTGTTTCCCTTATAGCTAGGCCATATCATGCATTTTATTATATTAATATGGTTTAACTTATTGACAGATGATACCAAGAAAGTTTGTGGACAAACATGGAGAGGGTTTATCAAATGCTATATATCTAAAGACTCCAAATGGTGCAAAGTGGAAATTAGCTTTGGTAAAAAGGGATGACGAGATATGGTTTGAAAAGGGTTGGAAAGAATTTGCAGAGCATCACTCTCTAGCTCATGGCCATCTTCTACTTTTTAGATATGAAAAAACTTCCCATTTTCATGTGCACATCTTCGATAAGAGTGCCTTAGAGATAAAATACCCTTTCCAAAGAGGTGAAGCCAAAAGGGTATCCAACGATCTAGGCAATAAACATCCAAATGATGAAGATTTGGAAGATTATATAGCAAGTAAAAAGAGAAAAGCCAACTTGTCATTAGAATTTAATCAACCATCTGATATTGGAAGCAATAGCTGTGTTAAAGATGGGAAATTGGAAAAGGTAGCAGCTTTGAATCATATTGACAAAAAGTGTAAAGGTATAAGAATTTGTGTTCTCAATGTCTCATGAATCATGCATACCTCACATGTTAGCCTAAGTTATTAGCTTTTCATTCTTAATTTACTTTCACTTTTTGATTGGTTAAGTTTCATTTTATGGCATGCAACTCGTTCAATTTTTAGAATAGATCAATGAAATTATGGCTTAGGGTGTTTGAATGTTGCAGGAAAGCAATTGGCAATTGCTAAGAAAGTTACAACCTTTGACAGAGCAAACTCTATGAGAACTTCTAATCCATCCTTTATTGTTGTCATGCGTCCATCATACATTGATGCTGCTTGTAATCTGGTAAGCTGCAAATAAAGATTTTGCTTAATGGTCATAACTTTTTTTAATGGACGAAGGCCGTTCTTTTTTGTTTGTGTTAATCCTCCGGTTCTTAGGAGAAGGGGGCCTGATAATCTGAAGTTCGGCCGTGAAGAAGTATAACTTAGCCAAAAATTGTTGCACCCAAAATTGAACTCAGGTTCTCCTGAATGATTCGTCCAAGAAAAACAACTATAACAAATGACCAAATTTTACCCATTAAGTAGGGTCAATAGTATTTATCTTTAGTTAAATATATTTCGTCCCTATAAACATCACTAATCAAAATTTAGTCCAGACAATTTTATATGGACTTAACTCGGATTTGTGGTATTTTGTAAGGAGTAAGGACTACAAACATTTTAGTCCTTTTTATTTTGGGTCTATATATAATGTAAAATGGAAAAAAAAAATTCTTTTGAAGAAAATTGGAAACTACTTATTGAAAAGTTCAATGTTAATCTTTATTGCTAATTTGGAAAAGTGTTGAAATGTCGCTATATTGTCATCAGTGTAAAATGTTTTACACTGTCAACAAAGCAGTCAATCATAGGCGTGACTTTTGAAGTAGTTATGATTAAAGTCAAATAGTTTTACACCGATAATGTATTTTGAAATACTATACTTTTACACCGACAATATATTTACTGATACTCAAGAACATTTGTTTTTTCTTTTGCTTGACAGTACATACCAAGTGAGTTTGGTAAAAGACACTTATTAGGTTTAGGCAAAAAGCAAGGAGATATTCATCTTAGGTTATTAAATGGGAGAGTTTGGCCTGCAAGGTACCGAATTAGGAAAGGCAATACAAAAGGAGAAAAATTTGAAATGTATTCAAGTGGATGGAAGACATTTGCAGAAGATAACAACTTGAAAGTTGGTGATGTTTGCACTTTTGAGCTCTTTCGTACTAGCACTATACTTACTTTCATTGTTCACATCTTTAGGGATTCTTCTGAGACATAAAAAATTGAATTTGTCCAATATTTCAAGGTAGGATCATGTTTAATTTTGTTTGGAAACTTTTCCTACATTGTCAAATAAGTTTATTTATCTACCTTGTGCAGAATCAACACACTAAGGAGTGGATTTATTTTGGAATATATATAGGGAATGAAAATCATCTTTACTACCAAATCACCATCACAACCAAGAGTTTCAAAAATATTCCATGCATTCTGTTTGATTCAGTTCATGTTTTTGAACACTACTACTATCAACCAAAAAAATGGTACAACTACTATTCACTTGATGGAATGTAATTCCTACTTTGTCATTTTTCTTCATGAATTTTTGCATTTGTCTCCGATGTTTCTATTTCTTTTATACAAAGAGAGTTTAAAGGTTGAAGTTCCTCTTGTATAAATCAACACGACTATGTTGCCACACAAAGATCGGCATCGAAATTTACCTTGCAAAAACCAACACCACCACCTTGCAAAACTTGGTAGAACATTGGCAACACGATGTTGAATGTCGGTTCATCCTCAACGTTGGCAACACGATGTTGAACAACCATCACAGAGATGGTTGAAGGTCGCTTCCTGCCTCTTGAGGGAGGCTAGCAGTAACCTCCTGGAAGCTTCAAGATCACCTCGGATTGTTGCATTTGTCTCGTCTGAAAAATTCAAAAGTCTATCAATAAAAATCACATGCTCCTTTGTAGTATCAGATATTATGATCAGTACATGTTGCTCCACCTTCACAACCATGCCAGCAGCACCTTTCTAAACAACCTTTTCATTTACTGCAACAATTTTCTAATCATAAATGCAAAAAATAAAAAATATGACCAGATTATACAGTGAACGAAACCAGTAGACTTACATGAAACTCTTTATCCACATTCTTCACCCATTCCTTCACATTCTTCAAATCAACCTTGATGACAATAAAAATCACCCTTCAAGAAATGTTCTTTCTAGCTATCTATTTGCAAATAACTTTGAGACAGTCAAACATAGGTATATATTCTATCTTCATTCTTTTACTTTAATTTTCAACATTTCCGGATCGAGTTCACCCCACATGACATTTTCAGAATCTTAACATTTCCTGTTTGAATGTTTTTTTTTCCTTCCGAAAAACGTACTATTTACTTTCGGGGTTGTTTGATTTTTATCAACTCAATTCATCTGTAATTCTTTATTGAAATTGGCAATCCACAAAAGCAATGAAACTGAAAATTCCAGAACAAAAAGAATAATATAAGCTTTGAAGCATAGAGTAGGGTACAGTAATCAAGCATTTTAATTATAACGAATCAATCTTCTTATTAATATGCAAAATGGAAAGTCATAGTTTAGTTATTCCTCTTGGCCTCTAAACTTCATTATTTGCAAACAGTACTCATTCATAAGATTTTATACTATTATAACTGGCAAGAACATGGCTAGTAAACCTTTTTCAAGATCATATTTACTCAAACCTTCACCAAGGAAAGCTTGTAAGCCTTTAGATTTTTTTGTTAATGTTTATCTTTATTTTTATTTTTATAGAAAAGCATGTTGTTTGTGTTTCCATATCTTACAACATGATGTTACTTTGTATTTTGCTTGAAGAAATACGAGAGCTTAGTGCAAACTTTAAATTACTTCACAGGATCACCTTATGATGACATAACAAAAGGATAACATGTATATTTACCATGACATGGTGATATATAAATGTCATGTGATAGTTACTCTTTGTACATATGCATCCAATATAACATTAACTTCCTTTATAAAATAGATTACTTGCTAAAAATGATGGTTGCTCTTTAGGTAAAAAGTAGTATATCAGATTCAGAACCTAGCTGCTTCAATTAGAAACCAAGGAGGCTTCAAAGCAACTGATGTGTTTCAAGCAAGGTTTAGGCCACCAAATTTGAAACTGTGAACTGGTCTTGCCAATTTAATTAGGGAATTTCGTTTCCCACCCTTCTCTCTTTTCATACATCCTATTCAATTTATAATATTTGAAAAAATGAACGGTTTCTGACGGTGTTTTAATGTGTTTTTGAAGGAGTTTAGCTCTTTTGGATTATAAAATCCGAACACCGTAGGACGTGAGAGAAACTAATATTATGATTTGGTTAGTTCAATTTGTGTCGAATAGAGATGTTGTTTCCTGAAGTAATGCAAAATAATTTTATGATTTCTATTGTACATATTAATATGGTGTAATTAATTGATAGATAATGCCAAGAAAATTTGTGGAGAAATACGGAAGAAGTCTACCAAAAGAAACATGTCTAAAGACTCCAAATGGTGGGAAAAGGAAATTAAATTTGGTAAAAGGTGATGGCAAGATATGGTTTGAGAAGGGTTGGAAAGAATTTGCAGAGCATCACTCTCTAGCTCATGACCATATTCTGCTATTTAGATATGAAAAAAACTTCCAATTTTGAGGTACATATTTTTGAAAAGAGTTCCTTGGAGACAAATTACCCTTCCAAAAGAGTTGAAGATAAAACGGTCTCCGATGATCAAGGAAATAGATCTCTAAGGTTCTGTTTGGTAAAAATAGCGGATAGCTGATAGCTTATAGCTTATAGCTGATAGCTGATGACTTATAGCTGATAGCTGATAAGCTAGTTGAAATGTTTGGTAAAATTAACGGTTCAACTAGCTGATAAATGTAAAATTACATAAAAGGATATTCTTAATTCATAATAAAATTTATATTAATGATATTTAAGTATTTAGAATTTTGTAATTTAAATTTACTTGTTTGAAAAAATAATTTAAGTTTATTAACTTAATATATCTTTTATATTATAAAATAAACTTTATTTGCTAAAAATTTATTTTATATTTATTTTCATTTAAGTGTTTATACTTTATAAAAATTGACGGTTACTAAATGTATTATTTTTTGACGTAAAAATTGGCAAACACTATCATACCCTAATTTTTGACCAACTTATTTTTTTATTTATTTATTCGTACGTTGTTTGTCTTCAGTTGGTCGTTCGCGCGTTATTCTCGTAATATTTGCTTTTGTTCGTATTTGTGGTCGCATGTATTTTTCGTTCGTCGTTTATTTTTTTAATGTCGCTCGCGTAGTAATTTCGTAATTTTTACTCGCGTTTGTGTGTATTTTAGTGTAGCGTAACGTTTGCGTTCTTAAAGTTCATTTTATTCACGTCGTCGTTTTATTGTTTTAATTAGTGTAAAAAAGCCGCGTATCTCAGTCGTTTCAGACGAAATTTCGGCAGAGAGGTATTTTAAAATACCTCATTTTTTGGTTCCGACGGGACATTTTTATTTTATTATTTAATTTTCGTTTTATTATTTAATTATTTATTTAGTTATTTCTTTTTCCATTTATTTAACTTGTTGTTATTGATTTATCTGTTTTATTATATTTTTAAGTCATTTGGTACACATGTCACTTTGTTATTGGTCCTGTTCAACTTTTTCCCCAAGTTTCAGCCAAGGGTATTTTTGTCCATTCCATGTATCAGATGATTAAGAGTGTGTATCAGAGTCAGTCAGGCCAGGCACACTTTTCAACACACAAACACCACCCAAAATTCAACAGCAAAAAAAAAGATCAAAAACCCAAGTTCTAAAAATTTTTCATCAAGAACACTCATCACTGAAAATTTTCCAGAATCATTGTCCAAACAAAATCATAAAAAAAAAACACTACAACATTTTCATGAACTAACAGTAACATCACTAATCTTTTTCATGAATCCATAGATCCATACAACAATCCACCAATCCGAACAAACACTCACAAATTCGGCCATCAACATATAATCACCAACTCACAAACAACCAACACAAATCAGATTCAAACATCAACCAAATCACAACCAACGCAAACGGCCAAACCGAATCACCACAAACTCAAGTCGAAAACAGCAAGGCAAACCAAAGAGGAACAAAACGAAATCGAAAAGGAACAAAGAAGGCAAGGAATCCGAAAACAACAAGAATCAAAAGAAGAAGTAGCAAACCGAAACAAAGTAAGAAGAAAACGAAAAAGAAGGTGAAGAAGAAAAGAGGTAAAAGGTCCATTCTTGTTTTTTTTTTCTTGAAGTTTCAAATGTAGATCTGCTCCGTTTGGCTCTCCTTTTCGAAAATCTAACACCGGATTCATGCTTAGAACTAAAAAAAGAGTTGGAAAAGTGTTTTTGTTTTGAAAAAAGGGGTGGTTTAGACTTTCCGGTGCGGCGGCGCCGCCCTGTTGGGCCGGCCACCACCGCGCCGGAGCGGGAAGAACCGAACGGAGAAGACAAGGTGGGGCTACTTCGGCCACCGTCTGGTTTCTAGAGAGAAGCTCTGCCAGAGCTTCTCTCTCTAAAACCAAGTGAGAAGTTTTTTTTTGTGTGTTATGTTATTTTTTGGTTGTTTTTTGCTTTTATACTATCTTTGTTCACTTAATCCCATGCCTGCAAGCCTGATATGTTATCGTGTTCCTTCATAATTGAAGCCGTCAGATTTGGACAATACCAAGATCTGACGGCTAGAATCTGGTTAGCGTTCTAATCTTATGCATGTTTTCTTTTGTTGCCTGCGGTGTTCCCTTACTTTGCCTACCTTCTGATTTGGATCTTGTGATTGTGGTGAAGTAACACTGTGACTAAGTCTGGACCCTTTGATTCATCAAATGGTCCAGATTTAACCAGCCTAAGTTTTTTATTTATTTTTATTATTTTCTTCTCTCTACTATTTTATTATTAGCACCCTCCTTTTACTTTAAAATCTTTTTTTTCTTTCTTTATCTTTAAAAAAACCATTTCTACTTTGTTTATTTTAATTGTCTAATGTTCTTTATAATTTTTGCATTATCCTTAATCACTATCTCATACATTTTTTTTCTTTTCATTTATTTTGCCATTATTTGTTATAGTAAGTATAATAGAATTTGTTGTAATTATTGCATGTTTATTTTTTTCGTCATTCATTTTATTTTTAGTTTGTAAGTAGGAAATTGATGTAATTTATTTTTACGCATTTTTTTCTCTTGAGACCATAGAATGTATTTAGGGTATGTAATATGTAACCGGCACACGCACCGACACACGCACCGACACGCGCACCGACACTCCACTTTATTTATCGCTTTACGCTTATTTATTTTTTCCGCCGTTACGCGATTTCGTCGTTAGTTTAGAAAATATTTTCATCCAAAAAAATAAAAAAAATCAAATTCAAGTTTCTTTTAAGTAAACCTTGGTTTGTAATCCAAATGTCTTTCTTTTTTATTTTCCTTAATCAAATGTTAATCAATTTAATATCCACATTAGACATGAATTTTGTATATTTAAAATTAATCAACTTCATCGTATTTTCTTCTTATGCCTTGAGGCCTCTCATCTCTTCTTAAAATCTTTTTTCAACAAATGTTAAAATCAATTCAACTCATCAAATAAGTTCTTTAGCCGAACTACTTGATTTTGATCCCGATTTATTTGGGTAAGTAGGCAAAGGGTTTCGACCCTTCCAAATCAATAAAAATAACCAAAAACATGCTTCATCTTTCTCCTTTCTTTCACTTAAACTCTTAAACTTTTTTTAATAAGTAAAATTAATTTAGCGCAAGATTAGAGAATAGGTAGAAGGTTCCTATGGGATACCATAGTCGGTTCGGGTGCCTAACACCTTCCCCAATCGAAACCAACCTCCGAATCCAAGTTCTTATAAGGGTTTTTACTCACTTTTTCCCTTCCCGCGAATAAAAGTTGAGAGTTCAATGATTAAAGGTTCAAATCCGATCAATGATTTTGATACCCGAAAATCACGAGCACAAACACTAATGAAATTGGCAAACAATTTTTTTTAGAGGTAAGTTCAGTTCAAAAATAGGAAGGTATATTTTCATTAAATAAAAAAACACATATGAAGGTTATATTGTATATATCTAAAAAAAATAAAAATGAAGTGGATGGAAAATAGATGTTAACGAGGCAATTATATTTTAAGGCACGAGACAAATATCATTCACAGCCAAATTAATTTTCTATATCAAGAAACGAAAAACATACTATGATACTAAGCAAATAAACCAAATATAAAATAAAAACTGTGAACCAAAAAATTGGACTATGAATATAATAAAAAATAGAAACAAAATAGCTAAAAATAAATTGCAACGTAGAAAAACGGAGTACAAATGTCAGAGAATAACAAAAGAAAATCAATTGAAACACCACAGGTTGAAAAATTGTACAATGAAACTTCGAGACATTAAATATAGGAGTAATAAATTATTCAGGGCAAAATTGGATTTTAGATAAAATAGTAAGGGTAAAACTGGAAGAAAATATGATAAGCTATAAGCTATAAGCTCAAACGCTACTTGGAAAGCATATGAAAAATAGCTTATAAGCTCCTGAAATAAGCTATAAACTCGTGGTAAAAAACTTTACCAATCATAGCTTTTTTGGTCAAACGAGCTTATAAGCTATAAGCTATAAGCTATAAGCTAACTTTTTGGCCTTACCAAACAGAGCCTAAATGGTGAAAATTATAGAGCAGTTCAAAAGAGAAAAGCTAACTCCTCCTTTGAATTTTACAAAAGATTAAAATATAAAAAAGCCGTCTGTTAAAATATTTTTTATATTTTACCTTGCAAACTTAAGTTGCCTAAGAGACTTATTTTAACTTTGTAATTTGAATGAATTAGCCGTCTGTATGAGTTGTCAGTCCATAAGGAGTGGTCGGTGGAGAACATGGCGAGATTGGGGTGGGAAGATAGTGGAAATGCGTGGGGCTGGAGGAGGAGTTTGATGGCGTGGGAGGAGGAGAGTGTGAGGGAGTGTTCGGCTTTGTTGAGCAATGTTATTTTGCAGGAAAATATTCAAGATCATTGGCGGTGGCTGCTTGATCCTATTCATGGATATTCGGTTAGCGGGACTTATCGTTATCTAACTTCTGCTGCTGAAACAACGGTTACTAGTGATTACAATGATGTCTGGTATAAGCTTGTTCCGGTTAAAGTTTCAATTTTTGTTTGGCGTGTGCTTCAAGATCGAATCCCGACAAGAGCTAATTTGGTGCGGCGACTTGTTCTTCAACCAAATGATAGTTTTGTGTGTTGCTGGTTGTGGTAGCATCGAGACAACGGATAATCTTTTTCTTCAATGTAACTCTTTTCGGAATGTCTGGTATTTAATAGGTCATTGGCTTGGAATTTCTCTTGTTTTCCCCGGGTGCATTAAAGATTTTTATCTCCAATTTACTCAGACGACGGGCATGCCTAGAACTTCGTACCATTATTTGAAGGTTATTTGGCTCGCTTCAATTTGGATAATATGGAAGGATAAAAACAACCGTGTCTTCAAAAATGCGGTAATTGATCCTCATATTATTCTTGACAAGGTGAAACAGACTTCCTTTTTATGGTTATCTTTGAATGTAATTCATTTAGCTTTTGGTTTTCATGACTAGTGGCGACATCCTTTATTTTGTATGAGTGTCGTGTAATTGTCTTTGGTTTTGTTTTCTTTTCGGTGGTGACACTTATTATAGGTGTCTGATTGTTGTAACAGACTTTTGGGTAATTCACCGATTTAACACACCTTGTGCGGGGTGATTTTATCCTCCTTTGAGCAATATATTTCATTTTGATTTGTTAATTTTTTTTTACTTTAATTAGCTATATTCTTTTTATATGATTTCATGTTTTTATCCATATCTTATGAGTTAAAAATGTTGACGAAAAAATTTACAAAAATTAATAACTGCGATTTTTTTTGTATGGACTAAATAATAAATTTTAATTATTTATAGAGATCATTTATTTAAGGGTAAATAATGTTTACCCCTTGAAATTTGAGTATGTTTTAGTTTACCCTTGTAATATTTTATTAGATTCCAATCTTTATAATTTAATGATTTTATGAAATTAGACTGTACAAAATAAATGATATGAAAGGGGTAAACCAAAACTCACTGAGATTAGAGAGGCAAAAGTACCTTGAATTTTAAATTTGAGTTGAAGAATGTCAAATAGAGAAAAATCTTCAAATCGCAAGGTTAAAATATAAAAAAAATTACAAAAGATCAATTAAAGTTCATTCAAATTACATGGAGTAAACATTATTTAACTCTTTATTTAATTAACCATTTTTTATACTTCCTCTGTCTCTATATATATACGCACCTTTTGTTTATTACACATTTGTTAAGATACGTCGTTAGTGTAATTAATATTACCAAATTGTTCTTTATTTCTGTGTGTATTAAATTTGATTTTTTACTAGTATTAATTAAGGATATATTTAGTAAAAATAATAATAAATACATTTAATAATTTGAAAAAAGATTTATATTTAGAAACAATTTTTAGTCAAATGAGTATTTATATATAGAGACTGAATGAGTATAAAAGAAACAAACACTTTTGATTTTGTCAACAAAAAAAAACATTTTCAATGTGATTTTCGATCCGCTACTACTAGTTCCAAGAAGCCTAGAGAGGTCAGGTGGAAAAATGAACAGAGTTTAGGGTGCGTAGAATATATAGGGTAACATAGTTTTAAATGAATCACAACTACCACAAAATAGAAGAGGCACTCAGTTAAGTAGAAAGCCATTGTTTAGTATTCCTATTGTTTTGATTGGCATCTAAACTTCATTGCAGATTCATGGCTAGTGAATTTCCTCATGTGAAGCAATTTCACTTTTTCAAGATCATAACTACTCAAAGCATTCATGAAGGAAAACTTGTAAGCCTTTGACTTAATTTGTTTTTTGTTCATGTAGTTTATCTTTCTCTATCTTATAATAAAATTGTCTTTTTACTTTGTTTTTTGCTTGAAGAAAACGAGACCTTACTTCGTATATACCCATGGCCAAACCCAACCCATCTACTCAATTTGTTCTCTTGCACCTAGGTTAGGGCATGTCGAGTTGAGCTGTCGATTTTACATCTCTATAACTTTTTTTGAGCAACCTCTATAAAATTGATAGGTGTTGCCTAAGGTAATGCAAAATTAAAATAGTTTATTTGCTAAAAATGATGATTGCTCTTTAGGTAAAAAGTAGTATAATAGATTCAGAAGCTAGCTGCTTCAATTAGAAACTGAGGAGGCTTCAAAGCAACACAGAAGCCTAAAGAGCTATTATCCCAATAAATTTAGGTTTGGCTCGACCCAAACTGATGTGTGTCAAACTAGGTTAGGCCACCAAATTTGTGGCATATGAAACTCTGAATTGGTCTTGCCAATTTAATTAGGGAATTTCGTTATCCCTTCTCTCTTTGCATACATCCTATTCAGATTATATAATCTGAAAAAATGAAGGGTTTCTAACGGTGTTTTAATGTGTTTTTGAGGGAATTTAGCTCTTTTGGATTATAAAATTCGAACACGTGAGAGAAACTAATATTTTGATTTGGCTAGTTCAATTTGTGTTGAGTAAAGATGATGTTTCCAGAAGTAATGCAAAATAATTTTATGATTTCTATTGTACATATTAATATGGTGTAATTAATTGATAGATGATGCCAAGAAAATTTGTGGCGGAATACGGAACAAGTCTACCAAAAGAAACATGTCTAAAGACTCCAAATGGTGGAAAATGGAAATTAAATTTGGTAAAAAGTGACGGCAAGATATGGTTTGAGAAGGGTTGGAAAGAATTTGAAGAGCATCACTCTCTAGCTCATGGTCATCTTCTGCTTTTTAGATATGAAAAAACTTCCAATTTTGAGGTACATATTTTTGAAAAGAGTGCCTTGGAGACAAATTACCCTTCCAAAAGAGTGGAAGCTAAAACGGTCTCCAATGATCAAGAAGATAAATCTCTAAATGGTGAAAATTGTAGAGCAGCTCAAAAGAGAAAAGCTAACTCCTCCTTTGAATTTCATCAACAAAGTAAAATTGGAAGCGGTAGTTGTGTTACTGTTGGGAAATCACAAAAGAAGTCCAAAGGTAAAAAAAATAAAAAAAATGTACGTCTTCATTGTCTCATGCAAGCTTCACAAATTAACATAAACTATTAGCTTTTGTTCTCTTCATTTCATATTATAATTTTTTTCTTTTCCTGAAGTGTCAAGGGATGGAGTTCAAATTCAATTGGAATGGTTGTAGAATAACAACTATAAGAGTAACTTTAATTAAAAGTAAATTTAAACTTCTCCAATTTTTTTTTTAAATTTAAATAGTATGCATCTCATGTTAAGTCTAGTAGTAGGCGTAAACTTTTAGTAGGTTTAAATATTTAGGAACCTGGAAGATGATCGTGAAATATGTGCCTGATAATGTTCCAATTTTGCAGGAAAACAAGTGATTACTGCTGCTGAGAAAGTTACAACTCTTAAAAGAGCAAAATCTTTCAAATTAAGAAATCCATCCTTTGTTGTTGTCATGCGTGCATCATACGTTGAACATAAATTTCTACTTGTAAGTTACAATGACATATTTTGCTCGTAGAACCAATAACCAAATCTTTCTCTACTCTTTACTAGATTAAGGGGTGAGAAATATATAATGATGATTTAAAAATAATTTAACGGTGGTTTTGGCTTCAGACCTTATAGTGTGGTCCTCTTAAGATCTCAAAGATGATTTACATCAATGCAATTTTGGTGGACTAGTTTGGCTTTTACAAATAAAATAAAATAAATTTAACAACCATGTATGTACTACCGACTAAGAATAATCAGAGTATACCACACATTTTTTATTCATTATCATTCGTTTTTTTTCTTTTGTTTGGCAGAATATACCACGAATGTTTGGTAATAGACACTTTGATTTGGATAAGAAAAAAGGAGATAGTTATTTTCAGGTGTTAAATGAAGGAGTCTGGCCTGCAAGGTTTTCTATCAGTAACTCCAGCACAGGACTACAGTTTGAAATCACAGGTGGATGGAAGGCATTTGCAGAGGACAATAACTTGAAAGTTGGTGATGTTTGCAAATTCGAGCTCATCTCTAACACTATACTTACCTTCATTGTTCACATCTTTAGAGAGACAGACAAGGACAACACAAAGTGTTCAACTTCTCAAAGTAGGATCAATTGATGTTTAATTTTCATTTCCAGTTATTTATTTTTTTCATTTGACAAATAGATGTATTCTTCCATCTTATGCAGAATCTTTCCAAATGAAAGAAGAAGCTACATAAGGACAAAGGGAATGGAACTCATTACCGCAAGTCTACAATCAAATCACTACCACCATCAAGGAGTTTTAGATCGTAATGAACCTTAATATCTAGTGCATATGTTTTAGGAACACTACTAAAAATTGAAAACACTATTAGTCTAATTTCTGTAACCGAGAAACTAAACTTTGCATTTCTATACATTACTTGATGGTATATGCTATGTTTCTGAATGAACTATTGCTAATATTATCCCTTGAGTATGTTTTCGTTTTAGTCTTTGTTATGTGGTTTTTTATGATTAAGTTCTGCATATGAGGAAATAAAGCCAAAACAAGGTTTGAGTGTTTGACTTAGATTGATAGAACTTCTACTCGTCTCATTCCAAGTGTGACTAATTAGGTTTAAATTAAAATTTATTTGCTCCTAATGAGAAAAGAAAATGCAATAGAAAAAACATAAAATTCATTATGATGTTGCTTTTTGGTTAACCTTCATCATATAAACTATTACAAAATATTTCAAAAGATAAAAAGTAATCTACCAATTACATGTATGCATTTAACTCCTAATATAGACCAAAATCATCAATTGAATGAATCTAAAAAGTACAAATTTTCTTATAATAGAGACCATTGTAGTATCTTATTTGATGTTGATATAAATTAATGAGTCGGGGATCTAGTTCGTGTGTTCCCTCTGGGTGGTCCTTGCCGTTGTTGTGATCTTGTTGTTGTTGCCGAGTCGTGGTTACGGAAGCCTGTACGATTTTGTTTTGCTGTTGCAGCTGCTCCAACTAAAGATACATCGCTGCAATGATATTTTCTAGCTCTGTCGCCAATAGTTCTGAGATAACTTGCGATTTTATGTTTGATTAGTGTACCTATGTTAGTTTTCTTGAGGCCCCACAGTGGGCGTTAAATGTACTTGCTGTGAGTACAATGTGAGAACGTAGCCTGTGGTTAAGTTAAAGCTCGTAGGTTTTCTGTATATAGTTACACCATGCATTGAGAATGATCCCAACGGTCTTATTTATAGCCCCTTTTAGTCGTAACGACTTGGGAGCTTCCTTTCCAAGCTTAGTTGGTTAGTTCCTATATTAGAAGGCGTGTAGGCTTTATCTTTATCCGCGTACGTTGCCCGTGAATATTAGCTTAATCTGTTACGTTCGGGTTAAGGGAATAGAGCGCCCACGTGTTACTGTATTGGTGCACTTATCCTCAATATTCATCCTTATCATGTAATGAATGAATGTTTATGGTTTATTCCGATATGACAGTCTACTTGAATCATCAGAGGAGTTCTTAGATAGGTTAATAGCGAGCATGTGGGGTTGACGTTGGGGCCTTGTACTTATGCTTTTTTGTTATTAAAATGGGATGGTTGAGAAGGTTCAGAAAATTTATGGTGAAATGGGTTTGGATCAAATGGGTAATGAAGAAATGGGTTATTAATGGATGCATTTTATGAGGGAGGGGGGATATAAGATTGTGGGAAGTCTTGGAAAAAAATCATGAAGAAGGAAATCGATAAGTTGTAGAAAGAAATGGTGAAGGTTTAAATTTTATTCTTTTTTTTTTAATCTGGTTTCTTTGATAAAAATTGATGAAGCATGATGAAGATTAAGAACAAAGGAGGAAAAAAGATGAATAAATGGATAAAACAATTTGGTGTGGATGTTCATTGTTAGATACAATAGATCTTCAAGATTCATTGACTTATTTTTTGACAAATAGATCAAACAATTAATATTAAATTGAAGACACCAACTTGATCAACAAAGACATATTTAAGGGATCTAGAAACAACAATATTATTTATGGGACCAAGATGATACCTCAAAAATGGTTAAGGGACGAAATAAGAGTATTTAAACCTTCTAGTAGTGTTAGCCTAAATAATATACTTTTTTTTTAGAAAATCATGGTTGAGTTGATATTCATGATTTTCCTTTTCTATTTTTATTTTTACATTTTATTGAGGCTTTGGTAACCGTAAGTTTTCTCACGAACTTATAACTTATTTTTAATAACTTATATTAGTATTAGTTTTTGATAAACTAATTCAAATACTCTATAACTTAAAACTTATCAATTTTTCTCTTAATTTTATCGATGCTATCTTAATTGAGTTTTTTTACTTTAATTAACTATATCTTTTTTTATATGATTTCATATTTTTATCCATATTTTATAAGGGTTAAAAACGCTGACGAAAAAATTTACAAACATTAAAAACTGTGATTTTTTTGGTAAGGATTAAATAATAAATTCTAATTATTTATAGGGATCATTTATCTAAGTGTGCAAAAAATAAATTTCTTTACATAGATGACCTTTTTTTTTTCTTTCAGATAAATGATCCTTTTGAAAGATTGGAAATAGGATGGGAGAAGTAGCGCCGCCGCACGTCCGCACCTATACCCCACCTTACTAATTCTTCATTTGGAGATTGAGATAGCCATTTATCATCAACTAATTTACAATTCTCATCAGTATTTCTGAAGTTTTTGAACGTTTCCATCTTTGGCGCCTGCGCTCTTTTTGATCTTCTCACAGCTGCGACCATGACCTTTGATTGGCAGGCCGAGCTAGCTCCAGCCGCTCAAACAATCACTTCAGCTATGGTGGCTCCTCCACCTTCCAAACCGGTGCAACATATTTGTATTTCTTTCGCACAAGCTCTGATATTCGCACCAAAGACCTCATCTAATGATAACTTACCTAAACCTTTAATTAGGGGGGAGTCTATTAGCATCACAATTTCGCAGCAAATTTATGAAAAAGGACTGGATATTTGTAAGCATAACCTAAGGGGTAGATTGGTTCTAAGCAAGGGAGACATGCCCTACACAACCAAGGACATTCAACTAAAGCTACAAAACTGTGGAAGACGATTGGCGAATGGAGCATGCGACCCTTAGGGAGGGGATTTTTTTAGTTCACATATGCCTCTGATAATGACTTGCGCATGGTGTGGGCAATAGGAGTCGTAAACCTCAAGCCGGGGGTTCTAAGACTATTTGAATGGACCAAAGATTTCAACATGCATAAGCAAAGGAACACTCATGCTAAAGTGTAGATTCGTTTCATGGAATTGCCACAAGAGTACTGGATGGATAAGACGTTACATGAAATTGCCAGCGCCGTGGGCACACCGCTTATTATTGACAATGCAACATCCAAGAGACTATATGGTCATTATGCTCGCATCTTAGTCGACATGGATTTTTCACGGAAGATTTTCCAAGAAATCACGGTTGAAAGGGAAGGATACGCTTTTAACGTCGAGGTAACCTATGGGTGGCTCCCTGATTTTTGTTCACACTGCCAAAACATTGGCCACGACGTCACTATATGTAGATGGTTATATATCCTCATCAGGACATTGCTGCACACAAGCAGACAGTTGCACAGGGAAATAAATCGGTCCCAACACCAAAGCAAACCTGGGTCCCTATTGCTAACAACCCTTTCGACATAGGGTCTTCTCTTGCATTCGCTCGCCCTCAACAAGATGTACCAATTTCTACAACAGAGGTACAACACCTTCTACCACCGCAACAGACAGTTCAGGTCCCCGTTCAACAAGATATTACATTCACGAGAGACAAGAACCAAGAATCAGAACACACCAGTCCGGTTGAGAATGTCTCTGATGCTCAACATGACATTGTTAATTTGGAGGAGGAAAATTCGGATGCACAGCTCGATGTAGACACAGATATAAATATTCATGTCGACGAAAATTTGGAGCAAACAAATGATTCCTCATTACCTATTCAGGCAGACAAGGTAAATACTTCTAATTTGTCACAAAATTCTTTCAGTATGCAAATTGAAAATGTTAAGAGATGAAATTATTCGTACTGAAATTACTCATGATGTTCCAATTTTGATGTCGGTCCGAACTTTAGATGTTAGCTCTATAGCTGCAAGTCCTGATGCAACTATAGACCAAACTTTACAGAAAGAGATAGATTTTATGAAAACTTGGCTAGATAAGGCTACTGAAACTGACGTGCCTTTCTCCCCCGTGCTCTCCAAGTCTCAAAAAAATAAATAAGCTTAAGCCAGGTTATCAAACCCGTTCACATGGTCCTCTTTCGACCTCTAAATGAAGATTATTTTTTGGAACTTTGGGGGATCGGTAACAATGATTCCCGGATAGCATTTAGAGATATGTTATATGTTCTCATATTTATAAGGAGGGAAATTGTTGTGCAGACGCTTTGGCTTCTTTGGGGCGTGAGTTGACTGATACTGCTTGGTTCCACATTATTTGTCAATTGATTTCAGTGGAGATAGAAATGGGCTGCCCAACTATAGATTACCGTAGCCATTTCTGTCTTTTTTTTCTGTTTTGTTTTCTGCTTTGTTTTGAGGGTATTGGCCTAGTCCCCCCTCCATTGTACAATTTCTCCCTTTTTTAATAATATTACTACGTATTAGAGAGGCGGTAGAGGATGAGAGTTGTTGTTGGGTACCAACCTAGTTGGAATGTTTCAGCTTCTCCCTAATGCCTAACCTCTCTGTTTTCCTATCAATTTTTTATTTATTTAAGGGTTAAATAATGTTTACCCCTTGAAATTTGAGTAGGTTTAATTTTACCCTTGTAATTTTTTTTTAGATTCCAATCTTGTAACTTAAAGATTTTGTGAAATTAGACTGTACCAAATAAATGATATGAAAGGGGGTAAACAAAAATTCATTCAGATTAGAGAGAAATCTTCAAATTTCAAGGTTAAAATATATAAAAAAATATTACAAAAGATCAATTAAAATTCGTTCAAATTACATGGAGTAAACATTATTTAACTCTTCATTTAATTAACCATTTTTTATATAAAATAAATAAACACTTTCGATGTGAATTTCGATCCGCTACTAGTTCCAATAAGCCTTGAGCTTAGGTCAGGTGGAAAAATGAACTAAAGAACACGCATTTGAAGAACAGAGTGTAGGGTTCGTAGTAGCTAGTGGTAATCAAGAGTTTTAATGAATCTCAACTACCACAAAATAGAAGAGCCATCGTTTAGTATTCCTCTTGGTTCTTATTGGCATCTAAACTTCATTGCAGTCTCATGGCTAGTGAATTTCCTCATGTGAAGCAATTATACTTTTTCAAGATCATAACTACTCAAAGCCTTCATCAAAGAAAGCTTGTAAGCCTTTAACTTAAATTTTTCGTTCATGTAATTTATGTTTCTTTATCTGGTAAAATGGTCTTCTTGTTACTTTAATTTTTGCTCGTATAAAACAAGACCTTACTTGGCATATAAAATAGTCTTGTTACTTTGTTTTTTGCTTGAAGAAAACAAGACCTTACTTGGCATATAAAATAGTCTTGTTACTTTGTTTTTTGCTTGAAGAAAACAAGACCGTAGCATATACCCGTAGCAAACTTAACCCGTTCACTAAATTTTTCCCTCTTGGTTAGGATATGTCGAATTGAGCGATCCGATTTTACATATCTATAAATTTCTACGAGCCATCTCTATAAAATTGATATATGTTGCCTAATGTACTGAAAAATACTTATCATGCATGCTAATATAGTTAATAATACTTATCATGCATGTTAATATTAAATTGGCAGATGATTCCAAGAAAGTTTGTAGAGAAATATCGAAATTGTTTACCAAATGCTATATATCTAAAGACTCCAAGTAGTGATAAGTGGAAATTAGATTTGGTAAAAAATTATGGAAATATATGGTTTGAAAAAGGTTTGAAAGGATTTGCTGAGTATCATTCTCTAGCTCATGGCCATCTTCTACTTTTCAAATATGAAAGAACTTGCCATTTTCATGTGCACATCTTTGATAAGAGTGCCTTAGAGATAAAATACCTTTTCAAAAGAGTTGAAGACAAAAAGGTCTACAACGTTCAAGGAAATAAACCTCCAAATAATGAAGATTGAAGAGCAAGTCAAAAGAGAAAAGTTACCTCATCCTTTGAATTTGGGAGTAGTAGTTGTGCACTTGTGCTAAAGTTGGGAAATCACAAAAGGTAGCTGTGCATTTCATTGACAGATAATGCAAAGGACGTATAAGATTTTGTAAATTCGTCTCATAAAAGCTTCATAAGTTAACCTAAATTATTAGCTTTTGTTCTCTTCAATTCATGTTATCATTTTTAAATAGGTTTTTCTAACCTATGCAATATTGCATAAGGATAAGGTGCAATAAATATCCCACTATTTTCAACATATGCTATCACATTGATTATCTTGTCTTGAAAAATTATAATTTTCTCTATCCTATTAATCATTCTATTTTTATTTTTTTTATAACTTCATACTACAAAAATAAAGTCTACTTCTAGTATTAAATGGATGGAAAAAATGCAAATGGAAGGACTATTGTAACAAAAATTGAAAGGAAATGGAAAGAAAGTATATGGGCACAAAAGAAGAAAATTGTTACATATATTACACCGAAGAAGATAAGAGTTTAATTTCAATTTTTTTTTTGAAAGGAAGAGTTTAATTTCATGTTAACTTGTTTTTGGAGTTCTATATTAACGTAGAAGAAGAAAATTGTTACATATACTTTCACACAATTTTTCAAATGGAACCATGACCACTCTTTTGCTCTAATTTCATGATATAGCTGTCATATGAGAACAAATGGATGAGTTTTGTCCACTTGCCATATCGTTGAAGAAAAAAATTAAAGCAGAAGAAGAAAATTGTGTTACAAATGCCGTTCCAAATGAATGAGTTTTATCACCTTATATAGAGAATCATGTTCCATGTTTTTGTTGTTACAAATGCCGTTCCATGTATATTTATTTTGTAAAAATATAAAATAGAATGATTAGTAAGATAGAGAAAATTATCATTTTTCAAGTAAATGGTAATCAATGTATTAGTCTGTGTTGAAATAGTGGAATATTTATTAAACCATGATCTAATATTCAAAGATAAAAACTTTTTTGGAAACTGGGACATTTAACACGGAGAAGAAACTAAATTGGGCTCCTAGAAAATTACAAACTCTTAAAAGAAAGGAGCCTCGTTAACTTTAGGCTAAGGTTTGACCTATCTCTCACAAAAGAAAAACGCAAAGTCGTGTGATGTCTTTCGACGTCTCGCGTCCTTAGGAGCAAAGCCACAACAAGTGATCTCTCTGTATTCTCCTTTGTCAGGTTTGTTTTCTTACATATTTACTATGCTAGGGTTTTGATGACTATGATGAGTCCTGAACCTTTCCCCCCTTTTCTGCAATTTTTCATCTTTTTTCGTATCAAGTTTAGTGCAATCTGCGTTATATATAATCATTGATTTGGTTTCTAGTATAAAGATGTGTGATGCTTTGTGTTCATATGTTTCTTTCAATGCATGATTATTAGCCTACAAGTTGAAAGATATCATGTGTGCATTTGTCTCTTTCAATTAAAACACGAAGATTTTAGTGATGATTATTAGTTTGGGTTTGTTTATTTAATTGGGTAGAGATATGAGTTAGATATATAAATATGAATATGATATATAATAGAACATGACAGTGATATCAATATATTTGACTGATATTTTTTTGAAGGTGAAATTCATACTAGTACTAACAAATCAATATCAAGCATTTCACAAAATGAAAAATAGTCTTACTCTTCAGTCTCCACAATAATTCCAAGAGAAGTTGTTTGATATTCCTTTTTGACTTTCATTGTCATCTAAACTTCATTGCGGTACTCTCTTATAAGGTTATTTGTCATCTAAGCCAAATTAAGCAAGTACATGGCTACTGAATTTTCTGAGGTGAAGCCGGTCCACTTTTTCAAGATCATACTTACTCAAAGCCTTCAGGAAGGAAAGCTTGTAAGCCTTTGACTTAGATTCTTTGATTCTTTGTTCAAACTTAATTAAATTTAGCTTTAGTTATATAAAATTGTAGAGCTGTCAAATTTGGTCCTGCCCAATGGGTTGACTCGATGGGTCTTTGTTTTAGGTTGGGCTCCTTAATTACAAGTATGAAAACAATTGGGTTATTTTAGCTTGACTTTTATGTATTTTTTGGAAAATTAAAACAGTTGTTAATAATAGTTAGAAACTAACTAGTTAGGTAATTGGTAATGTGTGGCGCAAGTTACCACACTTAGCCTATAAATACTTGGTTATGTAATCAGTTGAATAATCTTTATTCAATCTCAATTCGTAGTTTTACAATTCACCAATCTATACTCTCTTCATTCGCATCACATAACAGAAAAAATATGTTGATGACTTGTTAGCAATAGTAGCAACGTGAAAAATATGAAGAATTCAAGCAGTTAACGATGAAAGAATTTGAAATAAGAGACTTAGGTATCTGTCTTACTTCTTAGACATGGAGTTTATAAGAACCGAGAAAGGGATCATGCTACATCAAAGAAAGTATGTTAGAGAGTTTCTCAAAAGGTTCATAATATTTTAATGATATCCTTCAGCTTTACCTGTTGAAACAAATTTCAAACTTGAGAAGGATGTAGAGGAAGATAAGGTTGATGCAACCTTATTCAAACAAATTTTAGGCTCATTTAGGTACACCATACACCTATGTAACAGAAGACCAGACATACGCTTCTCAGTTGGTTTAGTGAGAAAATATATGGATGATCCTAGAATATCTCACATGAAAGCTGCAAGAAAAATACTCGGATATCTAAATGGCACAGTTAACTATGGTATTTTCTTTCCTTAAAATTTAGATGATAATGATGCAATGATTAAATGTTATTCAGATTCAGATTGGTGTGGAGACAAATCTGACAGAAGATTCACACCAAGTTGCTTCTTCAAGGTTTTTGGTGCATCAATTTTATGGTGCTCTAGAAAAAAAACTAGTTGTGGTATTATCCTCGAGTGAGGCAAAGTATATAGCTGACTCTTGTGCTGCATGTTAAGCAGTTTAGATTGAATCTGTACTGAGTGAGTTGAAGATTCAAGTGAGGAAGTTAGGAAGCCAATTTAGACCGATAGGTTCTTGTTTCTTAAAAAGAAATTAGGAATCATTCAATTTGATTGATTTGTATATTTTGTTGTTCCATAGTTGGATTATAGGGAGCATGTTAATGATAAACCTAACTATGTTTGTTAATAATAGTTAGTTAGTTAGTTAGAAACAACTAGTTAGTTAGTTTGTGATGTGTATAAGTTACCACACTTAGCCTATAAATATTTAGTTATGTAATTAGTTAAATAATCTCAATTCGTTATTTTACAATTCACCAATTAAAACTCTCTTCTTTGTCATCATAGAACAGATCATTCTGAACACTCTCTTATTCTCTCATCATTGAAGTGTAAGCATCAAGCTTGCACCAACAAAAAATTGATAAATGTTACCTACAGTAATGAAAAATAATCATATAAACTCTATCATTCATATTAATCTATGATTCATATTAATCTGGTTTTGAATTAATTGACAGGTAATCCCAAGAAAGTTTGTGGAGAAATATGGAGAAGGCTTACCAAAAGCTATATGTTTGAACACTCCAAATGGTGGGAATTGGGAATTAAATTTGCAAAAGAGTGATGATAAAATATGGTTTGAGAAGGGTTGGAAAGAATTTGCAGATTTTCATTCTCTATCTGATGGCCATCTTCTAGTGTTCAGATATGAAAGAACCTCCCATTTTAAGGTACAAATCTTTGATAAGAGTGCCTTGGAGATAAACTACCCTTTCAAAAGAGTCGAAGCTAAGAGGGTCTCCTCCAATGGTCAAGGAAATAAATCTCCAAATTGTGAAAATTGTAGATCATCTCAAAAGAGAAAAGCTGATTCATCCTCTAAGTTTCTTCAATCATGTGAATTTGGAAGCAGTAGCGGTATTAAAGCTGGGAAATCACAAAAGGTGGATGTGCATCATACTCACAAAAAGTGCGAAGGTAAAATAATTTTTGTCTTCATTGTCTCATGAAAGAGTTTAACATTGTAACTTTGAGAACCTTTTCAAACCCTCTCGGACTCGGAGTATGTTGTAAAACTAGCTTTAGTGTCACTTTACTTAATAATATAATTCCCTCTTTTCCTATTTCTTTTTTAAAAGTCTAGTAAAACATGTGCAATCGGCAAACATTTTGATTAGGTTTAAATTTTTAGGAACATGAAAAATCATAATGAAATCTCTTCCTTATGGTGTCCATTTTTTGCAGGGAAACAAGTTATTACTACTGCCAAGAAAGTTACAACTCTTGAAAGAGCAAAATCTTTCAAAACCTGTAATCCATCCTTTAATGTTGTCATGGGTGCATCATACGTTGGATGCAATTTTGCTCTGGTAAGCTGCATAGAAACATTTGGCTTGTAGATCATAATTAAGTTGATAGACAACAATAATAATCATATCTTTCTCTTTTCTTTACTATATTAAGGAATGAGGATAATGTTTGCTATGTATACTGATTTGTGTAACCAGATATTGAAACACACATATGTCTATTGAAATATATTATAAGAAATAATATAATAAAGTAACATCATGATAAAATCTGATTAGATTGTTACTATTTATAAAAAATTACACTATTGATACATTGTAGTTAAACTCATTTAAAAATGTATACTTTTCAACAAGAACTTTTTAGTATTTATTCATTAACATCTGCCTTTTCTTTTGCTTGGTAGACTATACCATCCATGTTTGGTAAGACACACTTCGATTTAAATAAGGATCGAGGAGATATCGATTTTGTGTTAAATGGGAGAATTTGGTCTGCAAGGTACCTAATCAGGATGACCCCTACAGGACTAAGATTTGAACTCTCAAGTGGATGGAGAGCATTTGCAATTGACAATAACTTGAAAGTTGGTGATGTTTGCAACTTTGAACAAATTCCTAGTACTAATATGGCCTTCCACATTCGCATCTTTAGAGACACAGACAAAGACAACGCAAATTGTTCAAATCTCAAAGTAGGATCAATTGATGTTTAGATTTCATTTCCATCTTTTTTCATATAACAAATATATTTATTCTTCTTATATGCAGAATCTTCACAAGTGACAGAAGAAGCTACACAAGGATAGAAAAAGGAGATGGAAATCTTCACTTACTATAATCAAATCAAAACTATTACCAAAGAGTTTTTGTTCTTTTGAATGAAGCTTAATCAAAAATGGATATAGTACATGTTTAAGGAACACTGCTAACAAATGAAAACACTACTAAGCAGTTCAAATTTTTAAACTGATATTTTCGTTAGGGTTGGCAATAAACCGAACCAACTTGAAAATAGTTCAAAAAAGCATTCACTTTTGTGCTATTTTTGATAAAATTAAGGTGAAGCTAGACTCTTAGAAGGGTGTGTTCTTGTCTGTTAAGGGTTGAGTTTCACGTGTTAAGTCTATCATTCATGGTATGCTTGTTTTTTCTTTTAATATTTACTGTTTGTAGTTAAGTTGGAAATGTTTTGCATATGAGTCTCAATAGTATCTCTTTTTTAGCGCCGCTTTTTCAATCATAGGTGTCCTCTTCAGCATCATTTTCAATCTTCGATTTAGCTGCACATTGTCACGGTTATTGCGAATGTAACATGGATTATATTGGCACATGTGAAAATATTAATATATGGACATACAACTAGCTTGGAAGACCTATTTTTTATCTGTTAGATCTCCCTTACTAGTAAAATTTTATCTTTCATATCATGGTAAATGGGATATACCAGAGGCTCTCCACATATTTCTTTCAGTGGTGGCTCAATTTTTGCAAGTGCTTCTGCCTAAACATCCCCTCACTGACATGTTAGTCTGGCCTATTCTTCTGATATTAATTTATCTTCGATGCCAGCGACTCAATGTTTACTTCCTTTGCAATCATTCGCTTTTTGGCGCCTTATGCATAACAAAATGCCCGCTGATGAGAATTTGAGACGATGTGGGTACACTGTGATTTCCAACTATGTTCTTTGTATGCAGCATTTTGAAACATCAGAGCATATGTTCCTAACATGTCCTAGGGAAAAATTGCATTCTAATCTAGATTTCGCCACAGTTCATTCTACTCTTTCTTGTACTCCTTCGTACTAGCATTGTTCACATGTTTCGTACTATCTGGCTAGGGAGGAATTTTTCTTGTTCTAATGATGCCAATATCACACTCCACATGGCCAAAACAAAGGTCACAATGCCAATAATCGTGACCGGCGCATAAACTTATATATTTTAGTCCGGTAAGTCTAACGACTAAACTCGACAAATGACAAATAAATAATTTACACACAACCATTTTTCATCAAAATAATATTTATAGAAATTTGGACAGAGTATCCCCTATATTTTTAACGTTTCCAAGATATGAATCATGTCCATAAACCTGTTCCATCAGCCAGAAACTCAAAAAGACATTTTTACATAATTGTACAACTCAAAATAAGACACTTCTAAACTCCATATAGCTGCAGATACACTGACTGAATATTTAGATAAGCAAAAGAGTCATCCATCAAGGAGGCCTACCAAAAAGTGACAATGTTGAACTTCGGATCTACTTGCAGCTTTCTACTCAGCTGCTCGGGAATCAGAAGAAAAAAAAAATAGAAAAAGAAAGAGTAAGTCACAAGGACTTAGTGAGGAGACAACAATCACCACCGACTAGAAGGGAAACACACAAGAGCACGATTATTTACATTTCTCAAAATCTAATGTCAATTTACAAATCTAGTAGCTGTATAAAATCCTAATAATCCGCAACCGTTTATACCCATGAAAATCCACACATTGTAAATATTTCCAATCAAATAAGTATACTTCAACGAAAATCTGACATCGTAAAGACATGAAAATAAAATTACAAGCCTTTAAAAATAAATTTCCGAAAATCATAATAAAAGTATTTAAAAATATATTTCCCAAAATCTTGATAAAAGTCTTTAGAGAAAACATAGAAAACTCCATTTATTGAAAATAATCAAAATGGGTGAATCGAGAACTAGCTCCATCTCGTGGATAGCCCTCTCCTCCTAATGGTGGCCTTTCCATTGGGGCGGCTCCATTAACGGATAGCTCTTTTCTCTCGACTCAAAACAAAGTGTAAAACATTATCAATTAGGAAGTTTACCTCTCATTGATAGCTCTCTCCTCCTAATGGTGGCTTTTCCATATGGGAGGCTCCATATAACGGAACAACTCTACCTAATTGAAATCACATACTAGGTGTACCTAGATCGTCGCAATTATAATCATTTTTTCTCAAAACATATAGCTTCAAAACCATGATTCGTAAAATATAAAACTTGTGTCAAACGCACACCATCAAATTCCAATTTTCAATTCTTTGGTTATAAGTCATGGATAAAATCCAAATAGAGACCATAATAATATCAATGACTTTAAACATGTATCAAAGACGAGAAAAATGTTTGAAGGGTGTGTTCCCCATATTTTTGTAAATACTTTAACATTTAAAATCATAAAAATATCAATAATAACGATATTAAAAATAAGCAATAATGATCGTCGTCAACTCACAGTTACGACGAATCAACTAAGCGTGCTCTCCAACCATCTCGAGAAGTATGTGAAGAATCTGGCGTCATATCTTAGCATAAATACTTTTCAATCAAAATTTAGAAGTTTATTCAAGAACCTTAATAACAATAGAAACTATGAGATCCTCTAATATATATATATATATATATATAATAATCTCTACTCAATAATCATGTCTAATTATGTACTAATTGAAATATATGTTGATAAATATACCTCAAAGAGCCTCAATGAGTAATTACCAAAAGTGGGCACTCTTTTCCTTCTTAGAACCCTAACCCCAATCTCCAAAATCAAACCCAAATTAACTTGTAGGGTGACATGTCTGTTTTTTAGGGTAAATTGTTGTGTGTAATAATTGGTTTTCGATCTGGATAGAGGGAGACTCTTCTAGCGCCTTTTTTCAGGAAACCTATTGTGGTGCCCTGTCGTTGGCGTAATAGATGGCATAACTGTTTCACTGTTGCATTTCATGTAGTTTCTTTTTATATCTTGCGTAAAGGGAATGGTTGCACTGATAAGTTAGCTCATCATGGTCACAATGTGCATGATACTTTTTGGTCGGATGCTTTGCTTGCTTTTATCAAGAGTACTTTTTTAGGGACTGATATGGGTTGTCCAATTGTCGTTTCCCCTAATGTTGTTTTCTATACTTTTTTATATGAGTGACTGGAAGATGATGAAAGTCTCTATAAGGTACTGACCTAGTCAGAATGTCTAAGCTTCTCCCTGATGTTCTTCTCGCTCTTTGTATACACAAAAATGGACTATTTTACAATTGATCTAAGAGGATTTGAACTTCCTCCTCGAAATAAAAATAAATAAATATATAAAACGCTTACCATATTGAGGTGAAACCTCATGGAGTAAATTAGAACAAGAATTGAAAAAAATAAATAGTAATAAATATCTAATTTATAATATGAAAAACTAAATTAATACTATTTTTTTTAAGGAACTAAATTAATACTTCTTATTGATAAATATTTGAGTTTTATTACCTTATGAATACGGGTTCGATATCAAACAGTTGCATATGAAAAAACATTTACTAAAACATTTGGTTTATCTGTGGGCGATATATTTATTGGAAAGTTCTATGGTGAAGTCATGAGAATGACTTTTCTTGTGAAGTTAACACTATAACATCAAAAGTTTAGTGAATAACACATCATTCTTTGTACAGTGGCATCAAAAGTTCAATGCTCATAGTATCATCAATTCATATTAACAAGACTACACTTAATCTAATTTTATTCTACCTTATTTTAGGTGTAACACCCCACAAAGTGTAACACTTAAAACTATCACATAATATCATTAACTCTGTTTGCATGTTAAAGACGCCAACAATAAAATAGTACCCGTAAGTCCAAGATGTTGCAAGCATCACTAGATGAATTACTATTGATCATTATTCAGTAATCAACAATTTAAAAATGAATCAAACATTAAGATCAAAATCAACTTTTTCAAAAAAGTCAGTTTCCTGACTGCACCATAGAAGCTCCCATATTTATTTATCCAAAAATAAATAAAAAGTTTTTAATGGAAAAGTTATTATTGCACTAACATTTAAAAATTATGAACGGGGTTTTTTGTTATGAAATTTTGATTTTGATTAAAACTAAAGATATAAATGACATCAACAACAATCTTTATTATATAAAAAGTTGTTTAATGGTATAATTGGAACAATAAAAAAGTAAGTATAAATATACTCATCTCGTTTTTTACACTTTTTAAATGATAAAGAAAAAAAACCATATATATATATATATATGTTGGGGAGAATAGATGCCATCTTGTCAGCTATAATTTTTGAAAAAATCTTAAACTTGAAGTTGGCCAATGCAATAGGTCTGTATTGGTCAATGGAATCTGCATTGTTGTGTTCAAGGATCCAGAAGATTGTGTTGGAGTTGAAATTTGGAAGTAGCCATCCTGTGTTGAAAAACTGAAGCACAACATTCACAACATCAATCTTAATAATCTCCCAGTATTCCTGGAAAAACCAAGCACCAATACAATCGGGGCCAGGAGATCCTTCCTTATTCATATAAAAAACAACATGCTTAATCTCCTCTGCAGTAGGAAGCTTTGTCGGCAACACATTTGTTTGAGGATCAATGTGGAAAACAGTGTTAGGAGAATACAAAAATGTATAATAGGAAACAATGTGGTCAGCTATATGTGATGGTTCAGTAAGGATCACATCATCCTTTCTGATATATGAGATTAATTTAGTTTTGTTATTTATTTTGGTGATTCTAAGATAAAATTTGGTTTTTATATCTCCATGTAAATGCCACTTAACTCTGGCCTTCTCTTTCCGTAAGATATTTGATGTGGTCAAATATGGCAAGTGTACCAATCGTTCAACTAAGTAATAAAGTGATAAGTAGAGTATCATATCCACAGGGATTGTCGTTTTGTCCAAACAATTCGTGTTTCATATTTTTGTAGGTTGACAGTAAAAAAGTTAGGTTGCAATTTTTATCTATTTGCAACAGAGCAATTTTACCTGTTTTTTGTTGTAGAAAAGTAAGCAGCGGTTAGGATTCTTCGAATCCCCTCTGCATATTTAGTGTTGGATAATAAGTAAAAGTATGTCACGTTTATTTATCTTAGGTAGACTATACAAGTGATGAGGCTGTTGGGATGTTCCTAATGAGGTAAGGCACCACCTGACTCAATGGGGTTTAACACTGAGTACCTATTAGGCTTTTCCCTCCTTACGTGCGGGGTCTTGCTAATCAAAGGTAATTGCAACATAAATTATATATTGGCTTTCCAGTGTTTCCCAATAAAATCAAGGAGAAGATAGAAATTCTCCTGAAGCTCCAAAATCGCCTTCCTTTTGAAATGCAATAGTTTTGAACGAGAAATTCTAAATGAGGAAGACTGGTATTTATAGTGAGAATTTCTACCTGGTTGAGCTTTACCCAAAACGGAAGTAGGAAAAGCCAGTTGCGCCCCGAGTTTTTGCATGCACGGGGAGCATGAGAGTGCACCCCAATGCATGTCGTAGGTGCATGGTATGTGAAATCCATGCCCTAGGTATTTTTCCATGCCCTAGGCACATGATGTCTTTCTTCCGAGCCCAATCTCTGATTTTCTCTCGTTTTTAGGTCTTCGTCTTCAAATAACTTGCCTCAGTACTTTGGGAACATAATTCCTCCTATTTATAAGTCTTCTAATGCCTCTTGAATCTTCATTCTTGTTCCTTGAATCTTCACAATTCTTCAGATGTTATTGATTTGCCGATTTGCATGATTTCTTCGTGAATTACTTCAAAAACCCCCTAAATTTACTATGTTTTGGAAAACTAGAATTACAAACTCAAATATGGAAAACATTACAAAAGTCCCGAAATCATAGACAATTGTTCTAATACTCCTCCTTTTTGCTGCTAAATCCTACTAAAATAAACTGAAAAACATGCTAAGAATAACATAAGATGACCTTTCATCACAACCCCAAACTTAGATTGTTCTTTGTCCTCAAGTAACGAAAAGAAAACATAATTTATTCTTTGCATTTTTTCAGGGAGAACATACCTTTTCAGGAGTTGTGTTTAAGAATCATTCATCACATTTATAGCAGAGCAACAACTAAACTTACCACTGTACATTGAATCGGGTCCAGGTTGGTGAAAGTGACCTATATTTTCAATCATACTCTTTTCTATGATACATGTATGTATCTCCTAAAGCTAGTAGGGCTGGTCACGGCATTCTGCCCACTCTAGTTGTCACATGAATGTACATAGCTATAAATTTGAAACAATTCTAAACAAGCAGTTAGTTTAAAGTTATTCACACACTTAGAGGACTTTGAGGGTTATAACTTGGATTATGTTAAAGGTGGATATAATTTGGTTAAATAGGCTAACAAAAGAACTTGGAGTTAGTTCACTAACCTATGGTTTCCTAATAAAACATTAATGCACTGTCATCCTTCCTTCCTTGGTTCAAACAAAATGGGTAAAACAATATAACTTATTTGTTTTTTTTTTGTTTTTTTGACAGAAATATACTTTTTTTAAGAGACCATATTTTGCCTCTTGATTTTTTTTTCTAATTTTTTGTGTGTGTAGATCCATGGTCATCTACATTTTTTCATTTTTTTTCTTTTTCCGACAAATGTGTTCTACTATTACCCTATACCAAACTTAAGATGTAGTTAATTCCAAAGAGTAACCCCAAACATAGTTACAAGGCATGTGCAGTCATAAAATTTACCTATCTAACTCCAAGTGAAATCAAATAGGGTTCTTGTAAGTGTAAGACTGAGACATGATTCGTCACTAATAAAAAAAAGAATTTTTCGTCTGGAGGCTCAAAGTGGTTTTACAAAGGATAATAAGAATATAAATTGGGTGGCCTGAAAGGCTCAAGGTACCAAAGAAAAGTTGCCTCGTGTGTAAAATAACATAACCTATCAGTCGTAAAGAATGACTGCAAATTCAAGAAATAATAGCATTTATATGGAACACTCATAATATGTATTGGAAATATTTAAGCATCTAACAACCTAGAAAGGATATGGAAATATTTGGCTCTGAATCTCAACGATTATGCTATTCGGAAAAGAGTAGGTGATCCTATAAGTAACTTCACTAGCAAGCCCCATAAAGTATCATGCTCTTGAATGTATGGATAAATTGGCCTCTGCCGTAAATGCTCAAAATGAATACATAAAACTAAAATAAATTTAAGCATATAAGGAAAGGTTGTATATGTAATGCAAAAGAAACAAATTTTTATTGGATAATACTTGAAAGAAAAGCAACAGAAAAAGAAAATAAATTCATTAGTCAAGTCATCTCAGCTTAGCAGAAATAAAAATGCAGAAAGATAAAAATAATGAGTTGCCTCCCATTCAGCGCTTCTTTAACGTCTGAGTCCGGATGGTCAATATGTTGCCTCCTATTTAACGCTTCTTTTGAGTCATTAGCTTGACGAAATAGGTTGCCTCCTATTCAGTGCGTGTTTTGCGTCCTGAGCCTGACAAATATGTCTAAGTGTTAAACTCGTACCCTTGTTACTTTGAACCTCTTTGGAGTAGGTTCCTCTTTTTCTACTTGTTCCACTAACTTAATTTCACTAGGATCAACATATGTATACCACTTGACTTCGTCCCATATAACAATTTCATTGTTTTGTTTGATCTTTTTTATTGTGAATGATCCGTCCCAGCCTGTCCTTGATTGTAGACCTCCAAAGAATCCATAAAATCCTCATGATGCCTTAGCAAAACACAATCTCTGAATTTAAAATCTCAATAAGGAGTTTTCTTCCAGGATCCCCCAGTAGCTCCTTCCCTGACATCAGCGCTTGTGTTACCTGCTCCATATTTCTCTTGATCTGCTCGAGGTTGTTCTATGTCTTCATGAGATCCATAAGGATCGAGGTCTCCCACTGCATGGCATTCTGTACCTGCATCCTTCCTTATGTTATCCTGCGAAATATGATGTACCAAGTATTTATGTATTGTGTTAGCCAAGCCCAAAGCAAGTGTTGTGTATTGTGTTAGGCTAATTCACCATTTGTTCTGAACCTTGCGAATAGTGTCGTGATCCATACTCATAGTACTAGTTGATGTAATGGTAATTTGGTGTTCTCTCCAGCTCATGCTCCTCAAGTCCAGGATGATATTATGGTGTTACATGACTCCAAAGACATTCTCCCACTTGAGAGTAATTGTTCTACATTGACATCTTTGATTGTAGTTGTTATCCTATTAAACTACAACAACTAATTCGTATTCTAACAAAAGAGTATGATAATTGTTTTATTACTGGATTTTAGTTGCTTGTTTTATTAATCCTAAGATTAATTCCCGATCTATTCCTAATATCTGAATCTAATGCAGACTCGATCTAAAGTAACTATTACTAGTTAACACCTAATTATACTACTTAATTAAACCTAAGACTCTATTACAACACTAAATGCTAAACCTAATTCTTAATGCAAAATTAAATTGACCGACTCTAAAAAAATAACCTAATTAAACTAGACTCGATCTAATGGAGATATTATAACAACCATTATGTTTACTACAACTCCCTAAAATGCAATCCGAAAAATTAAAAAAACTAAACTATGACTCTAGTAAAAATAAAATAAACGAATGAGGGTTAGTTCCTAAATGGGAAAACAAAAATAAAAATAAAAATGTTAGTACTAGATGTAAACAATAAACTAAATGGAAAACGAAAAAGAAACTACGTTAGTAATGACTATAATAAACTAAATGGAAACTATACTCTAAAAAATAAAATGACTCAACTTGGACTAAATATTTTTGGTATTTTTTAATTTTTGATTTTTTTTTGTGTTTTTGAATTTTTAATACAGAAAAATAAAATGCGGTAAAATAAATGATTGAAAATTAAATGACAGAAAAATAAAAGATAAATAAAAATATGTAATTAAAATTGCTTAGTCGAAAATATTAACAATCCTCGACAACGGCGCCAAAAACTTGATGGTCGGATATAACAAGTATATCAATCGTTCAACCAAGTAATAAAGTGATATATCGTATCCACGGGGATTGTCGTTTCGTCCAAACAATTCGCGTTACTTATTTTTGTAGGTTGACGATATAAAAGTTAGGTTGCAATTTTTATCTTTTTGCAACAGAGCAAGTTTACCTGTTTTTAGTTGTAGAAAAGTAAGTAGCGGTTAGGATTCTTCGAACGCCCTTTGTATATTTAGTGTTGGATAATAAGTAAAAGTATGTCGCGTTTATTTATCATAGGTAGACTATACTAGTGATGAGGTCGTTGGGATGTTCCTAATGAGGTAAGACACCACCTGACTCAATGGGGTTTAACATTGACTACCTATTAGACTTTTCCCTCCGATGGTTAATAGCACCTGCTGATCGCACGGTGATCCTTACGTGCAAGGTCTTGCTAATTCAAGGGTAATGGACACATAAACTTCAAATTAGCTTTCGAGTGTTCCCAAGGCAATGAAGGCCAAGGTTCCCTTAGGTGTTCTCATCTATGAATCTTACGACACTCATAGCACACCTTCTCTACGCTTTCTTAGTAGTTCTACAAACGGGCAGCCCTAATCTACGTCTACCTTACTAAGAGTTTCAAGATAATGGTTCTATTAGGTTATAGCTTTAAGTCGGAAGGCTAGGTGATTTGTTTCCCTAATTACTAACCAGTTAATTCCAAGCTTAGGTAAGGCACCACCCGACCCAATGAGATCTATCCACTGGGTACCTGCGTCTAGGGTCAACAATTCTTATCGCATCTTTGGCTAGTTAATAATCACTTACTTTCTAGACAGATAGTTATCAGTAAAGGGATATAAATATCAAGATATAATCAATCAAATAGTGATAGCAATACTAGGCCATGACACAACCTAAGTACCTAATCTAAGGTTGCACCTCTCACAGAAATAAAACTACTTCCTAATAAAACTTAATAGCGAACAAAAAAATAAATAAATAAAAGAAATGACATTTATCCAACAAAAATATACAGGGGTTCATCTTAGAACTCTAACCTAAAAAGATTTAGTTACACATGGTAACTAAAAACAAATTACTAAAGGTAAAAACTCTCTTGAAGCTCTAAAGTCTTCTTCTTCTTGAACTGCCACATTTCTGAACGAGAAATTCCAAATGAGGAAGACTGGTATTTATAATGAGAATTTCTACTTGGGTTTGGGCTAAAAGTGTGGGCTTTACCCAAAATGAAAGCATAAAAAGCCAGTTGGGCCCCAAGTTTTTGCATACTTGAGGCGCATAAAAAATGCACGGGGTGTATGAAAATGCACCCCGATGCATGCCCTAGGCACATGGTATGTGAAATCCATGCCCTAGGCGCATGATGTCTTTCTTCCGGGTCCAATCTCTGATTTTCTGTTGTTTTTAGGTCTTCACTTTAAATAACTTGCCTCGGTACTTTGGGAACATAATTCCTCCCATTTGTAAGTCTTCTGAGGCATCTTGAATCTTTATTCTTGTTCCTTGAATCTTCACAATTCTTCGGATGTTCTTGATTTACCGATTTGCATGATTTCTTCGTGAATTATGATGATAGTCCTTCATATCGTATTTTTAGAGTTTTTTTAAATAAGTTTTCAATCTATTTTTATTAGTGTAGTATTTAATTTAGAATCAATTTAAATAAATTCTAGTTTTCCATTTATAGAGTCAATTATGTGTATTATCACTATTATTATTGGCCACATGATCAAACAAGAGAAAGGCATTATATTCTTTGATTGTTGGCTATTAAAGAGGCTAAGAAAAAAACATTGGCGTTGGATGAAAGAAAAATAAAAGATATTAATTGTTCAAATATAAATACAAGTGCAGCACGTAAATGCATTGTTACTAACCCGTAAAAGCAAAAAATTAAGTGGGCTTCTAATGCATTGTTACTAACCCGTAAAAGCAAGGGGGAGAATTAGGTTTCACGGAACTATCTCGTTAACTCGAATGCAATATTAACTTTAGATTTAACCTAATTTTATCGTCTGATTTTACTATATGAATTCTAGATTTAATTTAATTAAAATCTCTTGTCTCTTATTTCTAAATGTTAACCCGAACGGAATATTAACCATAGATTTAACATAATTATATCCCCTGATTTTACTATATTAACCATATATTTAATTTAATAAAAACTATTATCTCTTATTTCTAAATGTTAACCCGAACGCAATATTAACCATAGATTTAACATAATTCTATCGTTTGATTTTACTATATTAACTGTAGATTTAATTTAATCAAAATGTCTTATTTCTAAATGTAAACCTGAACGCAATATTAACCCTAGATTTAACTTAATTCTATCGTCTGATTTTACTATATTAACCCTAGATTTAATTTATTCAAAATGTTAATTGTTATTGAAATCTTCTATTGTTATGCAAAGCAAAATAAACTCTTATTTATAAATGTTAACCCGAACGCAATATTAACCCTAGATTTAACCTAATTCCTAAATGTTAACCCGAACGCAATATTAAATCTAGATTTAACCTAATTCTATCGTTTGATTTTACTATATTAACCCTAGATTTAATTTAATCAAAATATCTTATCTCTTATTTCTAAATGTTAACCCGAATGCAATATTAACCCTAGATTTAACCCGAACGTAATTTATTTTTGGCCAAATACCTCCCTGGGTCCTTTAAGTTTCATGTTTGTTTCGGATAGGTCCTTTAAGTTTCTAAGGTTTCAGATAGATCCTTTAAGTTTCGAGTTTGTTTCGGATAAGTCCTTTAAGTTTCTAAGATTTCAGATAAATTTAAGTTTCGAGTTTGTTTCTGATAGGTCTTTTCTGTCAACCTCATTTATGTTATCTATCCGAAACAAACTCGAAACTTTAAGGACCTATCTGAAACCTTAGAAACTTAAATGACTTATCCGAAACAAACTGGAAACTTAAAGGACCTATCTAAAACAAATGTGAAACTTAAAGGACCCATGGAGGTATTTGGCCTTTATTTTTTAAAGTTGAGAAATATACTTACTAGAAGAACTCAGTCAAAATTTAATGGTAGTTTATATATATATATATATATATATATATATATATATAATAACAAGCAAATACTATAAAAAATTAGTTGGTAATATTTTATTTCTAGTCAATTGTTTGACCAAAAAATATATATTCTAGTCAATTGTTTGACCAAAAAATATATATTTTTGTTTGACTGCTTTCTCCAATTTAATTATTTGTCTTTATTATTGAATTTCAATCTATAAAATCCAATGCCTCTACTTTATTCATTCATCACATTTTCAATCTAGTGGTATACACCTGAAACCCAACCTTGTTTTCATTTCTTCCTTCATTGTTTTCTTTTTCTCTCTTTATCGATGGCCAAATTTGAAAACCAAACCCAATTACCTGAAGAAAGGGAACCCAAAATTGATTCCTCTGATAGTCTTTCGAGGGATATGATTCAAAACATTTTCACTTTCTTACCAATCAAACATGCAATTGTAACTGCAACAACTGTGTCTCCTATTTACAAAAAATCATGGCGTCATAATCGTCGATTTTTGTTTGATAGAGACTTATGTTTTCGATATAACCAACAAAATTTATCTGCAATAGTTGATAATGTATTCAATTCGCATGAAGGTGACGAAATTAAAACATTTCAGTTACATATCGATCCTGTTGGGATTGAAGTTTTGCTTAAGAAATGGTTGCAAATATGCAGTAACAAGGGTCTAGAGGATCTTGAGCTGACTTTTTACCAACCTGGTTTCACAATTGAATCTACTGTTTTTAACGCATTGCACAAGTTAAAAACACTAAAATTGGCTCAATGTGTGATCCAGTTACCAGATGTTCCAAGTGGTTTGCAACTTTTGCAAAAGCTAAGGCTATCTAACCTCCACATCACTGAAAAAATGTCTGGTATGTTGATTGAGCATTGTAAGATGCTTGAAATTATTGTTTTGATTAATTGCTCTACAATTAAGAAATTGGAATTAATTGCTAGAGAAAATAAACATTTCAAAGAATTGAGAATCGAGTATTGTGAGGACTTGGAAGAGATTGAAATCGATTCACCAACTCTTCGTTCAATTTTTTATCATGGAAAATTTCCAATTGTTCGAGTTGCTCAAGGGATGCAATTGTACGATGCTTTATTTTTCTTTACACCATCAAAAGAATACATGCAATCTCCTCAGCAAGAAGCTCTTGCCATAGATTTCTCACGTGTCAGCATTCTCACAACTACACCCCAACTTATTGAGGTATATATAAACAAGCATATGTTTATTCTTATTTATTTAAATTTCACTATTTACTATTTTATTTAATTACTTACAAATTATATCATGCAATATACTCTCTCCGTTTTTAAATATAAGTAAAGTTGACTTTTTAGAGTAAATATAAGCAAAATATACTCCCTCCATATTATGAACCACATACAAACGGAGGGAGTATATTGCTTATATTTAAAAAATGGAGGGAGTATCTATATACATTTTTTTGACCAAATCTATATACATTTATTATTATTAGAATTAATTGATACATTTATTAATATGCATTAATTATTAAATCTTGTAATTTTAGGGTATGGCTGTAAGGCTTCGAGATGGGGTATTTCGAGAAGCACAATATTGTTTTGTAAATTTGAGGGAGCTTCAATTGATTATGGATGGGGCAAAATTTTGCAATCCATACGACATAACTATGTTTCTCAAAAATTGCCCATCCTTGGTGAAATTGTTCATTGATGTAAGTACTACTAACTTCATTCTCATTAATTGGTTAAGACTAAAATTTTAATTAATCTTTTATTGATATGAATATAAAAGATTTATGATATTTATTTCTTTAAGTTATGTATGATATTTATTTCTTTGAGCTTGACTTTAACCTATATTTGCAGCTAAAATGTTACAAATTTTACCTTGGAATATATTGGGACTTGCACCAAAAAGATCAGCTTGACAACTGCAATCACAAATTTACTCAACTCAAAGTTGTAGTGGTGAGAAATTTTAGGTTTTTGTCTTCTGAACTTGAGTTACTAAAGATAATTCTGCAAAGAGCAACAATATTGGAGCTGGTATTTTTAATTCTACCAGAGAATGGATGTAGCGAGTTCAGAACACAAGATGTACCAAAATATGAAAAACTTTTTCACTCTTGGAAAGCATCAACAAAGGCCATAGTACATGTATATGAAAGTTATGATGATGATGAGAGTTTCGGTAATCCAACTCATTCAAAACGTTGGACACTAGACTCATTTTGAGTTTCAAATTTAGTGGTCATTTTAAGGTTGTGCTTATCTATTAGTAGTATGTGTTTCTTCTATAGAATTGTAATGTTATGATGTTAATGGCAATGTGCCAATTTTGCTTTATGTTCCCTTATTTATTTCATATGTCTTTAGTGCAACCAACAACTCTATATTTCAATGTTAAACTTCATTGTGTATCCTCCTTAACTATACTTTGATTTTATGATTTATTATTCATTTATCCATATATCCTTCTTAACATAACATGAAGATATATAGCAGCTTAAGACTCATTTGCAAACGATGTATTTATAACTTCACCAATGCATTCAAATTAAGGTGAACCAAGAAGTTGAAATGGTTAGGGAAATTAAGGTGAAATATTTCAAGAGAATCTTAAGTTTCAATTCTGACTTAAAAAAATCATTGATCATACATTCATACTTTACTAAACTTTCAGCCGAGCCTCAAATTACTAGGAATTAGAACTTGAGGGTTAAGAAGAAAAATATACAAAGTGGTGGATGTGGCAAGGAGATTGGATACGGAATTAATTTAAATGATAGGGTTTAACATAGGGTATCCATTCTCCTTTTTTGTTCCTATTGGTGGCTAATGTGCTTAATGTTATGATGAGAAAATTCATGGAGGATTGATAACTCATAGGGTATGGTGTTGGTAAAGAAAGGGACCAATGAGGATTGATAACTCATTGTAACATGGAATGAAAATTAATTTCACAATATTCAGTTGGTTGGCTTATTGTAAACTTGTCATGGTTGAAAGATGCAATGGAAACTCGAAACTACTAGGTGAGGAGTTTTCCTATTAAATACTCCTAGGAAGATACAAACATGAGAACGGGTTTTAAACTATGCAAAAAAAGACTTTCATCTTGGAAGAGTTGTTCTTATCAATTGATGGTTGTCTAAAATATGTCAAAACTTGAACCCAATTTCTCTTCGTTCTCCGTTCTCCTTCAAAAAGAATGGCCCTAGCTCAAAAATAGGAAATAACCAAAAACATTGTGCTGGAGGGATCTTAAGTCGATTGAACCTGATCACGAGCAAGGACAAGAGGTTTGATTTGTAGGTAATTTTAGGAAATTTATTTGAGATGGAAGAGATACATCATTTGGGAATGACCCTTGGGTCGACGATGATAATTTGAACCTTCAATTAGGTAGACTTTTTAAAATATTTAAAGACAAAAATCAGTCAATTGCAGGAAAGGTTGTTGTGGATGAAGGGCTTAAATAGGGCATGTGAAGTTGGAGGGGAAGGTTGTTCCAATCGGAGGGGTGAAATATAATTAGGAATATGGGCTCAAGTTGTTAGGAATCTGATGGTACCTTTAAATATGTAAATATTAGCATGAATGCTTGGTCGATCAATATTTATTTGATTGGTGCAAAGAAAAATCAACTAGTATACAAGGACCATATTCATTGTTTTGTTTATGCTTGTAGATTCATTGTAGCAATTGAAGCTTGCTCTTAGTAATAGTAATAGGCTTTGTTTTGATGATGTCCTAGTGGAGCCCTTAGATTTTCTTATGTTATGTGTTTCTTGTACATACTTAAATCGATTCATACATACTTAAATCGTATCACCAAATGTCTTTGACTTAGGGTGAATCGTTTCATGATATTTTGAATCGATTCACTTTTGAATCGACTCAAATATGCCTGAATCGTACCATATAAACTTGCTGACTTGCCTTGACTCGATTCAAAATAGTTTGAATCGTATCAACCTTCATCCTGGGGTTTTTGAATCAATTCAAAACTTGTTTTATACATATCAATCTTCATAGCATTCTTCTTTTCTCTAGTTTTGTCTTTAACTATCTAAATCGATTCATACGTTTAGTGAATCGATTCACATAGTTGTTTTTGGACGAAAATTTACACTTGTCCTCTTTTTCTATATATACACACTTCCTCATAACATCCAAAGCATTTAATCATCAATTGTGTTTTTGATTGGTACCTTGTTATTTTCTCTTATAGGTTTGGCTTTGAAATTGTCTTGTTTTGCAAGTTGTTCAAGTACTATTAATATTTGATTGAAATAAGATTTATATTGTAAATCGCTCAATTATATTGTAAATCTTATTGGTACATAGTCTTAACTTTTTGTGATTGTTTGTGATTATTCAAAGCATAATTCAAGATAGTCAACATTTCAAAACGCTTTCGTTAAAACTCCGTAAATTTTTCATATCGCTATTCACCCCCCTCTAGTGGGCATCCTTATTGGCCATAAAAACCAACAAGTGGTATCAGAGCTTGGTCTCTTCACTAACGGTTGACTACCAGAAGAGTTGATCGATATGGCTAGCAAATAAGGAGCCTAAGGGACAATAGAGCACCTATTTTTTACGGAGAAAATTATGACTATTGCAAAGAATGCATGAGCATTCATATTCAATCGGTTGACATGGACATGTGGGAGGCCGTGGTCAATGGGCAGTTTCAACCGCAAGTTGTTGCCAATGGTTTCACACTAGAAAAGTCAAAAGTCGATTGGAGTGACGATGACAAAAATAAGGTACATTATGATTTGAAAGCGTGAAACTTCCTCATTTCCTCTTTTGGATCGAGTGAATGAGTATCATTCTGTCTCTCATTATAAGACCGCTAAGGCTATGTGGGATGCGTTGGAAACCCTTCACGAAGGAACCGACACGAAGACGTTAAACAATAAAAAATTAATACTCTTGTGCAACAATATGAGATTTTTTCGCATGGAGGAAGGTGAATCCATCTTCTCCATGTAAATGAGATTTACTCATATTATCAACAAATTGTGAAACCAAAATTGCTAATTGCTTTAACAAGAAACTAATGAAAATCAACAACTCACTAGGACATCATCAAAACAAAACCTATTACTATTACTAAGAGCAAGCTTCAATCTCCCCCTTTTTGATAATGTCAAACACATGTTGATGAAGATGGATTTGACTCATCCTGAAACTAGGCACACAGGAAACACAGACATGGTATATATGCATACATTTATATGAATCTAACCAACTGTTTGCAGATATTGCCAATACACATAATTAACACCAAACATGACACTCATATCACAGCAGCAAGGACAAGTACCAAAACTAACTAGTAGCAACTAGTAGCAGAAGGCATCAAAATAGATCAACAAGCATCAACAAGTCTTCTAGATCAACAGCAATCTTGTAAATGCTCTTGGTCTGGCAGTAGTAATTTTGACTTCCTGCATAACTAGCAGTTTTTTTTGTACCTTCTCACATTCCTTTTATTGTTAGGCTAGGTGAAAATTTTTGTATGTTCTTTATAGCATTGGATAAGATTTGTGTTTGTAGGCTCTTTGATCTATTCTTTGCACATCTTGGACCTAGTTTAAATCTTATTACTATGTTTTTTTAATTCAAAAAGAGGGAATATTAATTATTTTATTTTTATTATTAAGAAGCAACAAAATTATGAGACCTCGATCGACACATTGAAGATATCTATATTTACCATAACATTGAAGATCGTTCCAAATAGACTACATTTTATATGTGAAAATTAGATAAAATAATATACTTGAAATTATTGGGTAGCTATTAAATGATTATAGTAAAATTCTAATATTAGATTATTTTGCCACTTAAAACCTTATTCGTTTCCCCTCCATTCATGAATTGCAGTGTTACGTTTTTCTCTTCATTTATATTCGGTGGATTATGATCTATCAGATGGATGTTCAAGTCACAAGGATTTATTTTTCTATAGATTAACGTTGGACTTGTTTGTAGCAAACTATAATTTACTAATGAGACACCATGCTCAAGTGTATGCTCCGAAATTATCCATATTTATCGTAACAATAACTTGACATCTCCAAAACTATACTCTTGTTTGACCACGAATTAAGTGTTTCTATTTAACCGTCGTTTTGATACTTTTAATGTATAATTTATCAATTATACAATTTTTCAGTTACGTTTATCTTTTCCTATAAAACTAATAGATGTTTATTTGAAAAACTAAACTTTATCTCTAAACAAAACTTGTTTTTTGTTATTTATAAATTTTAAAAATAATGGTTTCATGAAGAGATGAAATTCTACAAATAAAATGATTGACATAAGCCATTGTTAAAATTTTCTAAGTACAAAATAAAAGAACAAACGTGATAGAAAAAAATAAAAGATTTTATGAATGTTCAATATAAATAGTGGAAGATTCATTAAAATAAAAAGAAGGAAAGAGGGAGAAATTAATAGAAATAATGCTTATTAAAAAAAATGAAGGAAATAGGGAGAAATTATTAGAAATAATCCTTATTATTACGAAACATATTGACTAAGAAATGCACGACCGTGTATTTTGATAAAATACAAATGATATTCATTCATTCAACTTTAAAAAGGGAGAAATTAATAGAAATAATGCTTATTAAAATAAAATGAAGGAAAGAGGGAGAAATTAATAGAAATAATCCTTATTATTACGAAACATATCAACCAAGAAATGCATGACCGTGTATTTTGACTAAACATAAACAATATTCATTCATTCAACTTTATATAGTATATTGATACAATGCAAATTTTATAAAAATAAATAGGATGAATCTGCGAACAAATAGCATAGAACGACAAAGTAGAAAATCCTACATATGACTATATTCATGTCTCGGGAATATCCATATCTCCGGATCTGCCACATTGACAACGCCACAGTCATTGATTGAATCTGCACAAGATCGAAGCTGATTTGACAATTTGAACTAAATAAATACCTAAATAAAACAAAAAAGACAGACAACGCTGCACAAAGACGACGAATAAAACAATGTCACACTATGACGATAAAATCACGAAAGACAAAACGAAATAGATGTGAAAATCACTTATTTCAATAAAAGAGAAAGATAAACATGAGTTAAAGGAGTGTATTTGGGGGAAAAATTACCCTAAATCATCCCTCCTTGTTGGATGAAGAAGAAAAAAACTAGAGTTTTTATGACGGCTCACAGAAGAGAGAAAGGGAAGAGAGAAAATGCACGACCGTATTGCTTGGCTCATTTTCACACCACTTAAGCAATAAATTTTGTTTGGCCAAAACACCGTTTACACAACTCCCCATCTGATTTTTGTCCAAATATGCAAGTTACGTTTTATGGAAAAGAAATTTTTTTTTGTCAAACAAAAATTATTGCTTGTCTGTCCAAAAGATTATCTTCTGAATGTGTTGCTTCTATGCTCGTCTATCCAAACAGTTTATCTTCTTGATTACTTTATGTTGGCTTTTTCTTAATAAAAAAAAAATTTAAGTGTCTAAAACAAAACAGAAAAAGAAGATAATCAGAGTCAGAGAAAGACAACATAAGCAATTTATACTAGTTCACCCCATAAACTAAGGTTAGTCCAATCTCTTGCACTTTCAAGGAATTTATACTATAGTCACATAAGATTACAATTGCTTCAACGCGCAAGTCAGAGACTTCCTTGCCTCACACAAGAGGACTTTTACAATCAAAGTTGTTTTATAAAAGAGTTTGTATGTGTTTATTAGACTTTAGAACTTGGATAGTGGTAAACTAACTTTAAGTTCAAAAAACTTCTAACATTAGGAAATTCTAAGATGCTATGTTTGTAAGAATTGTGTAAGTGTTCGTGAGCTTTTGAATTTGACAGAGTTTTGCACTTATAAAATTGTGTAATCTCTTGTTGTTTCTTGTAATCTCTTGTGTAATCTTTTACAGGAGAGAAAATGAAAGAGTTGTTGTTTCAAGATTACCACCTCATTAAATTCTTCATTGAGAAGCTTTGATTCAAATTTGAAAACTTTACCTCAAATGGATTATGCTATTTAATAGTACTAGGTGAATATTTTACTTCTTATGTAATGGTATGTTACATTCTCTTTGTCATTGAATTTAATTTTTTGTTTTTACACATGGTCAAAATAAGACAAACAATATTTTCAAAACATTGAAAGCGACGTTCCTTCAGAATAAGAAAAACTAGTCAGACTCACCCAACTTGTTGACGTCTCCTTCATAACTTACTTCCTTTAGAGTCTGAGTCCAACATTCCTTGTTCTCATCAGAGTCTTCAAGGCTTGATGCTAACAATTAATAATAAAGTTTGACTACATATATTTTTAAGAATAGTATTATGTATGTGAATGTAATCTATTCCAGGGACTTTATTATCTATTATAGAGACTTTATTAACCTTATAGAAAATATAAAAAAGATGTCTCATTTTATTTAATAATAAAAGTTATGATACATATATAACATAAGTTTAACATAAAACAATTGTCCTCTAGGTCTTATGATGACACCTTGTCATTACGTAATTTTTTATGTATCTTGATCACAATTTAGAGTTCACAAGGTAACTTAAGCAGCAAGAAAAGCAGAAAAACTGAAGAAATTACAAAGGGCCAAAAACGTGTCACGATTGGTACAAAACGTGGCACGATTGGAGAAGACTAAAACATGCTCTCTGCCAAGGCAAAAACGTGTCACGTTGGCCAAAACGTGACACGATTTGAAGAAACCCTAATTTAGAAGTTTGTTATACAAGGCAAATTGTGTCACGATTCTACAAAAACGTGACACGATTTTAAGCGAATTTCTATGCCTATTTAAGCTGAAGGCTATTCTAAAAACAAGGGTTACGATTTGAGAAGAGCAAAGTGCGATTTTGAAACTTGAAGATGGCTGCAGGGGCGATTTCTTCACCTTGTAACCAGTTCATGTATGTATTCTTACCTCTAATGATTATGTTATTTATAAATTCGATTATGAGTAGCTAAATCCATTAGAGGTTAGGTCTGAGATGATTCTTTGTAACCCTAATTGACATATGTTGCTGTGAAACTCTATTTATTGTGAATGACAATCTAGTTTTTATTCAATTCAATTGTTCTTAATGCTTTATATATTCTGATCACATATATATGATTTGGTGGGAATGAATGACTACTGACCATAGCTTTCGACTTTGACCTAATTGAATTGTTCTAATAATTATAATTAGTCTAGGAATGGATAATTCTTTATTAGTGATATTAGGTTAACGTGCTTCAAACCTTCGAAAATTATTCGACCACCTAAGGGATTAGGGGTTGTAATCTTAGAAGAGGGTCCTAACTCAAGGGATTGATTAGGACTATTTTGTTAACTATCGTGAAACTAGAAAATCATTCATAAGAATAGGTACAGTATACCAATTAGGGGAACTCAGAGGATTCGAAAGACCTAAACTCATCTCTTTCTTATCTTCAACAATCAATTTATTTTCTGTTACTAAGTTTTATGCTATTAAAACAATCTACTGCCTAGTGGCAAAACAAAACAACTTTTATTACATCCTAATTCAATAACGTACTTGACTTTTTGAGATTCAAACCTTCGAAGATTTTTCTTTTAGAAGATTGTTATTGAAAATATATTTATGGACATCAAATGTTTTTAAATTGTTTATCGTGCATCTGAAGCTACTTTCAGGAATATTTGAAGGAAACATATTTTTGTACCATATGTTTCTAGAAGGAAGATTTGATGCAAAAATATTTTTGTACCGTATGTTTCTAGAAGGATGATTTGATGCAAATATATGTTGACATGTTGAAGAAAAATCCCAGCAAATAAATGGCTATATAAGAAGGCATAACCATAATAACAAGTTAGTGAAATCAATATTCCAGATCAGAGTTTTATGGTTTCGTGTGTTTGAGTCCTTTTTTTTAGTACACCACTTTTGTGCCGCCATTGAATATCAAAAGGCTGAAAGTTGATTTGTGTTAGTTGAGTTGTAATTTGTTCTTTGTCTACCACACTAGTGCATCTAGCAAGAGTTGGTTTATGTATTGGAGTTGTTCTCCATCTTTATTGTAACTGTGATTGAGTCGGTCACTGGGGATAATGACTGAGAGAAAGTAAGAGGGGTTTCTCATATTTAGGGGCAGTCCTAGATAGAAATACAAAGATAGTATTAGGTGAGGAGGCAGTGAACAAAATTTGTTTACATAAGACTAGGAACTACATGGCTTGGGGTTCTCAACATACCCAATCATTTTGAGTACATAAGGTCCTACATGGCTTCCTTCTAACATCTTAGTTTTGGGAAGGGCTTGGAAACATCAAACCTCTCATGCCTTGTTTACTCTTGGTGGAGCGTCTTAAGATGTTTGATCTTACCGAACACATCCATGTTCTTATGTTGTTTTTGCAGCACAAAGTCCATGGTTGCAAGCTTGATACAGGAAACTTCCAAGGCATCATAGACATGCTTCTTGTAAGCATCCCTTTCATCCCAAGGAGTTGTAGCCCATGGCGCCTTTTCAGAAATAGGTTCATCAAGAACATATAACTTCTTCCTTAGGTTTCAATGCCAGTCTAAAAAGTTCATTTCATATAGTTTGTCATTCTCAATGATTGATCACAAAATGTTGTTTGATGCGTTAGATGTCATCTATAATTTTAAAATATACAACATAAGTAACATGAAAATTAATATATTAAATTTGGTCTTTAATTAAATATGCTTCTACTATTTTATTTAAAACAAATGACCTTCAACATTTGATTCGGAAAATCTCATTGGAGGATTTTCTAATGGTTGAAATCCTTATTTCACTTTGTATTGAGTCAGCGGAGTCCGATCTCCTAAAACTATGTTATTTAGGTAGGAACTTCTTCCAATTGTATCTTATAAAACTTTCAAATAACATTGGACGAGTAACTCTTACCTATCATATTGTAATCTTATTAAAATTTCTTTGGCTAAGTTAAACCCAACCAAACAACAATTGGGTAAATGAGATTACCGCACCACAACTTACTAGTATAGAAAGTGTGATTCGCTAACGCAAACCCACACGTTTTGGGGTTTTTGAACCATGTAATTTGTTGTGTTACCTTACAAAATTATAATTTATTTGTCTATTCTTTAATCATTATATAATATTTTTTAACTTAGATTATATACTTATTTTGACAGTATAAAGAATTTATAATGTTTGTTCATAGTGAGCATAATTCAGTTTGGTAGCGACATTGCATTATATATGCATGAGCCGAGGTTCAAATACCGAATTTCCCCACTTACTTACATAAAAGATGAATTTTTAGCCTCTAAACTACTTGACCGAAAGAAAATAAAATTAAAATGAATTTTTAGCCTCTAAGCTACTTGACCAAATATAAAAATCTATAATGTATGAAGTTCTGAGTAAATGAAGTTCTTTTTATATAAAAAAATAAATAATCAATTTGTTAAAGTTTAAAACAACGTTTGTTGAACCAAACCAACTCATTTTCCACGGTTTGTTTTGGTTTAGATTTTAATTGATTCGAATTTATTTCCTCTCAAACCGAAACAATTTGGTATCTTCCACATTTTGTGTGAGGACAATAATAAAATAAAAATGCTAAATTCAGTAAAAATCGACTAACTCTTGGATTTAGCCAAAAAACCGTGGGGTGTGGTTATCATGCATAAGCCATAACTTATGCACCATGCATAAGCCTACTTAGTCCAGCCCATTATGCAGCTAGCCCAACAGAATTACTTCCTACACCAAAGAAAAACAGGTTAAGAAAGCAAATTCACCAAAACAGAGCATCACGCGCGTTTCTCTCCATTTCCAATTTCAACCACCACCGGTAACAAACTTCCACCACCGGAAACCGTCTTCGTCACCGTCATTCAACTCAACAACACTATCGTTCACCACCGCATTCACCACAACCGCATTCACGTCGGAAACCGCATTCACCACCGCAAGCAAATCACGTCGGAAACGGTAACAATCACGTCACAAACTTCCACCACTGCAAATCACGTCGGAAACAAACTTCCATCACCGGAAATCGCATTCAACATAACCACATTCATCATCTTCATCATCATCGCCGCAAGCATCTTCATCATCTTCAACAAAACAGCAAAATGATGAAAACAAAACAGGTTTGAAATTATCTTGTGCTTTCAAGTAATTACAATCAGTTTAATTTCATATGCTAGTTGGAAATGGTTTCTGGAAAGTAATTGAATTTGTAACCCTAAATTACAGCTTAATTTCGAATTGGGGAAAATCAACTAAAATAGTTTAATTTCTGGAAATGGTTTCATAGTGTTGATTTGTTTCTTATTATAGTATATTTTGTTTAAAAATCATATAGAAAACCATTTTACTATGAAAACCAATATGTTGTGTAAATGGTTTTCGCAAGTTTTACTCTGAAACCATTTTGCTCTGCAAATGGTTTCAGAGTGTTGATTTGCTTTGGAACTATTTTTAACAATTTCTTTGTTTGGTTTAGAAACTAACTTGTAAAATGTGTTATTTTGCTCTGAATTTGAAATGGTTTACATGTAATCCATCAGATGATAAGACTTGATATGAATCAGTTTAATTGCGAAACCAAACTAATCGTCTAATGGTTTTGATAGACTTGTATGTGAAAGATAATTGCAGGATTCTGTTATTAGCATTTTTAAATTGCAGGATTGAAATAGACTTAATCTTAGTTACTATGATTTTGTTATGGTATAGATGATGTCAAAACCATTGTGCTATGGAAATGGTTTTGGTGAGTTGTACTCCAAAACCATTAGATGTATTTAATGGTTTTCTTTGATCATACAGGTGAAAAAACTAAAGAGCTAGAGCCATTTCCATCATTCAGTTTTGGGCTAACACAAATGAAATAAACTGTAAAATGTTGAGAAAATAACTGGGTAAAATAGGTTCGAAAGACGAGTAAAATAAAGCAACTGGTCAAAAATTGGGGTATGACAAGGTGTATTTGAATGGGATGTGTCATTGGTGGGGAGGAACACATATTGAGGCATATACGGTGTCATTTAACTGGTGCAATGAGGACTACTATATTACATCTTCGCCCATAGAAGATGTACCTGGTTGTCTTGATGTTAGCTTGGTTGTGTTAAATGGGTTTTTGGCTATAATATATAATTATAAAGAGACTAATTCATTCCAAATTTCAATTTTGGGTGAACTTGGTGTCAAGGAATCATGGATTAGACTCTTCAATGTTGAACCCTTGTCTTGCATATCATGTATCGGAGCATGGAAGAATGGCAACATATTCTTCATAAAAGAAAATGGTGAACTGGCTCTTTTTGATTTAACTACTGGAGTGACGTATGAGATTGGTGTCAAAGGAGAAAGCTTTCGGTCTCAGATAGTAATGTACAAGTGAAATCTTCTTCCGATTGGAGGAATTTACAATTAATTGCTTTTGCAGATGACATGTGAAGTTTTCACAGGTTTATGAGTCCAGCTCTTATTGGCAAGTGGAACTTTATCAATTATATGTATTATCATGTATAAGAGGAAGAATCATTTGTTTTGCAGATGTAAATGTTGAAGTGAACATGAAATATCGAACCTGTCATGTTCAACTTGTTTATGGATCTGAGTATTTGTAAGGCTTGCTGTGTTGGTGTAATCGTAGTTCACTCAGTTTTATTTTGATATTAATCTAATTTAGGTCTTCTTATCTTATTTTCGTCGTTGAACCCTTTTATGTATTACAATCTTCTGGATATTTTTGTATTAGTTGCATCACTTTTGTTAAATATATTAATCTGGGTGTTGTAATCTTCATGGTTGGTGAATCTATGTTATTTAAGACCAATAATCTAAATAACACCAACCCACCTGGCTAACACACTTTGAGTTGATCTGGTGCGCCCAGATTATATTCATAGCAGTGTCAAAAGAAATGGGTGATTAGTCGTTCATTAAAAACTATGTGAAACACTAAAGGATTTTTCCAGAGAAAACTATGTCAAAAGATTAAAAACTATGTCAAAAGATATGCGGTTAGAGAAATTGGGCGATTAGTCGTTGATTACTGAAACCATAAGTACGGTTAAATGGTTTTGATAGTGTTCTATGTGAAACCAAAATAACTGCCTAATGGTTTTGTAAAAAATCATAGTATACCGTTCATTTTATTTAATTTTTGGCCCAATAATGTTCAATTTAATTTAATTTTATTAAAATTAGTTTAATGATTTTAAATGAAATTATTATAGGTACATGGTTTTAAAAAATTATTAAGATGAAATTATTACTGAAACCATAAGTACGGTTAAATGGTTTTGATAGTGTTCTATGTGAAACCAAAATAAATGTCTAATGGTTTTGTAATAAAATCATTATTAATATGTTACTTGTATGTGAAAGAAAAATAATTGTCAAATGGTAAATAAAATAAAAGAATAGTGAAAATCATTATTGATAAATGGTTTTAAATAAAAACTATTGTTGAAACTGTTGGAACAAAGGTGTTCAGCAATACCACATTTTGAGTTTTGATGATAACAAGGTATTTAAAAGTTGTCAATTGGATATTGCTAATATTTGTTTAAGTATGCAGGATATCAATTAAGATTTATATCTTAGAAAGTATTCTGTTTGAACAAAGTTAAAGAGCAAAAAATCCAGAAAAACTTGTTGCTTGTGATTCTGTTTCGAAGAGAGTCTGAAGACTGTTTCGAAGAGAGTCTTAAGACTGCATCGAAGAGAGTCTGAAGGCTGTGCCGAAGAGAGTCTGAAGACTGTATCAGAGTCTGAAGACCATCAGAATCTGAGAACCAAGAGAGTCTGAAGATTATCAGAAGCATAGTGCTACAGTGAGTCTGAAGCCACAAATTTGATAATCTGCTAACAAGGATTTCTACTGCATTGCGATGCAAAAAGAAACTCTCAAATGGAGTAACGGCTAGCTTCAAAGTCAACTTAAGCGTGGGAAGCACAAAGACAAAGATTGCAGGCCAGTACAGAGTACGTTGTACGAACTCTGTTTCCACTACTCCACTACCTCGTACAGTTTGGCAACTGTGTCTACCGGTATTAATCCTCAAAGGGAATGGAATTCAAATGATGTTATTGAAGGACTATTACCAAATCAAGCAACAGATCAACAGTCATTGATCAAGCTTCAAAAATCATCCTGATGTGTTGGATGACTCAACGTCTCTTTCCTACGCCTATATAAAGGATAGAAGACTTGGAGAATTGAGGACTCTAGAACTTGAAAAATTACATTGCGCTGCTTTCGTATTCAACTGAGTCTTAACAAAAGCACATCATCAACTTAGATTCTTACAAACTGAGTATTCTAGAATTTCTAAGTTTCACAGAAAAACAGAGTCTGTCTTTTGTGTAAAACAGAGTCTGTCTTTGTTGTAATTGAAACACTATTTGATTGTTGTCAAAGTGTTTCAACTCTATTCAATTTTCTGTAATTGTGTAAAAGTCTCTTGCTTTTGTGCTTGAGCAAAGGAAGTCTCTTGGCTGCGTCCATTGAGCAAAGGAAGTCTCTTAGTTATGTCTTTGAGCAAGGAAGTCTCTCGCCTGTGTGCTTGAGCAAGGAAGTCTCATACTGTGTGTTTGAGCAACTTGTAATTTGGTATTACATTTTAGTGAACTCTCCTCGGAAGTACAAGGGGGACATGACTACTTCCGGTTTGTGGAAGGAACCTGTATAATTGCTTGTGTTCTCTCTTCTCTCTATCTCTTGATTATTCCGCTACAATCAGAACCTAATCTCCTATCAGACTCTGATCTCATTCAGACTCTGAGTTTAAAGGAATTAGATTCTCACTCCTCAAGAGCTGCGAAAAGCAAACACAATTCAACCCCCCCTTCTTGTGTTTTTCTCACCTTCAGAAACCATAAATATGGTTTAATGGTTTTGATAGTGTTCTATGTGAAACCAAACTAACTGTCTAATGGTTTTGTAACAACCTATAAGCATCAATATCAAAATAAAGAATGTTATAAAGAATGTGAAATGTATAATTTTTATTACATCATATCAAAATATTCTCAATAAAATCTAGTACAAACTTATAATAGTACAAACTTAGAACATAAAAACAATCAATCAGTGACAACTTTTTGGATTAAAGCTTCATCATCTCTCTTTTGTTTCTTCCAAATTATTTAACTCATCAAAAAATGCACCGTTTGCACGAGAATATAACACAACAAACTGCCTACTATACCACCAGCAAATAGGAAGATTAGATTTGCTGCGAAACACAAAGTCTGGGTACAATTATGCGGTCAACAGGTACCAATTGATGAGTGCCAGAAACAATCAAAAGAGGCTCGAATCAGACCAAAGCAATAAGCCAGAAAACCAAGAAGCATAAACCAGTATTGTGATAATCCAGAAGAAACAGGTATGATCCTTGTGGAAAGACTCCTTTAGGCTTCAAAGTTACAAAGGCTTTATAACTTCAATTCAAACAACTACCAAATGCTCATCAATGCCAATAACCAAGAATCTCTTGTGAACATTAGATTTCCCCACATACAAAGAACATATATGCAGAAAATTGCAGCTTAAACCAAATAGAAAATTCTTGTAAATCGAAACAACTTCAAAATGCATATTCACCAAACTCAACACTCAGAATTTCTGGAGATAAAACAAAGACAGTAGAAGAAGTGATTACCAAATACCACACCGCAAAGACACTGTGAAGGTTTCCGGCAACTAAAACTTCAAAGCCACAAGCAACAAGATCAGTCACATAGAGATTGACTCCAATCTTCACATTGATGACAGTAATATACAAAAGCCAATCAAATCACAACTCAAACAGAAGTAGATTGCACTTGTAAGGCACAAACAAAACAATAACTCCAAATCCTCAAAATTAAGAGTCTTAATCTCCAGCTAATCTTCAATAGTCGAAAAATTCGCCATAAATTCTCAAATCAAAGAACCTAATCTTCAAAGAATCTGATAAACTGCATAGACATATCTCAAAATTATGACTCTGTCACCATCAAAAGTAGAGGAACGAGTATGCTGAATAGTAAAGTGAAACAGAAACAGCGATTCGAAGTCGTAATGTGTAACTAACTCGAACAAGAAATCAAAGCAGAATTAGAGCATGAAAATCGTGAAACCCTAACAATTGGGGAAAAATGACAACAACAAAATTGAACAGAATCGAAAACGAAGAACGCAAGACTCTCACATATTCAAAGCAAGAATCGAACAATTGTGAAACCGAATCCAGAAATTGACCAAAGAATGATCGATTCAATCGAAAAGAAGAACACAAGAGAATCGCGATCGTAACTGAATCGCAAACCCTAAGATTTGGGGGAAAACGCAAAACAAAGTGGAATTGCAAAACAGAATCAAATCGAACATGATACACAATCGGATCAAAGTAACAAAAGTAGAAAGAATAGATGTTTTCACGAGAAATGATAGAAGGAAAATGAAGTAAGAAATGGAAAATCAGAGTGAAGAAAAGGAAAATAGAACGAGAAAATTGAACTTTCTCGAGAAAATGCAATGGAAAAATTGTTCAAGGAAGATACCATATTCGCTCTGATACCATAGGATCATTACAAGTGTACAATCATCTGATGGTTGTAATTAACTTATGCATGGTGCATAAGTTATGACTTATGCACCATAACTTTTGCCAAAACCGTGATATGAGGTTTACTTTTTAAATCACAAAACAACACTTGTGAAATTTCCAAAAAAAAAAAAGAAAAATCGCTACATGTAGCTTTTCTGATATATTTTGCCAGTTATTATTTTTCATAATTAGAGAATAGATTTTCTTAGTAAATATATTGCTCTCGTGACTTGTTAAGTACCAGCGATAAATTGTTTAAAAAGAAAGTAGCAGGGACAAATTTTTCTACCATATTTTTTTTTATATCTATAATATATATAAAGAAAACTGCCACTTTCAGCATATTTTTGGGTTGAACTTTTCTTTCCAAAAATACTTTTAATCTTTAATTTTAATCTTTTTTAAATACAAATAACACATGTAACAAATAAATTTATACTATCTATACTATTTATAAAGAAAAATACTCATTTCAGCACACTTTTGGGTTGGACTTTTCTTTCCAAAAATACCCTTAATTTTTAATTTTTATTTTTTTTAAATACAAATAACACATGTAACAAATAAATAAGAATAAATTTAATTTAAAGAGAAAACTCACACAATTCCTCATGAATTGTATGAATTGTTTTTACTGTTAGCCAATTATAAAATAATACGTGGATTACTAATCCATGTCACTAATCGTCACCGTTAACCTTCTTTTACCTCCGTTAACCACATATCAAACTAAAAAAAACTAGCACAAAACAAAAACTCATGTTACTTTTTTATCATCAGCCGATTTTATGTTGTACATCTGTGTTGTTCCCCTCAATACAACCGACAAAGATCGTCAAGTATTTTCATATCCCTTCCACAAAAAACAATATTTCCATGTTATTTTATTATTACTTCCACAAAAGACAATATTTCCATTTTATTTTATTATTTTATTAATATAAGTTACTCTTCATTAACCTTTGATAAATTTTAAAAAACGTGAGCAAAAAATAATGGTAAATATTGGACTTTAAATCCTCTAAAAAAAGATTAGTAACAAACGTGAGCAAAAATTAATGTTCGTGATTGGACTTTAAATCCTCTAAAAAAAGATTAGTAGCAAACATGAGCAAAAAATAATAAGGTTAAAGATTGGATTTTAAATACTCTAAAAAAAATTAGTAACAAACGTGAGCTAAAAATAATGTTAAAGATTGAACTTTAAATCTTCTGAAGAAAAAAAAAAGATTACTAACAAACTTGAGCAAAATATAATGTTAAAGATTGGACTTTAAATCCTCTATAAAAAAGTTTAGTAACAAATGTGAGCTAAAAATATTGCTAAAGATTGAACTTTAAATCCTCTGAAAAAAGATTATGACTCAAAATAATTTAGAAAAAGATTTGTTAACACTATATTAAATATTAATAAGTAGACTTCTCACAGTTCATAGTTCGCTCCCGCATTGTTTAGTTTTTCTCAACCTTTCTCAGTCCTCTGCATCAGAATTCATAACTAACCTGATAAAACGTTTTCTTTTTCTTTCATGTTACAACTAATCAAAGTCGATTAATTTTATGGATTATATTGACTTTGCTGGTTTATAAGTGATTATGATTCAAAAATAATTTTGTTATATGCCTTGACAATATTTTGTTTATAAATCAATATATCAATAATTTCAATTAATATTTTAAAATTTAATCAAAATTATACAAACAAAGATAATAAAATAGTCATATGTGTTAGCACAATAGAAAGAGTGGATAGACGGGCATTATCGGGCACGATAGTGCCCGTCTTTCCGCTAGTTCTTGATAAGTGAAATGTATTTATTAATAATTTTTAAAAAAAATATTTTTATTAATAATATTTTATACTAAATAATGAAACAGTTGTCATTTTTGATTTGATTGCCTAAAAAATAAAAACTCATGGGAAGTTCAAATAGACCTAGATACTGTTTGGTTAGGCTTTTTTCCGATTTAAAAGCTATTTTAAAACAAAGTTAAAATAAAGCTCTTTAAGAAAGAAGCTAAAGATGTTTGGTTTCTTTATTATTTTTTAGTTTTAAAGTTATTTTTAAGTTAAAAGTTGGGTTTTTTATAAATTGCCTTTGAAAACCCAAACCAATCAAAAATAGTCATGTGTCCTCCACTATAACATTCATATTTATTATTTTATTTTCCATAAATTTAGCATGTATTTTATTATTTGCATATTCACCTCATTTTAAATTAATGATATTTTACAAATTAAACCATCAAATTAATTAAATTTCCCCCCAATCCAATCATCACTCACCAAACTTTTTTTTTCTTCTTTAAAATCAAATTTTAAGAATGGCTTTGCAAAAATCGTTAAAAATTAACAATATCACCCATGGGAATTGAACCAAGGTTCTCACACTAACTAGAATCTTACTTCCAAACCACTTGACAAATACATCTTTTATAAAATAATTTGAAATGCAAAATATATATTATCAGTGAGCAATTATTTTTTCGCAGTAACCTATAACCCAACTTTAGTAAAAAAAAAAATATATCTGTATATATATGAAATAGTAAATCTTTCTTTAAAAACAATATAAATTCATTCATTTGAGTTTTTATATTATAAATATTATTATTTTATATACATTCATATTTTTATCTAGATTCGATGAACTATTATCTGCGGAAATAAATTTTTATATACCGGTATGAGAAAGTCGATGTGTAAAATTTTCAAAACTATATTGAGGCAAAATCCCTAAAATGTTTTAAAGATAAACAAATCATGATGATTAAACGACTAATGATTTTTGATAGTTTCTTCGTATTTAATATGTATTCTTGAGTGATTAGCTAAGACGTGAACAAAGTGTAAATCAAACCAAGAATCAAGTGATCAAAGAACATTAAAGATTATGAACCCGGTCAGATTTCAGAAGGTTGATCAGAAGATAGTTCAGAAGGTCGTTCGTATGGTTTATCAAGAACAAACTCAAAAATTAATGACCACAGAAAGAACATTCATGGCACGGGGGACATAAACAAAAAGTATAAAAAATGACAATAACCTTGAACCAAACAAGTAACAAAGGTATTTATATGAATAAAGGTCAAAAGCACATTATTTGTTCATTTAAGTTTCATCTTAAGAAGTATTTTTAAAGTGTAGGATTAAATTTTAAAATGACCACAATTCAAACCCCTTCTTGACTTATCTACTTCAAACTCATGATTATTTTTTCAAAATATTAAATTTAATCTAATGTTTATGTTAAGTATAATTTTTTTGTTTTATATGCAAAACATTGTGAAATATTTGAACAGTGCCCGTTGCGCATTTGATTTGTTTACAACTACGGAAGTAAATTCTTATGTATTGATATGATAAACTTTTAAAAACTCATGATTATTTTTAAAATATCAACATTAATCTAGTATTTCATTAAATATTTGTTCTATTTTATGTGCATATTAGTAAGATTAATATATTGATCGAGAACATATTAGAAAAAATGTGAGATTTAGTCCCTCACTCATTTTAATTAATAAAATCATCAAATCTTAGGATTTTAAATTTTAGTGTATTAAAATTACACATTTATAGATTAAAAGATGGTTTGCTCAATTTCAAGAGAGTTTGAAGATTGAATTATTGGTGTAATTTCTTGGCATTGACGTTTGAGATTTCAAATTGTAACAACGTAATTATCTTTTCAAATTACATCAACAATATAATAAATATAATATAAAGTTTATCTTTTTCAATGACATCAACAAAATAGCATTATTATTAGAAAATTTGTTTAGATGTATAATTTGAATAATAAAAATTTGTACTTGAAGTCAGTACAATATTAGAAACTAGGGTTTTGACTGTTAATGTGATTCCTTGGGAAGGCTATCAAGGGGGTATTTATAGTCATCTATGGGTTGGGATTTTCGTGATTTAATCCCAAAGTCATAGGGGCTTTATGTCTTTTTACCAAGCTATGGAGGCTTCTTGAAGCTAGGTGAGGCGGTGCACCTAGGAGGGCATACCTAAGCCTCATGGGACCTTCTGGAGGACGCCAAAGCCTTTCTGGAGGGCTTCCAAGCCTTAGGAATATATTGACGGTCCACATCCCCCAAACACGAGATTTGGGATGAGGAAAAGTGGTGAATTTCTATGTTTGGATGTTATGCTGCTTGTTGCTACTTTTCTTAGATGATTGCTATAGCGGGAAGTCTCAGGAAGGGATTCAAGCTAGCTTGATGAGCCTCTATGGAGGAACCCCTGTGTTTTAATCTATGACGAATTCTCGTGCTCAGAGCCCTTCTTTGGGTTGACGTTATATCTTTATTCAGAGCTCACTTAAGGGTTGTTGTTTGGCGAGGTTCAGTGCCCGTCAAGGGTTGATGTTTGATAAAGATATGAAACTAATGATAAAATTTTTGCACTTGTTCCGGAAGTAAAAAGAGTTTCATTTGTTCCTTAATAAATTCCTTTAAAAGGGCCTCTACAGTGAATGTCTTGGTAGAAGATATGATTTCGTTGAATTCAAGTTTATTTGTTTTCAAATATGCTTGTAACACAACGAAAAAATAATCCCGAGTTTTGAAAATGTTATCATATCTACTTTCTTATATCGGTACATAAAAATTTGTTTCTGCAAAGATAAACATTTAAATTTCGTGACGTGTGTGGTGCAATTATTTAACGATGTTTTTCAAATAAAATAAAAAATATATATTTAATTAAAACACTACATTGATGTTAATATTTTAAAAATAGTTATTAGTTTTTAAAACGGTCATATTAACTTTCTCATCTTGATACATAACAACTTGTATCAATAAAATCCTCAAGGAGCACAAAACAAATATTTAACATTTTTTTTACATATAAAATGCATAAATATTTAATTGAAACTTTACAATTATTCTCACAATTTTCATTGAATACCTTTTAATAGTTTATTTGATCCAAACGAAATGTCGAATTTAAAATAAATCACAATTCGATTGATCACAAATGAAACATTGTTGTAGTTCATCGAATCTAAATAAAATATGAATTTATATAAAAAAATATTTAAAATATAAAAAATCAAATGAATGGATTCATACTTTTTTATTAAGAAAGATCGACTTTTTTTTAAGAATGGAAAGATTTACTATTTCATATATACATATATACTTTTATTTTTATTTTTCCTTCAAAAAAAAAAGACACGGAATAAAAAAAATTATATAATTGCTCACTAATAACATATATTTGCATTCCAAATTATTTCATAAAAGATGTATTGGTCAAGTGGTGTGGTAGTAAAATTCTAGATAGTGAGAGCACCCTAGTTTGATTCACATGGGTGATAATTTTTAATTTTTAATGGTTTTTGCAAAGCCATTCTTAAACTTTGGTTTTAAAAAAAAAGAGTTTGGAGAGTAATGATTGGATTGGAGGGAAATTTAATTAATTTGATGGTTTAACTTGCAAAATGTCAATTTAATTAATTTAATGCTTTAACTTGCAAAATGTCATTAATTTAAAATAGGGTGAATATGCAAATAATAAAATACATGCCAAATTTTTGCAAAATAAAATAATAAATATGCTTGTTATGGTGGAGGACACATGGCTAGTTTCTATTTGTTTGGGTAAATTGCCCATGAGTTTTCAAAGGTAGTCTAGGCCTCACCTAAAAGTTGTTTGGCAAAATATTGTACAAAACTTTGAATTTATTACTTTTTTGGTGGTGTCCAGGGTTCGAACCCCGGGCCATGCTTATATTTATGCGTTATTTTTATCAACTGAGATAAGCTCACAAAAACAAAACTTTGAATTTATTATGAATTAACATACTAAATAAGAAAATGTTTAAAATATTTTTGTAAGGGAAAAATGTTTAAAAGATAAGAATTTATATTATATAATATTATATTTGTTACATTGCTGGTGTCATTAAAAAAGATATGTTTAGTTTTTTTAATAAGAAAAAGATATGCATAGTTTGTTACAATACAAATGTGTAAAATTTTGGCTAAGATCAAATGTAGTATTTGTTCTTATCAGTTTAATATCTTATATATGAACCAATGATTCACATGATATTAAATTTACTTTTTTGAGGGGAAAAGGCCGTTTTAGTAGCTTGTTACTTAGCTTTTTTTTTTTTTGAAAGGTTGTTACTTGGCTTCTTGTGTGTCACCATTGCATTGCACTATAGCATTTGCCTGACACACACACATATATATATATATAAGTATAATTTTGTTAGGCAACTACACTTGTATTTTTAATTAAAATCAAAATTTTATAAAAATAATTATACGCATTATGCAATACTAAAAAAACATTATTCGCATTAGCGTAACAAAAAAAATATCGGTGTCGTTCAATGACAGCGTGAATAAAAATATTTGCGAGGTTGTGATAATTAAAAGATATTGAAATTAATATATAAGTGATAAAAGGATAATAAAATTCCTTCAAAAATAGATAATAAAATTAAATGGACCCTCATTAAAAAAAATTAAATGGACCGGTTCAAAAAAATAAAATAAAATAAAATGGAAGAAAAAAACATATTGAAAAAATAAAAGAAAAGGTTGCCAGCCTGAGTTGAAGAGAGGTGTTTGTGAAATAAATTGTCGAGAAATAGTTTTTTTGAAGTAGTATTCAACAACTTTTGGTCAAAGCTCATTCCATTCAATTTTATGCATTCTAAAAAAAGTATTTTTTTTAGAAGGTACTTTATTGATATTGTGTTTGGCCTAGCTTCTCCTTAAAAATGTAGAGAAGTTGAAAAAAAAAGTCGGGCCAAACGGTGCCCTAGTGAGAGATAAAAATACAGGAACACCGTAAAGCTTATTTTTAGTAAATGTAAATTAAATATATGACTCATAGTTTTTGACTAAAAAAATGATGTTTACATTCATTTATTTAGATACTACTTTCAGAGATTAAAAATAATAAGAATTAACTGTGTTTTTCCTTAAAAAAAAAGTTGTGTTTATTCATCGTAATAACAATCACTTCTTTTTAAAAAATAATTAATTTGTTTATATACAACTATATAAAATAATTCCTTAAAAAATAAAAAACTATATAAAATGATTTTTTTTGCTACAAAATCATCATCTTTTTCGTTTATACTTATTTTCTTCCCCCTCTAAAAAAATAAAATCTGATATGTTTTTAGAAAGGATACTCTTAATATCTTTTTATCTGAAGTTGTTTTTAAAATTTTGTAGATCATGGTTTGAATAAAAAAGAAGCTATAACAAACTGATACAATCCTCTTTATGGTGGTTTTTTAAGTTATAACAATTAACAAACAAACTCATTCCTTAAAAAAAAACATTACTGGGACCATTTGTTAGGGTTAATATAAAAATGATCTTGACATTCGATAATAATAATAATTTAGTTTGTTTATCGTAATAAAATCATTTAAAAAATAATAATAATTTAGTTTGTTTAGATAAAACTATATAAAAAGAATATTTTGTTACAAAATAATTTCAATCTTTTGACGGTTATTTTCTCTCCTCTAAATATAATTTTTTTTATTACAAAAGATACAAAAGAGTTAATATATGTGTCAAATAATTAAGAAGGGGTAATATTGTATTTTTGTTAGTCATTAATTTCATTAGAGAATAGAAGATAAACATACACTTTTAATGTGATATTCTGTTTTTTCATTTTTTTAATAAATGATTTTATGTTACTTGTTCCAAGAAGCCTTGAGATTCGATCCAATAGAAAAATGAATTAAAACAAACTAATTTTTCTTTTTTTGAGGAAGAAAAGAATCTTGTTATTAACATGGAATTGGAAAGTCCTAGTTTAACTCTTTAGCAAACAAACTAATTTTCCTTTTTTTGAGCAAGCAAAGGAACAAGCAAACTTCATTAGTATTTGCAAACAGTACCGACTCATTCGTGAGATTTTATGCTTTTGTTTTTTTTTAGGTGATTTTATGCTTTTATATTAGGCAAGATCATGGCTAGTGAAATTGCTGAGGTGAAGCCAATCCACTTTTTCAAGATCATCCATACTCAAAACCTTCTCCAAGAAAAGCTTGTAAGCCTATACTGTTATTTATTTGTTGTTTTGAGCATGTTGTTTATGTTTGTTCTGATAACATGATGTGACTTTGTACTTGGCTTGAAGAAATACGAGAGCTTAGTGCAAACTTTATTATGTCACAAGCACACCTTATGATGGCATGATAAAAGGATGACATGTATTTACCATGACATATCATAAATGGGACATCCTACCTTACCTTGTCATCCTAGTCTTTTAACCTCTCTTCTAATAGGAAAACCAGTGTTTTCAAATTTAGAGTTAAACTTAGTTTTAGTTCTATAAAATAGAGCTGTCAATTTCGGTCAAACCTAATGGACTGCACTCCTAAATTACAGAGCAAATGATTCAATTTCGCCCGTCCCGTTGTCTCCCTCGGCCTTATTTTTATGCATTTTTTTGAAGAACATTTCTCTTTAGGCCCCGGAAATAACTCTAAGGCCCCCTAACACGGATAACTCACGGAATAAACATACATCCGGTAGATTACTATGACGGTTTCTGCCAATTTATTCAATTTGTCCCATTTGGCCAGGGAAGTTTGTGTGGAGCTGCCAGTGTTTCCTAAAGTAATGTAAAATAGTTTTATGAGTTATATCATTCATATTAATATGGTCTAACTAATTGACAGGTGATGCCAAGAAAGTTTGTGGAAAAATATGGAAAAGGTCTACCAAAAGCTATATGTCTAAATACTCCAAATGGTGCAAAATGGGAATTAAATTTGGTAAAGAGTGATGGCAAGATATGGTTTGAGAAGGGTTGGAAACAATTTGCAGAGCATCACTCTCTAGCTCATGGCCATCTTCTGCTTTTCAGATATGAAAAAACTTCCAAATTTGAGGTACAAATCTTTGAAAAGAATGCCTTGGAGATAAACTACTCTTTCAAAAAAGTTAAAGCTAAAAAGGTCTCTAATGGCCAAGGAAATAAGACTATAAATGGTGAAAATTGTAGAGCAGCTCATAAGAGAAAAGCCAACTCCTCCTTTGAATTTCATCAACAATATGAAATCGGAAGCACTAGCTGCGTAAAATTTGGAAAATTACAGAAGGTGGTTGTGCATCAAGTTGATAGAATGTGCAATGGTATAAGCTTTAATGTCTTTATTCTGTCTTGAAAGCTTCACTTTAACATTAAACATTAGTTTTTGTTCTCTTCATTCCATATAGTATCATTTTTCTTTTCTTAAGTGTAGAACAAACTATTGGGGTAACTTTAATTAATTTGCATTGCATCTCATGTTAAGTCTCGTTGGCATGCATTTTAGCAGGTTTTAATTTTTAGCAACCTGGAAGATTATCATGAAAATTGTGGCTTATAATGTTCAAATTTTGCAGGAAAACTAGTGATTAGTACTTCTGAGAAAGTTACAACTCTTGAAAGAGCAAAGTCTTTCCAAATCTGTAATCCATCCTTTGTTGTTGTCATGGGTGCTTCATACGTTGGACACCGTTTTCTTCTGGTAAGTTGCAAAGAAACATTTGGCTTGTAGAACATAATTTAGTAGCCAAAACCAATAAAAAAAAATATATCACTAGATATGATCTTTTTAACATCAAAACTTATGATCGAAGATGTGTTCTTTGTTAGACACATGTCGGTGTCGGATATTGACACATGTAATAACATTTAATTTATTTAATTATTCAAATTATTACACTTGCCGATGTGGTGTGTGGTTTTCGATTCAGTGCCACATAGAATATGGATTAATTATCCATTTGGGGCTGACCTAGTGGTTGGCTTGAGATCTTGGAGTGTGCTTCTCTCAAGGTCTCAGATTCTATTCCCTCTGGTGCCAATTTCTTCGGTGGGCAAGCACATACAGAGCTTTGCTCTTACTTAGAATGATCCCCTCGCAAGTGGACGGTGGAATTGGTCACCTCGGATTAATCGGTCCTTGAATCGGATACCGAATTTTTAAAAAAGAAAAAAGAATATGGATTAATTTATGGATCAATCTAGGCCAAATAATACAGCCAATTGTCACGGTAAAATTCATTTTCACAATTTTATAGTTAAATATCATCACATGGATCTTAACTAATTGAAATCTTATAGGAAATAATCTAGCAAAGTAACATCATGATTAAATCTGATTCTGAGTCTTTTGATCACCAAAAATTAAAATATAAATACTCCGTGTCTATTTTTTTTCCTGCATCAACATTTGCATTTTCTTTTGTTTGGCAGAATATACCATCCTTGTTTGGTAAGACACACTTTGATTTGAATAAGAAAGGAGGAGATATTCAACTTCAGGTGTTGAATGGGAGAGTTTGGTCTGCTAGGTACTCTACCAGGACGTCCGGCAATGGACTAAGATATGAACTCACAGGTGGATGGAAGGCATTTGCAAAGGACAATACCTTGAAAGTTGGTGATGTTTGCAAATTTGAGCTCATCATCTCTAGTACTATACTTGCCTTCATTGTTCACATCTTTAGAGAAACAGACAATGACAACAAAAAGTGTTCAACATCTCAAAGTAGGAAGAATTGATTTTGAATTTTCATTTCATCTTATTTATTTTTCTCACATGACAAATAAGTTTTTTCTTCCATCTTATGCAGAATCTCCCCAAATGAAGGGTGAAGCAACTGAAGGATAGAAAAAGGGAATGAAATTGGAGCATCACTATAATCAAATCACCATCATAACCTAAGTTTTATTTTTTTTTAACAAATGAAAACACTACTAAGCAGTTCAACTTATGTGGACTTTATCCTTGTTCATCTTACTTTATGTTTAAATTTTTGGATGGAAATTTTTTCAAAACTGCATTATTCGGTTAATTGATATTTCTTAGCCGGTGTAAAATTTGGGGTTCACTTGTTGCTTTGGTTTTAAATACCTTTATAGTTCATATGTTCTTCGGATTCCTTGATTTACTATATCATATCGTTAAAAAATGTTGAGCAAAATTATTAATTTTGTAGCCTAGGAAGTTGAGCAAACTAATTTGATGGCTTCAGTTGATTCTTTCTTTGTTTGTGACCCCTTCGGTATGGTTTTCTATTTTTGTCGGAGTCTTGGGATGTTTGTGGATGTTCTTTTTGTTTGAGTTTTATGTTTGGGTCACTCTCCCTTTTCGGTTTGTTTGTTTGAGGTTGTAGTTTTCAATTTGGGAGCGTTGTTTGAGTCTTTAGATGTTTTTGTGGCTTTTGAGGTGTTTGGGGCTCGAATTTGCAAACTGTTGGTTGCTATCCTTCTCTCTATTGTTCTTTTGATTTGGTTTGGTCTAGTTTGGTTTTATTCGTTGTGGTTCGCATTGGTTTAGTTTCATTCGGGGTTAGTTTGGTTCAGTTTGATTTGGTTTAATTTAGTTTTGATCAGTAGATTACTCTTGGGTTATTTGAGAAGCACCATAGGTGTTTCTTTTCGTTGTTTGTTGAGTAAGATAATGCTCTCAATTTGTTTGTGAAGCGCCTTGTTATGGTGTTGTTTTGATAGTTTGACGAGTCAAGATAATGTTTACAATTTGTTTGCAAATCACCATGCTTTGCTTTTTCTTTTGGTTGTTTGGTGAGCCAAGATAGTGCTCACAACTTTTTTGTGACTAACCATGTTATGGTGTTTCCTTTGGATAGTTTGGTGAGTCAAGATATTGCTCACAATTTATTTGTGAAATCTCATGTAGTTGTCCAAGATGTCTACAAAACTAATACACGACCAATTTCTCATGAAGCTTTGCATGAAATTTAAGGTTGTTAGAGGTATTTTGCTGAATCTTGTTCCTTTTTTAGATACATGTGTTGGCAAACTTCTTATAGAGGAACATCTTCTTACTCTTCAAACTATGTATCATGATGTTGTCATCTCTAAGCCTGTGACGATTGCATATGGTGCTCCGAGCAATGTTTAAGTTCATGATGTGCGACATGTCCAATGCTTCTCTAGCGAAGAATTTGGACATGTTGCTCATTGTGGTTGCAGTAAGAAGTTTTCTGGTTAATGCAAAGATCAGGTTATAATTTATTAAAACAGACCCCAATACACTACACCGACATCTCATACATCATTTGCCACATCACTCAATGTCATAGGTTGAAATTTCTCTCGCATACATCAATATGACTATGTTGCCACACACAAAGATTGGCTTTGAAATTTTCCTTGCAGAAATCAGCACCAGCACATCGCAAAACTCGGCAGTACCATGTGGCCTCGAATGCCCGTTCCACCACAATGTTAGTGGCACGATATTGAACAACCATCACAGAGACCGTTGAAGGTCGCTTCCTATGTCTTAATGGAGGCTAGCACTAACCTCCTAGAAGCTTCAAGGTCAGCTCAGATTGTGGTGACTGTCTCGTCTGAGACACCGCACTTCATCTTTAGATGTGTCGTCCTTTCTTCTTCCATCCCTTCACATTCTTCAAATAAACCTTGATGACAATAAAAACATCACCATCGCCATCGCAAACGTCCTTTCTTTCTATTTGCAAACATAGTTGGCAGACTGGTTACATCACCATCGCCACTTTCACCCGATTTGCAAATAAATTTTGAGCCAGTCAAACATAGGTATATATATTCTATCTTCATTTTTTTACTTTCATTTTCAACCTGTCCGGATCGAGTTCGCCCCACATGACATTTTCAGCATCTTAACATTTCCTGTTTGAATATTATTTTCCAGAAAACATACTATATACATTCCAGTTTGTTTGATTTTAATCAACTCAATTGATCTTTAATTCTTTATTGAAATTCTCAATCGACAAAAGCAATAAAAGAAACAGGAAATTCCAGAACATAAGAATAAAATAAGTTCCAAAGCATTGAAGAATCACTTCAAACTTCAAATTAATAAATAAAGTAAGATGTTGCTCATTGTTGTTGCTTCTTTTTTTTCCTACTTCTGTAATATTCAACATCTTCAATTTAATTTTTTGTTTTTCATTTTAAGCAAGAGAATGAAGCAAAATATTAACCTCCATCTTAGCGTTCACTACCCCTTCTAGTCACCACTTCTGCTGAATTACGGTGACGCCATGCTCCAAAATCGGTAATACTGAATCTTTAACTGATATTGTTTCTATTTTTCTAATCGATTTGATTGATTTAAGATCCTACCGCTTCAATCATATCCACTGCGGCTCCAACCATCTCTTTTTGAATTACTCGGTTCAAATTCACATGCTATTTGCAATTTAGAAAACTTTATTTCAAACTAGAAAAGGTTTTGCAAATTATTTCGCAAGCAGGAAAACATTAAAAAGGTTTTGAGGAAGTTTTGTAAACTGAAAAAACTCAAAAGTTTTCTGGTTTGTCACTTACTCTTTTGTTCTCGGAAAACTTCCAGAATTTCAAAGAAAATTGTAAAATAGGGATGTATGGTTGATCCAAATTGCAATAATGTATGTTGCATAATTGGTCATTGAACCAATAAACATAAACGAAAACCACATTCACAATCATTTAGCAACAAATGCAAGAAAATATAATCCTAATTCGTATAAATAAAGCATGCTAGCCATGTATGTGTACAAGGTTCTTGGAAAATTTAAGTGCACAAGGCAAAAGTAAAATATCAGACTTTCCTATGTTATCCATCCAAATTACCATTAAGAAGAAAAATAATAATCTAAATATTGTTCATCACAGTCTCCAACAACGTCAATTGGAAGTATTAAGTATTTGATCTGATCACGGCACCTTTTCTTAAAACTTCCACTCAAATCAAGACAAAAACAAATTCTGAGGTCAAGAGATTCAAGAAGAGGGCATCGATCAAGAATGACAAGCAATTCATCATTAGTGAGTGTGTTTCCAATCATTGAAAGATGGTGAAGCCTAGGCATGGTTTTTGCAATAGCAAACGCATCATCCCACTTGATGTTTCTAAAGAAGTTTCTGCTAAATTTTAGTGATTTCAAAAGAGGGCAAAAACGACCAATGAATTCAAGAGAATCCTTAGATAGGTTGCTAAATGAAATGTCGAGCTCCTCTAACAGTGGAAATTTGGTTGCAACTTCACTAAACTGTTTGGGCGTAATATTTTGACATTTTCTTAGCCGAATGCGCTGTAGGTTACATCCACTGTAAGATTGAATAAAAAGTCATGAAAGGGAAAACGATTGATAAAAATAATAAAATACATTTCAAAAACCATTCACGCCAAATACGTATAATATAATCCCCGTCTAGTTCTTAATTTCAAAAGGATGCATCAAAGATTGCAAAAATGATGTACCAAAAGAAAGATAGAGTTAAATAAAACAAAAATCAAACACAATACAAACCATGGCCAATGACAATAATTTTTTTTGAATACAATGCAAGAAGATGTGATACAATAGGCTAATAAATAACTAAGCAACACTCTAACACATCCTAACATGTCATTCACTTTATAGCCATCATTAAACCACAAAATAGCATCAATAATCAGTGTTTTCCATTGCATAAAAAATAGCAGTTTCTTCAAATTTGCAACGCTATAGCACCGTTGTAGCCAATATTTGATGACACATAGTACTAAGTAAGGTGTCGCAGAAGACTAGTGACTTGTTCTAATTCCCCTATGCTATAGGCTATAGCCACCATTTGACAACACTAAAATAAATAAATCCGTAATTTCGCAAGACTTGAAAGAAAACAAAAGGAAAATAAAATTGACCACTTTGCTATGTATTGAAGGAGATCGTCACTGCAAAAATGCTCAATTTCAATTTCTTTCAGGTGACCGCAACTTTGTTTAACAGCATAACGACAGATATTTACCAAATCCATATTGTTGTAAGGACAACGGTCATTGTATCCCATGTGAATGGTGGGCCACATGAGAGGTTCCTTGCAAATGTTCCACCATAGAGGACACACTAGGGATGCACTTGTCACAATTTCAACTGCACTAAGCCTTTTAAGAATGTTTTGTGTGATATCTCTAGGAAGGTTGAGCCAATTTGGCCCCTCTGATATCTCCCTTTTTGCTTTCTTTTTCACTGTTCGACTCGAGCATGATGCCATCCTACAAACAACATGGAGAATAATACAAACCTCAGTTTATAGAAACAAAACAAGCTTTAGGTACATTGATGAGAACCAAAAATATGATGTAAAAGAGAGAGAGAATATAAAATGTGATGTTTGGTATTTGCATCACTTTGTGAATCCAACAAATAGAATAATAATAATTTAGAGATAGCTTATGGAAATAAAACCCTAAATAAAACAATATCAGATAAAGGTACTCTAATTTTAAATTGGTGCAAGGGTTCATGTTTGAATACAAATTTAGAGAATCCAAACAACAAAATTTTGAGGTTGCCTACTCAAATTCAGTAATAAAACGGTCATATTATAAGAGTATGAAAGAAGGAAGAACAAGAAGGAAAGAAAAGAAAAAAAAAACAAAGAAAGAAAATAAAATTAAGAGATAGTGAGAAGTTGAGAACCTATCTGAGTGTAGGCAGTATGGCGACGACAAATTGCTAAGTTTGTAACCTATCATAATTTTTTATTGTGTTAAAATGCAGTCAAAAATGGACCCGAGTCGGGTCAGATTTCAAAAAAAGATAGCTCAAAGTAAATTGCACTTTTCTCTTTGGTTTTTGTTCATTTCCACTTCAAATTTTATAAAATAATCCCAATGTTTACCTTGCGTTGGTTTTAGTTAACCTAACAAATCAGCAATTCTTATAGAGATGTTACTTTTTTAAACCCCTAAACAAGCTTTTTTAACAATATCCATCATCAAATATCACTATATTCATCCATTCATTCACAATATCTTATGTTCATTTTTTTAATTCTCAATCGTTTCGCTACATTTTTAAAAAACTTTCATTTGGTTAATAGCAAGCATGTCTTAGAAAGATCAATTCATTCATTTCCAAAATAAATCCTAACAAAAAATACACAAGTACATAAAATCAATTCCAAAATAATAGAATACGACAAACTTATTTAGTTTTAATTTCATCTCCGTTCAAATCGGGCAAAAATGTGGTATCATCATGATGTTGGATTTCAATTAATTCATGAAAGTTTGCCAAAAATGTTGGCATTGAAATGTTTTATACTTAGTGTAAAAATTTGCAAGTCTCTTTGAAAACTCAAAATAATGAAGAGAACACTTTTTTTTTTTTTATTCTACCAAATCAACTATAAATGTTCTCACATCGAATTCCTTCATATAAGCTGAATCATGACAAAAAAGAATGCATTCCAATATATTCTATTGAACTTAATCATACTGCCATGCCAACTGACAAGTTTCAATTAACAGAGGAGCATGATCAAGCTCAAAACACATCTTAGAAATGCATTCTCATTTGTCACACTCGTCTTATACGAAGGAATTCGATGTGAGAACCTATATAGTTGATTTGGTAGACTACAAAATGTGTTACCTTCATTCTTTTGAGTTATCAAAGAGACTTGCAAACATTTACACTAAGTATAAGACACTTCAATGCCAACATCATCAGCAAACTAACAAGAATTAAACTAAGATACAACAAAATAATGGTACAACATAATAATACAACTTAAACATCTTCATCCGGTTGAATCAAAAAGATTTAAGGTATGAACACTAAATGTTATAGTAAACAAAGTAATGAACACTAGAAGTTTAATGAACTAAGCTTTTACATGGTGTAGTGACATACCTTTGAACTGTACTCTGTGGGAAGAATATGCTGGTAAGTTTATAAAATACAGCAATGAACGGAAGGAATGTGGTCCAATCATTGTGATGTTGAAGTATGCAAAAGTGAAGGAAGAAGGTTAGATTTTGTGCTTATTTATTGTTCAAACCACAATCTAATATTTCAATAGTAAATACCGTTATAACATGCAACATTTCCATTTTTAAATTTGTAGGTCGATACCCACTAAGTGTTACTAACACATACAGTGTTACAAAATTGTTCATCAATGAAGATATTGCTGAGATCAATAACTTCAAGGAAAGGTGATTTTGTAATACATTTTTTTAGTATATACACAAATATATCTATATATATATATATTATAAAAAATTGAAATTTTGTTCAAATAGTCTTCCTAAACAAGAACCGCAAGAGTCACAAAGCCAGATTGTGTGTACTCAATCATTTTCCGGATCTCAGTTTAATACTCAAGATGATATTGTGGCTAATAACATTATCATGCCTCTGTCTGAAATTATTCAGCTTGATCAGGTTTGATTCTCTTTTAAACTGCATGTCTATGTTGTATTTTCATATTCAATTTTAGAATAATCAACTTTTACACAATTTAATAAATTTTCCATGTCTATAATGCAGATAACTTATTATGTCACTGTTGTGAAAGTTGAAAAGGTTAACTCCACAAGGTTTGGATGGTATTACCTTAATTGCCACAAATGTTCTAAGGTAGCCAAAGGTGAAAGCCCTTCGTACACATGTGATTCTGGACATAACACCGAAACAGAGATTGTCAAGTAAGCTCATATATGACTAAATGTTACTTACAATATATATTAACACTAATTTTCTGAGAACACCTCAATTTTAATATAGGTACAAACTTGAGCTTGAAGTTTCACATGAAGACTGCAAGTCAACTTTTGTTCTTTGGGATCGTGAGGCCACACAACTTTTAGGAATATCTGCTGCTCAGCTTCGCAACAACATGATTCAGGTTAGTTTATAATCACTTCCAATTATTGTATAATATTATAAAGTTATTTTACATGTATATTAATATAATGGTCTAATATGCCAGGCTGGGATCATTAATCGTCTAGAATATCCTATGTTAATTGATAGCATCAGCCAAAAGACCATGGTGTTTAAGGTCAAATGGCAACCCAAGTGGAAGACATCATCAGTCATCTCTTATAAGGAAGAATCTGCTATTTGTGACCTTATCTTATCTAGATTTCCTAATGCTCCGGTATAAGTTTGATTCGCTAAAGAAAATTGTTTTATCTTTGCTACTTCTATGTAAATTATGGTTATCCTTAATTGTTCAGTTAATTTATATCTATCTATATCAACACAGGTCCTTGCTTTGCCAGCTAATTCCACTGAAGTGCATGACAATCCCTCTGAGAATGTATCAATGTCTGATGATGTTTGTAACACCCCGAAATCCCGACTTAAAAATTTCATTCAAATAATCAGAGTATATCACAATAAATCCGGATGTCACATTTCATAAAATCTTTTAAATCAAATCGAATAATAATTTATTCTTAAACAATGTTCAAACATAGCAGCGGAATTCATAAACGTCTCAAAATCTTAAATAAATAATTCTTGGCACAAAAGCCTCATAAAACATCTCAGATTAAAGTTGCGTCGCAAACATCATCATTAGTCTACATGATACATAAAGGAATAGAAATAATGATCAATCCCCATCCCGTTACGTATCAGAGCTCCTAAGACCCCACAATAACCTCTCACGTCGTCGAACCTAAGCTTGGTCACCTGCACTTACCCACAAGGCGGCAATTCCAACAGAAGGGGTGAGATTCACAACAATTATATTAACATATAATCCAAATAATCATGCTTAACAACAACAACAATATTCGTCACATATAACTGAAAACATCTCAAGCATCTACGTATAATAAATCATCTTAGAATATCTTCACAAAACATACGTCTCAAAACATCTCAGACACAGGACTCGATAAATGCAACTCTAACATCTTAGCATCATGCATGTGGTACCAATATTTTAGCTTTAATAAGCTTCACCGTCGCTTTGAGAAAATGCTCCACCGTCGCTTTGAGCATAAGCTCCACCGTCTCAATTTATGCAAATGCATGAACTCGACTCATATACTTAAACAAGTTAATACACAACATCTTAACATCATATACGACTCTTTATCGACACATGCAATTGTAACAGTACATGACAGCAGCTCAGCACACTTAACATATGCATATCCAGCACAAGGTTATCATCGCAACATCATTTATACTTCATTCATAAACTTCGCTTATTAAGCATTTAATCATAGATTAACGCCAACACTTAAATATCATCTTACAGCGTCATTACAGGTTCTAATTAGGTCTTAAACATCTCTAATATTGTCCAAAAGTCTACTCTCAAAGCCTCGCTCAAAACAGAGTTCTAAAACTCAAGTTATAGTGGTCTGAGACCACATTGCTCGCTATGGCGAGTGGGTCTGCTCGCCACGGCGAGCTACTTAAATTGCATTCTGCCACTTGTTCGCTACGGCGAGTGATGTTGCTCGCCTCGCGTGCACTAAAGGGGTTGCTCGCCACGGCGAGCTCAGCTGCTCGCCTCGCGAGTATATACCTAACTGCTCGCCACGGCGAGCTATCGCAGAGGGGTTACGGGTTCGCTCGAAACCTCGCCAAAACTCGTCCAATTCTTCATGTTATGCTTCTAATCTAACAGAATTATAGTCCTAGTGATTATTCTAGGTTCTGTAACAGGTTTCTACATCAATTCACGTCATCCTCTCGTCAATTCATCATAAAATCTACAAAACCCTAACTTATGAAATCTCTCAAACCCTCTTTCAATCCCTATGTTAATCACAACTAGATGAATTACAGTAAATACAATTGAAGTTAGGCTCACCCTTACCTGATATGTTTGCAGAATTGAGGTTCTCTCTTCTCCGGCCACTTTCCTCTCCTTTTTGCAAAAGTCTGTAACGTACTGACTGCTTCTTTCTAAACCTAACTCCCTTATATAATTCTTTCTATTCTCACTTATCCCCACAACTCTATCTTATTTATGAAAACAACCCCATCTCTCAAAATATTTGTTATTATATCACATCTTAATTTTCATCACATATTTTATTTTATTAAACAATAAAATAAACGTCACACCACAACATCACCTCATATGTCACAAACATCATTAAAATCATTTAATATATAATAATATACTATATACTCCAATAAAATAATTAAATAAATAAAGTGGGCGTTACAATGTTACCATGTCTGTGGTGAGTGTATAATATAAATGCTTCTAAACTTATACCTAATTTTGTTTTAATATTGTGTTCTATATCATAATAATGTTTTATTTGATGCAGCCTGAACTCTCTGGGACTGTTGAGAATGATCTTGAAACTCTTAGTCAAATGACACCCATTAGTATCAAATCCTCATCATCCCTACCTAAAGAAAGGTTCATTGAAACTCCTAATCATGTGATGCCTGCAACCGTTTTAAATGATGAATTCACTCCTGCAAAACATTCATCATCAAAGAGGGTCAAGCTCATCAAAACAGAAAAGAAATAGTTATTCAACTTATTAGAGGACATGTTCCTCTAAGTGTTGTTCCTGAAAGTCAACATTTGAGAATGAAGTCTCAATATTTTGATGTGTAATATTATGACTAATTTCCTTATTTCGTATTTTGTTTGTATTCTTATTAACCTCAAGTATTTAGTTGGTTCATATACTAGGACCAACTAATACAAAACTTAGAGATCTGTTATTTTGGGTTGTAAGACTATGCCTAATTTATATCTATCTATATCTTACCATGTCTGTAGTAAGTTTTTTTTATCTAAACTCAATGATATCACTAAGGTCCCTGCTTTAAATTAAAAACAATCATCTATTTGTTCCATACTTTATGTTGATCAATTATTTGCTTTATGTAAAAAAAAAAAATCTATAGCTTAGTCTCAAATAAGTTAATTGATTCCAAAACAAATCACTGTAGTGCAATGCTACATTTTTTCAGCTATATTTGTTTTATATAAGATTCAGTTTAAATTAAATACAATCATCTATTTGTTCCATATTTTATGATGACCAATTAGTTATATCTATTTTTAACCAATTTTAATCTATATAATTTGTTCACTACAGACACTTTTATACTCTACAAGTATCAAATGACCAAATATGTTCCAAACAAACCATTTTAATCCAATGCTACCTTTAATAATATATATTAGTTATATCAGATTCTGTAAAAATTCAAAACAAACATCTATGTGTTATATTAACTATCATAGACATTGACTTCCAAAAAGGTACCTTTATTGAACCCACAAATCAAATATTATTTTATGCAAGGCTTTACCTAAGAGAGGATACGATTAGACCATACAATGACATCCCAATAATATAATATTCAAGCCTAAACAATTATTTATACCGTAAACATTTGTAAAAAATCTCTTGCCTATCACTTTTACAGCTATTAATTGGTTGGATGTGTGCTCCCCAAGTCATATATTTTTTTCTTTCTGCCATGCATTTAATGCCTTGCTAATTTGTGCAGTTGGTACAGTGTTTTAGTACCGCAACAGTACTCTATCTTACTATTAGATACGCAGACTTTTTCTTTCAACTTTCAACTTGCTTTCTTTCCAATCTAACTAAATTACAACTAGCCTACTTTAATATGCTCTAATATTAGCATACAATATTAACTTACTCACTTCACTATATACTTTATAGTTACTGATAAATTAACAGTTGAGGAGGAATCACTTTTCACTGTGTACTTAATATGAACTATTATAACTCTTCATCTATTATATTTTATTATACCGCCATCCTCATTAATACTCAACCCCAGCTCAAAAACTTAATATACTTGGTGTAATTGCCACAACCTTCATGGATCCTAACTCAAAACTTTCTGGATTATTAGGTAATTTTATGTTCTTCTTCAAATACAAAACATCTAACTATGCCATTTCTCTACTCAAACTTATTATGTTTGCTTATTGGTTAGAACTTTACATTATTATCTATTCAACTACAACTATTTGCATCTTCAATAATTACTTACGAATTTTTGAATGCTATAACTACACAATCTTTATTTATAACATTCCTTTTACATTCTGATGCATTATAAGATTACTATTATATATATTAGTCATGGATTTTCATGTCATACTTACTAAGTTTTTTATATGCCAGACTATGGACACTGTTAAATACTTCTGGTAATGGAAAAAAAAAGTTGTCAATATGGAAACTAAAGCTGGACAGGCAAGACAGAAAAGGAAGTTGAACCTCCAGAATAAGAAACCTGATATTCCTATTCCAAAGGTTAAACCTGGTAGCCACGGTAATAGCATTACCCAGAAAAATTTAAGAAAAAAGCTTTTAACTGAATTGAGTGATGAGAATTTAAATCCACTTCGCAATATGAATCTTGTACCTGAAAGTAATTCACCGACACTAACATCTTCATCTGCAGCTGGAGTTAACAATGTCAAAGGTCCCAAAAAAACCATACACCAAGTTCCTGCATCACATTGTAAGAAACAAACTCCTTCAAATATTGTTTCAACTCCAAATATTCCAATGTACCATAAATCACACAATTTACCAATATATGGAATGAAAAATGTCAACAAAACTGCTGCTACCTCACAAACTCAACCAAAAACAATTGAAAGAGTCAATATTGCAACAACCACTGATGCTGGAACACTTAATGATTCAGTATGTAAAATGAAAAACAAGATAACCACTCCATCAACTAGACCTCTTGCTGATATCACCAATTCAATACTTAACAAAGTTACTGACCCTCATCATACTCATGTTATCACTCCTCAATCCACTGTTGAATATTTTAATCAAAATCCCTTGAACACTTCAGATCTGTATCATAATATTCTGCCTTCTTTTCAACGACCAAGGACAAATATTAAAGGGACAAATCTTTTTAACCGTTTTACTGCAACCATACAAGACAATGGTAGCACATCTGCAGTTGATCAAAGAGTCAACAAAAGAAAGTCAATTACCTCAGATGCTGAATATTTTGCTTCAAACAAAATACACAAACCTCAACCAATAGTTGTAGACCATATTGTTGATAATTCATCATCAGAATTAGATTCTGATGATTCTGCTCAAACTGCCTCAGATAGTGAAACAGATGATGACATTCAAGAATATGTTGAAGATTTTTTCCAGGGTATGTTTTCTCATTAATTATTCTACACACATTATATATCTGATTTGTACTATAATTACGCTAAATTTGTCTACCCTTTTCTAAATCAAATCAGTTTATTCTGATATAGGTGATCCTATTTGGGAGTGTGCAAAATGTGGAGCTCTTATGTGGTATCAAGAAAGAAAGGGTAAATCGAGAAATACATCAATACCAAAATTCCAGATGTGTTGTGGGGATGGAAAAGTACAGCTCCCGCTTTTGGAAAATCCTCCACCACTTCTTCAAAAATTATTATTTGGTAATCAAACTGCAGAAAGTAAGAATTTCCAAGCAAACATTAGGACATATAATTCTATGTTTTCTTTTACCTCTCCTGGTATGAAAATGGATACAGACATTAACAAAGGAAAAGGTCCACCAACTTTAAGAATTCAAGGTCAAAGCTGTCACAGAATTGGAAGTCTCTTACCATTACCAGGACAACGCCCAAAGTATGCTCAACTTTATATTTTTGACACTGAAAATGAGATTTCCAACAGAATGAGTTCTTTCAGGTAACTGATATGATTTTTAGTAAAACATGTAATGTTATACATTTTATATTATGCTATATTACCTATAACTAACATATATGCAATTATACAGCACAAACAAGGGAATTGATGAGGTCATAGTCAAAGATTTGAAATGTAAGATAGATGATAATAATGTACATGCACAAGCCTTTAGAATGGCACGAGATATGTTAGAGGATGGTCAATTTCAAGATGTTAAACTTAAACTTATTTCTGATAGGAACACAGATGGAAGGATATATAACAGACCAACTGTATCTGAAGTTGCTGCACTTATTGAAGGAGATATAGACTCAGCCTCATACAGAGATATTATCCTTCATGGACAATCTGGAGACCTTCAAAGAATAGATGAATTCCATGCAAGTTATTTGGGTTTCCAATATCCTTTACTTTTCCCATATGGTGAAGATGGTTATCGTCCAGGTATATTATTAAGATACAAAGATGACAGAATTATTACAAAGCAGAATCGTTTGACTATAAAGGCCTGGATATCATTTAGACTACAATCTAGACTGTGTGAGGCAATGACATTGTTTTGTTCCCGGAAACTGTTGCAACAATTTTTGGTTGATACATATACTATGATGGAAGTTGAGAGGCTTAATTGGTTAAGAAGGAATCAATCTAAGTTAAGAGTTGGAAAATACCATCAACTGTCTGATTCAAGTAAGACTGCTGATCCAACTCACCAAACAACAAAAGGGAAAAGAGTTGTGTTGCCATCAACTTTTGTAGGGAGCAAAAGATACATGGACCAGCTGTATTTTGATGGTATGGCTATCTCAAGTGCAGTTGGATTTCCAGACATTTTCATTACTTTTACATGTAATCCCAATTGGCCTGAAATAAAAAGAGAATTGTCCAAAAACAACTTGAAGCCTTAAGATCGACCATACATTATTACCAGGGTGTTCAAAATCAAATTTGATGAGCTTATGAATGATTTGACAAAAAAACATGTTCTAGGAAAAGTTTTGGCATGTAAGTTGTCTTATTTTAGTTAAAATATACTTATTACATTAATCTAATCACACAATGTTATACTAATGTTTGTTTCAATTCATCTATTTTTTATATTTCAGACATGTACACAATTGAGTTTCAAAAAAGAGGATTACCACATGCTCACATCTAAATCTTTTTGCATCCAAGTAGCAAGTATCCAACCACAGATGATATTGACAAGATAATTTCTGCAGAAATTCCTGATCCAGTTACTCATCCAGAACTATACAATTTGGTTAAGTGTCATATGATACATGGTCCTTGTGGTGGATCCACATTATCATCACCTTGCATGAAAAATAAAAAATGCTCAAAGTACTTTCCCAAAAAGTTTAATGAAACAGCTGTAGTTGACAACAATGGTTATCCATTATACAAAAGAAGTTCAAATACTCACACTGTTGTCAAAAATGGGATTACATTAGATAATCGCAGTGTTGTGCCCTACAATAGAAGACTGTTGTTGAAGTTTCAAGCTCATATCAATATGGAATGGTGTAACCAAAGCACATCTATCAAATACGTATTCAAATATATACATAAGGGTTATGATCGAATTGCTGCAAAAATTGTTCCAAGTCAGGATCAAGAAAGGCTTCAACCACAAGCTGTTGATGAAATCAAACAGTACCTTGATTGTAGATATATCTCACCAAGTGAAGCATGTTGGCGAATATTCTCTTTTTCCATTCATGGTAGAAGGCTTGCTGTTGAGCGTATGTTTTTTCATTTGGTTGGCGAGAAATGTATATATTTTACCGATCATGCCATAATGGAGAATGCGCTTGAAAAAGCAAGTGTCACAGAGTCAATGTTCACAGCATGGTTGGTTGCAAATCAAAAGTATGAAGCTGCAAGACAACTCACTTATGGCCAATTTGTAACAAAATTTGTATATAAGAAAAAAGATAGAGTTTGGACACCAAGAAAGAGAGGTTATACTATTGGTAGATTGATATGGGTTCCACCAACTACTGGAGAGTTGTTCCACTTGAGATTAATGTTGACTGTTGTTAAGGGACCTATGTCTTATGAAGATATACGAAAGGTAGGGGACAAACAATATGATAGTTTCAGAGATGCTTGCTTTGCCATGGGTTTCTTGGATGATGATAAAGAATATATTGAAGCAATTAGAGAAGCATTTCAGTGGGGATCAGGTTTTTTCCTTAGGAAACTCTTTGTCATTATGTTACTGTCTGGAGCAATGAATAGACCTGGTCATGTATGGAAAGAAACTGTACAATGGTTGTTTGATGGAATCTTGCATTCTCAGCGAATTATTGCACACAATCAAGGTAATAAAAACATTTTCAACCTACTTATTATTCATCTTTTACTTTTTCTAATACTGTACACACATTTAAATATTATACTAATTCATATAATATTATTATAACCAATATTAACAGCATTAGAACTTACAACCGAACAACTGCATAATTTGACTTTGATTGAGATTGAGAAGTGCTTGCAATCAAGTCTACGTTCTTTGAAGGAATTCCGTTCTTTGCCTTATCCAGAAGGTTATGTCCTGGAACAGCTAGGGAATAGACTTATATATGACGAACGCAGTTATGATATTCCTACACAAAAGGCAGAATTTCAACAATTACATGGAATGCTAACAGGTTCATAATTTACATTAAATACATGTTTTGAATAATATGGTTAACTACATGCCTATTTTAAATTTTTTCACCAGTTATAAATGGATAAAGTTTTATAATATGACTATCTCCCAGATGAACAGAGAAAGATTTTTGATCGAATTATGGTATCAGTTACCGATCAGCGAGGAGGTGTCTTTTTCCTACATGGTTATGGCGGAACAGGAAAGACTTATATGTGGCGTACACTAGCAAGTGCATTAAGATCCAAACATATCATTGTTTTAACAATTGCTACAAGTGGAATTGCATCTCTACTTTTACCAGGAGGACGAACAGCCCACTCAAAATTTAGATTGCATGTCCCCACACTAGACAACTCTACCTGTAATTTTGAACATGATAGTGATTTAGCAAATTTGTTAAGGCAAACAACTTTGATCATTTGGGACGAAGCACCTATGGCACATAGATATACATTTGAGTGCCTTGGTAAAACACTTAAAGATATAATAAGTACACCTAACAACAAGTGTGAAACTATTTTTGGGGGAAAGATTGTTGTTTTTGGCGGTGATTTTAGACAAATCTTACCAGTTGTTCCCCGAGGCAACCGGTCCGATATTGTTCATGCTTCTATTAATGCTTCTTATATATGGGATCACTGTGAAGTCCTAACTCTAACTCAGAACATGAGACTGAAACAGGGTGATAATGCTGTCGAGAATCTAGAGATTGAAAAATTTTCAAAATGGTTATTAAAAGTTGGAGAGGGAAAGGTTTGCGAACCTAATGATGGACATGTTGAAATACCTATTCCAACTGAAATGCTGATAACTGAGTATGAGGATCTAATCTTAGCAATTGTTGAAAGTACTTACCCAAGTTTTATTGAAAACTATCAGTCATATGAATACTTGAAATCTAGGGCAGTATTGGCATCAACTATAGAAGTTGTAGATCAAATTAATAATTATGTTCTCAACCTTATGTCAGGTATACTATCATCATCATACTCAATTTTTGACAATTATTTTCTATATGGCCGTTCTTTGTAATATGGGAGTTATTTTTAACAGAACTTATTACCAACACAATGCAGGTGAGGAGAAAATATATTACAGTTCCAACAATGTGGATAGATCTGAAATTCACGACAACAACATTACTCAGGTACTAACACCAGAATTCCTAAGTTCATTGCGTACTTCTGGTCTTCCAAATCATGAAATTAAACTGAAAATTGGTGCCCCAATTATCTTGCTGAGGAATTTAGATCAGGCTGAGGGTTTGTGTAATGGAACAAGATTAATTGTTACAAAACTAGCAAATCATGTTCTAGAAGCTAAAATTATGGGTGGTAAGCATCATGGAAATATAATATATATGAAGGTGAGAAAAACACAAGAAGGGGGGGGGTTGAATTGTGTTTTCTTTTCGCAACTCTTGAAGAGTGAGAATCTAATTCCTTTAAACTCAGAGTCTGAATGAGATCAGAGTCTGATAGGAGATTAGGTTCTGATTGCAGCGGAATAATCAAGAGATAAAGAGAGAACAGAGAACACAAGCAATTATACAGGTTCCTTCCACAAACCGGAAGTAGTCATGTCCCCCTTGTACTTCCAAGGAGAGTTCACTAAAATGTAATATCAAATTACAAGTTGCTCAAACACACAGTATGAGACTTCCTTGCTCAAGCACACAGGCGAGAGACTTCCTTGCTCAAAGACACAACTAAGAGACTTCCTATGCTCAAGGACGCAGCCAAGAGACTTCCTTTGCTCAAGGACGCAGCCAAGAGAGTTCCTTTGCTCAAGCACAAAAGCAAGAGACTTTTACACAATTACAGAAAATTGAATACAGTTGAAACACTTGATAACAATCAAAATGTGTTTCAATTACAACAAAGACAGACTCTGTTTTACACAAAAGACAGACTCTGTTTTTCTGTGAAACTTAGAGATTCTAGGATACTCAGTTTGTAAGAATCTAAGTTAATGATGTGCTTGTGTTAAGACTCAGTTGAATACGAAAGCAGCGCAATGCAGTTTTTCTAAGTTGTAGAGTCCAACAGTTCTTCAAGTCTTATATCCTTTATATAGGCGTAGGAAAGAGACGTTGAGTCATCCAGCGCATCAGGATGATTTCTGAAGCTTGATCAATGACTGTTGATCTGTTGCTTGATTTGGTAATAGTCCTTCAATAGCATCATTTGAATTCCATTCCCTTTGAAGATTAATACCGGTAGACACAGTTGCCAAACTGTACGTGGTAGTGGAGTAGTGGAAACAGAGTTCGTACAACGTACTCTGTACTGGCCTGCAATCTTTGTCTTTGTGCTTCCCACGCTCAAGTTGACTTAGAAGCTAGCCGTTACTCCATTAGAGTTTCTTTGTGCATAGCAATGCAGTAGAGATCACTGTTAGCAGATCATCAAATATGTGGCTTCAGACTCACTGTAGTACTAAGCTTCTGATAATCTTCAGACTCTCTTGGTTCTCAGATTCTGATGGTCTTCAGACTCTGATATAGTCTTCAGACTCTCTTTGGTACAGTCTTCAGACTCTCTTCAGCACAGTCTTCAGACTCTCTTCGATACAGTCTTCAGACTCTCTTCAGCACAGTCTTCAGACTCTCTTCGATACAGTCTTCAGACTCTCTTCAGCACAGTCTTCAGACTCTCTTCGAAACAGAATCACAAGCAACAAGCTTCTATGGATTTATTGCTCTTTAACATTGTTCAAACAGAATGCTTTCTAAGATACAAATCTTAATTGATATCCTGCATACTTAAACAAATATTAGCAATATCCAATTGACAACTTTTTAATACCTTGTTATCATCAAAACTCAAAACGTGGTATTGCTGAACACCTTTGTTCCAACAATCTCCCTCTTTTTGATGATGACAAACATTAGTATTTAAAAGGTCAATTGTTGTTAATCTAATTAACAAGTTGACTTAAAGGGTTCTGAGGTTTGTAAGCTCAGAGTCTGAGGTTTGTAAGCTCTGACTCCCCCTGAGTCTGATAGTTCTTAAGTTGAGGTTTGTAAGCTCATCTTGAGTTCTATCCAGGTTAATTAAATTGTTTTTCAAAAGCAATCAAATTCATACTCAGAATATTTAGTAAATTGATTCTTAAACAGGGCTCAGAGTCTAACTAAGCACCTTTCGCAGATTTCCCTTTAACATATACATGCAATGTAATTAAAGAAGGTTTTCTCTCCTCCCCGACATAAATACTTTCCCTTCTCCCCCTTTTGTCATCAACAAAAAAAGTTCAGAACATGGTTCCTCCCCCTTTTTAAATGACTTAAGGTAAGGGTGTAAACATGTTTTAAAGAAGAAAGAGATCCAGAGGGAAAACATAGAAGATTCGGAGCATAAAAGAAATAGAATGCAAAGTAGAATCAAAAAAAAAAAACTTGAATAAATTGTAAGTAAAAACAAGTTCAGAAAAAAATTACAAAAAAAATAAACAACACGAAATTAAACTAAGGTTGGTATTGTTTGGCAAGATGATCCATCAGTTTCTGGAGATCCTCTTGCTGTTTCTTTACCATCTCTTCCAGAGCCTCAGTTCTTTGCAAATGTGCTTCTCTTTCCAGTCTAGCTTCTTCTAGAATTCTATACATCTTCCTCTTCAAAGAATTGTAAGCCACTGATTCTCTAGGAATATACTGATCCTCATCAAAGAAGGGTGTATCTCTTATCCTCAGAATAGGAGAATTTTCCAGAGCTACAACTTTCTCAGCCCGCTTTACTTCTTCAACATGCTTGGCAGTGATAAGAGCTTGTTCCCTGGCAGCAGCTTTTTGAATTTTGGTGATAAAATCCAAAAACTCAGTCTTCACTGTAGAGAACTTGTCCTCATAGCTCACATTGAGTATTGGTATATGTCTTTGCTCAATGACTTCTTTGAGCTTATTGCATGAAGAGGCATAAAACTCATCAATCTCATTTGAATCAAATAAGTCAGTTTGAGGTTCAGAGGTTGAGGGTAGAGAAGCTCTCAAAGCTAGAAAAGTTTCAAAAGAGAAAAAGGTTATAGGATCACAAAGTGGTTGAGCAACTCTTCTGGTCTTAGCTTTACATGCTGTTACAGTTCCTGATACAATATCAGAGACTTGTTCTGGATTATTTGAAGCTGGTTCAACAGCAGGTTCTGAAGGTTTAACAGAAGCTATGGTCAGATTCTCTGTAGGTTCAGGTACAGGGTCTGGTTTGGAAATGGATGAAGTAGCTTTTGTTGTTTTGGATTTTGCAGGGGTTTTTGGCAGTTCTCCCCCTAGATGTTTTTCAAGAGAATCTTGAGTGTCTGGAGAGTCTGCACAAATGGTTTCAGTTTGGGGGGATGGTTGTTTGGATTGAATGGTTGCTTCAGGTTTTTCAGAAGGTTGAATTACCTGAAGTGGTTTGAGAAATGAAGGTTGAGCAGGATGGTCAGCAGGAAGATTCATAGACACTGTGATTGTGTCTTGAATTACTCTGTCCATAGTTGAATCAACATAATCAACTACTGCCTGGTCAAGTGGGTTATGGGATGATATGGGTTTGATTGGTGAGGGAGATGAATTTTTGAGAGATGGAAGAATTTGGCTCAAGGGTTTGTTGTCAGATTCTGAATCTGATTCTGACTCATGATTCAAAGAAGAAGATGAGCTATATGCCACGTTGCCAGAGGTGCCAATGCCAGCTTCTGGAGAGGCAAAATGATCAGACACAGTAGCTTCTGATAACTCAGCTTCTGCAGGTTCTGAAGTACTCTTCTGTTTAAGAGCAGAAGCAAGCAACTTAGCAGCTTCCTTGACAGTCTCTTCCTTCAACTCTTCAGCAATCAAATCTGCTGCCATAACCTTGCCAGCAGTGTGTTCATCCTCAATCATAGATACAGAAGTACCTATCTTTTGTGCTACATCCTTAGCCATAGGAATCACATCCACCTTTCTCTTCTTGATCTGACTCTCTTCACCTCCAGAGTCAGCATCAATGAAATCAGCAATATCTTGAGCTAACTTGTCATAGTCTCTGTCAGCTTTGCCTATTACTGCTTTCTTCTCAGCTTTCTTAGCCTTCTTCTCATCTTTCTTAGCCTTCTTCCCATCCTTAATTTCACGAAGTGCAGAAGATGAAGAAGGAGAACCAATTGAAACTCCAGGAAGAGCAGAAGATTTGATCTTTTTCTTGAGAGGCTCCTGCTTCTCTTCCTCTTCCTTGAGAACCACTTCCTTGGTCCTTTTTCTTTTGACCTTAAGAGGGCCTCCTCCAGCAGTCTCAGGAATAGCAGAATAGTTGATTATTCTACCAGTCTCCTTGAAGTAATCCACCACAAATCTAGCAATAACTTCAGGATTATCTTCTTTGGATATGGGAGGGAAGTCCATCATCAAATCAGATTGTACATAGGATTCTCTCATATCATGCTCAGAGGGATTGAATCTCTTGACAATCTTCATGTACTGTAGAGTCTTGCCATTGATGATTCTACCGGTCATAGTTCCTAGATGAATATCTGATACCACACCAGATTCTGATAAGACCTTCAAAAGACCTCCTTGATACAGAATCTCAGATATTAATCTTCCAAAAGGAACTTGCCTCCTGGTTTCTGATTGACTCTTCTTGATGGCCCAACACATGTGGTGCATCACATATTTGGGGAAGTTGATCTTTATTTTGTTGATAAGAAAATAAAGAAGAACTTTGTGATCCACAGATAATGTATCTGTTCCTCCTCCTTTCTGAAGCATACTGTCCAGTATAATCTTCAGAAGCACCCTATGCTCAGGATGCATATCCACCAATTTATTTGAGGGTCTCCCTTCAAATAACAACTTGTTGCAGACAACAGCCCATTCACTTTTCTTGTTGACATTCCACTGAAATTTACCAGCGCTCTCCATCTGACAAGCCCTGGCTACCACCTCTTCAGTGATAACTATAGGAATTCCCATCACAGCAGACCTTATTTCAAGACCATTGTACGGTTTTAAACCCATTTGGTCTCTGTTTTTGCCAGCAAGACTGGGGTTGTTTGAGATTGCTACTGTTTCTTCCAAAGTAGCTTCAGCTTTGTCGTAGACTTCTGACCTAACCCAAAAATCTCTAACAAGCTCCTGATATGTTGGTCCATTCAACATACCAAAGTATCTCATCATTCCTTGTGATAAGAAATGAGGTGCAACGTCAAATCCATGACGACTGAGTGAACCAAAATCTACTGGAGATTCAACTTGAATTTCCAGAGTCTCCTTGATGATGTTCATTGTTCTGGGTTTGATAACATAGGAACCTCCGATCTTGATTATAACACCAGATTGGATGAGATCACTTGCCATTAGGGTTTTCTAAGAGTTTGATTTGAGAACAAAAGAAAAGGTTTTGCAATGTATTGAAAAACAAGAAATTTGTTCAGAGAGAAAATCAAAGAGTGAAAAGAGAAGTGAGTTGTGTGTGTTATGTATTTATAGAGAAAATGTTTGAAAACTGTTTGGAAAGAGTAGGGGACAAACAAACACAAACAATAAATACATATAGCATGCAGCCGTAAACGTATTGGGACAAAGCGAAGGTAACTTGTTTAACATAATGAAATCATTGCCCTTTGAGTTCTTACCCAATACAGACAGGCCACGTCTGAGAAATTGTAAAGTAACTGTCACCATAGTGGGGCAGGTGTTACTGAACTTAACAGTCACGCTTCCACTAATACGAGCTTCTGAGAGTCTAAAGATTCCTTACCAGAGTCTGAATATTTTACCAGAAGCTTTCATCAGAATCTCCAAAAGAGAGTCTGATTCCCAGATAGCTTCTGAATATTTTCAGAGTCTGAATTCTGTTTTCAGAGGCGCATATTACCCAGAGACATAGCACATGTTCAAATTTTTCTTTATGAAATCAAATCTTTCAACAGATAAGGGTTTAGTAAATATATCAGCCCATTGATGATCAGTATCAATGAATTGGATATCTAAAATTCCTTTTTGAACATAGTCTCTTATAAAATGATGTTTAATCTCAATATGCTTTGCTCTTGAATGCAGAATTGGATTTTTAGACAAACATATAGCTGCTGTATTATCACAATAAATTGGGATATGGTTTTCAGTTATTTGATAGTCCTCAAGCTGATGTTTCATCCAGAGTAGCTGTGTACAACAACTAGCAGCTGAGATGTATTCTGCTTCTGCTGTAGACAGAGCAATGGTTGCTTGCCTCTTGCTAGCCCAGGATATCAGATTCTCTCCCAAGAATTGACAATTGCCACTGGTAGATTTTCTTTCAATCTTGTCTCCAGCATAATCAGCATCACAGAATCCAACTAGCTTGTAGTCAGAGGATTTCTTGTAAAGAAGTCCAAGATTAGTAGTTCCTTTCAGATATCTAAAGATTCTCTTAACAGCAATTAAGTGAGACTCTCTAGGATCTGATTGAAACCTTGCACACAAACATACACTGTACAAAATATCTGGTCTGGATGCAGTTAGGTATAACAAAGAACCAATCATACCTCTATACAGCTTCTGGTCAACTTTGGTTCCTTGATCTTCTTTGCTCAGAGTGCAGGTTGGATGCATTGGAGTATTCATTTCTTTGCAGTCCTCAAGATTGAACTTCTTCAGAAGCTCTTTCGTATACTTGGACTGATGAACGTAGACTCCATCTTTGCATTGGTTGATTTGAATTCCAAGAAAGAACTTCAAATTCTCCCATCATGCTCATTTCAAATTCATCCTGCATTACTTTTGAAAACTCTTTGCAAAGTGAACTATTTGTAGAACCAAAGATAATATCATCAACATAAATCTGAACTACAAGAATGTCTTTCTTTAGAGTCTTTCTGAATAGAGTAGTGTCAACTTGTCCTCGTTCAAAGTTGTTTTGAATCAAGAAATTACTCAGTCTTTCATACCAAGCTCTGGGAGCTTGTTTCAAGCCATAGAGTGATTTCTTTAATTTATAAACATGCTTAGGATGCTTTAAATCTTCAAAGCCAGGAGGTTGTTTGACATATACTTCTTCATAAATGACACCATTAAGAAATGCACTCTTAACGTCCATTTGATACAAAGTTATGTTGTGATTAACTGCATAGGAAAGAAGTAACCTGATTGCTTTGCAACTGGAGCAAAAGTTTCTGTGTAATCAATGCCTTCTTGTTGACTGAAGCCTTGTGCAACAAGTCTGGCCTTGTTTCTGATTACTTCTCCTTGTTCACTAAGCTTATTTCTGAACACCCACTTGGTTCCAATGATGTTCTTGTGATTAGGCTTAGCTACTAGATCCCATACTTCATTCCTTTTGAATTGATTCAGTTCTTCTTGCATTGCTAGAATCCATCCTTCATCTCCAAGAGCTTCTTCAACAGAAGTTGGTTCAATAACAGATAATAATCCTAAAGCAGACTCTTCTTGTCTGAAATGCGATCTTGTTCTCATAGGACTTTCTTTATTGCCAATTATCTGATCTTCTGGATGTGAAGACTTGTATTTGAAAGATTGTTTGGATTGACTAGCTTGCAGAGAACCATCTTGAGCTTCATCAGAAGCTTCTTCATTAGGAACTTCAGGGGTTGTTCCAGCTTCTGAAGTATCTTCAGATTCTGGAATCTGATCAGATTCTGAGTTATCATCAGAATCTTGAGATTTTTCATGACTTTCATCTTGCACTGGAGTTTCACTTCCAGGCTCTTTGTCATCGAATCTTACATGCATAGATTCTTCCACACATTGTGTTTCTGAATTATACAGCCTGTATGCCTTAGAGCGTTCAGAGTAACCTAAAAAGATTCCCTTTTGAGCTTTGGCATCAAATTTCTTTAGGTAGACTTTGTTGTTCAGGACATAACATGTACATCCGAACTGATGAAAATAAGATATGTTGGGTTTTCTTCCTTTAAAGAGTTCATAAGCTGTTTTGTTCAACAGAGGTCTAATATAGATTCTGTTCTGAACATAACAAGCTGTGTTTACTGCTTCTGCCCAAAAATGCTTAGCCAGATTGTTCTCATGGATCATGGTTCTAGCCATCTCTTGTAAGGTTCTGTTCTTTCTCTCTACAACTCCATTTTGTTGTGGAGTTCTAGGTGCAGAGAATTCATGAATAATTCCATGTTTTTCACAGAAAACCTCAAACGGTTCATTTTCAAATTCTCCTCCATGATCACTTCTGACTTTCAAGATTTTCATTTCCTTCTCTGATTGAATTTGGATGCAGAATTTACTAAACATAGAATATGAATCATCTTTAGTTTTCAGAAATTTAACCCAACACCATCTGCTGTAGTCATCAACAATAACTAGTCCATATTTACTTCCATATAAGGATGCAGTGTTAACTGGTCCAAATAAGTCAATATGAAGTAACTCCAAGGGTCTGGAAGTTGAAACAATTTCTTTCGGCTTGAAGGGACTCTTGACAATTTTCCCTTTCTGACATGCTCCGCAAAGAGCATCTGAGTGATAGTCAATGTTTGGTAGGCCTTTGACAAGTTGTAACTTGCTAATTTTAGAGATTAATCTCCAGTTAGCATGTCCCAAACGTCTATGCCACATCCACTTCTTATCACCCATTGACAGAAGGCACATTACCTTCTGATCAGTCAGTTCTGAGAATTTTATCTTGTATATATTGTTTCTTCGTTTTCCCTTGAAGACTATGGACTGATCATCCTTGTTAACCACTGTGCAGTTGTTCTTATTAAACAATACATCATAACCACTGTCACATAATTGACTTATGCTTAGTAAGTTATGTTTAAGTCCATCAACGAACCACACATTACTGATTGAGATCAGAGAGTTACCAATGGTTCCAGTACCAATGATTTTGCCAGTCTGGTTTCCTCCAAATCCCACAGTTCCTCCCTCTTTCATGGTTAGGGTTAGGAACATAGACCTTTCTCCCGTCATGTGACGCGAGCACCCACTGTCTAGGTACCAAGCCTTGTGCTTTCTTAGTCCTTTTAGACATACCTGCAGCATCAATAATATCAGACTTAGGTACCCATATTCTTATGGGTCCTTTTTGGTTAGTCTTAGAACCATTGAACTCTTTTCGCAAGTTATGTCTTGAAATCCTTGGCAATGTTTTCTCCCATACCTTAGGGTTGGAACCGTTTGGTTTAGGTTTCAACTTGCCTTTCACAGTTTCTCTCCTTTGAAACTTAGACTTTGGTTTTTCAGACTCTGGCTTTTTCAGAGTCTGTTTATCAGACTTTGAATGTTTCAGAGTCTGAAACTTTAAAGCTTTGGGTTCAAAGTTTTTCAGACCCTTTAACTTAACATTCTGAAGTTTTGACTTAGTCAGAATCTTAGAAGTAGAAGTTGTAGGTTCTGAATGAGTCTCTGTGTTGACTTCATCAGACTGTTTTACAAAATGATTTTTCAACGCCTCTCTGGCTCCATCAGGACCAGATTTCAGAGTCATTTCATTTGAGTTTCCTCCAATGAATCCAAGACCCTGTCCTCTGTTCTGATACGTGCTATAGATCATGGATGCAACCCTTGATCTGTCAATTCCAGTAGCAATAAATTCTTGCAGAGCAACATCTTGCTCACTTAAGTATTTACAGCTACACTTCTTGATCAATAAAGAGATATTTTCTTCTTTTAAATCTTCAAATTCCAACAGAGTTGAATTATGTCTTTTTGACAGCTTATCAAGCTGTTGTTTGACTTTCTTCAACTCAGTGGTCTTAGTTTTAAAATGACCAAGAAACTCATTGACAGATTCTATAAGTTCAGATCTTGTGAGTTCAGAATATACCTCTGTTTCATTTTCAGAGTCTGTATCTGATTCTGCCTCAGGTGTCTCTTTAACAGATTCGGTTGTAGCCATTAGTCCAACAGCTATATTGGCTTCACCATCAGCATCATCATCTTCAGATCCTGACTCATTATCAAGATCTTCCCAGGTGGCCATCAGACTTTTCTTGATCTGCTTCTTAAACTTGCTTGACTTGAAGGTTGGCCTTTTTGACTTGGGTTTCTCCTTCTGCAGTTCTGGACACTCAGCAATAAAATGTCCAGTTTTCTTGCAGTTGAAGCAACCTTTCTGATCCTCCTTTTTGAACCCCTTCCCACTGCTCTTGCTCAGAAATCTCTTGTTCTTCTTAGCAAGGTACTGCATTCTGCTTGAAAGCATAGCCATTTCCTTTGCTACATCAGGATCCTCCTCTGAGCTTTCAGAAGTTGAAGACTCATTTTCAGATTCTTCAACCTTGAGAGCCTTTGAAGACCTTCCTTTTGATTTTAAAGCAATGGTTTTGGATTTTCTTGCAGAATCATGTTCATTGAGACTTAACTCATGAACCTTGAGTGAGCTTACAAGATCTTCAACACTTAAAGTGTTTAAATCTTTAGCCTCCTCAATTGCAGTGACCTTTGGTCTCCATCTAGAGGGTAAGCTCCTTAAAATCTTGCTAACATGATCAGAAGCTATGTAACTCTTCTTCAGTATCTGAAGACCAGATACTAGAGTTTGAAATCTTGAGTACATCTGCTCAATACTTTCATCCTCTTTCATCTTAAATAGTTCATATTGATGAACTAATAGAAGAGCTTTAGCTTCCCTGACCTTTTTGCTTCCTTCGTAGTTAGCACAGAGAGAAGCAAACATGGCTCTAGCAGTAGATTTGTCACTCATCTTCATGTATTCCGTTTTAGGAATAACAGTGACAAGAGCCCCTCTGATGATATGATGTTTCTTATAGATTTTCTTTTGAGCAGCAGTGTGAAGTTTGCGGTCAATGGCAGCACCTTCGTCATCAAGTTGTAAGTCACCAACACCATTTTCAAGTATGTCCCAGAGTTCTTCATCAAGACCCATGACATAACTATAGAAGTTGGTTTTCCACCAAGAAAATTCTTCAGGATCACCATTGAACTTAGGAATTTTTCCATAATCAGCCTTTCTACTGCTGTTATTGGATCCATATTCATATGGTATAGCAGCACCAGAAGTGGCACCAGAAGAAGACGGTTCACTAGAAGACATGTTTTTCTCTGGATCTTTTCTGTTACACGGTATGGTGCTAAGACAACAGAGCCGGAGCTCTGATACCAACTGAAGGTGAGAAAAACACAAGAAGGGGGGGTTGAATTGTGTTTTCTTTTCGCAACTCTTGAAGAGTGAGAATCTAATTCCTTTAAACTCAGAGTCTGAATGAGATCAGAGTCTGACAGGAGATTAGGTTCTGATTGCAGCGGAATAATCAAGAGATAAAGAGAGAACAGAGAACACAAGCAATTATACAGGTTCCTTCCACAAACCGGAAGTAGTCCTGTCCCCCTTGTACTTCCAAGGAGAGTTCACTAAAATGTAATATCAAATTACAAGTTGCTCAAACACACAGTATGAGACTTCCTTGCTCAAGCACACAGGCGAGAGACTTCCTTGCTCAAAGACACAACTAAGAGACTTCCTATGCTCAAGGACGCAGCCAAGAGACTTCCTTTGCTCAAGGACGCAGCCAAGAGAGTTCCTTTGCTCAAGCACAAAAGCAAGAGACTTTTACACAATTACAGAAAATTGAATACAGTTGAAACACTTGATAACAATCAAAATGTGTTTCAATTACAACAAAGACAGACTCTGTTTTACACAAAAGACAGACTCTGTTTTTCTGTGAAACTTAGAGATTCTAGGATACTCAGTTTGTAAGAATCTAAGTTAATGATGTGCTTGTGTTAAGACTCAGTTGAATACGAAAGCAGCGCAATGCAGTTTTTCTAAGTTGTAGAGTCCAACAGTTCTTCAAGTCTTCTATCCTTTATATAGGCGTAGGAAAGAGACGTTGAGTCATCCAGCGCATCAGGATGATTTCTGAAGCTTGATCAATGACTGTTGATCTGTTGCTTGATTTGGTAATAGTCCTTCAATAGCATCATTTGAATTCCATTCCCTTTGAAGATTAATACCGGTAGACACAGTTGTCAAACTGTACGTGGTAGTGGAGTAGTGGAAACAGAGTTCGTACAACGTACTCTGTACTGGCCTGCAATCTTTGTCTTTGTGCTTCCCACGCTCAAGTTGACTTAGAAGCTAGCCGTTACTCCATTAGAGTTTCTTTGTGCATAGCAATGCAGTATAGATCACTGTTAGCAGATCATCAAATATGTGGCTTCAGACTCACTGTAGTACTAAGCTTCTGATAATCTTCAGACTCTCTTGGTTCTCAGATTCTGATGGTCTTCAGACTCTGATATAGTCTTCAGACTCTCTTTGGTACAGTCTTCAGACTCTCTTCAGCACAGTCTTCAGACTCTCTTCGATACAGTCTTCAGACTCTCTTCAGCACAGTCTTCAGACTCTCTTCGAAACAGAATCACAAGCAACAAGCTTCTATGGATTTATTGCTCTTTAACATTGTTCAAACAGAATGCTTTCTAAGATACAAATCTTAATTGATATCCTGCATACTTAAACAAATATTAGCAATATCCAATTGACAACTTTTTAATACCTTGTTATCATCAAAACTCAAAACGTGGTATTGTTGAACACCTTTGTTCCAACAATATATTCCACGCATGGATATGTCTCCATCACAATCTCCATGGCCGTTCAAGTTAACTAGAAGACAATTTCCAATTGTTGTTTCATACTCAATGACAATCAACAAATCACAAGGTCAATCACTTGATTATGTTGGTCTATATTTACCTAGAGATGTATTCAGTCATGGACAGATATATGTTGCCATTTCCAGGGTTACGAGCAAAAAAGGAATCAAGATCTTAATTCATAATGAAAATAAAGAAGCTAAAGTCACCACAACCAATGTTGTGTATAAAGAGGTCTAACAAAACATTTGACAAGTAAGTTCTTCAACATTCATGCATTATATCATTTTGAATATTTGTATAAACCAAATGAAGACATCATAACAAGTTTACAATTATGGACTAATTACTCGCTTACATTTACAGGAAACCAATTTGACATACTTCATGAATTGGTTAACTCTTTGTTCACATTTTCTAGAAGTCAAACTGAAAACATTGAAGATGGAGTTGTTAACTCATTCTTTCCAAAGATTATCATTTTGTTGTATTCAACTGATATATAATCTATCAGTTTCTTTATATTAGTAATGTTAATTGGACCATATATTTATTTTATGTTTCACTTACATTGCAAAATTAATTACCCTAATACATTTTGTTAATTAAAATTTCATACCTCATTCATGTAAGTTGTTTGTCGATGGCCAATATGACACCTAATAAACATGCATACCTCTTTCATACTTATGCATCTTCAAGGATTTTGGTAAATCTTATAGAAATCTGCCAAGAAATTACAATTATAAGTTCATACAAAATATACAAATCAATAATTAATGAAGAACAGTTTATCGAATTACCTTCATTTGGCTGAACTAAACTTTGATCTGATTCTTTTATTTTTTCTTTCAGCTTATGTACCCAACAACTTAGCTTTGAACATATTGTTTCAATCTTGATTGTAGTAGTTAATAGTTAGAATGCATATAACATATTGTTGCACCTACCCACAAGTGCATTCATAACAAACAAAATAAGGACAATGGTCACAATAAATGTATACCAATCTTTTTTGTTTTATTTGAAATATAACTTAACTTCAATAGACAGGTATTTTTTTTCTTTTATTATAAAATTATACTATTCATAAACATGCCCCTATACTTTGTATATTATATTGTTACATAATACTGCTTTGAAAACTTTTTATATTGCTATATTTGCCACTAACTACAAAATACAAACAAAAGCATGAATTTTAATGAACATCCCTAAAGAGAGATAACACATTGTTATGAACATCCCTAAACAATTATTTTATACTTACCTGCTCATGTTCCAATTGTTTAATTACCTTTATGTCAATAGAGTCATGCAATAAATATTGGCTTTTGTCTCTAACGATTCTTTTTCATTGAATTAATAAAACATGATTACAACAACATAATACACCACACTTTAGTCCAAACTCTAATAAAAATTATAGATGAAATAAATCTAAAACATAACATTCTCACTCCATAAACATCACTATTGCTAATTTTCATTAATTTTCTTGACTTTCATAAATTTACCATTATCGGATACAGTTATTTCCAACTTTTCACCAACCCACAGATCTAGAAGTTCAACGTAATTTTGCCACCCATAACCAATGTATTTATCACCAGAATACTCTTCATCTTCTTCTATCTCACACATGCATGAAAATCCAATTGCTTCATCGATTAATTTGATATACTTCTGACACGAATACAAACACTCATCACCAACTTCCTTTGGAATCATCTACAAAAACAATTATTCTTCATTTTTCATTCTGAATTTATTTAATTCAAAAATTAGATTCATTACCGTAACAAATAATATCAAAATTATAAACTTACCAACACACTTGGGGAATTCAGATTAGATTCAATTAAAGTCAACTGCCATGATAGAGTCTTTAAGGTTAAAATACCCTTTCCAGCTTTGTCAACTTCATCAGAATGACAATTGCAGAATTGCGATTCAAATTCAGCCGGATTATAGCATTGAAGATACAGTGCATAATTTGGATTCATTTCATCACTGCATCTATATAATTTCAATTGTTAGTCTTCTTCGTATTTTTAGATCTATTAGAAATAACTATGAATGGTATAATGTCGGAAATATATAATAATTTAAGTAGTTAAACAATTTATATGAAACAAGAAACCTGTACAAACCTGGAAGAAGAACCCATATTGACTGCTTTCCCTTTCTTCATAAATCAGTATTGTATTATTGATATAAAAGAAGAAGCTTATTTTACTACTTTAGGCAGAACACTTATTTATATACATAGATACCTACTTTCATGAATAGGGACGTATTGTTATATTCAAAAATAATGGAGTGGTTCTTTTACCTTTAATGAAAAAAAGAATCTTACTTTTGACCAATACCACAACATGCATTCAGACATATATTAGTGTTAAAATATAGCCAAATTTGTATTTTTTGTCCCTAAATTATTTAGGTAGTATAGTTTTGGTCCCTTAATTAATATTCCATTCATTTTTTTCACTTAAATTATTAACATTACACAATTTGGTCATTTCCATTATACATTTGTTAAACAATACATTCCGATCACTATTAATAAATTACGTATGTGGTCTCTAATAAACAACAAATATATATATATATATATATATATATAATTTACATTTTATAAATTTTAAATATAACATTTATTTAATTGTCATATTAATATTATTGTTTAAAAATATTTTTTATCCATCCTGTTTAATAATTTATACGAGTCCATGAAGAAATTCAGCTTATATATCTTAAAAAAATTCCAACCACATAGTAATTAATACTTTATAACACATCATCATTTAACATGTTATCTACTTTGCATGTCTCATGTAAGATTCCTGATCAACCCATTGCACTCTATTCTAAATTTTATAATGTTATTATATCATCAATTTTTTGTCAATAGTTGGTTTCAATACATAGACATAAGCATGCCTCGTTTACCAGCCAACTATCACACGTGATTCCATGTCTCTCAACACCTCTTTTCAAAATTATGTAGGTTATATCACATGTGCACACTGCCATTTGTGTTTTGCTTTATGGATTCTCCAACTATCTATATTTTAGTTGCATGGTCATTATTTATATAGGTTATGCTAAAACTCATCAATGATAGTGTTTTTAAGCAACTCATACTTAAATGTGTGATTTCAACTTTTTAGTTATTACTTTATTAAATTACAACTTCATCTTTATTAATTGTTGTCTTATAACAAATACTCTTACAATTAATTCTAAAAAAACACCTTCATAAAATGTATCTTCTAGCAAAACCATTGTTTCTAAAAGTTTATATTACATGACTTTGTTACAACCAACTTATAACTATTTATCCCTACAAATTTTACCAACCTAGAAATTTAAATCCGTTTGCAGTTCTTTAGTATCTATAATTATTTATTCACATGTAATGAATTGTCCAGGATTAAACTAATGACAATTCGGCCATAAAAATCAAATAATGAGCTAACTCATTGCGGCGTAACATTGTATAATGTTTTAAACAACTATGTAAAAAATAATTAAACATTAATAAGGACTACAAACACTAATAAAAAATTTAACAACGTAATAAAAAATGTGATTTGTTTTCATAGGGACTATTTTAACAAATCGCACTTTTTTGTCCATACACAATTTTTCCTCAGTGTATTTAAACTTTTATATTTTTACATGATTTTTAAGTAAAATATATGACTTTTGAGCTAACTTATTGCAACGAAACGTTGCATACTGAATAAATTTGTACGGAATAAAATATGTGATTTTTGTTCATACGGACTAAAACTAAAACATCACAAATTTATTGCCACCAAAAATCATTTATACACAAATTTAAAGTTCAATGGATTATTTTTCAATATTTTCATTTCTTCACTTTTTATATACAACATGGTTACATAATAATAACTAATCTGCATGCTAATAATACATTGTGCTTATCTATTTATAAACAAATCCAGATTAACTTTTACAGGTTTGTATAACAATATGTTTTGCTAATCTTTTATATTCCCAAGCCCAATTGTTTTATATTTGTTTTTACATTCCAGCCCAATTTTATTACCACATGATTGCCCGATCCAGGCACATATAGTCAGACTGGATAGTCATAAAACGACTCGTTACAACTGTAAAGTACAATATAATTTAGGGTTTGTTGGCAGTATATGAAAAACAACACACGAGCGGCTGATTATGGAAGAAAAGAACAAGAAAGAGACAATGGTCCCTACTACAAACCATTTCAGGTAACAATTTCATTTTTTATTTTACAATTATTCCTAATCAGGCAACTTCCTTAGATTTTGTTATACATGCACCAAAAGTCATAGATCTACACCAAAATATCTTATTTTATTTTAGAATTCGATTTCCTCCGTTAGATCTGGATTGATCCACTATAATGCTTAGTATAAAAATAGAACTGATATTATATAGAACAAATCCTACAGTTTTTTTATTTCAATTTTTTTTTTTTTTTATGTTTCTATTAACACTGAATCTGTACCTATAGAATATAAATTGTTAAATGTTTATTTTGACAGAAATATATATTGTTAAATGTTGAATACAATTTGTTATAGTTATTTAAAGTTCTAATTTAAACTACAAATTAATATTTTATCTTCTTTTATTATGGTTTCTAATTCAATAATGATTGGAATTTCTTATATATCCGTACATTATATTTTTTTTAAATATAAAACATTGTTTATAAATTATTATTGAATATACAATATATAATGTGTAAATTAATTATGATTTCTTTTATATATAAACACAGTGCTAATGCTAAGGGTAGTTCTTCATCTGCTACAACTACTTTTCAGACCATAATATATCCTGATCATGTTGTTATTTTATACTATTCTATTTTTTATAATCTTTAACTGTGGCATTTTCAATGTAGATCAACTTCAAATATATTATATAATATAGAGATTTATATTCAATATTACATTTTTTTATATTAGGATGCTATTGAAATCTCTAATGAGTTTGTTGAACAATGGAAAAATTCCATATCTGAGGAAACCTATGGAATCATTAGAGATCCTTCTGGTAATTACTTTCAAATATATACCTCAACTGTTGTGCCTCATAAGACTATCCTTGTTGGACTTATGGTTTCCAAGTATTGTGGATTTCATCAACCTCAGAAGGTTATATTTAATTACAAGCCTGATTTTAACCAATTCGATATGAGAATTATTGACAATGAAGGGAAAGATCTTCTATATTATGGATTCCACCACCCAATCAATGAACAAACTTGATGATCCGAATTATGAGGTCAACCCTAGGTTTATTTCAACTTTTTCAGTTGGTCAGGAAGCTTACATACCAATTGGGTTTGCTTTGGAACATATGAATCTAAATGAACAAATGTTGGAAGCACATCATAATCCTGACCTTCTACCAGAACTTTATCCATTTGAATGGTTTTCTGTTGTCTCTAATGCTATAGCCAAAGGAAAGAGTGTTATGGTATGTTTAATATGTTGGACTTGATATATTTTCAATTATATTATGCACTATTAAAGATTATCAGTTTAAATAACTACTGTTTATTGATTCTTCGTAGCACTTCCCACAAAAAATATCAACTGAATCAAACATTGATGCTGTTAGTGATATAGCTGTTATTAATGAAGAAACGGATCAAATTATCCGATGCAAAATCAAAAAGTCCACCAGAATCCCTTTTGAATACTCTATTGGTGGAGAATGGTACACATTTGTCAAAAATATGAAGTTGAAGGCTGAAGATCAGTTGGGATTTGGAATGGATAATCCACCTACTCATATTCAGGTTATTGCTTTAAGGTCAGGTGATGAAAATGAGGATTAGTAACATGTTGCTGCAGAACTTTATTCAAGTCTAATGAACTTTATGAACATCATCTGTTCAATGTTTAATTATTTTAATTTCATTACTTATAGTTGTGTAACTTAAGGACAAATTTATCCTAAGCTTTCTTTTTATTTGATATTGCTACTTTATATCAATTCTGTTTTAATGTTATGTGGTTTAATGACTTACAACCAACAATACGGCTACATCTTAAGGAAAATTTTATCAAAAGCTTTCTTTTATATCAGAAATTAACCCAATTCAATATCAATATATATAATTACAGTTCCGGTATATTACTCTAATTTAACACATATATTAAAAAGCTTTTTCAACTTATATTACATCTTTATTTATATTAATCATCAATGTCAAATACAATCATTAATCAAAATATTCTAAAGGACATACATACAACATTCGAGTTGGAATATCAAAATTAAACAAGATATCTACTCCAGCTGACCATTGCTTAGATGCAACCAATTCATACCATCCATCACTTAGATAAATATTCGTAATACTTCGTTTACAGCAATGTATCTCACATCCAAAAGTATGTTGTGTTTCTTCGTCAATAAGTGTAATGTTATTAACATTGTTAATGATAAGTTGCTGAGCTACATCCCTTGGAAAGTGCTAAAACAAATTACAAACAAGTAAAATTAATATAATATATTAATTTCATATTTCTATAACTACTATCAAAATTTAATATTATATATATATATATATATATAACATATACCAATTAATCTAATAATTTTCTTACCATAACACATCTTCCATTGATACTCTTTTGTGATAACTTATAAGTCCAAATCAATGGATTCATCCCTATTTTCATGTACTGATTTTAAAATGGTGTGAATCATGTAAATAACACAAAGTCTATTTTATAGTCCTTTATTCTACTACAGTCCAAATAACTTTTTAAAATTATATTAAATTATGTTCAATTTTTATTGAAATGTCTAATCAATATATGCAAGGAATCTATTTTTCCTTTTACAGTCTTATTAGACATTACATACACCAAATTTGTCAGGAATCTAAAATATTTAACTTTCACTGTGATATTAAATTAAAACTAATATAGATCAAACACATCTTAATATTAATAATTATTATACTTTCACTTTGTAATCAATACTAATTTTATGATTTATGCAATTTCATTTCTATAATCATAATCTTTCTAAAACAATCTAAGTCCATTAATATGTTCAGTATTATAAACAAATTTTAGATTTCTTTTTCTTTTTATTATGTCATCTAACTATAAAGTTGACTATCACTACATATTACAGCATATTTTCCTTTAAAAGTAACTACAAATTTGACTTTTACAATACATATCAACTTTAAGATAACATGTAATTATAAGTGTTCACGGTTACAAATATTTACATATTGACTCCGAATTTTGAAAACTCTCCATTTACATATTAAAAACTCTCAATTTTGATATTAAGAATACTTTTTGATCACAAATTAGTTTTTAATCAAATTCATTCTTTCTTCACACTATTTGTCTAAATTTCAATTTCTATTTCTCTTTACATCTATTTCATTCCAAATCGCATTTGCTTCTTTCCTCATCTATTTCAATCATTTTGCTCTTTATTTTCCTCTCTTTTAATGCACACGTTAAATTACATTTATTTCAAAATCTTATCTCAAAGGCCAAATCAAAATACTTAACTATCACATGTGAATATTAAATTTTGCTTTTTTATTCAAATATCAAAATATTTTATATTTATTTCAGCCACACTGTTTAATTAGGACCTAACGATATTAAAGATTGTACTTTTAATTGTACTTTAACGTTTTATAGTTGATTCTAATTATTAACCTTTTATATACCATATTAAAATACTTTTTTTTACCATCTCCTTTTTATAATTTCAACTGTTGTGATTTATAGCTTGCTTTTCAACTACAACTAAATTCATTTCCATTAATTGTATTGGCGTTCAATCAACAACAACAGTGATTGAGTCATGTTTGGTGCAACCAACTTATGCAAAGAGTTATAGCAAAATTAATTAAGAATGATGAAAAAATTACCGTGCTTTCATATATATATATATATATATATATATATATATATATATATATATATATATATATACACACCATTCATCATTTTAGTATAACACCATTTTATTTTTCATAACTATTGATTTTTAAAATATGTCTTTGTTCAACACTCTCCTCAATTCCGAACCAATTGATTATATTTCGGTTGTTAAGTTATCTGATCAGGTATACTATTGTTGGTTTATTTCAAATATTTCAATTATCACATATACATTCAAAACTTGGAATTAATTGTTCTTTTTTCACTCTTTCTTATATTTTATATTGCAAACAGCAAATAGCAGAAGTTGATCCTGAATTTGTTGAGAAACACCACACCAAACTTAAGCCATCGTGGAATGTTTTACTCAAGAACGATGATGTTCAGGAACTTAAGTTCAATAGCTGCTTAATTTTCCCAACAATAACCGATGGCTGGGATGATTTACTGAAAAATAACGATATACCAGACAATTCAGAAATCACTTTATCATATTATGGAAATAGTTTATTTGAAATTGCAGGGTATAGAGAACTAAAAGATGCAATTGGTTATCCCAAATTTAACAGTAGATGTGTTGATCCAAATGAAACAATATATTTCGATGTGCCTATCCTCAATATCAACTTGCATCAACCTCTAATGGTTATATATTTTTCTCTTACAAAATATATTTTTATTATTTCGACTTTAATCAATTTTCTAATATGTATATATGTTATTTAAAATATTGGTTACATTTTAAATATGATATATAAATTACTAATCTAACTGGTATTTTGTTCATTTTTAGATTCTTCCAACGAAATTTGGAGACTACCTCAAACAGTTTCGTTATCAAATACTTCCATGCTGCACTGATATGGATAAGTGCCAAATTTTTTACGTCCTTCTAAATAATGATAAAAAATTCACAGTTGAACTAGGAATCGATTGGAACACTTTTTGTTTGGCTAATAAGTTTATTCCAGGAATTCTTCGATTCAAATTTACCAATGACTGCTCCCGTAATTTTTGGCAAGTTTACCAACTTTGAGAGTCTTCAACAAGCTCTACAACTTAGTATCGTCTAATTATGTCACAATGTCAAACGTGTTATGTAATATGTCATATCATCTTTTAATCACTTAGTGTTTTACGTTTTAATCTAATATCTGTAATCAATGTTTGTTCTCTTAATCTAAATTTGTTCTCTAATTTTCTTTACTTTATAACATATTTTCATTTAATTAGTATTCTTTATGTATTATATTTATTTACTATACTAATGGTACTATCATAAATTATATTCAACTAATAGTAAATATATTCTAGGTTTGAATATAATAGTACCTATTGGTACTTCACACAGAGAAAATCAATGCATGATTTGAATGAATTTATTACTACCTATTACTACCTATTGGTACTTTATAATTCAAACAGAGAAAGCAATTTATCAATTCATGCTTTTTACGTTCAATCAAATCATTACTGCATAACTTTGTCTATTCAAACGCATGCTTGGATTCTAATCTTTTTTATAACTTTTGGCATTATATGATATTATAACACAACTATTATACTATATATACACATATGGCATAGCCACTAACAACACCTTTATCATTCTCAAAATTACTTTCATCTTATAATAATTTACAAAATGGAGTCAACTTCATCTTCAATTAGTGTACTACAACCACAAGAAATATCTGTTAATTGCAGTGTGGCTCCTAAGATCACAACAGAATCTGATAGGCCTTTTTTCATTGTCGTCTGTACAGAAGTATTGATATTATATTTTACAAACTAATGATATACTCAAGATAATTGAATTTCAATCAATTTTATTTTTAAAATCCTTTTATTTTTGTTTACTAACATCGTTTTATTTATATCTCAGATAATTTGCGAATTAGATCTAATATTCGTCGCTGAACATTTTGATCAACTATCCTCACTATGGAACTTAGAAGATGGTTATGGGAATTCTCATGAAATTGAATTTAACAAATGTTTCTTAATGTCATCTCTTACTGATGGTTGGCACCAATTTCGTATTTTTCATAATATCACCAAAAATCCACTTATGTCTTACACATATTTAGGAAACAGTGATTTTCAAATCAAAATTTTCAACAGTTCTGCATCATTGATTGAATATCCACGTTACCATGGACTAACTACTTCAAGTACTCGAAATCTTACCTTTCAAATCAACATTCCAGAAACATATCCAATGAAGTCTAAACTGGTAATAGTTTCTTATTATTTTATTCACTTTAAATATAAATTTATTATTCATTTGTTGTCGTTCATTATTAAATTTGTTTAAATGGATATTTCTTACAGATCCTACCATCTAATATTGGTAAATTCCTATATGCTACAAAACATGAATACGTAAGATTATTTGGACGCTCCAACACTATGACAATATGTAAGTTGTTATTCAAAGAAGATGCCGAAACAAACACAAGAACAGTCGTAATTGGAAATGGTTGGAAAGATTTCTGCTAAACAAATCGTATTCGTCGAGGCAATATTTTAGATTTTAAATGCGACTCTATCATGGAAAAAAACATTATATTTGTAATTTGATTTTAACTTTGAAATATTACCAATTGAAATATTATCAGTCAATGTATTTATTGAATATATAAACATCTACTATTAATTTATGCAAATTCTTATTACTTCTATATCTTATTTTGTTAATATTCAAATTCTAACTACCAAATCGTCCTCGACCAACCAGTACCTGTGCGTCAGCACGGGTATGTTACTAGTTTTTTTATTAAAATAAGTGAATTTTACATATATTTAGCTTATACTTTTGTGATTTCGTCGTCTTAATGCGACATTGTTTTGTTTTCTTGTCTTTTGGGTGGTCTTGTTTTGAATTCATGTCTTGTTACGATGTTTGCTCAGTTCAGACTATCATATCTCTTTTGATCTAGTGCAGATTCATTCAGAGACTTTGGTGTCGTCAATGTTACATACGTTGAACCATTATACATTGCCTCTGGAGTTTTGATGATAACAATTAACAAGAATATAAAAGAACAATTGGATATGCTAATATGTTTTCAAGCGTGCAAGACCATAAAATTAAATCATATTGTTAAATCAAGTTATGAGTATGAAAGAACAAGAGTCTAAGCACATATAAGAGCATTTGAAGCATATAAGAAGTTGAATACTTGGAACAAGTTCTAAAGAAAATCTAACAAGAAGTCAATGTTTAGATTAGAAGAGAAATTATATTCAGAAGCATCTGAAGGTCTAGAGGATTGAAGACTCTAAAGATGTCAAGACTCAGAAGACACATCGGTACTAGAAGACTTTGACTAAGTTTGTTGTCTTCTGAAGGAAGGTCACTATCAGACTTTGAATAGTATAGTTTGTCTCCATCTGACCACGTGCACCACAAACAAAGAAAATCAAGGACAAAGGGAATGAAAAAGATTATTCTAAAAGAAGCAAAATAATTTTGAATGACTATTCAACGACATTAACCAAATCAAGCTATATTTCAATGTCTCTGATCAAGCTTCTCAAGGACTCATATTTATGCGATGGTACTCTCAAAAGTCTTTCAGAGTTTCCCTTGTATAAGGAGATGAAGACTTGAAGATAAATAACAATACTCTGAATTTTAAAAAGTGTCATTACTCTGTCAAAATCAATATCACAAAAACACTTAGAGAAATTCTTATAAACTTTCACATCTTAGAAATTCTTAAGTCTCAGAGTTCGTCTGAATTTTATTGGATTACACCTTTGAGCTTATATCAAGTTTAAAATCAAAGAATTTTTTATTTGATTGAGTTAGATTGTAAGAAGTCTCTTTCATTTGTGATAGAGCATTAGAAGTCTCTTTCTTGCGTGATTAAACAAAGGAAGTCTCTTTCTTGTGTGCTTAAGCATTTTGTAATCCTTGAGATTATAGTGAAGTCACTTGGAAGAGCAAGGGGACTGAACTACCCATGGTTTATGGGAGAAACCAGTATAATTGCATTGCCTCTCTATCTTACTCCTTCATCTCTCTATATCTCTATATCTCTCTTTGTGTTTGATGTTCTACATTTGAATTTAACTTTGTTCCAGACTCTAAACAGACTCAGTTTTCTTCAGACTCTGAATGAATTTGACAAACACTTAGAAAAGATTTTTAAAAGCCAACATAATTCAACCCCCTTTCTTTTTGTGTTTTTCTCACCTTAAGTTGGTATCAGAGTATGGTTTGTTGTTTTGCACTCAAACGTGTCACAGAAAAGATCCTGATGAAAACATGTCTGCTTGAAACACTCATGAGTTAGGTACTGGGACTGGTTCTGGTTCAGCTATACATTATGATTACAACAATATTGTTTCCACCATCAATAAAAACAATTATTCAGCCAGACCTCCATATTTCAATATAGATGCACACCTTTTTTATGGTGGAAAAGTAAGATGTATAGTCATGTCATTTGGGTAGATGATGAGTTATGAGACATCATAGAAAATTGTATCAGTTTTCCTGTAGATCTTAAGGGAATGGTGGTGGAGAGAAAGAGTTTATCTGAGGCTCAAATATATATCTATAAAAAGCACCACATTGTACGTGGTATTTTTGTTGAAGTTGTGCCTCATTCAGATTATTCCAAAATTGTTTATAAATACCCTAAAAAAGCTATCTTTGAATAACTTCTTTTATACATATAAAGGAAACTAGCAAGTAAAAGAAGCTAAGGCTAACATGTTAGTTCAACAGTATGAGCATTTCATAATGAAGAAAGATGGAGATATTGAAATCATGTTCTCAAGGTTTCAGACTATTGTATATAGCCTTCAGGTTATCAACAAAAGTTATTGATGAGGGCCACAATGGAATGGAGGGAGGGCTTGCTTGCTGCCCATTTTGATGTTTTTTATTTTTTATGTTGTAATAAAAGTGTAAGGGACCAATTCTGGCCAAAAACACTAAGTTTGAATTTCTAGTGTGTTTTATCCATTTTGAAGCTTTCAAAATGGATAAAACACACTAGAAATTCAAACTTAGTGTTTTTGGCCAGAATTCAAAATGGATAAAACACACTAGAAATTCAAACTTAGTGTTTTTGGCCAGAATTGGTCCCTTACACTTTTATTACAACATAAAAAATAAAAAACATCAAAATGGACAGCAAGCAAGCCCTCCCTCCATTCCATTGTGGCCCTCATCAGTTATATTATACCTAATCATGTCAAGAAGATTTTAAGAGTCTTTCTGTCAAGTGGAGGCCTAAGGTTACAATCATTCATGAAGCAAAGGATGTTGGAACAAAATTAGTTTGTTCAATTCCTCTAACGTTTTGATGATAACAAAGTATTGAAGAACAATTGGATATGTTAATATATGTTCAAGTATACAAGATCATGGATTAAAATTTAACAAGGCCTGAACATGTATAAGAGCATCAGAAGCAGAAAAGAAGCTCAGAGATTGTGGTAGAAGATCTAAAGAAAGGTCAAACAAAAGTCAACACCTTGGATCGTAAAAAAGGATGCAACTCAGAAGTTAAAGACCTACATTAGACTCTGAAAACCTACAGACTTTTAAGAACATAAGATCTTTAAGGGCCCACACACCACGTCAGATTTGTCCTCTTTTATAGTTGTCTCTATCAAAGTCTGAATGGATAAAGGACAAAATAGAATGAATGGATAATTCCAGTTTTAGCAAAGGATTTTTGAATGTCTAATCAACGGCATTATCCATATCAGGCAATAGTCCAACATGAAATTCTAGCGTACCTGTTTTAATATGTTATGTGTGATGTTTCAACGTTTGCAATGTTCCGTTCAATGTTCCAACATCATAACGTAAGCAAATATAAAACAAGAAAATAAAAGACAAGAAAGTAAAAGAAACAGTGAGTTTGTTAACCCAGTTCGGCAACAAACACACCTACTCTGGAGGATACCAAGCCAGGAAGGAAATCCACTAGTGTAGTCCTTATTCAAAAGCTCTCAGCAAACTCCTCGTTTACACTTTATGACCTAGGACCTACCCGTCTAGACTTCAACCTAGGAACTCCTAGATCTGAGATCCCACCTCACTATCCTATGGTCAGTCACAGCCCCTGTGACCTATCAGACCTCAAACAAACAATTGGTGAAGTTACCTTCAAACATAAACTACAACCTTGCTTAAAAGCTTTGGTGTAGCACGACGAGTTTACAACTTAAACACATAGTCCTTAACAAGTATCAAGATGATACAGGAAAGGCTCACAAATAAATATAACTAAACTTGCATCAAACGATACAAGGGTAGAACACGCAGACTCAAAACCCTAAAAGCTAAACTTTTTAGTATGACGGCTTGAATACCTAATTAGGTCTTGGAGTCTTTCTTTTATACTAAAGCAACATGGGCTAACAAACTTTGTTGGGCTTCAGTAACAAATTGCAGATCGATCTGATCTACAAAACAGAATCAGAGACAAATATGAAAAGTCCTAAAATGTAGGAACATCTTTAGGAATGTCTAAACCGTCTTCAAATATTCCCTTAAATATTATTGCTCATTTGGGAATAAAACTGAACTGATTTTGTACATATATGTACGTTGCTTGGGCATCAAGTTAAGGAAAAGTTGTTGCCTTTTAAACATAAGGCGCACGTACAAATAGACATGTACTCAGGCACACTGAACCGTGCCAGGATGTTGGAACATTCTGTCCAACATCTCATATGGATGCCTAAATTATGTTGGAACATAGTATCCAACTACACAATAAATGGATATTTGTTTTAGCAACAATGCAGCCAATACAAATACCCAACACAACATACTTGATTAAAAGCTTCTCAACAACTCTTTATGCGCTGACACTCTTCTCCATCAAACTCTAACTAGTTCGTAAACACTTAGAAAAGTTTTTTGAAAAAAAACACAATTTAAACCCTCCCCCCTTCTTGTGTTTTTCTCATATTCAGTTGGTATCAGAACATGGTCTTTGCTCAGCCATTTAATTGTGCCATATACATGTCTTTTGATAGTGACTTTGGTCCTACTATTTTAGGCAGAAACCATAATGCTGCTATCAATTATGATTACAATGGATCCACAAATGATAAGCACAACTTCTCAATAAAACCTTCATCCTTCAGTGGAGATGCTACTCAATTTTCATGGTGGAAAAGCAAGATATACAGTTACATCATTGGTGTTGATAATGAATTATGGGACATAATTGAAGATGGTATCACTTTTACTGTTGATGCAGATGGAATAGTGTGAGACATGAAAAGTTTAATGCTACTCAAAAGAAAGAATACAAGTAACATCACAGAGTACGAGGGATTCTGGTGGATGCATTACGTCACTCACAGTATATTAAGATCTTGGATAAATATAATGCAAAAGCCATTTTTGAGTCACTATGTTCTACCTATGAAGGAAACCAACAGTTAAAAGAAGTTAAGGCTAACCAGTTGGTTCATCAGTATGAGCTTTTCAAAATGAAGGAAGATGAAGATATTGAAACCATGTTATCAAGGTTTCAAGGTTTCAAAATCTTGTATCATGCCTTCAAGTTTTGAGTTAAAGTTATATTATACATGATCATGTCAAGAAGATTCTTATAAGTCTTCCTTCTAAGTTCACACCAAAGGTTACCACCATTCAGGAAGCAAGGTATTCAAACACACTAAGCTTGGAGAATCTGATAAGCTCTCTCAAAGTTATGAGATTGAGCTTGTTGGAGATGAACCAACTAAGAAGTCTAAGTCCATTGCTTTTATATCCAAGGGAAAATTTGCCAAATCTTTGAAGACTAATGAGTCAAAAGAAGAAGCTCCTGATGGAGATCCTAAAGATGGTTCAAGTCTTGAAGAGATGACTTGTTTAACCAAGAGATTTCACTACCTGAAAAGAAGAGAAGGTTTCTAGGTAGAAGTAGTGGGTCAAAAGGATCAAGTTTCAAGAACAAGAAAGAAGAACAAAAAAGTTGCTTCAAGTGCAAGAAACTTGGGTATTTCATTGTTGACTATCCAGAGTTACATAAGGACAAGTTAAAGAAGGAAAGCTCCAAGAAAGAAAGTTACAGGAGCAAACTCAAGAAGAGTCTTATGGCTACCTATGACAAGTATGATGAAGAGTCAAAACCTGAAAAGGAAGAAGGTGAAGAAGCTAATCTGGCACTAATGGCCACTACAGCTTCTGGTACAAAATCTGACTTAGACTATGATGATAATGATGATGATGAGGTATTTTCTAAACTAACTCATAAAAAATATGTAAGTACGGTCAAATAACTTGTAGGACGTTGTCTAGACTAATCAAAGGCTTTAAAAATCTTACAAAAATAGTTTGATTTGCTAACAGAAGAATCCAAGCTATTGAAACACCAAAATAAGAGTCTATTAATTCAAAATGAAAATCTTATAAGAAGAAATGAAATTTTGGAGAAAGATCAATTTTCAAATATCAAGAAAATTGACAGACACTTGACAAAATTTGATAATGCTCTTGAAGATTTTATCATTGGTGATATTGACAAGAGTAGGTTAGCTTCCATGATTTATGGAGTAAGTAAGAAAAGGGAGAATGAATTGATTTTTTGTCAAAAAGATTCAGACTCCTATGAAAACAAAAAAATCTCCTTGTTCTGAATGTAAAAAGAAGGTTTTGTATTCCCACTTTGTTCCAGAAGCTGAACAAGCTAAGGTTCTGAACAAGTCAGAATCTGAGAACTCATAGTCCAAGGTTCAGATCAAATCAAAAACAAGAAGTCTTGAGCTTAAGATTTAGAAAAATTTCAAACCTAAAGCAAGGAAGATCTTAAGCCAAAATCTTCTAAACCAAAAGTATTTAATTATTTCAAGCCACAAAGCTTGAAGCCTAAGGTTTTGAAGAGGGAAAAGTCCTTCAGAATTAACCACAAAAAGACCCATTAAGATATGAGTAAATAAATGTGATATTGTATATGTTTCAGGTATGCTTCATGGGAAAACCAAAGCACCAGACATGGTGCAACACCCTAAAACCCCACATCCGATATTTAGCAAATAAATCAACAGGTAAATACAAGGTTCAAGGTGTTACACCTTCAATAACTCAAAAATCATGCATAGTTCGGTTCCATAAAAATTTCGCAACGGAATAAGTTCAAGGTGTTACACCTTCAATAACGCAAAAATCATGCATAGTTCGGTTCCATAAAAATTTCGCAATGGAATAACAACAAAGTTTCCAAATATCTCAAGGTCTCAACAAGACATCTCAGTCTCTAAATACATCAAATAAAAACTCCAAGTTCACAACATAATCCAGCAGATAACATAAAAAGTAAACTCCCGACCAAGGTCCCAATCAGAGCCTAGAACTAGACTCCAAAGCAAACAAGAAAAATGCGAGGAAGCGTCACGTTATCCCTGAGTACTCACACGATCACGTGTCCTCAATCCTGCACGTTTACACTACCCAATAGAACGGCATAGCTGGAAACTCGGAAAAGGGACGTGAGATAAATATTCAACATAAAGAATATATAAGCACAAGCATAGTATTATAGGATTTCAATTATCATTTGATGCACAATCACGTTTCAACATCATAAGACATGCAAGAATTCTCATAATCAATTTAAACACCAAGAGGTTCTTACACCACTCTCAATTCATCACAATCATCACAAGTGTGCAAGCATCACCGAGGAACAAACATAATCATGTACACAACATCACATATCGTCACATAATTGAAAACATGACTCTCACATCAATTCATATGCATACAATACGCTAAACACGACTTAATATGCATGTGGTACCATTTTAGATGTCGAAGTTCTTTTACCGATTGATCTCATCAACACTCATCAACACTTAACATAAACAATTGGATTTGACCATGTATGCATGAACATATGACTTAACACCACATATATTCACACACTAAAATACAAGTCATCAACATTAGTCACTTTATACATATATTTTCATTGTCACTATTCAACATAATCATCTTTCATCATCACTTTATATATGTATATTCATCATCAAGAATCTTCACCGGTAATAAATCATCATCGTCAATAAATCATCATCATCGAGTCATCATCAAACATATACTTCAACATATACTTCATCAAGCAAGTAATATCACTTCATTTAGCACAATTAACATTTGACACAATTAATCATTTATACCTAGTTAATCCACATTTCATATACATATCAATTACCAATTCAATCATTAATCATCATGATATCCTTAACATATAATCATTGACAAGTTACCATGCCATAATACTTCATTTCACCAAAGTCCGTCTATTTTCCAAAGTTCATCTATTTCCACATATTTCACCAAAACCAAGTTACATTATCAAATACATCATTATCAATCCTACATGCTTCTTTTATGTTCATTATCACAATAATTCAAGCATAACAACATCTTTTCAATTGGGAAAAACCCTACTTCATTATAGTCTATGTTCATGTTCAAGCTCTAGTCAAAACTTGTCTCAAAATCAACACTACTCTTTCAATTTCATGTAAAGCATGATTACATAATATTAATTCATCAAAACAGAAAGGTTACATCACCACAAGACCGCATAAGAACCAACCAAACTATCCCCCAAGCACCTAAAACACGAAACAACAATTTTGTTGTTCCTGTCTGGGCCCCTACGCCAGGTTTGTGGTTCAAGCGCCAACTCAAGCGCTGACTCTCGGGAATTGGGTGCCTAGCATCCCAACCCAAGCGCCATCACTGCGAAAAAGGCCTTTTTGAGTGATTTCACCTCGGGTTTTCATCAAAAAATTCCCAAAAAGGCTTATTTAGATTCCTCTTTCACCCAAATCACTTAAAGTTATTTCTCAAGGCTCAAACGCATCAAATAAGCTCTTTTCACAACACTCAAAATAACTTATACATCAATTCACTTAGTTTCATTTAATTCATCAAAGTTCTAACAACAACAACTTATTTCAACCAAACACAACTAAAAGCATCATCAACCATTAATCGCAGTTATCAGAATCCTATTCTAACTCTTATTTAATTGACCTACCTCCTCAATTTTCTTTTTCATCTCTTTTTAGCACTTGTTTCATATACTTATTTGTGCACCCATCATAAGTTCTGGATTCAACAAACAGATTGAAAGAGAATAAATTGGTTTGAATTATTCATAGAAATGGGAACTTTTCTTATTCCTAAAAAAAATTGAACCGGTGAACAAACAATAATCTAATTAAACACAAGTTGTATTTACCATCAAACCTCACAACACATTCAAAGTTGTTCTGGACCGGCTAAAGCACTTAGGCCCAATACAAACACAACCTAAATTCCGCATTTGGCTGCAAAGCACTTTTATCCCCGCATTTGGTAAAAAGCAAATGGATGTAGGCCATATCAAATGAGAGGACTCTTATATATACATACATACATATATATATATATATATATATATATATTAGCTAATTAAAAAGGAAATAATTCAGTATAACAAGCTTTATTCATCTTATTATGGAATGTTTGGAAATGAGTCGAGTTAAACTAAGTTCCATTCAGTTCATTTCGGTTGACTTAATAAAAATTAGTTATAACTGAAATTCGCCTCAAATTCGTTATGAACTTTTTTTTCAACTCGATTCGATTCAAGCTCATGAATAACTCAAATCAAATTAGGAGAGAGAGAGAGTCGAATATCTAAGGTCAATATGTATATTGATGAGTTAAACGACTCAAACTATATATAGCTTAAGTTCAATTTATTTATTTGATGAGTTAAATTTAACTTAAGTTCAATTCATTTGGTTCAAATGTCAAACTATTTTTAAGCTGATTCAATTCATGGTCGGTCCTAAATGTTACAAAACGGACCCCACACAATTTTATTTTCTATCCTTATTTCTCTTTGCAACCAAACCGAAGGAAATTGTATCTCTCTGCTCTATTTCTCTCCTATGTACTTGTCTCTCCCCATAATCACCCAAAAACAAACACATCACTAAATTTAGTTGAAAACAGAAAACAACTAATCAGCATAATTAACCATAATCAAATATCACTTCGTGCAGTTGTACATTCTCAGTTACTGTAAAATAAAACACTTTTATCAGATGATGGCGACGAATCTCCACCGTCGCATAGCAACGCTAACTCACCGCTTATATTCCTCCTCCTCTTACACCGCCACAAAAACCTCCACACTCTACACCACAGACACCCCCAACCCCACCACAATCCAACTCCTCTCTTGGGGCAAAGGCGCCTCCGGCCAACTCGGCGGCGGCGTCGAAGAAACTCGTCTCTACCCATCTCCAGTTACCAACCTACTTCTCCCTCCAAAATTCACTCTTTTCAACACCCCCGGGATTTTACCTGGGCTTGAGAGGAGTAATGATAAAGGGGTGAAAGTGGGTATTTCGTGTGGGCTTTTTCATTCTTGTTTGGTTGTTGATGGTGGGCTTTGGGTTTGGGGTAAAGGGGATGGTGGGAGATTAGGGTTAGGTCATGAGAATTCGATGTTTGTTCCAACTTTGAATCCTCATCTTGATAATGTGAAGTCTGTTGCTCTTGGTGGGTTGCATTCTGTTGCGCTTACTTCTGCTGGTGAAGTTTTTACATGGTCAGAATCACTTCAACCTTATCTTAATTTAATGCATTTTGAGGGTGCATAGTTTGTTTAATGTTTTTTTTGTATGTTAATGTATATCTTAGAATACTGTTTAGACACTAGATACAACACCGACACTTTTAACCTCTAGGGGTTGACTTGGGATCTTGAAGTATGCATCTGTCTTTGTCTAGGTCTTAGGTTCGAATCCCCAGGTAACAACACGTGCTTTGTTGGGTTAGTCCATACAACACATTAATCTAGCTTCAATTGAGCCTCAGCTAGTGGACGGTGGGATTGGTTCTCTGAATTAGTCAGTTTTTAGGCCGGATAATAAATAAATAAAATTGATATTTTGCATAGACATCAGGAAAGACAAGACATTGCACTGACATTAACACCTAGACACCAAACAGGACAGTGACATGTAGACACCAAATATCGGTGCTACATAGTTCAATGTTCACTAGAAGAATTGAAGCTAAAATTGAATCATTGTATGTGTATGCTTCAAGGAGCGGTGAGTTTTGACAAAATCACGGCGCCAACATGATTTTGTTGAAGCTTCAAAGTGTAGTGTTTGCTAAAATTGCAGTAGCTTGTCGTGATTCTACCAATCTCACTGTGAATCCAAACACATTGGTGAATGATACTGTTGTTAACTAAGATATCGTAAAGGCAGTAACCAAGAATGGTAGTAGTGAATCATGAAAGGTTAATATTTCAAATGAGGCTGTGTGTTGTGTTTAATAACGAAACACGGTTTGGAGTTTATATGGTTGAAATTGAGTTTGATAAGAAATGATTTATGTTCAGATGTTTCTATTCTAAAAGCAATTTTTATATACAAGTTTGTGTAAATTTTCTACCTATCACAAAAGCTACTCTATAGAGAAAAATTACTTTTCCAATCCTGTGTATCCAAATATGCACTTAATGCCGCAACTATATTTATATTTATAACTAAGTGAGAGTGACAGAGTTTTAGAAAGGTATAACTTTCATTTTTTGACTACACAAATAAATAAGTTTCTCCGACTAAGTTATGAAATTAGTGTTGGCTTTGGTCTTGTCTCTTTTCTAGCTTGGATTCAGCATATGAAATAAGTATATATTTGACTAAGGCTTTTTTTTCAATTTGTTTTCTTTTTCTGTTAGTAGACTAAGGCTCTTTTTTTGAATTTGTTTTCTTCCTCTGTCAGTAGATACCTCAAATCCTTAGCATTGTTACAATCTAATAACGAACTGATTTAATTTGGAAGAGTGGTAGCATAACATTTTGTGGAGGTTGTTGGGGGAGAGGGAACTCCATCCCACCTAGTCCTAGCAGAGCTCTGCCGCTTCCTTCCACAAAGTTTGCAGCCATTGCATGTAAATTACAGCTTTTGGTGGAACTTTCAAAACAAGTTCTACTTTTTATTTTGTTAAAAATGTATATTTCACAACTTAAAGGACTTATTTCAAGGAGTTGAAATTTTTGTAATTTTATGATGAATATTTGAAGATATGTACAGGTTATATTTGCATTTTTTCTTCTTTGAATAACATTAGTTTCTATGGATGAAAATAAAGTTTGCAGGGGTTATGGTGGTTTTGGGGCACTTGGACACTCAGTATACACAAGAGAGCTATTCCCTAGGTTGGTAAAAGGGGCCTGGGAGGGGACTATCAAACACATTGCTACTAGTGGAGCGCATACTGCGGCAGTAACCGAATCAGGTTATTTTGATGCCCAATACTTCATTTCATCACTTTTAAATACAAGTTTAGAATGATGAGTTGTTAGAAAATGAAGTTACTAAAATTTTAAGTCATTCTCATCCTTCAATTGTGTTTTTGTCTCGTGTCAAACCATTGCTTTTCCATGTCTTCTAACACTATATTGTTTACTCTCTCCAGATTTAATTTTATTAATCACATCAAATAAATTTGTAGATGAATTGAATTTTTTGCACAGGGCATATAAGTGTAATGCTTAATTGCAGATTTAGATTTCTATTTTATATTGTACCTTGTGCGTATTTTACTCATTGTATTATCTTCTGCTGTCAGTAACTTTTGTGTGAGTGTGTGTTCAAATGTTTTGTGTAATGATATCTGCAAATGACATAAATGAATCTTAATGATTTATGTAACATTGTAATGTTAAGATGTTATCAGGGGAAACTAATGCATGCAATGTTTTTATTTGCTTCATCGGATTCCCCTATTTTCTTTTATCAGAGAAGTTTATACTTTCCACCTTGAAGAAATTAGCATACTGTTTAAGGTAGCTTGGGACTGCCTGCCTGTCACTTGTTGAAGTTATTGGGTTTTAGAAAAGATTATGAGAAACGAGAAAAAGATAATGAATAAAGACTTCGAATTATGATTGTGGTCTTTTCATTGTGCAAAAGTCTAAGCAGGAATATGCTTATGAATTTAGATAAGAGTTATAGCCATTGGTATGGCTCACGAGGGGAGGCTGGAGAAATCACAATTAATTCATCACTAATACATCACAACATAGCACATAAAAAGGGCCAGATTGCAAATGGGATAGTTGGGGTCTAATTACATATCCAATTACTGGGACCAAATTTAGTTTGGAATGTCTAGGGCCAAACTTCAACAGAGATACAAGGGCTAAACTACCTTGGGGATAGGTGGGGCCAAATTGTATATTGGTCAACTAGTGCCGAACAATTACTGGACAGTCAAAGTAAAACTACAGTTGGGGCTGGTGGGGCTAAACTGCTACTAGGATATGGGCCAAAATGTTTTTGTGGGCTAATAAAGACTATTGAGTCCACCAAAAAGAGGATATATCAGTGAGATAAACTGATGTAAGGCCTCTAAACTGATGGAAGGCAGAATAATCCAATCACAAAAGATACTATTAGAGAGAATAGTTGGTCAAAATTGGTGGATGATCAATGGAAGAAAATAATCTTGGAGATGAAGACATTATTATTGTAGAGTTCCATATCTTAAGGAACTCAGCAGCAGAACAGTGACAAGATAAATCATGGAGGATGTTACCTCTTTGATACCATCTTGAAGTTATAGGGTTTTAGTCTTTTAGATAAGTAAGGAGGGAAGAGAAATAATAAGACTTCGAATAAGGAAACAATCACGAAACAAAAATGAATATAGAAACCAATCCTAAGATATTCTAAATAACAGTAAGATCCAATCCAATTCTTATGAGATATTTTTTATATCTTCTAAAATCGTCGTCTAGGATGTACTTTTTCTCTCTCTCTTTCTAGTGACTTATTTGAGTTTGTGCAAAAATGTCCAATAGCATCGAATATGAACTAGATGTTCCGATAATGGTATGCACTTTGAAACTGATTATGTTGGATGTAGGGGAGCTTTATATCTGGGGCCGAGAAGAAGGAGAAGGTCGATTGGGCCTTGGTCCTGGTCGGGGCCCAGATCATGCAGGTGGACTTAGTATCCCTTGCAAAGTAAAAGAATTACCTTTCCCCGTTGCTGCTGTTTCTTGTGGGGGATTTTTCACACTGGCATTGACAGAGGAAGGACAACTGTGGAACTGGGGAGGTAATTCTCACCTCCTTTATATGATTTTTTTTTTTTCTTCCAGAAAATAGCACAATCCATTTATATAGGGCTTCAATCTTGGAAAATTCACATTGTCGCATTTTATCAGCAAATTCTAACTATGAACTTGGGAGAGGTGATAGAATTGGTGGTTGGAGACCCAGACCAGTACCTAGCCTTGAGAAGGTTCGAGTAATTCAAATAGCATGCGGAGGATATCACTCCCTTGCATTAACAGGTAAAGTCATGCGACTTTAAGCTAGCAGTATGATTTCATTTCTGTTTCCAGTGGTTTGTACCGTTTTAACTATTTCAATCTTCATTTCTATCAGATGACGGCAATGTGCTTTCATGGGGTCATGGTAGACAAGGTCAGTTGGGTCATGGATCTGTCGACAACCAGAAGATACCAACATTAGTCGAGGCTATAGCTCATGAGCATATTATATATATTTCTTGTGGGGGTGCTTCATCAGCAGCTGTCACAGGTAAGATGCTTCATCTAACCTGGCATATCTTACTATATCCAAAATTGTATACTTCAATGCATAAATAACTTCTATCCTTCACCGCGAGTTCTCTAAATTATATAGCCTAATGACCCACTTGATCATGTTTATATGGTTCTCGAAAATGCATGGCAATGTAAGCTTGTTGGTTTCTCCGGTTATTGGTGCTACTATTGTATATCAGCCAATCTGCATACTATACTTCTATATTGATCGTGGCCACAGCCTAATATATGGCATGAGTCAGGAATTTACAATTACATTTAGAACCAAATTGATTGTGTGCATCAAGTTCATTATCTGGATCAGTGATGAGTACGGATCTGGAAACTAGACTGGTTTTGACTCAGATAAATTGTCAGTCTGAGACTATCTTGTGGTTTTATAGCAGAAAATATAAAGACCATCTTGTGGTTTTATGGTAGAAAATATAAGTCAGGAATTTGATATTATATTTTTAATCAATTTTGTTTAACAATTTCTCAAGTTAATGTAATGCAAATTTTATAACAAGCACTTTTTGGTTCTGAACAGATAAAGGAAAATTATACATGTGGGGAAATGGCAGTGATTCACAATTGGGAGTTCCTGGGCTACCAGCGATACAACCATGCCCTGTTGAAGTCAATTTTTTAATGGAAGATGATGGATTAGGATCACACAAGGTTTTATCAATTGCAAATGGTGCATCACATGCCATGTGTTTAGCTTTGAGGGAAAGTTGTTGATTATGTCAGCTGTCCTGGAGATTTCTTCGTTGACAATAATGCCGTGTTGGCATGGATATAGTTGATCTTGAACAAGGTATATTTCACGGGTGAAATGCTGAAAAAGCTTTTCTTTTTGTGGAATAGAATGCATCGATGAAAAAATGGTGATTACACATGGTGTTACAACAGATTCAGATCTCTAACTCATTATCAGTGCTACCGCTAGGGGATGTTGTTTTTTTATGGTTACGCAATTTAGTTTTGACAAACTTTAAATTGTTGTAACTATTGCAAAATGAAGAATATCTGTTGAGATGTCTGCTGCTTCATTTGCAACTTTAAATTTAGGCACTACTGTAAGAACAAAAGATCGTTGAATTGCAGTGTTCATGGTCTTATAGACTAAAGTAATATTGAGTTTATTATTGTGGACTAGTTTTCTCTTTTTTGGTTCTTTTATAATTCCTTAACATGCTATTAAAGCATGATCATTTGCTATGTGACTTGTGGGCTCATTTTTTTTTATGAATTGAGTTCATGAAACTTTAAATAATTGTTTTTTCCCTTTTCTTTTACAATAATATCTGTTTTGTATACAAGGAAGGAAAATTAAAAAAATAAATAAAAATAACAATAAAATGTGCGTACCTAGGTTTAGAGGGGTACATGAGATTGGGGTCAAACTTTTTTATGCGCAGAGCTAAAATTCATTGGTTTATATTAGGTCAAAAGTTTTTTTTTTTATTTTTTAATTTCAAATTTGAACCAACCCAACATGGTAATGAGCAAGTTGGTTCGAGTTAGATAATATGACAATATTTTAGAAGATTTAAAATAATTTTTAATTAAATGATATTTGAGATTAAATTATCGGTATAGATATTTAAGATTTTAAATTGTTACAACATGTTTATCTTCTTAAATTACATCAACAATATAACAAATATAATATTTCGAGTGAGATAATATGACAATATTTTAGAAGATCTAAAACAATTTTTATTTTTTTGAAACAAGATCCAAAACAATTTTTAATTAAATAATATTTACCATTATATAAACTAGCAACAAACCCGTGCTAAGCATAGGTCCGTGCTCCGCACGGGTTAATTCGAAGTGAGAGGTTATTCATCAAACCACATTGCAATACTATATGAATTGAGAAAATAAGAAAAAATTAAATGATAAAGCCGACATTAATGATAAGAGGGCAAATTACTTTGACTTCCGTTGAAATTTTCTTAAATAACACAGGCACCCCTTCTGATTTTTCAAACACTTCAATCTCCCTTCGTTTTATCTATTTCCATAACTTTGTAAATATACAATTTAATTTCAGTCATTTTGGATGTTTGTATCTGTTTTCTCTTTTCACAATTAAGTTAAATGAGATTTTTTTTCTTGATTTGTTTGTATCTGTTTTCTCTTTTCAAAATTAAGTTAAATGAGAATTTTTTTTCTCGTATTGGAGAAACAATAACAACATTTGTGTTTACCACCAAATAGGATCAAACTAATAGAAGAGATCAAAGGAGAATATAGAAATGAGAAGAATTTTGGTGGATGTGCATTGTGATTGATCAATGAAAATGAAATAATATTTGTTATATTCGTTTTATTACATTAGAGATTAAAAATTAAACCACCTTGACTGATGATCAATAAGTTGAGAAAAATCACCAAGTAAAAAATGGAAAGAAAAAATAGTTGAAAATTAAATGAGTTCATACTCGTATGAAAAAATTAATTGCTCAAAATAAATGAAATTAACAAAGTTTAAACCGTGTTATATTAAAAGAGAAGTGGATAAAGAAAAAAAGGGAGATTAATGTTTAGTTAAAATATAGAGCGGGTGTTTGTGTTATTTAAGAAGACCTTAAGGGAAGTTAGTGTAATTTGTCCATGATAAAATCATTGAAATAATTGTCATTAATTTTTTTTGAGGGAATTGTTATTAAATACTGTGAAGTGGCAAACTAAAAATATGTAAAAATATTTAAAATAGTAAAAATTTCATAATTGATAAAGATGTCGTTATGAGTCCCGTGTATAAATTGTACAACAATATTATTTAGTGACTTATTTGTCATGTTTTCCGTGTTTTTTTAGTCATATTTCTAAAAGATATAATAATTAATAATCGACAACAATATAAAATAATATTTTATAATATGACATGGTGACCTGACTTCTTTGATTCTCTGTTGTTTTTAAATATGTTGAGATATGTAGGTTTCAAAGTGTCTTTTTTGTCTACACTCTGATTCTTCAAGCTCGAAAGAGCTTTTATGTTTGTTGATTTGTTTAGGGAGTTGTTGGCACTTGAATTTTGATATTGCGTTGATAGTCGATCCATTAATTGTTTTTCGCATAGGTACTTTTCATTTTTTTAACCCGGTTTCGCGCCTGTGTACGGATTCGTTTGTTGGTTACTGAATTTTTGTACCGATATATATTGGGTCGACCCACTTGGTCTGATTTATTATATGATATCCCCGTTTTCGGTTCCTGAGTCAGTTCTAATGCCCATAATCTCTTTATCTATTTTTTTTATTTAATATAATTTTTCTTTTCAAAAAATGTGTAATTTTTTGAAAAGTACGTATATGTCTTGTAATAAATATTTTGTAATTTTTTTTAACTCTTTAGATATTTAAAAGTTGAATTATAGGAAAATTTATTTTGATTGAGATTAAGATTAAATTTGTTTGTTCTTAAAAAAAGATTAAGTTCGCGTGTTTTATCGATTGAGTTTGTTTTAATTTGTTTTTAAGTGAAAAAAATATGGGGAAGTTGAAGCAAAAGATACAAACGGATAGTAATTTTGATAAAATATCAAAAAATGAAGAGGGTGCAAGATTGTATTTTTGATAGACATTAAGTTTCATAAATAGAGAATAGATTATAGAGAATATATTGTTTTAAAATCTTAAGATAATTAGAAGTTGAATTATAGGAAAATTTGTTACGATTGAGATTAAGATTAAATAGGTTTTATCGAGTGAGTTTGTTTTTAATTTGTTACTAAGAGAGAAGAAAAGTAGATCCAAATTCTATAAATTACGGATTATCATAGCATTGAGTTGAGAACTGAGAGAGTGAAAAAAAAAAAAAAAACGAATAGGATGGAAAAGATGAACAACAATTTCGATTTGGTTTCAGATGATTCCGATCACAACTACCTCTTCAACATCAGCGGAGGAAATTGCTTCACTGACACAAAAAGTGCCATATACAAAAACAATCATGAAAGAGTGGAAAATCCTTCAGAAGAACCTCCCTGATTCCATCTACGTCAGAGCCCACGAAAGCCGGATTGATTTACTACGCGCCGTCATCGTTGGCGCTGCCGGTACACCTTACCACGACGGCCTCTTCTTCTTCGACATTCAATTCCCCTCCGATTATCCAAACAACCCGCCGAAGATCCATTACCACTCATTCGGGTATCATCTAAACCCTAATCTCTACCTTAACGGAACGGTTTGTTTAAGCCTTCTTAACACATATGTTGGTAAAAAGTGTGAAAGTTGGGACCCTACAAGTTCAACTATTCTTCAGGTTTTAGTTTCTATTCAAGGGCTTGTTCTTAATGAGAAGCCACTTTTTAATGCACCTAGTTATCGTGTGTTGAAACGTTCTTTTCATGAGAAAAAGTCACGTGCTTACATTGCAGATGTTTTTGTTATCATGTGTTACACTATTGTTAACCTAATTCAGAAACCACCCAAGAATTTTGAGGATTTTGTGAAGGAACATTTTCGTGAAAGAGGTCCTGTTCTTCTTGCTGCATGTAGAGAGTATGTGAATGGTTACAACAACAACCAAATGGCGGCGGCGTCGTCTTCATCGACCTCGATGACAGGTGTTAAGGTTAGAGAGTCTCTTCAGGAGTCTTTACAGTTTGCTTACTTCAATATGTATAAGCAGTTTCTAAAATGTGGTGCTTCTTTGGAGGGTTTTTGTCAAAAGTTGGAGCTTGATAACCAAGGCAAGAGTAAGAGCAAGAGATCCAACGGTGGGGGTGGAATCTTCAAAAAAGCTTTGGGAAAGATCAAACTAGCTTTGGGATTGAAGAAGAAGAAGTAGGAGAAAGAGTATAATCTTTTTTTATCACGAATTTTATTTTATTTTATTTTTATTTTATAATAATGAAAGATTTTTTTTTAGCTTTGTTAGGTTTTTAGGCTATAAAGAATTGCCTTTTATTTTTATGCTTAAAGGAACAAGAAATATATGAGTTTATTTCTCTGAAGTCACTCTGGGGGTTATGAAACGTTCCTTATTTATTTTTATTTTTATTTTTGGCTAAATTACACTAGGTCTTTAAGTTTGAGGTTTGTAAGAGATTAGTTTTTAAGTTATTTTGGTTACTCATAAGTCTTTTAGTATGTTTGAGGTTTGTAACTCATTGGTCCTTCTAGTTATTTTTGTCACAAATAAGTCTTTAAGTTTGTAAACGTTTTTTATTTAGTCATTCTGTTAATCAAACTTTACAAAAACGATGATGTGATAGAATGACTAAATCGAAAATGTTTACAGACTTAAATGACTTATGTAAGGACTTATATGTGACATAGATAATTTAATGATCAATATGTTACAAACCTAAAACTTAAAGAATTTATGTGTGATTAAAATAACTTAAGACCAATTTATTTCAAACCTCTTAAAAAGACCCACGGTGTAATTTAGCCTTTATTTTTCTTCTTCTTCGTTCCACGTTGTATTTGGTTTTAGTCCTTTTTTCCAAATGAAATATATGCGTGCTTGTGCTTTGATGCGACTTGGTAGAGTTGAGGTTAGTATAGTTTGATATTAATTTTTGTGTGGCTTCATCTGCAGACTACAGGTGATAAATAACAATACTTGTTAAAAAAAAGTGATAATTAACAATAGGTTTTGGTTAAGGGTAACGATATGATATGTGTACACTCTCATTCATCCATTTTAAATGAAGACTTACATTCCCACCAAAGAACAAACAAGAAGAAAAAGAAGGGATAAGTTGGGTGGATGGGTGTCCATCAATCTTTTCCCTTTGGTTAAGCGTAAATAAGTGAGGTCTAGACTATTGTTGAAGAAATCTGATTAGTTTACCCAATGAAAATTAGTTGCATGAGTTAGATTGCAAATGGTACCTACAAATTAGCTTTCACTTCAGTTGCGATTTTTTCATATGTTTATGTTTGATTGATCGATGGATAAATTATCCACGATTCTTCAAAGTAACCTATAACTCTTCAAGTAAGTATGGTCTTTCAAAAATAAATTATAATCTTGATTTGAAATTATTGGCTTTATTCGTTAGATCTTTTAATTAATTTAACAAGCTAGTGAGCTACACTGCCTTATTCATTAGATACAAGAACCTTCTAATGAGTATACTTTTAAACATGTACTTGTGAAAAATTGGGTTGACTTGGCCTTTTATTTTTCCACTAATGCATATGAATTACAAATAATATTTTTTATGAAATTTTTGATTAAAATTATTTTGACTTTAATTAAAAGTATAAGTATAGATAATAGATGTTTTTACAGTTTCATATTGTAATAAACTATACTCATCTTTTTTAATGATATTAACAATATAACAAATATAATATAATTCTTATCGTTTTGAATAACATCAACAAAATAGTATTTCTTCAAAAAAAAAAAAAGTATTCTTATATTCAAATTTATTTAAGAATATAATTGGAAGTGAAAATTTAGACCAAATTTATGTATTCCCTTTATATATATATATATATATATATATATATATATATATATATATAGTATAGATAGAGATATTAACACTTCAATTAATTTATTTAGTAAAAGGAAAAAACCTGAATCAATATCTATGATTTAAAAATGCAGTATTTGAACTAATAAATTGAAACACTTTTTGATTTGATATATAAAAGCTTTGAACTATATTAGCAAAAAAATACAAACAAAAAAAATTGCAATTTTGTTATTTTTCATCATTAGCATTCAAACAAGAAAAATGACCCGTGAACAACTTATTTGTACAAGCGGCAATTTATTTGTTGTTTTTAAATATTTTTTGACTGATTTTGATTTGCGTGTTACTTACAAAGATACATGGTGTTGCACTAGTTGTCTAACTAAGCTTGTACAAATAACACATCTCTAAAAATAAGTCATTTGATGACGTTAATGAAGGTTAACTCGGTTGATAACAAGTTGACTCACCAACAAGGTCGTGAGTTCAACTCTCGATATTGACGTCATGACCTTTTTGATGAGTGATTTATAAGTATTTATATAATCGCTCTTTGAGTCTAGATGATTATCCTAACCCTAATGAACCCCTAAAACCCAATTCATATAAACTTTCTTTCCATAAAAAATGACATTTGATGGCGAAAATTAGTGTCAATAATAATTCACAATTTTTTTTTAAAAATATAACATAAAAAATATACATATACTTAGTTCAGTGTTTCATTTATATATCTATGTACATATAGTGGTTTCTTGAAGATTTTTTTTTAGTTAAGGGCATTTTCTTTTAAGCAATAATAATGACTAATTACCCAACTTCGTCATTGAATTTTCAAAAATCAGCTAAATTCGTCCTCAAATTTTGCGAAATGTCTAATTCATCCTCGGATTTACAAAATGTCAATCAAATCGGTCCCTCCGTTAAGTTGGTCTATTAATGGAGGTGGCGTGTAATGTTAACCTCTTACAAGGCTTACCACGTCTGATGTCACGCAACCAAGGACCAAATTGATTGATTAACAGAAAATTGCAAATTCCCCAACGTCTCTTTCTTCTCAACGTCTCTTTCTTTTCCAAATATATAAATTTGGAACCCTAATTTTATAATTTATTACCTAGAGTTCAAAATCCCCAAAATTTCTTCCATAATTGATGACAAAGTTCTTCCCCAATTCAAAAAACTTAAAAACCTAATTTTTTTGATTGAATTTGAAATCCAAAAATTGTTCAAGCTTTGGAGTTTAGAAATGATGGGTGGTGGACATATGGGCAAAAACAGCTATAACAGTCGGTCTTCATCTTCAAGCTCTATGTTCAAATGGTGATGTGAGAGTGCTTGAATGTTAGTGTCATAGAATTTGTGTTGTAAGAAAAGACAACACTGTCAATAACCCATGAAGGATTTTCTATGCTTGCCCTATACCAAAGGTTTGTTTAACAATTGTTATGTGATGTGTGAATGGTTTGTTTAAATTGTACTGATTTTGAATTTTCTTTGTATAGGATGACAGTGAAAATTGACAATTTTTTGTCTGAGTTGATGAAGCTGAAGAATTAGGTTATTTTAAAAACGATGGTGATGGTCATGGAAGGAATGCAAGGTTGATGGAGAAGCCCAAGGATGATGGCAGAGAAGAGGTTTAGAGGACAAGGTTGATGGATAAAGTTTATTGTGTATGAAGTGAGCTTAGATTGATTAAGATATTTGATAGGTGTAATTTGTTTGATTGAGTTGTTTATAATGCTATTGTATTGTGCCAAGTATGTGTAATGTTGTAATGAAAAGAGGCTGAATATTTGAGCTACTTCTGCATTTTTACTCAATGTCCGCTTCTCCCATGCATTTTATTTATTTATGATATTTTAGACAATGTCTATTTATCCTGTGCATTTTAGTTGATGAGGGTTGAATATAATTATAGAATTAAAGTGATAACAACTTTATAAACATTTTTGCAAGAACCATTTTTTATAAATAACAACTTGTCATCTGTATTAAAGTTGGTTTAGTTAGTGACAACTTAGTTTGTGCATTTGAGTTACTTTTGAAATTTTTGTCAATGCCCACTTCTCTCATGCATTTTGGTTATTTACAAAATCTTAGACAATGCCTATCTATCCCGTTAATTATAGTTGATGAGGATTCAATATCATTTTAAAATTAAAGTGAGGTGATATTCTAAATAGTATAAATGCTTTATCATTTTAGGATTTAATATCATTTTTGCGAGAACAATTTTTTATAAATAACAAATTGTCCCGTGTATTGAAATTAGTTTAATCAGTGAAAACTTATCCCGTTTATTGGAGTTAATTCTGAATATTTATTAGTGAAAAATTGTCAAGTGCATGATAGTTTAATTTATTCAATGTCAACTTCAGTTGTGCATTTTATTAATCACAACTTGTCTCATGTATGATTGTAATATTTAATCAATGTTAACTTCACGTATGTATTTTGGTTATTTATGAAATTTTAGTCCATGGTCACTTATCCCATGTATTTTAGTCGATGAAGATTCAATATCATTGTAGAACTAAAGTGAGGTGGTATTTTAAATAATAGAAATGTTTTAGCAGATTTTATTTTATTTTATAAAAAGCAGTTTGTCCCGTATATTAAGGTTAGTTTAGTTAGTGACAACTTATCCTGTAAATTAGAGTTAATTTTGAAACTTTAGTCATTGCCAATCTCTCCCATGCATTTTATTTATTTATGATATAATTGACAATGTCCATTTATCCCGTGCATTTTAGTTGATGAAGGTTTAATATAAGAGTTTTTCTATCATGTGCAAATTTGCAAATGATAAGAAGTTTAAAGTAGTAACTTTGACTTGAAACTTGTGTTTTTTTATATTAAATATGTAGCTTTTAATAAATAATTGTTGGTTTCAATGAAAAGTTACTACTTTTAATTGTCTTAACATTTGCAATATTGCACATGTTAGACAAACCCTTAATATAATTATAGATGTAAAGTGATGTGATATTCTAAATTGCGTAAACCTTTTCACAAGTTTTTTTTATTTTTTTATTTATAAATAACAACTTACCACGTGTATCAAAGTTAGTTTAGTGAATGACAACTTATCTCGTGCATTTGAGTTACTTTTGAAATTTTGATCAATGTCCACTTTCTCCAAGCATTTTAGTTATTTAGAAAATTTTAGATAATGCCAACTTATCTCGTGCATTTTAGTTGATGAGTTCAATATTATTGTAGAATTAAAGTGATGTAATATTCTAAATAGTATAAACTTTTTAGTAAGGACTTTTTTATATAAATAAAGTAAACCAACCTATTTGATTCAGTTAGATGACATCATGTGCTTTTTGTTATGTGATTTAGTTAGAAATGTAATTTAATAGACAACTTTTACCCCTAAATCTGGGTCATTTGCACCGAAAGGGTTAAGGGCATTATTTGTTTTTTTCTTATATTAAGAGGATTATCCAAGCTTATTGGAGCCCCGATCTTCTTCCATAGTGACTAACCAGTGAACGATGACAATGGCTGTTGTAACTGGAAGAAAATTAGTTTCCTTTGTTCGTTCAACTTCAACAACCCCTTTTCTCAATCACACTCAAAATTCAAACTTTCTCTATATACTCTCTTCTTCTAATCCTCATTTCTCTACTTCTTCTTCTTCTTCTTCCGGTAAGTTAATTTTCATTTTTCACTATCATTATCATTCCTTTCTTTCTTTTTAATTTAATATTTAATTGATTAATTCACTTTTCGGTTGTCTTTAGTTTCAACATCAGAGGATAATTTTGAAGCTAACACTGATGATAAATTTAAAAAATGGAAAAATGGTGGTGGCATTTTCCATGAATCAGCTTGTATTGACTCAACAGCGTTTCTAGATGTTGGTGCTATCGTTCATTCGGAATCTGTTGTTGGTTCAAATGTTCGTATTGGTTCTGGAACTGTGGTTGGACCTTCTGTTTCTATTGCTCATTCAACTATAATTGGGTACTTTTTCTCTATTGCTATGTAACTTTGTCCTGTATTTTTATTTATTGAATCTCATTCTACTTAACGGTGTTTTTAGTCGATGACAATAATTTTACCATTGAAATCAATTCAGCTAATCATTTCCTTAATGTTTTGAACTGGGCCTCGGCCCATATCGCCAACTCAACACTTGAAGGACATAGGACTTCTCGTGCGCTTGATCGCACAGGAGCATGGTTCAGTTAATCAGGATCATTGATGTGATCTCTAATGAACTCTTGCTTTCCCTGCCGGGTTTCACGGGATCAGTTACAGCTAGGCACCCTTATATGAAGATAGCTTCGCACCACATTGAACTTTACTCACACTTTCACCACTTTTTCAATGACTCTTCCATTGAGTCCTCTTTGTAACTTTGCCAGAGAACTGCATTCACCATGAACTAGAGTAGCTCCGTCGTATCGAAAAACTCATTTGTATATACTACGTTGATTTAGTATATATGGATCCGGTTTACATTATTATTGTATCACTTATTAATTGTGCACAACTCAAAGGTGACATTTAATCTGAGACGAGACGTAGGGAGTAAATGTGTGAGACTGAGAGAATCGTTACATCCCCTTAATGTATTGAATTTACAAAAACATCCCTAAGTTTCTTCTGTTGTAATTTTATGGATCATACTGAGTCCTTGACTAACAAAAGATAAATTTGAAGATGTTTTTGTAATTTTGATAAATTCAAGCAATATAATGACATGGCCTAACACATTTAAGGATCAAGGTGATTCTTTACTGGTTATTTTTTCATACTTTACATTAGAAATATGGTCTTAAATGGGGGTCGCAGTTACGTCCCAATCCTGAATATTGCGAAGAATCATGGTTGAATGTAGCTTATGCGGCATCAAAAGCTGTCAAATTGCGGTTTTGTCAATATAAAAACTGTTATGTTGCAGCCCAGATTGCTGCTACAGACCTTTATTTAAAACCTCTATTGGAAGTATGTTGTCTCTTCTTTTATTTGTAATTATGTAGAGGTTCACATGCCTGTTTATGTCTGAATACTTGTATATATGAAATTTTATTATTAAACTAATATCTCATGCAAAAGAATTTGTAATTGTACTGATGCGGTTTTACTCTTTTTCCAGGTTTAACGTCTCACTTAGTAATTGCAGTACAGGCAATTCATGTGTAATTCACAATGGAGTCTGCATTGGTCAAGATGGTAATGCTGGTTTTCTAAACTTGCTTTTTTTTTAATAGTTAAGGACACCAAGTGTGGCAGTGAGTTTGGCGTAATCACGGTGTCACCAAATATGCACACAAAAAAATATTATATGTGGTTAAGAGACATTTAACTTTAGCAGAAGATGGTGCTTAATGTTGAATAGATAACAAGTCAGGCAAGAAATGTTTGTTGTTTTGTTAGGGTCACTACTTTCGCATAACATTACTGAATTGTATTTTACATGCAGGATTTGGATTTTATGTGGATGGTGATGGTAATATGATAAAGAAGCCACAGGTTGGTAATTTGTCTTTTTATCCTGTATATGTTGACAGTTTCTTTCTGTTTAACAATATTTTTCAACTTGCATAGATTGTACTAATAATATGAATTTCTTGCTTAAATCTGTCAGAAGCTGAATGTAATAATAGGGAACAATGTGGAAATTGGTGCAAATACATGCATTGACAGGGGCAGGTAATTTTTTTGATGACTTATATATAACCTTTTCTATTTAGCTTCATGGTGTGTCAAAAAATGTATTATAGTTTGATTTTCACTTGGAATTGATATCGACTAATTATATTCTCTGTTTGGCCATGCAGCTGGAGAGATACGTTTATTGGGGACAACTCGAAGATAGATAATTTAGTTCAGGTTAACATTTAGCTTTTACATAATTACGACAGCAAAAAAAAAGAAAAGAAAAAGGTTTTGTTCTTTGTTCTGATTAGTTCTGCAGATTGGTCACAATGTAGTTATTGGGAAGAATTGTATGCTTTGTGGACAAGTAGGGATTGCAGGCTCAGCAACGTATGTCATCTTTATTCATTTTTCTGTTACCTAGTAAATTTTTGGGATGATTAATCTGGTCAAATTCATATCAGAACTAAAGTTATCGCTGAGGCTTACGAGTTTCTCAAGAGTTGCAACTTATTTTTCTTGTGTTCAGCATAGGAGATTATGTGACGATGGGAGGAAGGGTAGCAGTACGAGACCATATATCGATTGCATCAAAGGTATGCTTTTGTTTTACTTGGTGCATTGAGGATAGCTATTGATTAGTGAATGAATATTTGGACTTTTAGTGCTTGTTGTGACTTATAAGACAAATAATTAAGCTGACGACTTGTAAGACACTGGGAATAAATGATACATGTTAATTACCTGGAAGTTAGGTCTCTTCATATGCCTTCTATTGTCAGAATACTTTTCATCTTCATATTATCAGTACAACCTGTAATTTCTTGTTGGCTGTACTAAGTGCATGTTGGGTTTGGTGGTGAGTTCAACAGAATAACCGGTGCTACCATGATTTTGTAAAACGCACCACCAATCCAATCATCAATCAACAGTTTCAATTTACTTTGCTATTGTATTATTTTTACTGTTTGTAAACTGGGTGCTTGAGAAGACATCTGATTGCAAAGTGCTTGCAGGTTCGACTTGCTGCATTAAGTTGTGTAACCAAGGACATCACAGAACCTGGAGACTACGGTGGCTTTCCTGCTGTAATGATCTACTAGTCTTGTTATTTATCCAATATAATGCATTAGCATCAAAGTTCAGAGTTTGACATTGACATGCATATATGTTATTGGGTTGGGTCCATTCATAAACAAGCTTCCTTGTTGCTTTGTAGGTTTCTATTCACAAATGGCGGAGACAAGTTGCCCGCAGTTTTGTAGTTAGAGGAGTCTGAATACTTGCCTCACAGAATCAATATGTAGTGACTAGTTAGCACATTTTTTAATGCTAAATCTTAGTTTTGTTAAGCCGACCATTACATTTGAAGATTAAAATATGTCTTAGATTATGAATTATTTGTGTTCCATACGGTTTACACATTATATGTACAACATAATTTCTTACATACATGGAAGAAATTTTGTTAACGAGCATTAATCCAAAACCTAGTAATTTTGAGTCTCAGAGTAGTTTAGGGTACAGATTTGTAGGACTGATCAGATTGCTAAGCTTATTCTTGTTTATGCTTCCTTGGCACATGAGTGCATGCAAACATCTAAAACTGTTTACTAGGAGTTGGAAGGAAAAACATCCAAGGGTCTTTCTATGGCAGTAACTGGTAAGGTACCTGAACACATGGGACATCATATGCCAAATCAATTTTGCTTGCCTTGCCACTCAAGTTTTCGAATGTATGCTAAATTTGAATTTAGTCACTAACCATTTCTAAGTATGAAAAGGCTCAGATTTTGTATCGTTATGTATCTGCCCCTGCCCAATTTTGATCATTTTCCAGCTGTTTTATTTATGTAGCTTTACTCTTCTGGGAGTTATCATAATCATCAAGCTATATAGCTTCTTTGTAGTTACATATGGAAGATATAAGAAAACAGCAAAAAGTAAAACTAATAACTACCAAAAACTCATTAGACTTGGATCCCCCCTTTGGCAGTTGGCACAATATTTGCACATTGATTCTTTTCACTTAACGTGTGCTTTTGGTTGAAGCTCAAATCCTTTGCCATGAAATTTTTAATCACCAAAACTTCATATGCATACAATTGAAAAAATTGGTTCCTTTTTTGCTTCAACTTTACAACATCAAGTGAAACAGAGTAGCCACTAACTTGTATAAACATCCTAGCATATCTTAATGCATCTTAACATGTAAAATTAAATGCCTACATTCTGGAAGAGACCCTGTGAAAAATATCCCAAATGATCCACATTCAAATCAAAATCACTTTCCTATGGTTTTTATTCCAAGCGACGAACCTGTCTATACATTATGACGATGCTTGTGACTGATGCCATAAGCTAAGTCAGTGTCGTAAGCAAGCCAATACCTTGCGCAACTAGAGAACGGATAGGTTGATTCATATCTTAGAAAATGTAAATAACCAATATGATACACATTATAAACTCCTCAGCGCAACAACCACACTTCATGCTGCGTTGGAATAGGTTCTAATGACCAACCAACTAAGCTACTCAACCAATGTGATCGCCATTTGCAGTGATATTTATGAGCAAAATCTGACAACCACTCAGCCACATTTGAATTTAGAAGAATCGAAACATCACCAACGGATCTCAAACATAAGTTTTAAAATCCTTCTAACAACATATTATCGAGGACAACGGAGTTATGGTATGGGTTGCATAGAATACCCACATAACACAACACCGTCCAATTTAGGTTAGCTTCCTCAACTATCATCACAATACTTCTAACCAGAGGAGGATGGAGAGATAGTTATCTTCACATTTATAGTTCATTCTACGAGAATCGCAAAAACTACATTTGGTTGGGTGTATTTGGGAAATTTGCACTCAATTTGGTTAACGGTTTTTGTTTTCTCAACCAAACTAAACCGAATTGCAGACTTACGTAATTAAGGGTATTAAATTAGTAACTTAGCCCAACCCAAATACCCAACCTTTTTTTCAATTAACATTATATGTAAATGTAATTTTTTTTAATACATTAAAAAGAATCTAAATTGTTTCTCAATGGTCGCTTCAACTCAATCATCTCTCCTCCATCGTCTCTCTCCTAGCGACTAATAATATCAAAATTGTTAATTGTTGCAAACTAATTTGTTGTTGCAACTAATATAATAATTAAAGTTGTTGGTAGATTTTCAAATTATATATTGCCTCACAATTGTTGTGAGTTTTTAAATTATGTGTTGTCGTGAAAAACATCGAACCAACTAAACTAACCCAAACCATAATGGTTTGATTTAGTCTGGTTCAATTTTTTTAAATGTCAACTAAATCTAACCACATGTTTTCTTATCTAACAGCTCATATGATTTTTTTAACCTTAAAATTGAACCAAACCGCATGCAAACACCACTAGCCATAACAACACCGCATGGACCATAAGTCCATAACAACTAATTTGATGTACGAGTAGAAGATCTCAGATTCAAATATGAACGAAGTAGAAAAAAAATACTAATTACTAAAATTTGTTGTTAAAAAAAGAAGTTTTTTTTTTAAGAAATAAAAAGAAGTTAAATTGAAGTATTATGAGACTTAAAAAGGAAATAAAATTATTATGAAAGGTTAAATTGAGAATGAAATACAACGGTCACATTTATGTTGGGCCTTATTACTACCCGCCATTGCGTAGGAAAGAAGCCCAAAACCGCCATTGCGTACTAAACACGAAAACCTATAAATACCTCACTTCACTCACTACTATGCTACTCACTCTTGCATTCTCTCTCTGATCAATCTTCTTTCTGAGATTTTGCATTCAAAAGATTAATCGTTGAATCTTTCTGAATCAACCAAAAACAACACGCTGATTCTTACATTTAATCATATTCATATCTATTTCTTTCTTTTCATTTTCTTTCCGTTTAATTCTTTCTGTTTAATTTCATTGCAGGTTTCTTCTTTAATCATGAATTTGAGATACCCTTTTCGTACAAACCCTAGTTCTTCCAAGGATAAGGTAAATCAATTCTCTCTCACTTTATGTTTTTCTTGATAGACTAGGGTTTTTTCTTGATTCTGAAATGTTAGGGTTTCTAATTATTCAAACAGATTAGGGTTTTATGAGTTGTTTCCAATTCAGAATTTCTCACTCTAGGGTTTTTTTTTTGAACAGTTGGACAGGTTTATCCCTAATAGATCCGCGATGGATTTCGATTATGCAAGCTACATGGTGACGGAGGGTACAAAGGTAAGAAAAGAGAATCCTGACAGAAATTCTGAATACCAGAAACGACTTGCGGAAGCCTGTAACATGAATGACAGAACCCGAATATTGGCTTTTAAGAACAAGCCTACGAAACCGGTGGAACTTGTCCCTAAGGAACTTCTTTACCCTTCTCCTCCTCGTCCTCAATCCAAACCCTCCAAGCCTAGACACTTTGCTAAGGTTTTTAGTACTTTCAAATTCTTCCTATTTATATAATCAATAATCAAGTTATTCGTTCGATTAACATGTTTTGAATGCGTTTGTGGAAATGATTTTGCAGACTTGTACTTCTATCGTGGATGCCCCTAATATCTCAGGAGACTTTTACACGAATTTGTTAGATTGGGGTAGTGATAATGTTCTTAGCATCGCCCTGGAAAATACGGTTTATCTTTGGAATGCTTCAGGCTGTTCTGCTTCAAAACTCGTTACCGTGAATGAGGAATTTGGTCCTGTTACGAGCGTTAGCTGGGCCCCAGATGGGTTTCATTTAGCCATTGGTTTGAACAATTCTCTTGTCCAGCTTTGGGATACCACTGCTAAAAGAGAGGTAAATATTGTAATTTCTTTTTAAAAGTATATACTCCATAGGATTTCATGTCATTATCTTTTTATATTAGCGTAAACTGATCCTTACTTTATGTGTCTCGGTGGATGTTAATGGACGTGGCCTATAGTTTTAGATGTGGCCTATCTAGGAAGAGTAATTATTTAACTCATCAGTTTTGCCTCGATCCACTCTCAGTCTCAATAATTTTTTACATTAGACCATGTTCATTCACTGTCTTATATCTAAAAAATTCACTATGACAACAACTACTTAGAAAACCATTGTCTGATAATTTGTCAATGCATGATTTACTGGGTGTTTAAATTAAAAACTTTAACCAAGACTGTGGTTAAAAAACTAATATTACGCATTACGCTTTACACTCTCAGAATATATCAGTGTTCTCACTTGATGGTTTTCATAATACTTGTATGTATTTACCTAGCAGTTATATTTCACAATTGACAATATATTGGTTACTTCTACAGTTTTTTAGACTAGAGATTAAGTGCTCTTTGATATGTTTTTAGCTTCGAGAATTATCTTGAATTTTGTTGTACCTAATATCTAAGCATGCAGTTTTGTAGTTTGTAAGGTTAAGAAGGGATTTTAGGGATTAAAACCAAAACAAAAAAATGCTAAGTTTATAGGAATTGAAAACATTTATATTTATCTGTGATACACAATCGTCAAAATCAAGTTAATCAACACTCAACAGTAAACAAAAACACTATCCTTTTAACCATTCTGTGCATTATTTTCCAACTTGAAATTGTTCTTAATTCTAATGTTTCTGTGATTTCACTTTGGTGACTGCTGCAGGTACGAACATTGAGGGGTGGACATAGAGAAAGAGTCATTGCACTGGCTTGGAATGGTCATACTCTGACAACAGGAGGAATGGATGGTAAAATAGTAAACAATGACCTTAGAGTGAGATCACACATTGTTGAAACCCTCAAGGGACACGACCGAGGGGTTTGTGGGCTCAAATGGTCACCCTCTGGACAACAATTGGCAAGTGGTGGAAATGATGATGTTGTTCAGATATGGGATAGGTCTGTGGCTTCTTCAAATTCAGCTACCCGTTGGCTTCACAGCTTCGAGGAACACAAATCTGCTGTGAAGGCATTAGCTTGGTGTCCTTTTCAGGGTAATCTATTAGCTTCTGGTGGAGGTGCACTTGATCGTTGCATTAAGCTGTGGAACACACAAACAGGTGAAAGATTAAACTCTGTTGACACGGGATCACAAGTATGTGCTCTGCAGTGGAATAAGAATGAGCCTGAGCTTCTTAGCTCTCATGGTTTCCATGAGAACCAGCTTATCCTTTGGAAGTATTCTTCAATGGTGAAGATGGCAGAGCTCAAGGGTCATACCTCTAGGGTGCTGCACATGACACAGAGTCCAGATGGGGGTACGGTAGCAACAGCTGCTGCGGATGAAACACTAAGATTATGGAATGTATTTGGAACACGAAAACGTGTTGAGCCCTTTGCTAGTTTCAACTGTATCCGTTGAAGATGAAGACTTGTGTTACTTGTGTACGAAAAATGATTGTTTAAATAATTTTTTATGGTATCCCTTGTTCTTGTTTTTGCAGGTACAAAGATGTTTAAGGGGAAGATACATATATTTATACAGTAAGAAAGTGTATGTATTCATACATATTACATACATAACTTGGACTGAAGGGACATGATTGGATTTTGGAATGAGTCTGTGAATGTATGCATATACAAGACCTGTGGGTTTAATTGCTGATAACTTTAATTGCTAGATATAGTAATTTCAATAGATTTTGTTTGTCTTTTCCCTAGCTTGAGACATGTAATTATGCATTTCTTAAATTTTGTCTATTTGTAGTTTGCATACCTAAAGTCTCACAGGCATATGTAGTTTGCATAACTAAAGTCTCACATGTACTAAGTCTCACAGGCACTGGTCTTTTTCATGAAATTGCTGAAGTTTAGAAATAATGTTTCTGTTAGAAACCAATAAATAGATACGGGCTTTGTTTGCTCACTTTGATGCACCCTCCGGGGACATGACAAGCAAATCATACACATCACAAGCAATGTCATTAGTATCATCTCATTTAAGATATATAACACCTAAGGTATTACGAATCCCAGTTAAGATCTTGTTTTTTCCTCATAATTTCATCTGATGAGAGACTGCTGCACTGTCAGTTTTGAGGTTTATATTTCTGTCTTTGTAATGCTTGCCAGTTATTTTTTCTGTGTGTGACTTCTTGCAGGTTGGTCTGAAGTTGACTTTTATTATACCATCTGACTTCTATTATGATGTGGAATATAGTGTTGACTTCTTGCCTGATGTTGACTTCTATTTTACCATTTCGCAAAATACCAAAAGGTATGCCATGAGGGTGTCCAAGATGCTTTTGGTCTTCTTTTCTGTACAAATTTTTTCTTGTTTGATCTATCCCTAGTTAGTTGAAAAGGAAGTGGGAGGCGGAAGTGCCTTGACAAGAAAGAAAAAAAAATGGTGTTTTAGAAATAGGAAACAATTCTGCACATGTGCTTCTTGCAGGTGTTTTAGAAATAGGAAACAATTGTTTGATGAACACAAAAATTCGGTTTAGCTGAAAATTCATCTATTCCCTTGTCATATTATACACTTTTAAATTTCACCGGTTCTTAGGTGCTCAATATTAGCATGCTTTAACTGCTGAATTGACAACAAAGTGCAATTTCAGTGATCATTTAAAAACTGCAAGTTGAGATATTCTAACTTAGTTCATCAAATATGTACTGTTTTGTTCAGATTTAATCTAAAAGGTGTATATATATTTCTTTAGATAGATTAACAAGTTACCACAATCTGCTGTTCTCGAGAGTCCTCAACATAGGCATCTACTATTACCAAGAGTCTAGCTAGTCCTGAGTGCACAGGACAGAGCTAGCATTGCTAGATCTATGGTGGCTGTGGTGGCATGTCAACTGGACTGTGCTTAGGTGCCAAAATATCATCAGTTAATCTTGACATGGTATTATACACGAAATCCATATTTTTACTGAAATTATTTGTATCGACAAATTACATTGAATATCATCTGTGACTGTGAGACATTGATCTTCTATTGTTTTTTTTAGCTCAGAGATGGACTGTTGATAGTATAGGTCTGCAAGTAAAAGCATGAAACTAAACCATCCAGAGACACATGTAAGTGCTGACTATCTTCTACAAGTTTATTTGCTGATAAATTTTCAGATTTCATATAATATTTATTTATTTATTTCTATTGTATAAGTGAGAAAAGTATCTGCAGGGGACTTATCTATTGAAAGAGTGGGAGAAGCTATGCAAACGGTATAATGTTGGTGACACGGAAAGAAAAACTTCATTATGGTCAAGGAACTAAGGAGGAAAGAAGCAAGTGAATTCTTAAGCTCATGATAGATTTGACGGTGAACTTAAAGTATCTAAGACAGTTGATATATGCTATAGTGATCCCAGTAAAATAGGGAAACATAGTCTATATTTGCAGGTAATAAATCTAATTTCAGTCAACTTTTGGCTATTTTTTTTCCTAAATAAATCCCTAGTTTTCTTGAAGTAGTATTGAACTCATTGCAGATATAGTTGCTTACTTGCTTTTAGATAGGGGGATATTCATGTCTCAAGTGACTTGTTTTTTCCATTGTTTCAAGCTCTGATATATTTTGATTATACAATTATCTAATTAGAAGTTGACAACCGTGGGTTATAAAAAGGCATGCAAGTTTGAAAAGGCTTTGTTTTCTGCCTTCAGTAAAAGAGAAACGAAAGAAAAATTGATTGAGATTTAAACGAAGACGGTCTTATAAATTAATTTGAAAGATTACGCAAAATAATCATGAACAATTTTGAGCACATTAAAAAATGATGCGAGTATCCTTGAAAATACGGTTTATCTTTGGAATGCTTGAGGTGGACTCTTCTTCAAAACTGGTTTGCTGACACTCTGGAAATGGTTGGAAGAGCCCAAGGTTGAAGCATCCTCTTGAGTCATCACCCTTTTGATTTCTTCCACACACTATCTAATATCGATGTTGCTGTAATGTGAGTGGTCTTATTGTAAAAGGATGTATGTATTTTATTAAACAAGCAATTTCAATTTCATTTTATGCTCTCTTATGCATTTCTGCTGTAAGTTGGATGTTATTATTATAAGTGCAATTTATATTAAATAGAAAATTCCAATTTCATTTTTCTCCTTTTTCCTGTTAGTGGAAAACAATAACTTACAGATACAAGAAAACATATGGCAAGACTGTTCAGAGGAAAAATACTAAGAAATCTAAGGAAAGAGTAGTATTGTTTAAATTGATCATGTTGTAGTTGCAGGCTCAATTCATGTTCTTAAATATTAGATCAATATATCGATAATGTTGGTAGATAATACCAACATTTTTAGTCAAGGCTTGTGATTAAACATGTATTTGATTCATTGCAAGCTGTGTGCAAGAAGAATGCAAGTGACCACAAAGAAAGAATGTAGCAATTGATTATATGAAAAGTACATGGGAATCAACCCCTACATTATTTCCCCAGAAATAAACCTATATGATAAATCAAATCGACTTGATCATCTAAAGTAATAATCCTCATATTTTCACATCTGAGTTAATTTTGGCATTAGTGTTTATGTAGAAGACACTGTGTTGACTACCATTATTCTAAAATCATAAAGCTTATTAATTATTAACTTTTCACCATACATTATCATAAACTCTTTGCCATCTAAGCTAGTGCCTACATAACAACTCAAACTACCTGTTATCAATTTTATGGTAAAACTTTTCAGCATCAGCAATGCTATCACTCAAATATTTTTCTTCAACTAATTTTTTTAGACATACTTTGGCAAATATGATGCATTATGTTCAAGATCTTTCACACATCAGAGGTTTGAAACCTCTCTTTCGAACATGCTCATCTGGGAAGGTATTGGCATGACATCATGTCTTCAGTATGGTCTCAGGTGATGGATGAGTGATTGCACGTAGGAATTTGACGAGACTAATTTGAACAGGGTTTATAAATAGCCTAACTTATAGCAGTTTGTGAAGGCTTTTCTTTTTATTACTTCGCTTTCAAAATCATTACCATGTATCATGTATGATCACTTCAACTGTCTGAAAGACCTTTCATCACATTCAGGCAAAACTGCAAAACAATATCCTCGTTTTATATGTGAAAAGGCCCTGGCATAAGAAAAACACTAACCCTAAATGTTACAACGCCTAGAGAAACGCTGGGATAAAACATTACACCGGGAAAAAATTATTCGTATTCAAGCAATATCAAACATCTGACATCATCGACTTACATGCACCATTAACAACAAAAAAATTACACGTGATTAGACGTGCCATCCTATTATCTGATTCTACAAAACAGTGTCTGAAAGTTTCAGTGCCGGCGAGAATGCTTCTGGCTGCCATAAGTAACCTCTTCTGTTTCACCGCTCTTTCTATGAATCGTCCTTAAAGCAAAAAAAATGCCCCAAACATAAGCCATAACATAAAATGCTCTTTCCGGAGACAAAGCAAGCCGGAAAGAATAAGACTAGTATCCAGCTACGAGATAGACAATGTACAGTCTAACTTTGTGGAAGGGGACTGCAGAGATAGACAAGAAGAACAAATTGAACTCAGGCTTCGAATTGCAGATGCCATGAAGTATGATGCCAGTCCAAAGTATTGAATCCAAGAACCATGGGTGGCTCTCACCCATCGCCAGTCTCTACAAAATTGATAATTACAAAACTAAAAACAAAAGAGAGATAAGTCCTGCATGAAGGGTAACCATGATATTATAATCATAAGGAACTCAGAAAAAAAAAGGAGTTTAAACTTTTCCCATATAACTTGATTTCGGGTCAACATCAAATGCACTGTATCATTCATACCGAAAATGATGAAAAATGCCGTGCGAAATCAAGTTCATGGGAACACAATTCTTTAAAGAGAAACGATCCTAGCAGTCATATAACATATTCTTTAAACCACCACCAACACAAAGAAAACAATTACAATTATTCGCATAAAGGCAGATTTAAGAACTATCAAAATTGATTACATGCACACACTATGCAGCAACAACTATAAACAAATGTGATAAATGTATACATACATATACCTGCATAATGCACTGTGACAGCAGAAAAAAAAAATGAGCAAAGAGAAGTATAAGGAGACCAAAGGATGGGTGAAAAAAGCATGCCAAGACCATTGCAGTAAGTGATATAACAAGTATTGGATTTGCTCTAAGAACCTGAATCACCTGTTTAATGTAAGCACCCATGTGCAACAATGGTTAATGCGATGAATTTGTACAGTGATAAGAAATTGTAGAGATAATGAATCGCAAAGATGAAGATCCCTTCATTATAATACGAACTGATACAAATGAAGAATCTAAGGAATTCTGGATTGAATATGATTAATCAATCACTTTTTGGAATGGAAAAGTACTAATTATTGTAACAGAAAGGAAAAGAAAATCATTCACGATGAATGCCACTAGAAGGAGAAAAGGACTTGTATCAAATTGTGCTCCCCTCCCTCTTCATTCCTTCATTCTCCTATATGTACTGACAAGAGGAATATTTTCTGTTAGGCATTCTCTCTCTCTTGCCTCTCCTTGGCTCCATGATGTATGGATCACACACCACGTGTCCTTGATTACCTTCAGCATCCATCTAATACTGAGCTTGCGATTATGCCTTAAAGCAACAGAGTGATGTCTATAAGGTTGCAATTTGACAAGCACCATATCACCAACTTGAAAGTCAACAAAACGACGTTTGTTGTCAGCAAACTTTTTCATAATTTGTTGAGCGCGCGCCAGATTAGTTTTAAGAGCTGTAATGGTATCATCCCTTTCAGTTAACATTTGTTGTAACAAGGGCGGATCAGTATTTTTAACTTCATAACGAATAAGTGTGGGAGGATCTCGGCCATACACTACTTTGAAAGGTGTCATTCCAATACTAGTGTGGAAGGAGGTGTTGTACCAAAACTCTGCCCAGGACAACAATTTGACCCACTGACGAGATGATTCAATGGTGGAACAGCATAAGTAAAGCTCCAAACATCTGTTAACCACTTCAAATTTCCCGTCAGTTTGGGGGTGGTAGGCAGTGCTCATAGCTAAAGTAGTACCATTGAGTTTGAACAAATGCTGCCAAAACTGACTGGTAAAAACCAGGTCTCCGTCGGACACAATTGTCTTAGAAAAACCATGAAGTTTAACTACTGTGTGAAGGAAGACCTCAGCAACTTTGGAGCTTTGAGGGGGATGAAATGGCTATATTTCGAAAGTCTGTCAACAACGACAAGAATAATAGAGTAAGAATTGGATGAAGGCAATCCCGTAATGAAATCCATTGATAAATCTTCCCAAATTTGTTGTGGAATGGGTAATGGCTGTAGTAAACCTGCTGGCAAGGCAGTAGAATGTTTTGCTTGTTGACAAATTAAGCATTTCGAAATGAACTCTTTGATGTCCTTTGCCATTGTATGCCAAGAAAATTGAGAGGCTATTCGAGTTTTAGTACGAGTGATTCCAGCATGACCTCCAACAGCAAAAGAGTGAAATTCAGTCAAGATGATTTGAATTAAGTCGGGCTTCTGAGGTATCACCAACCTATTTTTCCAAAATATCATGTCATGTTTGACTAGATAATGTGGGTCAGAATTTGTTCCCAAGAAGCACTTATTTTGAATCTCTGCTAAAGAAGGATCATCGTTCACAGCTTCATGTATCAGTGAGATAATTTGAGGAGTTTGTACAGACAAGGCCAAGCAAAAGGAATGGGATAAACTATCAGTTGCGATGCGATCAACACCAGGTTTGTATTCAATAGTAAAGTCATAGCCAAGGAATTTGTGGAGCCAATGTTGTTGTTCCGGTGTTTGAATTGACTGATCAGTGAGAGATTTGAGACTGCGTTGATCAGTTTTGATAACAAACTTATGGCCAATGAGATAGTGACAAAATTTTTCCAAAGCTTCTGTTAGGCATTCTCTCTCTTGCCTCTCCTTGGCTTCATGATGTTAGGATCACACACCACGTGTCCTTGATTACCTTCAGCATCCATCTCTTGCCAGCTCACTAGTTATCCTTAATCATAACAGAATTTGAAGCACAAAATAAAACAAAGGATGGAGCGAGAGTCTTCCTCAAATCTACTACTAGCATAAGTCACCATCCCCTCTTCTACTACAGGTTCAACATCGTATGCTGTCTCCATTTCTACTGTTTTTATTGCTGTACTATTTTTACTGTTTGTAAATTGGGTGATTGGGATTGAGGAGAAGACGTCTGATTGCAAAGTGCTTGCAGGTTCGACGTGCTAGCAGGTCCGACCCGCTGCGTTAAGTTGTGTAACCAAGGACATCACAGAACCTAGAGACTACGGTGGCTTTCCTGCTCCAATGATATACTAGTCTTGATATTTATTCAATATAATGCATTAACAACAAAGTTCATAGCTTGACATTGACATGCATATACATTATTCAGTTGGGTGGATTCATAAATTGGCTTCCTTACTGCTTTGCAGGTCAAATGGCGAAGACAAGCTGCCAGCACTTTTGTACTTAGAGTCGGAGTACACTTACCTCGAAAAATCAATATGTAGTGACTAGTGACCACATTTTTCAATGCTAAATCTTAGTTCTTTTTTTTAAGCAGACCATTACATTGCAAGTTCAATATATGTCTTAATAAGATTCTAAATTATTTGTGTTCCATATGGTTTACAGATTATATGTGCATTAGAATTTCTTACATATATGGAAGAAACTTTAAACAACATAAATCCAAAACCTAGTCATTTGATTTACAGATTATATGTGCAACATAATTCTCTTACCTTAAAGTGTGTTTTTGGCTGAAGCTCAAATCCTTCGCCATAAAATTCTTAATCACCTCTAAGTGAAAAAAGTCGGTCCATTTAAGCATCAACTTGATAACCTCAAGTGAAATAGAGTAGCCATTAACTTATATAAAGCCAACATCCTAGCATAACTTAGAGTATGTTTGCTCTAGCGGTAGGAAAGTAAAAAACGTGCGTTTGGAGAGAAGCTAGAAATTTGAGCTTCAGAAAGTCATGGTAAACATGCACGAATGGTAAACACACACTTAATGCCTCTCAAAACGTAGAATGTTAGAAACGTCTAAACTTTCAAAGAGACCCTGTGAAATTTTTTCCATATGATACACGTTCCAAGCAAAAGCACTTTTCCATTGATTATTCCAATTGACAAGTGACAAACCTGCAGTGGTGGATCTCTTCAGAGACCCGCGGGGGCCATGACATCCCCCATATTTATTTTATATACCATATTAGATTTATTTTATCAAATAGATTATGGCTGCTCGCTGGTTTGACACCCCATGGCTGCTCGCTGGTTTGACACTTAATGCCTCTCAACACGTAGAATATTAAAAACGTCTAAACTTTCAAAGAGACCATGTGAAAAATTTCCCATATGATACACGTTCCAAGCAAAAGCACTTTTCCATTGATTATTCCAATTGACAAGTGACAAACCTGCAGTGGTGGATCTCTTCAGAGACCCGCGGGGGCCATGACATCCCCCATATTTATTTTATATACCATATTAGATTTATTTTATCAAATAGATTATGGCTGCTCGCTAGTTTGACACCCCATGGCTGCTCGCTGGTTTGACACTTAATGCCTCTCAACACGTAGAATATTAAAAACGTCTAAACTTTCAAAGAGACCATGTGAAAAATTTCCCATATGATACACGTTCCAAGCAAAAGCACTTTTCCATTGATTATTCCAATTGACAAGTGACAAACCTGTAGTGGCGGATCTCTTCAGAGACCTGTGCGGGCCACAGTATCTCCCAGATTTACTTTATATACCATATTAGATGTATTTTATCAAATAGATTGTGGCTGCTCGCTGGTTTGACACCCCATGGCTTCTTTTTTACATATTTATCTTATACTTTTATAAATTGTATTAAACGCTGGTTTGACACCCCCATGGCTTCTTTTCTACATATTTATCTTATACTTTTACAAATTGTATTAAAAAAACGTTTTTGATGGGATTGAACACACATTCTCTTGCTACTTTCAAACAAGTCATATCACTAAGTAAACGGTTAATAACTACTACTTCTTGAAACCATTTAAGATATATTACATAGAAGTTTGGCACCCCCAACAAATTAAGTCAAAATCCGCTACTGCAAACCTGTCTCCAGCAGTATGTTGATGCTCATGAGCCATGACTGAAACTACAAGCTAAGGCAATGTCATGAACATACACTTGTGCAACTAGAGAACCAATTGGTTGATTCACGTCATAAAAAATTTGTTTTTTATGAGCAAATAGGTTGATTCATATCTTAAAAAAAAGTATGTTGTTTGAACATTCATTTTGGGACAACAAGATAACTCTTTAATATATTTCTTTTGATTTGGTTCCCTTGCAAAAGTCTTTCATTTTTTAAAAGAAACACACACATTACTACACAAGGATAATAACATGATATATATATATATATATATATATATATATATATAATTTAGTATCTCACTCTCTCTCTCTCTCTATATATATATATATATATATATATATATATATTTGAGGTATTAAGTAGTTAATATATTTTTAAAAACATGCTCATTCAAATAAAAAGATTGTCTCTAAAACCTAGCTCATGTCAAATTTGTTAGACTCAACATTTTTTTGGTAATTACTCACTGAATCTGAATTTATTTTTAGTTTTTAGGTGATGGTAGTTGTCATTCTATATATAGACAAAAAAAATAAAATTAGAACATTATTATGCCTTCTTTTCTTTTAAATAAATTATATGCTCTTGCCTTTTTTTTTTAAATATTGGAGTCAATTTAATCGCTAGGATTTGACCAAAAAAATGTACATTTAAAATAGATTGATGGCAGTTGGCACACAACACATGATCCTTGCCTGCTTGCCAATTTCCAGCTCTAAATTGTTGTATTTTGGATTTAATTTTTCTGTAAACTTATATATTCTGTTTTATTTGACCTTTGATATTCCCCACCTTTTGAATCTTACAATCGGATTCCACTCTAGATAGTTTCCTTAGAAATTGACAACAATGTGAATTCTTCATTTTTAAGAAAATTGTTAAAGTAATGATATCAGTTAAGTTTATGTTGTTGATTCTGATTTTTATGAATACTTTTTATAAATATATGCAAAGCTTGTTTATGCTTCTAGGCTTATACAGATATTATCTCTTTAACAAAACTTGAGACACGATCTATTTTATTTTTTCATGTATTAAGAAATATTCCAATCAAAATATGGATATGATGTGTTACTTTGATGATCTTGTAATAGAAATGTTCCCTTGTCAATTTTAAGGACATTTCTTACGTAACTTAAACTCAATGCATCAAAATGTTTAAATTGATAGCTTGATTCCATGCTTTGGCTTTGGTGATGGTAATTGACACTTTTGATTGAAGGTGTGCCAGGTGTCTAACCTGGACACGATACTGACACATGTGATTACATTCAATTAATTGATTTTTTTTCCTTCAAATTTTTACAAGTTATTAGATACACCATTGCTTGATGTGCTTCTCATTGCTTGCTATATATACTCATAAAACAAACTGGTCAATCATATTGGATCTTGTGACAAAGAGTTTTGAATCTGTCAAGATGTCTAAAAAGGTAAATTTGTCTGCAAAAGGGTCAAGTTAAGACTAGAGATAAAAATAGGTTAAATCTCAGTTTTGTTAAGCATACTATTGCAAAAATTATAGATTAAGTACTTGATTTATCATTAGCAAACTTTAGTCCATGAAATTTAAAGTGGGCACGCTTGAAAGTACGGTTTCTTGTGAGCATCTTGCATTTGAATCAGTTCAAGAAGATAGATATTATGCAATTATTAGCAACGAGTCAATTTCTATTCATATTGTTATGGAAAGTAGTATGGCAAATACTATTGCAATGTCACAGCAAGCACCAAACCAATCAAGGAAATGAAGTTAATGGCATTTTGGATCCAACCTCATATGATACCATTATATTCCAAGAAAAATATGTCTAAGATACGAATTCTGTTCCATTCATGGAACAAAATTTCCATCATTTGATGCCTTATAACAAAAAAAATTGTTTTTCATTGAGACATGCATTTGTATATTGGACCCGTCGAGTTATTTTTCTTGCTCAGTCCCTTCCAATTTCCTCTCTATGCATTTGTATAATGAACAAAGTGCATTCTTGCAGGATGCTTCATAGTTGGAAAAGCTCTTTTGCGCCTCTTACCACTGTTTTGTTTGCAATTTTTGATTGGTTGAATAATTTTAGATAAGTCACAATTTGGAGTTTTTATCTCAATCTTCTACTAAATTAGATTAGGATAAAAAAGTTATTAAGATTCAAAATTTGGAGTTCATCAACACTTTCATTAAAAAGGAATGTTGCTTTTTAAACCCCCACTTTGCCCAATTTTTAATGCATTTGCCACATTTCCATCCTTTTTCTATCATGGGCTGTCATGTTGTGAATTTTAGCCAATGGGCTCTAAAGTTAGCTATCAGCACCCCTATTTTGATAATGACTTACCCTGAATTAGAATATGCCACACCCTCTTCATACGTAAATTTTGTACACTGGTTGGGTATTAAGTGATTGAGAATCATTTAGGAACCAAATTGATCTACGGTGATGTAACAATGATGAAAATTGATGTTCACACATAGTATTAGGCTAAAAAATACCAGTAAAAGATCGAAATACCCCTTGACAGTTAACTGCTGCTGGTACCTTGTTCATCGGCAGTTAAGTGCCGCTGGATTTATCGGCAGTTAACTGCCGATGCATTCAATTATGCAGACAGTAGATTCTGCATAATGCATTCAAACCATTTTTTCGGCCTATTTTTACCTGTAATTCAACAACATCATTTTCAGAGGCAATACAACTCATACATAATTTATAATCAGTCATAAACAAGAACAATACATAATATTTTACGATTGACCATAATTAAATCAATCCGACATTTCGTTAAAACTACACGGATGTTTGAAATTCATCAACACATTAGAATATATTATCTTCAACCATATTCCTAAACATAAATTCTACGTCGTTATCGTCACAAATAAGCCAAGACACATAGTCTGCCGTTTTCCACGCGTGTTCATCTTTATGTTCTCCCAGGTCTATGCAATGCATTTGAGCAAATAAGTGACGTGTATATGATTTTCACCAAGATACTCAAAATGTGTTAAGGCGTGCCTTCAAATCATCAATAATGTCGGTCGAAGTTATCATAACCTGAATTGTCTTTTTGAAAGAAGAGTATCAAACACGACCTTCAATTTTTGCAACCTCAGACACGTTTAACTTCACAAAAGCTGTATGAAAAAAATCATACATTAAAATGAAATTAAATGAAACGTAATAACCAATAAAAAAGTATATCAAATGCGTAAACATTAATAACGAATAAAAAAGTATTGCACTAGTTCCACCACATAAAAGTTATATGTTGGCCACAAAAATTGACGTTACAATATCGACCCCAAAAAATATGTTTGTGTAATTTCGACCAAAAAAAAGGATTAACACCGACAAAAAATCACTCATATCGCATCAAGTGAAATCAAATCTTCGTTATCTTCCCCAATAACTTCAAATTCATGTCTTGAGAAAACATGTCTTCAATAGTAGTACTTTCACTTTGTGTTCTTAAGAAATAAACATAGTTGTGTTCCTCCAACTTTGATATTAGAAACTGCAATACCGTCTTGTCACCTCTGTTTGACTTCCATATTTGTTGACGTTGATTGTATACTTGCTTGATATTTGTCATGCAATCTTGTATTTTGCTTTTCAAATTTATCAAAATATTTCTTGGAAGCACGTTACTCTTGGTCAAGTCATATACAATCTTCTTGTCATCCTCCCTTAATCTACCCGCAAGCATGTGTCCTTCTAAAGCTGACTTCATCTCATGGTTGTGAACTCCATTAAGAATGTTCAATCTTCAATAATTTGTTTGCCTACTAAGATATCCTCGAACGATGAAAATGAAGGTGAGAAAAACACAAGGGGGGTTGAATTGTGTTACCTTTTCTCTCTTTTTAAGTTAAGTTCAAATGCCAAAGTTTGATAGAGTTAAGAGTATGGAACAATGTTCAGAGTCTAAATGTAGCGGATAAAGTAAAGATAGAGAAAGAGAAGAGAAATACACAAAACAATTATAAAGGTTCCTTCCACAATTCGAAAGTAGTCATGTCCCCCTTGCACTTCCAAGAATAGTTCACTAAAATTAATATCTGATTACAAATGCTCAAGCACACAAGTAAGAGACTTCAAATACTAAAGCACACAAGCAAGAGATTTCCTATGCTCAAGCACAAAAGCAAGAGACTTCTAAGCAAACAACTTACATACAATAAGTTTGGTTTGAACACTTGATATAAAATCAGTTCTGTTCACAATACAAATCAGAAACAGACTCTAAAATTTCTAAGATACGAAAGTTGTTAAGAAATTCTAAGTGATTGATGCACAACAATTTCAACAAAGTTTTGGTACTATTAAAACGTTATAGAGTCTATCCAAATCTTCAAGTCTTCATTCCTTTATATAGAGGTATGAAAGATACGTTGGAGAATTGTCAGCACATCAAAGAGTCGTTACAAAGCTTGATCAAATCACCGATGATATGTTTCTTGATTTGGTTAATATCATAGGAAGGAATAATTTGAAATCCATTCCTTGTTTAGATAATTAACCAGTAGAGACACAACTGTAGCTTATACTATGCGCATACATGAGTGGAGTAGCGGAGTAGTGGTTGTACTATTGTCCTTTCTTTGAGCTCCTTTATTGGATAAGCATCCAATGTCTTCTAATTCCTCTGAAATAGTCGTTGCTTCAGGCTTCCATTCCTTCTGAAAATTTGTGTCTTCAAATAATAAATATGACTAACTCCAGCTTCTTGACTTTAAACTCTGGGTGACTTCATACTCTAGTAGTCTTCAGACTCTGGTAGTCAGCTTCTGATGGTCTTTAGACTCAGTCTTGCAACAAAAGCTTCATTTGTTAATTGCATTTCTCTCATTTGTTCTTTCAAAACCAATACCTTGTTTTAAGACTTATAAATTTTTAGTCTATGGTCATGCACACTTAAACAAATATTAGCATATCCAATTGAATTTTTAATACCTTGCTATCAACGAAACTTAAGGTGGTAATGTTAAACACATTTTGTTCCAACAATCATCCCTTTTTGATGATGACAAACACTAGTATTAATAGTCAATAGTTGTTAATCTAATTAACAAGTTAACTTTAGGGTTTGAGGTTTGTAAGCTCCCCCTGAGTCTAATAGTCCTTAAGGTGAGGTTTGTAAGCTCTCCCCGAGTTCTATCCAAGTTAATTAAATTCATTTTAAGCATAAAAACGTCACTCAAAATTAATTCACATGAAATTCAAAGACCAAGAGATGATAAGAAGGTTCTCCTAAATTCATTTTAATCTTAATTTAGTGGACTCAGAACATAAATGTTAATTATGTCTTACTCCCCCTTTTGTCATCAGCAAAAAGACTACAAAAATAAAGTAAAGAGTAAAAAAAAGGGATTAAAAACATGAATATTTCTATCAAAAGATAACAAAAACAATATATCAGATGCATAGTAATAATTGAGGGTTATAGTGTAGCATTAACATATTATATTATAGAGAAGTAAAGTATTGGAAGCATATAAATAGATCAGATGCATAAGATGATTAATAAGTAAATAGGTGTGCAACTAGGGTTCTAAGACTGATTCTTTAGCATCTTCAAGATGTCAGAAATCCCTGCATTAATCTCATCCTGTTTCTTTTCCAAAACATCATGTCTGGCCAAAGATTCATCATGTTGCTGCTTCAATCTTATTTCCAGATCCTCTATCTTCTTGACTTGAGCTTCTTGAATAAGTCTATGTTGCTTCTGATCTTCCTTATGCTATGCCAACTGTCTTCTTAAACCTTCAGACATTATTCTTTGTTAAAATAGGTCTTCCTGAAGTTTCTCAACAAGCTTCATCTCTTCAGGATCTTCCATGTTCAGACTTTTCATGACCACTTTCTCAGGCTTGATAAACATATGTGTGATCCATGCAGTATCAAGACCTAGATTTACTGAAGAAGGAATCTTCTTTTAGTAATCCATTTAGTGTGGAGAGTCCGAAAGTTGTTTCATTGACCTCTTGACTTCCACAGCTGCCATGCTTTCAGCTACTTTATCAAACTATTTCTTCAGAGCTTGATTCTGAGCTTGCACATATTATCTCTGAAGACCATCAAGGCCTCTGTTTACTACTTCCCTTAGATTGTTCCATCTGTCTTCATAGTTATCAAGGTAAATAACTTGATTTCTTGAGTTAACCAACTCCATCAAATCTTTGAAGATATTGTTGCATACTTCTCTCAGAACTGTGTTTGAGGTTAGGATGGGAGGTGGTGATAAAGTTATTTGTTTGTTGGGAAGTTGGAGGTACATGTATGGTTTGATTTTCTATGACAATGATAACTGAAATGCCTTCATCGTCAAAATCATATAGTTCCATAATAGTGTTATCAACAACATTGTCATCAGAGTCCGAGGTAATGACTGGTTCAAGGATATGTATAAGGATAGGTTGAATCCTTGAGGTTGATGGTTTCCTAAACATTTCACTACAATCATCAATTTTATTATGATGAATCATAGTTTCAGGTTTAGAAAACTGTAGAGGTTGAACAATGAAAGCTTGGTCTTCTGATACTGAAGATGTGTCAGAGAATGTTTGGTGAGTTGGTGGTTCAGATTGGGTTATTGTTGTTGTTGTTTGGTCTTCTGAGACAACTTGTTCAGAAGTAGTTGTATCAGAGGTTGTATGGGAGGGTGAGCTAGGTAGTTGTTGATTTTCTGAGACTATGATTGCTTTGCATAGTTTAGAGGTTGTATCTGGTTCATGTTGAGTTTGATTTGTGGGTAGTTCATCGTGTAAATTGGGAGTTAGAATATCTAACACTGATGAGCTAGGTTTAGGTTGAGAAGGAGGGTTGGATGAGGATGATGTTCCAGAAGCAGTAGCCTTAGCTTCTTGTGCTTGTTTCATCCTAAGAGAACTTTCAAGAAAGTAAGTTTTACGCTCTAGAGTGACTCTATTAACATATAAGTCTTCAATCTCATCCTATTTATCTAGATACTCTTGAGGGATGAGAGTATCACCATCATACTCATCATATGGAAGTAGAGTCTAAATTGGTATAACAAATGGTGGATAAAACCACCTAGTTTTCTTAGGAGCTTTTGAGGACAAAATCCTTATTTGATGTTTTAAAGATTACAAACATTTTATACTTGTTTTTTAACTTGTTATCTAGTAATGAATTTTGTGAGAAATGTTTTCATGAGAATGTTCTTAATATAAGTAGAAGGTTCTTTGCTCACAAGACAAGTTAAAAACGTCCTTATCAAAGCAAATAAGCAAAATGACATAAATGGACTTTTTGGCATAAATCCAAGAAGCAAAATATTTTTTATGTCTTACCAAAAGAAGATACTTTGGACTTATGACATAAATGGAAAGAATATCATATGATTACAAAAAGGCTTTTGCACTTAAAAAGGAAATGGAAAAGCACGTGCCTTAAAGAAAAGAAGAAATAAATTGTTTTGCTAAGAAAGAATGTTCTTGAGAACATTCTGGTGAAACTCCAAAAGGATAAGGATGACATCAAATAGGTCCTATCCATTTACAACTAAGTACAAGCTGTATTACAACCTCACGTGGGTTGTCTCCAAAAGGCTTGGAAAGAAGAGAATGTTCTTCAGAACATTCTTCACTTGAAACAACACATTTTTTGTAACACTTGTGCCTCAAGCAACAAAAGCAAGAGCACATGGGCTGTTTTTCTCTCTCGTACAAGCACAACTGTATGGGCATGTATATTTCAAGTGAGCTTCAGCAAACCAGCCTCTATAAATACAAGCTTCCATCAATGGCAATTTTAAAGAGCTTACGCTACAAAGAATTCAATCTCTCTTAAAAGAATTCCATCTCTCTCTCACGTGAATATTCAAAAAAAGTATTCATAAAGCTCTTCAACAACTTCATCAAAACAAACTTCAATATCTTTCATCTCATATATTTGAAGATATCTCTATAAGTTTGTAATTAAAATATCTCTTTGAAGATATTATTTCGAAATCTCTAAGTGAGATACCATTTAAAATCTCTTTGAGATTCCATCTTCTACCAACACCCACCACATACAAAAGTGTAACTAGATCTCAAGTCTATTGGGCTTAATAGTTTGAGATAGAACTTTTCTTGTGTGATCAAGAATCGTAGAATCCTGTTGAGGTTGATAATACAGAGTGTAACGGACTGATCTAGTGTGATCAACATATTATAGTGCTATTCAGAAGTTTCTGATAGCAGGATACTATAGTGGATAATCTCACACGTAGTGTGGGGACTGGACGTAGCCGGTTAGGCGAACCAGGATAAATTCTCTGTGTTCTCTCTCTTCTCTCATCTCTTAATTTCTGGCCGTCACATATAACCTACAACTAACTATATTAATTTTCCAGAGTGCTCTGGTCCTTAATCTAAAAATTCAAATAACCTAAAAAACTTAATAATTATCCAGAACTTTCTTGTCCTATTTATTTTATTCTTAATATATCCAGAGTGCTCTGGTCGTTTATTGTTTTATTTATTTCAGCTATATATTTCCAGAGTTCTCTGATCCATTTACTGCTTTATTTATTTCAGTTATATATTTCCAGAGTTCTCTAGTCCCTTTACTGCTTTATTTATTTCAGTTATATATTTCCAGAGTTCTCTAGTCCCTTTACTGCTTTATTTATTTCAGTTATATATATCCAGAGTTCTCTGATCCTTTTACCGCTTTATTTATTTCAGCTATATACTTCCAAAGTTCTCTGGTCCAAATATTTACTATTTAATTATATAAATATTTCTATTACTCACCTAACACTTACCAAGAATATTTTTTAGTAACTATTTTATTTCAGGTTTAAATTTAAAAAGGGTCACAATTCAAACCCCCCCTTTCTTGCGACATATATTGCTACTTCAGGATCATCATCCTGATCTGGTCTAGGACTCAGTTTAGGTGAGGGTTTGGATGATGGTGAGAGGATCTTAGCTTTTTGTAAGTTTGCATATATAGAGCTAAGAGTCTGGTCCAGGGGCGGAGCCAGGATTTAAACATCGAGGGGACCAAGTTTAAAAGGTAAAAATAAATTCTCAAATGCACAACATATTTAAAGAAGAAAAAAACCTACATTCAAAGTTAATATTGTCAAATATATATATAAACTAACCATTACATCTGAAGTTGTACTCGTTGTGGTTTCATGAAGTCCAAATCATCAATTATCATATCTGATGTGAATTTTGCAGCAACCTCATCTTCAATATAAACAAACATGTAATCTTTGAGAAAATCATCTTCCATCTTGTTGCGCAACCTTGTTTTTATAAGTTTCATAGCTGAAAATGCACGTTCTGTTGATGTTGTTGACACAGGAAGAGTCAAAACAAGTCGGAGCACTCTATCAATCAATGGAAATGAAATTAAGTTCCCTATTTTAACTAATTTTTGACATAATTCACCAATAGTTGACTAATTCTGAAAGTCATCATCTTTAAGCACCTCAAACTCATAGTGTTGCACATCATAAGTCCAATTGAGTCCTTTCTTGAATAGAAAATTCTGAATGGTAAAATTTATCAACAAGACTACAAATGTCACCAGCATTAAATGACTTGAATGCATCATTGGGATTTAAAGATCTGCTCAACATAAGAAGCTCAGTTGATTGTTCATTGAATCTACAATTCAACTCATCTAGTTCAAAATTTATGATGGCATTAAATATGTCTACATGATAATGATGTTCAACTGTCACAGAGTCCTGTTGACGACGAGACCGAATTAAATCAGAAAATGAAGAACTCATATCAGGAATTTGAATGAGACGGATGTTGCAAAAAACTGACTTTTTCTAGATGAGAATCCCAACCAGAGTCCCTAAGATTTTGAGTTAGTGCTTTTGTGCTAGAGACTAAACACATAACATTCAAAATGTCTTGGGATTTTTGTTGCAAAGCTTGACAAAGTCTATCAGTGATTCCCATTATTTCTTTCATCACATGTAGAATAAAAGCAAAATCAAATGACATCATTACATTAAAAGAATATTTAGCATCACCTCTTTGAGCAACATTCAATCCTTTAACCGCATAATCTTCAAGAACAGAAATAGTGGCATTATACATGCGTAAAAGGCTGCATATTGAATTGAAATGGGAACTCCTTCTAGTATCTCTGGATCTTTGTAATGTTCCAACTTGATTAGCCCCTCTTCCGGTTGCAATCTCACCATTTTCAATCAAATGGATAATTTCATTTTCAAACGCAGCTTGCAACTCATCATTGTGTTTAGAAGAAGAACACACAACATTGACAATCATACTCAGAGATTGAAAAAAAGTATGAACTCCAGCTACTTCTTTAGCTGATGCAACAAGAACAAGTTGTAATTGATGAGCCAAACAATGTACATAATATGCATAAGGACATTCTTTGAGAATCAAAGCTTGTAAACCATTCACCCCTCCGCGCATATTACTAGCACCATCATATCCTTGGCCTCAAACATTTTGAATGTCAAGATTATGGCGAGACAATATTGAACAAATCCCTTCCTTAAGTGTGGATGATGTGGTATCTCCTACATGAGTGATATCCAAGAAACGCTCTTTGACACATCCATTTTTTATCAACAAATCTTATAACAACAGCCATTTGTTCTCTTTTCAATTCATCATGAGCTTCATCAACAAGTAAACAAAAAATTTCATTGCCAATCTCTTATCTAATTTCATTTTGTACCTTTTTAGAAAATACATGCAAAATTTCTTTTTGGATAGTTGGTGAAGTGTATTTTGCATTCTGCGGGGCATTTTCCAACACAACATCATATACTTCCTTATTGTAATCAGCCAATATCTTTATCATTTGAAGGAAATTACCTCGATTTCTAGAATCCAATGATTCATCATGCCCTCTAAAAGGACAAGTTTGAAATGTTAACCATCTAACAACATCAACCGATGTTTTAAGCCGTAACCGGTTACTCAATATTTGGTGTTTAGCTTGCTTTTGTATAACTTTTTCAATGTGACGAGAGTGGTTCTTGAAATCTTCATAGCATCTAAAAGGAACATTGTGTGAGGAATTAGGACTTTTCCCAATATGAGATAAAAATGCACAATCTTTTCCACTGTTTACTTTTTTCCAATTTCTAAATCCCTTTGAAGTAAAAGGACTTAACTTTTTAGAAAACAAATAACAAGGAAAGAAAAAGGAAGCATCTTCCTCAGGTGAGTACTCTAACCAAGGAAAAGCTTTATAACAATGAGCTTGAAATCGACCAGGATGAGCTTCTTGACCAGAAAGTGGATACACATCCATCAAAAATTGATATGGTCCGAACATCATATACGCCCTACGAATTTCATCTTGTTGATTCACACAATAATCCCATATTTGTGGACGTTTTCCAGGATCACGGATCAAAGTATCAATACTGATTTTTTCTTGTTCAATCCTTGGAAGTTTGAAAAGAGGTGGTTGGGCAAGTTGCTCACTTGATGACTCTTTTGACTGTTCAGCTTTATCAATATCAACATTTTCATCATTAGCTGGTGAATTTGTTGCTGATTTTGAACATAATGGTTCTACTTCTTCATCATCTTTTTTCCTTTTATTAAATGAGAGATTTGTTTTTACTTAAATGAAATTTAAAGAAAGTAACACTGCACATAGAATTTCCAATTAAAAAATAGTGCAGATAAACAAATATTTGAATGCAACAAGAAAAATCATTTAAAAAAAAATCAACAAATTGATAAATTATAATGGTTAAAAAGACTATAAAAGTCAAAAATTACAATGGTGTGCTACTATGCTACTACTAAATAGAAGACAGAACAACATGTAAACTACTATAGAATACTCTACCAACAATCCAACAAAATAAAATCATTAAACTATTATTATTGTAAAAAAGAGAAGTTAAAAACTTACCAGAAGAAGACAAAGTGTGAAGAGGAAGAAGACGAAACAAGGGTTCAGCCAAGCCAAAAGCTTCGATTGGAAAATTGGGAGAAGAGAGAAAAACTAGGTTTAACTAATTGGGAGAAGAGACAAAATAAAGAGCTTTTATTTTTAGAATTTAAAAGGTTTTTTTCTCCATAAAAGACAAAGGCCCAATATATAATAGATATAGTGATAGGGGACCACATTAAACAACATATAAAATCATTTACTAGTATAATTGTTTTTAGCAGCATCAACCATGGGGAGACCACTATTCTACATTATACATTATTGACTCTATCCTACATGAATATTACATGTATATTAATAGTATAATTTTTTTTTTGCAAAATGTGGGGGGGGACCACGGCCACCCTTGGCCCCCATGGTCCCTCCGCCACTGGTCTGGTCATCTAATTGAGGAGAGTTGTGTGGGGGTGAATCTAAATCTATGGGTTTTGAGAGATTAGATGATGCAATATTACATGTTGCAGCATCAGAAGTAACAACATCTGAGGTGCCATGTTCTGGCTTTACTTTCATGTGAGTCTTTAAGATCCCACTGGGTTGATTAGCTGCAGCTACCTTCAAATCTTCAACGAGATTCATAGCCTTTTTAGCAGCTTCCACTACATTCTCCTTCACAGTTTGAACCACTGTGCTTCCTTCTTCATTTTCCAAATCCTCAGAAGCTTCAGCAGACAACTTCAACTACCTTGAGACTCTCTTAATCTTATGGGATGGCTCATGGACAAATTTTTTAGATTGAGAACAGCTTTAGATCCTCCACCTCTAGTCCTTTTTGTCAACCTGAGTAGGCTCTAAGACCATCTCCATTGGGAGGGTCTTTACTATTTAAGACCCGGTACCTATTAGGTACCCCAATGGGGATAATCTTTTTCAGGGTCTTATAAGACCCAAGTTCTTACTTAAGACCCCATTTTTAAGCGGGACCCACACTCTTTTAATATGAAAAAATTGAAATATAATGATATAAAGTTATTGATAGTTGATTAGTGGGTCCCATTTAAGAACTTTGTGTGAGATCTGGGTTGGAGTGATTGAGTGCTTATTAGGTACTACTATTAAAAAATTATAAATTAGTAATGTGTACACGTGGGACCCATTTAAGAACCCAAAAATGAATGTCTCAATTGTGGATGCTCTAAGTCTTCTACTTCTTCCGAATGCTAGAAGCAACATGTTTAGATGCCTTAGCATTTTTAACTTGTTTATTAGGCTTCTCTTCTTCTTCCTCATCATCAGAGTCAGCTTGCTCCCTCTCTAAGACTCTCCTAGATATGAGACTCATCATAATCATCATCAACAATTATCACCACAAAGAAACTACATCGTTTCATAAAACATAAACCGCATAATAGGAGGACAGTCAACCACATCAAGATAAACAACATTTATGGACTGCATCATAATATTGGTTCTGGAATTGAACACCATGTAGGCTCTACTGTTAGTGCAGTAACCAAGAAATATTTCTAATATTATCCAATAATAATAATAATATTATATAATGATAATAATATTAACGACTTATTACTAAAATTCAGGGTGTTACACTTAGCTTTTCTTCCTTTGAGTAAATGACTACATCATAAATTCGGGCTTTAGAAGACCTTTGAAGCTTTCCTAGAACCTGCCCCTCAAAAGTGGTCAATTTCTTGCAGGTAAAATCCATCGATCTCGGGTAGTTTCAATATGCGGTCCTTATTGACCCTTCGTGAGACGCATCTGTGATTCCATCCTAGAGGATTCCTCCTATAAGGGCTCTACGCTTATTTCCCTTATTTCCCTTCCTTTTTTTGGGCGAGGTTCCGTTGTACAGGGTCCGGACTCTACCCCGTTGTTCTTACCAACGAATCAGACATTGTTCACCTATAACTTTGTGATTTAGGAGAGCTCCTCTCTCCGTTCTCTGGCTTTCCTATCCTTAAATTCTTTCAATCATGCCAAGTAGAAATCCTAACCAGACTCGACGTCTCAGTGGATGGATACAACCTCGTCTTGGTCGTTATGGTACCTTATGAAGGTGAGAAAAACACAAGAAGGGGGGTTGAATTGTGTTAACTTTCGCGTCTCTTAAAAGATTGATTCTGTTTTCCAGGATCAGAGTCTGAACAAGTTCAGGTTCTGATGGAAGATCAGAGTCTGTTGCAGCGGAATAAAGTAAAGAGATATGGGAAAGAGAGAACACAAGAAATTATACAGGTTTCTTCCACAAACCGGAAGTAGTCATGTCCCCCTTGCACTTCCAAGGAGAGTTCTCTAAAATGTAATAACAAATTACAAGTTGCTCAAGCACACAGCAAGAGACTTCCAAATGCTCAAGCACGCAGGCAAGAGACTTCAAAATGCTCAAAGACACACCTAAAATACTTCTATTGCTCAAGTACACAAGCAAGAGACTTCTAACACAATTTACAGAAAATTGAATAAGAGTTTGAACACTTGATATACAATCAGTGGTGTTCCAAAATACAAAACAATAATACTCTGTTTTCTGTGACACTTAGAAATTATAGGATAAACAAGTTTGTAAGAATTTCCTATGTTGTTGATGTGTTTGCTTGACTCAGGGAGAATAACAATATAGCGTAATAGCTCAAATAGTTCGTTCTTAGTCAGTAGTATATTCTCTAAGTCTTCACTCCTTTATATAGACGTTGTAGAGAGACGTTAAGACAATCCAGCACATCACAGAGTCTTCTAGAAGCTTGATCAAATATTGTTGATCTGTTGCTTGATATGGTAATCGTCCTTCAATACAGATTTTGAATTCCATTCCATTTAAAGCGATAATACCAGTAGACACAGATCCTTCAATACTCTAGAGATTCATCTAAACAAATTCTTGAATTGCAATCTTCAGATTCTCTGTAGAACTTTAGACTTTGTTTGAGCTTCAGACTCTCTTCAGATCCTTCAGACTCTCTTTGTTCTTCAGATTCTCTGAGTCTTCAAAACCTCTTGTTTTGCATTTCCTCGTAACAGCTTCTTCAGACTCTCTGAGTCTTGTACTTCTTCGAAACAGCTTCTTCAGACTCTCTTCGTCTTCAGAACCTCTCGAAACAGCTTCTGATGATTCTTTAGGCTCTCTAAGTCTTCAGAATCACTTGCAACAAGCTTTTTAAGGATTTTGCTCTTCATTTGTTCTTACAGAATACTTTCTAAGATTAAAATTTTGACTAAGATCCTGCATACTTAAACAAATATTAGCATATCCAATTGACAATTTTTAATACCTTGTTATCATCAAAACTAAAAGTGGTATTGTTAAACCCATTTGTTCCAACACCTTAGTTTCAGGTGGGTCGTGGATGAGATGACCCCTAGTTCGACAAGGGTGGTGCGACGAATGGTGCAGCTGTAGGGTGACGGGAAATCAATAATTAGGAACTGGCATTTGACGGTCTAACTTGCCCCCAACAAAATAAGAAACTTACAATTTTGTAATTTGTATGTGTCGTACCCTAATTTTTGACCAATTTATTTTTTTATTTATTCGTACGTTGATCGTTTTTCAGTCGTTTGTTTGCGCGCTAATTCCCGTAATATCTGCGTTTGTTCGTATTTGCGGTCGCGGTTATTTTTCGTTCGTCGTTTATGTTTAATGTCACTCGCGTATTAATTTCGTAATTTTTACTCGCGTTTTGTGCGTTTTTTAGCGTAGCGTAACGTTTGCGTTCGTAAAGTTCATTTTATTCGCATCGTCGTTTTATTGTTTTAATTAGCGTAAAAAGCCGCGTATTTCAGTCGTATCAGACGAAATTTCGGCAGTGAGGTATTTTAAAATACCTCATTTTTTTGGTTCCGACGGGACATTTTTTTATTTCTTTTATTAATTTTCGTTTATTTATTTATTTAGTTATTTCTTTCTTCATTTATTTATTTATTGTTATTTATTTATCAGATTTTATATTTATTAAGTCATTTGGTACACATGTCACTTTGTTATTGGTCCAGTCCAACTTTTTCTCCAAGTTTCAGCCAAGGGTAGTTTTGTCCATTCCATGCGTCAGGTGATTAAGAGTGTATCAGAGTTAATGAGGCCAGACACAATTTTCGAGTACAAACAGATCCGAAAATTCACAATTACAAAAAATAGATCAAAACCCTTTTTCCTCAAGAACTTTCTCAAGAACACACCAAGAACACATGAATATCATATGAACATCCAAATTTCCAGCAACTCTTTTCATCCCAAACTGTCAGAACCAACAACAATAACACATTTTTTTTTTAGATTCACACAAACAACAACTTTTTTTCGGATCAAACAACAATAACCACCCATTTTTCGGATCCATACCCTCAAGAACACCACAAATCCGAAATCCGCAAGAAAGGAACCGAAAATAAGAACAACACGCAAAGGAACCGAAAATAAGAACAACACGCAAAGGAACCGAAAATAAGAACAACACGCAAAGGAACCGAAACGCGTGAAGAAAGGAACGGCCAAAAGCGAAACTGAAAGCTAAAGGACCAAAACTCAAAGAAAACGAGGCTGAACGTGCAAGGAAGAACGAAGACGAAAGGAAAAAGAAGAAGGAACGAACCGAATTCGGTTTAGAGGTAAAAATTTGAAACTTGTTTTTTAGATCTAGGCTTGTATGCTTGTTGTTTGAAGTTTTTGAGTTTGGATTCTTAGAGAGAAGAAGGAGAGGAAGAGATTGACATAAATTTTTTTTTAAAAAAACCAAGTTCACCGCTCCGGCCGGCCACCGCGCCGGAGCACCTCCGACCACCCTCCACTTCTTCTTCTCCGGTGAGGCTTTTTAGAGAGAAGGGAGAGAAGAAAATTTCAGAATTTCTGGAGAGAGAAAGCTTGGTGGAAATGAAAGAAAGTGAACAAAAAACATATATATATGTCCTTTGTAAGCCGGTTCGGTTCACCTGACCCGATCCAGGATGAACCGAACCGGTTATCCATTACCAAGCCCAGTACTGTTTTTCTTTTGGCCCTTTTGTTGCTTCTTGTTGTTGTTCATACCTCCATATTGCAGCCTGCACCCCCCTGCCTTGTGTAGTAATTTTTGTTTTTTAATTTCATGCGTTTATCTTTTTAATTAATTCACATAAGTGTTAGATTATATTTTCATGCATTTTATTAGTGTCTTAGTCTTCATGTCATGCATTTTTTTATTTTTATTTTATTGGTTTATTTAAATTTTATCTCTTATATTTTAGTTTATTTTAAGTTTTTGAAGTAACATTTTATATTTTTTCTATTTTTGTCTAATGTTTTAATTAATATGCATGTATTACCTTTTAATAGTTTAATTCCTATTTTATGCATTGTGTTTAATTAGCATCTCAAGTATCATGCATTGTATAGTTTACCCATTAATTTAATTTCAAACTCATGCATTTTTCTAACTAATATTTTCTTTTTTCGAAAACTTGCGTTTCATACTTTTTTTAAAATACGCTTGATGTCATGCATTTTAGTTGGTAGTTATTCTCATAGGTGATGTTCTTTTTGTGCTTAATGTTTCGTTATATCTCATTTCGCATCATCTCTAGTATAATCTCATGCATCTTTTAATTTTTTGTTATGTATTTATTTATCATACTTAGTATGTAATTAGGGAATTGATGTAATTTATTTTCGCGCATTTTTTTTTCTTTTGAGACCATAGAATGTATTTAGGGTATGTAATATGTAACCGGCACACGCACTGACACGCGCACCGACACTTCACTTTATTTATCGCTTTACGCTTATTTATTTTTCCGTCGTTACGCGATTTCGTCGTTAGTTTAGAAAATATTTTTCTTCAAAAATCAAAAAAATTCAAATTCAAATTTCTTTTAAGTAAACCTTGGTATGTAATCCAAGTTGTTTTTCCTTTTATTTTCCTTAATCAAATGTTAATTAATTTAATATCCACATTAGACATGGATTTCGTACAATTAAAATTAACCAACTTCATCGTATTTTTTTCTCATGCCTTGAGGCCTCTCATCTCTTCTTAAAATCTTTTCAAAAAATGTTAAAATCAATTCAACTCATCAAATAAGTTCTTTAGCCGAACTACTTGATTTTGATCCCGATTTATTTGGGTAAGTAGGCAAAGGGTTTCAACCCTTCCAAATCAATAAAAATAACCAAAAACATGCTTCATCTTTCCCCTTTCTTTCACTTAACTCTTAACTTTTTTTTTAAGTAAGTAAAATTAATTTAGCGCAAGATTAGAGAATAGATAGAAGGTTCCTATGGGATACCATAGTCGGTTCGGGTGCCTAACACCTTCCCCAATCGAAACCAACCCCCGAATCCAAGGTCTATAAGGGTTTTACTCACTTTTTCCCTTCCCACGAATAAAAGTTGAGAGTTCAATGATTCAAGGTTCAAATCTAATCAATGATTTTGATACCCGAAAATCACGAGCACAGTATGAAACAATTTGTATATATTCTATGAATATTTGGCCCCCAACAAAATCAGCTAAAATCTGCCACTGCCAAAACCCAAGACAACAGACAAGATGAATGACAACCCTTGCCTCATTAAAAGTAATAAAGCCTTGGAGAAGGGAAAAAGAATGCATAGTAAAACAACATTCAACATCAAATTATCAAAATCTATACATAGGTAATCCTAATCTATATCTATGAAAATCCTCCATAATAACATTTGGAGGATTGTCCCACTAAGTGAAACTAGAAACAGTAAAATAAATATTCGCAATATCAGCACAACAATTTCCTTCTTTGAAAATATGAGAGATACTGAATGACATGTTTCTAATCAAATACTAACAATTATGTCATTTGTTGTGTAAATTCCACAGATAAAAAATGGTCAGCACACTAACATAACTAAAAGATAAAAAAAAATGTTATTTTATAAATAAAAATGGCCCTTAACTTTTACATTGGCATTATCTCTGCATATTATGTAGTTTTGTTGTTAGTATAGGTTGAAATATGTGTGAAAATTGAGTGTTAAAATTGATGTTTATGTAATTTTGTTGTTAGTATATGTTGGAACTTGTGTGAAAATTAAGTGTCAAACATAATTCTCACATTTGGTAGAACTAGTGTTGTGTGAATTGAAAAAATGGAAGTCCTACATTGGATAGATCACACATATTAATAGTGTTTATATAGTGGAAAGGACCAGTTCATAGGCCGTCGAATTTTGGCTAAACAATTTGGCCTCAAATTTTTTGAGGCCTATCATATTTCTTTTAGGGTTAAATTTATTTTTTGTCCCCTGCTCTTCACCCTGCACAAAATACTCCCACCCTGCAGCCAAGCCAATTTTACCCCTGCGCATGTTAACTAACGCACGTGTAAAACTGTGCGTTAGTTAACTTGCGCAACGTGAGTTAACTAGCGCAGCGTTAGTTAACTCACGCTACGTCCTATCTTAGACAAGGCAGAACACCTCATTTCCTCATTTCTCATCTAAGATCTCAAAAATTCTCCAAAATCTCTCTAAAATCACAAAATCCAAAATTCCTTCAAGTTCAAATCAAACAACACTCCAATAACAAGTAAGTTTTCATAATCAAACACCATCAACATTTTATGTTTATATGTTAGATTTTTTTCTCTTAAAGTAGAAATTTTTTAGATTTATGGTTTGTTTAAATTTTGGTTTTTTTGGCAAGAAATCTTTACATGAAAATGACTTGTGTTTAAATGTTTAGTTGTTTGCATGTTTATGTTGTAGGTTTTGAGTTTTAGAGAATTATTTTAGATTTAGGGTTTGTTTTAGAGAATTTTCATTGATTATTTTAATTTCTTATTGTAGATTTGAAACAATGGCCGGGTGGATCGACGTTCGTGCACAATTCAACGGTGGAGAACCTCAGAGGTTGAAGGTTCGGTGTCTTGGTATAACGCTAAGAGGTCTCAAGGATCAACTGGATGAATTCATCAAAGGAGTCAACCCCCAAGACACAAGGAAGGTGGAATACGTTCGGTATAAACGTCCAACGCTCGACGATGGAAGAGTATCATTCGCTTGGGTAGAATTGACGAACGACGAAAACGTGACGACCATGTTTTGGGAGCACAACATGTTATAGTTGATCGATATGCGAGCAACGTTGGTGAGATCAACTGAAGATATCATCAAAAGTCTAATTCCGCCAAAAGATCATGATTAGGTGGAAGTCGTGATTAGGTAGGAAATGCACCTTCAAACTACAACAATTGTGTTACTCTGGATAGGGAAATTCAAACTTGTTAAACGACAGGACTCCAACATTCATCTGAAAGTGCTTTTGTTCCATTCGAAATGTTAAATTCTTGTTGGCTTCGTTTAAATGATGGTATTGAAGTGTCAAGGTATGGACCTCATTCCGTTGGCACTTGGATACTATCATTTTAAACCAAGACCAACGAGAATTTAACATTTTGAATGGAACAGAAGTACTTCTGGACGGACGCTGGAGTCCTGCTGCTTAGCAACTTTGAATTTGCACCATTCAGATGTAACACAATTGTTATAGTTGAAAGGTGCGATTCCGAATGTAATGTCATGTAACGATAGACCATATTTAGGAACTTTATGTAATGTAATTTAAATGTAACTTTTATTCAAATTTATTCAATACGCAACTTTATTCGATTCCACGCTGAGTTTAATTAGACTTTTTATCCGAATTTATTCAATACGCAACTTTATTCGAATTTATTTATTACAATTCTTTATTCGATTCCACGCTGAGTTTAATTAGACATTTTATTTGAATTTATTCAATACGCAACTTTATATGAATTTATTTATTACAATTCTTTATTCGATTCCACGCTGAATTTAATTAGACTTTTTATTCGAATTTATTCAATACGCAACTTTATTCGAATTTATTTATTACAATTCTTTATTCGATTCCACGCTGAGTTTAATTAGACTCTTTATTCAAATTTATTTATTCAATATGCAAATAAATATAAAATTTGAAAATAAATTCGATATAAATAAATTCGATACAAATAAATTCGATACCATTAAATACAATATTTTTTCATTCAATACATAATCATAAACATATAATAAATGCAAAAATAAATACAAATTAAAAACAAAATTAATAAATATAACTCTGATTTTATTAATATCATTCAAACATTACAATAATCAATACATATATTTTACCCTCTTGGGGTAAAAAGTTATTTTCACCCGCTTCGGTATGGGGTCAAAAGTTATTTTCACCCTCTTCGGTATATACTAATAGCTCTTGGGGAAAATAGTGATCCGTCTTGTTAAGTAAAAAGACATCAAGATCCCTTGAGGTAAATTTAAATTTGGTTCCTTTTATACCCCCATGATGATTCTTTTTACCCACGGTAAAAAGATTTTGGGAGTAAAAGAAAGCAAACCTAATTTTACCTCAAGGGATGATGTCCTTTTCCCTATCCCGGCAGACCACTCCTTCCCCCAAAAACTACTGGTATATACCTAAAGGGGTGTAAAGAGCCTAGATACTATAGAAGCTAAAAAGAAGAAGAGAAAGAGAGGGAGAGAGTGAGGAGGGAGAGAAAATGAGATGGTGTGAAGAAATAGGAAGTATGGAGGTGTATTTATAGGTGGGAATGATAGTATAGGTTGTAAATACCATTAATGTGGTCAAAAAACATGTAAAACTTGGTAAAAAAACGTGTGGATTGAATGTTAAAAAACTGACCAAAGACCAAAAAACGTTTGTTCTTCAGTTCTGACCACCGGCCAACGTGCGTGAGTTAACTCGCGCACGTGCCAGTGGTGCGTGACTTAAGTCACGCAGGACGTATAACGTGCGCATGTTAACATACGCTGCGTGAGTTAACTTGCGCATGGGTATTTTCGTCAGTTCAGCTGGGCGGGAGTGTTTTGTGCTGGGTGAAGAGCAGGATTCTAAATATACCAACTTTTCGTTTTAGTCCCTCTAAAATTTTCTTTCAACTTTTAGTCCTTATAAAATTTTCAATCACTACTTTTTGTCCCTATTATTGAGTTAATTTTAGTATTTTTAATGAAATTGTGTAGAAATGTGTAGAATATTGTAAAAGTACTCTTTCTCAAAAGAAATTAGAATTTTTTAGCAAAACATAAATTTAATATAAATTTTTAACCATAAAAAAGATAAAAATTCATATTAAATTCATGTTTTGTTAAAGACATATTAACCCTATTATTAATTTAAATAAAAAAATGTAAAAACAAAATATGTAAAATTCATATTTTTGAATAAAATTTTGAATTAATAATGTTGACATATTAACCCTATTATTAATTTTTCTGCAAAATTTTATTCAAAAATATGAATTTTACATATGAGTTTACTCTAAAGGAGGGACCAAAAGTGAAGATGGGAAATTTTGTAAGGACTAAAAATTGAAGGAAAATTTTAGAGGGACTAAAACTAAAAATTGGTATATTTATTGGGACCGAAAAGATATTTAACCTTTTTTTTATATAAAGCCGACATATTCATTATATACCGACAAAGTTATACAATTTTAAACATGTAGCATCAATCCAATGGTACAATTTAGTGTTTGTATTTGCCTGGTCTTGGGTTCACCCTGTGGTAGTGCGCATTTCTAAAGATTTTAGTCTCTTTTTTTTTGAATTGTGTTTTTTTCCTGTTTGTTTTATTAAGGACCCAATTTATAAGTTTAAAACGGAGCCTTTCAATCTTCTAAGAAGGACTTGATAGTGGGGTGTACCTTTAAAGGGTACATAATTATGTGAACGGAAAAAGTGGTTTCTTAGTCCCCAAGTTTTGCTAAAATATTTTGGAATACAATCTCAAATATTTTGGTGCACAATCTCAAATATTTTAGTATGCAACCTAATATATTTTGGTACTTGATCATAAATATATTTTGGTACATGATATAATATATTTTTGTAGTTAACATGATATATTTTGGTACTCAAATTGAGATATTTCTGTATTAGATCTAATATGTGAATTACTTGTTGCCAAAGTTTCTCACATGCTAGTTGTGAATTTTCTCTATAAATAAAGAGCTCACATAGTTCATTCTACACACCGAAAAATATTCTGAAACTTCGAATCATTTTCTTCTCTCTTCCTTTCTTGCTTGTGTTTACAAGTCTTTCTTCTATTTATCTCTTTTTTTGAAATTAAGAAATTAAGAGTGTTCCTAAGACCCTTCTAGATATAATGTATCTGAATATAAGAATGGTCTTAAGAGAATAGTTCTTTCGATAATTTATTCCAATCCTTCATCTACTAAAGTTCAAGACATTTGATGTTATAGAATTTGTCGAGGTCTATATTGATGTAGCTTGAGTCTTAAGAATTCATGTTGGTTTCCTAGTGATGCACCGTTTAAGGTAGAAATTTGCAAATAGTAACCTTAAACTCTTTCCAAAATTCCCTCAACATAATATCATCTTGCTTTAGTTTTTGGTTATTTATGTTTTCATATTAATGAATCATAATTTGATACTACTACCAATGGCCTTGTCTTTTAACAACGTGCAATGCATGTTAATATATTGCCTCTATATATTGCCTTCATGTTGATGTTACAGAATAATGGATTCATGCGGCTCTGCAAACATCCTGCAATTCAACCAGGTACAACTTCTATTTTCGGTTACTGATGAATTAATTGTTAAGATGAGATATCATGATCATAATTGTATCATTGTTGCATAGTCTGTTTTGTTTTCGACTGTTGAGTGCATAGCAGCCAATGGTCATTGATATGCTAAAGATATGTTTACTGATGTTGTTTTGCTTGAGCTGAATATATGTTTGCTGAATCACTTGGTTGTTTACATGCTCTTATAGATGTCATGAATATTGGAGTTGGATCCCTTGTTCTGAATCAGAAAATATATATACCATGTTTGGCTTGTTTATCAAAGTGTCTACATTTTATGCTTCTTTGTTGAGTTGGATTGATCTTAATTGCTCAAAATCTTTGAATTCTTGAAACCAACTAGTTCTTCACTTGTAGTTCATTTATGAGAATTTTCTCTACTAAAAAATCACTATTATGTTGCTTGAAAATTGTGATGGATTTGAATTGGTATTGTATAAATACGAATTCTTACATTTTTGCTATCCTAATTTCCACCATGCATTTTTTATTTCAATTCCCCGCCTTCTTTCTCCATCTCTGAAGAGCATCTCATGGTTTGGACAGGCAGCTTAAAAATCCAACCTCATAAAGAACCCAACAGCTCATCAGGTTGGTTTTTCAATTTTACCATTGAACAACAAAAATTGAAAGTTGAAATATTGATTTGTTGCTTATTAAATCTTGAATTTAGCACTCTTTTCAATTTGAGTATCATTACCATATTCTCTGTGACTTTGAATTAGGTTGCCAGAGAGAGAGAGAGAGAGAAGTAATGTACAGAGAAAAAGAACAACTGTTTTTCATATTGATTTGACAAAGAATAATGGTATTCCACCTAAACATCTAGCTAATCTCTTCCTCAAATTCATTAGTATTAGCTTCAACGTCGAAATCTCCAACACCAGCTACGACGTTGTTTGGTCTACTACTTCCAGTAAAGAATCTTCCAGAACCTCGAAAGGACATCACTTTAGAAAGACTATCAACATAATCCAACCAGTTACCTTCACCAACTAAACTCGCCTAAGAAACCACTGGAGTCTCCACCTCCACCGTAAGCACCGCTGCATCATGTTTTTCACCGTAAAAAATACTCCGATTAGTGTTTCCAACCGAAATCTCAGCTTCTTCATTGATAAAATACTCAAATGTGCTAACCGATTAAGTCTTTTCTTTGATGACATTGTTACTGTCAGTTGCGGTGGCTTCGCGGTGGTTGCTGATGCTTCCTATCTCCAAACAAAAGCTGTTGTTCGGGAAGAAGTAGAGGTGGAATGGAAAATCTGGAATGGAAAATCTTCATAATCTCTGATTTCGACGCGAATATTGATGATCGACATAACATGTTATTTCGATGTCCGTATTCGCATCGGAATCAGAGATTATGAAGATTTTACGTCCCCTCATCCACTTCTTTCGGTATCCAAAGCTCTTGTTTGGAGATAGGAAACATCAGCAACCACCGTGAAGCCACCACAACTGACAGTAACGTCATCGGAGAAACTAACAGCCCGACTTACTCAATTGGCACGTTTGAGTATTTCATCGACGAGGAAGCTGAGATTCCGGTTGGAAACACTAATCAGAGAATATTTTCCGGTGCAAAAGACGATGTGGCAAAGCTTGCTGTGGAGGAGGAGACTCCGGTGGTTTCTCAGGCAAGTTTGGTTGGTGAAGGTAACTGGTTGAAGGATTATGCAGATAGTCTTTCTAGAGTGATGTCGTATCCAGGTTCTGGTAGATTCTTTAGTAGAAGTAGTAACGAAACAACTTCGTAGCTGGTGTTGGAGATTTTGACCGAACCTAATACTAATGGATTTGGGGTAAGAGATTAGCGAGATGTTTAGGTGGATTTCAGGGGTTCTATAAATTGCGTATTTGCGTAAAATGCAAGGAAATGCACTATTAAATCAAAGCGGCATACTTTCTGAAGGCCATGCAGGTTTAAAAGATCAACCATTAAGCCAACACAAAATAAGTAATCTTCGCCTAGGGGTTCTCGTTTCTATGCGTCAAGGTTGCAACGAAGCAAATCATGTTTGAGATAATCCTTGTTGTAGTCATGGTTTGGCCTTTGAAGATTGTGTATTATAAAAACAAAGTGCACACATCATTAAGAGTGCAAAAAGTGATTTTGAGAAATTCAATTCTATTCAAACAAATCCAACAACAAGAAAGAGCGTCGAATTTGTCTTAATCCTTCAAAACTTTTAGTAAGTTGAAAAATTGAAGTTATGTTGATGAACATTCATGTCTCCACAACCAACAATCAACTGCAGAAACTTAAAGATGAAATAGTGAATAATGACGAATCAGAAAGTCAACAATCCTTTTTTTTTACATTACTAGCATGTTGTATTGGTGATATATTATTCTGTACTACCTGGCTGCATCCTGTAGTTTATATTTTTTGAGTCAACATAAATGATATATGGCATGTTGTATTGTTACTAACCGAAGAGAAAACTCTTCTTTCTAACTTGTGATGGTTCAATACACAACACCATAGATGGAGCCACATCAATTTTGTTTGTTCATTTTGGTTGATGTCTTATTAAATAAGTAGTAAATAGGTGTCCATGAGTGCATGGGTCTTATATATATTCCATTTTTTAAATTACACTTTCTGGGCATACCTGAGTTTTTTTTGTTAAATGTGGTAAACTAAATAGATGATGAATTTGATATCGAGCTTGAGGACATAATGGTCAGGGAAGCAATCTGGCTTTCCATTCAGGTGAAGCATTTTGTTTGAATATGTTTACTTTAAGCTATCATTAATTTGATTACATTATTAAAATTGAAATTCACCACTCCCTTGCAATGCATCGTTTCACAACTTGTTTTATTCGATATCTTTCCCTTTTTCTAGAGAAATGTTAATTTATACTTGGTTCATTATAATCTCTATACATTGGGGAATATCCACTATTCAAAATCTTAAGATAAAACTATAACTATGTTCATGTGATGAAATTCAGTGGTGGATATGCTGCCATGCACAAGGTTTGGCAAACCTGATTCCATTAACACTATTATGTGGCTTAGCTAATCTTGTTTATTTGATGATTGTGATTGACTCAATGTATATGTATTAAAATTATAGGAGAATGACAGGTGATGACACTAGGTCATATAGCACTTTTGTTATAGTTTTTATGTAATTTTGGTTGAGTTCAGGTGATTATGTATGAGTTAGAAGCTGCAAAAGACTGATTTTTTATGCTGAAGCTAATAGGAAATCGTAGTCCGATTTGTAGCATTGGAGTCCGATTTATGAAGTTGTTTTGTGACATTTGGTCTCGAAAAAAATCGTGCTCCGATGGGACAAAATCGGGCTACGATTTAGCAGACGCGCCAGTTGTGATCTGAGTTAAGTGAAGCAATCTTGCTCCGATTTACAGCATCGGAGTACGATTTTAGCATTTCTGGAAATTTTCCTATAAAAGGGAAGTTGTTTTATGAAGTCGAGGTTCAAAATTTTGGAGAAAGAAACTGACTTTTGGAGCTGGAGATCTGGAGAGAAGGTGGGAGACCATCAAAACTCACATCCGGTTACCAATTTCATGTAATGAATCCTTCTTTTGTACTAGTTATTTGTGTTTCAACCATGAGTAGCTAGATCCATTGTGATTAGGTCAAGAGATGATTATGTTCTAGCTCATGTTTATGTAACTTGTAACTCTTAATATTTATGAATGTCATTCTAGTTTATTCAGCATAAATCGTTCTTAATGCTTTTATGATTCTGACCCAATATAACTGATTCTAGAGCTTAGATGACTGCTGACACCAGCGTTTAACTCTGATATATTTATACTGTTCAACTTAACGCACAATCTAGGGATGGAACGTTGTTAGGTTGTGAGTTCTAAATTAACGTGTTTAAACCTTGAATGAATATAGGTTCACCTGAGGAATTAGGGAATTATAATCAGGAAAGAGGGCTTAGGATCAAGGGATTGACCTAAGCTATCTTGTTAATTTTTCGTTAACTTTATAGCATCTGTACACTTAAGAAACAGGTTGTTAATTTCTCGAACCAATTTTAATTTCAGCATTTTAATTACAATCGCACCCAAACCAATTGCCTCAGTGCACCCCCCATTTTACAAACATCCTTAATAATAATGACATTCCCGAGTAGAAGTTGAAACAGTCCCTGTGGATACGAATCTTATAAATTTTATTACTTCGATATAAGTTAGTACACTTGCTAAATTTGTATCAACAGGCAGACAATTTATCTTTTGCTGATGCTACTTCTAGCCACTACGTAGCTGATGTTTGTCTCCCATTGCTCAACGTGGAGGGCCGTCCTCATCCCCGTACCCATCGGGGGGGGGGGGGGGTCATGCTTGTGCCATTGCAGCTTTTTCGCGCTAGCAAATGTTTGGAGAATTATTTGTAAGCTCCAATAATGAAAATACATCATCATTCAATATGCCACTGGGTTCCAGAAGGTTTTATAACTAGATTGGTAGAGATATGATTAGTTATTCACCCACATTAAACCTAGATGAGGAGCCACCGGATGATACTATGGCGCAAGGACTAGAAGTCATGGTCAATGGAGCATAGATCAAGGCTCGCAGGTAGCTGAAACGACAACTAGCTATGCAAACTCTGTTGAAGCAGAAGATCGTGGTGAACTGTCATCTATGTAACAGTCTAATGACATTGACAGGAAGCTTTCAAATTGCCACAAACCCTATTGTTCCCGAAAGTTTTGAAGAGCATATGATGCTGGCTATGGCTGTCTCTATAGCCGAAGCTCGAGCCATGTCCAGTGAACAAAGCGCTTCATGGCAATAGTTTTGGTCAAGGTACTACTTCAATCTTTCTTAAATTGGTGATGCTAGCCTTGACTATGTGGTGGTATGCCATGTCCTGTATTTGGAGTCTGAGTAAAAGTCACACGTTGTGTGCAATTTTGGAGTGTGACTATGTGGCCTACATGGTCATCTACTTAGAGTTTGAGCAAAATTGGTGATGGTTACCAAAATTGTACATGTGTAACTTGTGCTCAAACTCCAAACTCAAGGACCTGGCAGGCCACTTAGCCAAGGCAAGCATCCCCAATTTAAGAAAGATTGAAGCAGTACCTTAACCACCAAAACTATTGCCATAAAAGCACTCTGTCAACTTGACATGGCTCGAGCTTCAGCTAAAGATACAGCCATAGCCAGCATCGTCTGCTCCTCAAAACTCTCCAAAACAATGGGGTATGTGGCACTTTGAAAGTTTCCATAGATGTCATTAGAATGTGACAAAGATGACAGTTCACTCTAATCTTCTGCTTCAACGGAGTTTGCGTAGCTAGTTGTCGTTTCACCTATCTCTGATCCATGAGATATGCTCCAATTGACCATGACTCCTAGTTGTTGCCTTAGCATCATCAAGTGGACCCTCATCTAGGTTTTATATGGGTGAATAACTAAACATATCTCTACCAATCCGGTAATAAAACCTTCTGGAACCCGATGACATGTTGAATGATGATGTATTTTCATTATTGGATCTTACAGATGATTTTTAGACATTTGTTGGCGCTTAACAAGAGCTGCAATGGCACAAGCAAGACCCCCCCTGATGGAGATGAGGATAAGGATGACCCTGCCTGTTGACCCATGGGGATGAAGCATATCCACCACTGAATTTCATCAAATAAAGAAGATTTTAATACATAGGATAAATTTCTCTGTCTGCCATTTTCCTGTGATTTTAATACATATATATATATTGAGTCAATCACAATCACCAAATAAACAAGATTAGACATGCCACATAGTCGTATTTTTGGTCTCATGTTTGCCAAATCTTGTGCATGACAGCATATCCACCACTGAATTTCATAATATGAACATATTTATAGTTGTATCTTATGTTTATGAATTGCGGATATTCTGCAATGTATAGAGTTCATAATAAACCAAATATAAATTAACATTACTCTAGAAAAATGGAAAGATGTCGATTAAAATAAGTTGGGAAACGATATATTGCAAGGGAGTGGTGAAGTTCAATTTTAATAATGTAATCAAATTAATGATAACTTACAGTAAGCATATTCAAACAAAATTCTTCACTCCATGACCATTATGTTCTCAAGATCGACAACAAATTCATAATCTCTGCAGTTTACCACATTTAGCAAAAAAATCAGGTATGCCCAAAAAGTACAGTTTCAAAAAGGGGATATATAAAAGACCTATGCACTCATGACACCTATTTACTACTTAAGAGAGAAAAGTTTCCTCTTTGGTTAGATTTTTTAAAATATATACTTCTGTCACCATTAAAAACAAAAATTCATTTTTTAGTCTATATATAGACCACAGGAACAGACCCATGCATGGTACATTGAGGACCAAAGCCCTCACTACAATATATATTTTACTAATTATACTTATATATTATACCACTGATGAATAAAGAGTTGAATGATAAAATGTTTTGTATTTAATAAACTATGTTGTCTCTTAACTAATTCTAATTAACACTTTTATCTTTTTTTTTTTTTTTAATTTCTATTTAATCATTTATGTTATAAAATGTCAACATAGTTATTCTTTTTTACGGAAAATAATAATTAAAAACTCCAAAAAAATCAAACTCATAAACAAATATAAATCTTCATCATACAAACCTAGAAAATCAAATTTCATTGGAAAAATCTCATAAAAAAATGATAAGGTGTTGTCATTTATAACATAAAGACTAAACCGAGAAAAAATAAAATAAAGGACAAAGTGTTACCTAAAATTAAGTTAAAAGATAAATTATATAATTTTGCTATAAACTAAAAACCAAATATATCTCAATTTACAAATTTCAAACCCCATTCTACGAGAAAACATGGCAACTTCAACTAATGAAATAGTTTTCTTTGTTAGGAGTATTTATAAGAATTGAATGCAAAATTGCATAGAAGATGAATAGTTAAATATTTGTTTACTTAGATTGAGATATATATTTTATTGACATTGAAAAATAGAAAATCATTCAATGTTTGAGTATTAAAAGTCGTAAAGAACAATTATGATGTATATTTATGAGTTTGAAATAAAATTATATATATATAAATATATATTTATTGCTTCAAAAAAATTATATTTATATGACCTATACCACTTAAAATTTTTGGGTCCATCACTGACCACATACATCATTTCATTTATTGAATGAACTTAAAAAGTTTACTTTACTTTACTTTTGCTTATAATCTATGAAGCCCGGATACTCCAAAATGGAGCCGTACCCGTATCGGATACCGATACTCCACGGATACTCGCGGATATTTATTGGATCTTCAAAGATACACAAGATACACAAGGATACTTATAAGATATTTCACAAAACCGATACTCCACGGATACTCGCGGATATTTATTGGATCTTCAAAGACACACAAGATACACAAGGATACTTATAAGATATTTCACAAATACGTATTCTAGAAAAGATGAAAGGAAAAAAGTGAGACAGTGTTTTAGAAATTCAACAGAGATACGTACGATTCAATTTCTTATGGTTTATAAGAAAACTTTACATGGGTACTCAATGCTTATTTTCTTCAAGTATATTTACATATATATAAATTTTAATATAAAAAATTTGTTGACGTATCTTAGTCGTATCGTATCCTAAATTTTAAAAAATTGCACCACCCGTATCCGTATCTAGGCTTTATAGCTTATAATAGTGTCGTGTCTGGAGGGAGTATATGTGGTGGAGTAACAATGAAGGCTTCAAGGTTGATGTCATTAGCCTTGCATTAGTAAATGAAGATGCACTAAGAGACTGGTTTTTGACTAATGCAATAAGAGACTATTTATGTTGGCTCAAAAAGTAAAAACTACAGAGTAAAACAACGCCAATACAACAACCATTTTAAAGTTTATGTTCATCCTTGGACTTCAGTGCAATGGTATTTTTATTTTGGGATTCAATCAATTCAGTTTCTCGGAAAATAACATTGGGCGTGTTTCTTTTTTCTTTTTTTAGTCTTATATATTCGACCAGTACGGTTGTCTGATTTTTACTCTAAATATCATAAGGTTAAAATAAAAAGTTGACATATTTATAAAGACCAAAAACATATATAACTCTAAATATTATAACATTTTGTATTAGGGACATCTAATACTGACAAGGCAAACTATTATCTAATACTAAAGCCACAAGAAAGCCTCTAGACAATCAATTTGAAGTTATGTCATTGTACTCAAGACAAACAACTATAACAGGATAGTGTGTAGGCCGGGTTGAATTCAGAAAAGACTCGTCAACACAAGTCGAAAAAATTGAAGTTTCATAATACTTTTTGGTGTCTGGAATGAACTATGTGTGAGCTTTATGTTTATAGAGAAAATTCATTATCAATATGTGAGAAATTTGAAAACAATAATTCACATATTAAATCTAATACAAAAATATCTCGTATTAAAATATATTATGTTGAATACAAAAATAAATTATTGAGTATCAAAATATCTCAAATTAGGTACCAAAATATATACAAAAATATATTGTTGAGTGCCAAAATATATTTTGGAGCATGTACCAAAATATATATTAGATTGTATACGAAAATATTTTAGATTGTGCACAAAATAATTTAGATTGTGTTTCAAAATATTTTTAGCAGGTACAATCGGACCAGCTGACTAATGTGTGAGCTTTATATTTATAGAGAAAATTCATAATCAATATGTGAGAAATTTGAAAACAAGTAATTCACATGTTAAATCTAATACAAAAATATCTCGTATTAAAATATATCATGCTGAATACAAAAATATATTATTGAGTACTAAAATATCTCAAATTAGATACCAAAATATATACAAAAATATATTATTGAGTGCCAAAATATATTTCGGAGCATGTACCAAAATATATATTAGATTGTATACTAAATATTTCAGATTGTGCACAAAATAATTTAAATTGCGTTTCAAAATATTATAGCAGGTAGAATCGGACCATCTGACTAATGTACAATCTTAAAAAGTCTCAAAAGGAAACTTGAGTAAAAGTACAACCATTTCAGGAATGATGGCAAATAAATTGTTTAGAAGCTCGATTGTACAATCATATATCAAAGAAGCATGATTTCTCAGGGATATGCTTGTTTCGGAGAGCAACACCATTAGAAACTGATATAATTAAAAACAAGGCGAAACTAAAATTAGTATTCTTCACTTATGGGTGTGTTTGGATTGAGGGTTTGGAAAGAGAGGGGAGGGTTCAATTTTCATTTTTAAATTACGGACTACATAACATGTTTTTCTAAAATAAATTAAGTGTGATTGAACTATTATATGATCATTTATCATGTTAATATGGTAACTCTTTAAAAAATATTTCATAGTGTCTGTAATTTAAAAATGAAAATTGAACCCTCCCCTCCCTTCTCCCCCTAAACTCCCTTCTCCCCCTAAACCCTCAATCCAAACACATCATAGGGATTCCAGTTTACAAGCTTCAAGGTTGCAACGAAGACTATGAGGGATAAATTATCATCTCTAGATAATCCTTGTGCAGTTATGTTTTGACCTTTGAAGCTTGTGTTTTAGAAAACAAATTGTCATGGTTGGAAGTTCATAAAGTGGTTTGCAAAAAATTAAATGCAGCTTAAGAAAATCCAGCAACAAGAAAGAGCGTCAGATTCTTCGTCGAGCTTCAAAACGTCTAGTTGGATTTGAACATGTGCTGATGAACATCCTTGTTTCCTCTAAAAAAAGTTCTAGAATATAAAATAAAAAAGACTAAAGATATGCCAATGCAAACTTGCGGTAAAGGTAGGGTCAAGCACATATGAATCTTGTGGATCATACAACAATAGATTGAGATTCATCAGGTAAAGCATCAACCTCCACATATCTTACCCACAACCAAAAATCAAGTGAAGAAACTTGAATATGATATGTAGTGAATAACGACGAATATAAACTTCAATTTTGTGCCTCCGTTGACCTTCTCAAACATTAATTTTATGATCAAATTCGAAGACTGGGTCCAGCCAAGCTTAATGTAAAGAAAAGTAGTGTTGACCTTTTGATTCTTCATTATTTCATTTTTAAGTTTCTTTAGTTGATTGTTTGTTGTGGGTATGATTTTAAGAGGTTGATGCTTTTATCGGGTTAATCTGAATCTATTGGTGCACGATCCACAAGATATGTATATGGTTGAAACTCCCTTTACAATAAGTATGCATTGACATAACCTTTAGTCTTTTATTTTATACTTTGGAAATTTTCTAGAGGAGACAAGGATGTTCATCAAATAAGCTTCAAATCCAACATAAGTTTTGAAGCATAAAGACAAATTCTACTCTCTTTCTTGTTGTTTTTTTTTTTACAAGTCTTTCTTGTTGTTGGATTTGTTTGAGTAGAATTATTTCTCACAAATCACTTTTTGCACTCTCAATGATGTGCAGTTTATTTTATAAAACACAATCTTCAAAGGCCAAACCATGGTTACAACAAGGATTATCTTAGACATGATTTGCTTCACGAGTGGAAACTAGAATCCCTGGATGAAGATTACTTATATATTTCGTGTTGGCCTAGTGGTTTCTCTTTGAAAGCTACATAACCTTTAGAAAGCATGCCGCAATTTTAGGAACCTCGAAATCCACCTAAACATCTCGTTAATCTCTTCAAATCCATTAGTATTATAGCTTCAACGTCAAAATCTCCAACACCAGCTACGACGTTGCTTCGTCTACTACTTGCAATAAAGAATCTAACAAGAACCTCGAAACGACATCACTCTAGAAAGACTATCAACATAATCCTTAACTAGTTACCTTCACCGACCAAACTCGATAAACCATCAGAGTCTCCACCTCCATCGCAAGCACCACCGCATCGTCTTTTTTCATCGGAAAATATTTTCCGATTAGTTTTTCCAACTAGAATCTCAGCTTCTTCGTTGATGAAACACTCAAACGTGCCGACTGAGTAAGTCCTCCGGTCAGTTTTGTTACTATTAGTTGTGGTGGCTTCACGGCGGTTGCTAATGTTTCTTATCTCCAACGAAAGTTGTTGTTACCGGAAGAAGTGGAGGAGGGACGGAAAATCTACCGATGATCGAATCAAATATGTCCGTTATATCGATCATCAACAACTGGTAACAACAAATTTCGTTTGGAGATAAGAAACATTAGCAACCGCCGCGAAGCCATTTTAACTGATTGTAACAATGTCGCTGGAGAACTACTCAGTCGACAATATTTAATAAACGAAGAAGTTGAGATTTCAGTTGGAAACACTAATGGGAGAATATTTTTCGGTAAAAACAACGATGTGGTGGTGCCTGCAGTAAACGACCAAGATAAATTGTTATTCTCATTTTTTAATAAAACTCAGCTTCTTCCTTTTTTATAATAAAATTCCATTCTCTTTAAAATTAAGCACTTATAATTATAGGACTAAAAGTTTAAAATAAAATAAAGATTTAATGAGTCGTTAGCATTACACAAGGTCTCAAACATAATTTTTTTTTTAGAAAGGTCTCAAACACAATTTTGTTAAACTTACATAATTTGCATATAATTAGGATACATTTGCGAAAACACTCTATACTATTTTGTGTGCGTGTAAATTGACCATTCCCACGCTTAAATGTGAACACTTCTCTCGAGTTTTGTGAAATTCAAATGGACACTCTCTACTCTTTAATAAAGGCATATAATTTCAAGATTCTTTTCATAGACCATAATAAATTAAAATAGGAGAAACCTAGGTAAGCCTATTTTGGTACCCAACTTCTGAACATCATCTCGAACCTGTTGCCGATATTCTTGGAAGCTAAACTCTTTGTAAAGAGATGGCTTTTTACAACTCTCTATCACACTCTCATTTGAAGGGCACAAGAAATACGCCATAGAAAACCTTTCGACTTTTGGGTTTGTAACAACTCGATGTTCAACACTCTTGTAAAGTCCGTTACTCCAAGCCTACAATAGCATGCATTGCCAAAAACACACAATTACAAATTTATTTAAGAATTTAATCGATATGTTCTAACGGTGTAAACTATTTATACCGTCAATCAATCATAATTCATAATTGTTGGATCACTAAAAATATCTAACTTAAACATATATATCTTAAAAGATATACAAAAGAAAATTTATTATGGTTTGACAACGTAAAAAGTTTTACTATGACAATATGTAAAACTTAATCTTTAAAGACATGTCATTCTAGGATACACTGATTGTATAAACAGGTTTTTACATAAATATTCATGAAAGCATTTTACTTCTAAAAATAACATTATGATATAAATTTAAATTGTAAATATCATTGGATGCACTTATATATTTTTTACATTATGAGTCTATAAGAAATAAAGTTTGCAAATACCTGGAATAAGTCACCTATGTTGATTATAAGAGCACTGGGATTTGGTTTAACTGCAATCCATTTCTTGTCTTTCACTAATTGCAATCCTCCTACTTGATCTTGATATAATATAGTGAGGAAGTCACTATCAGTGTGTGGCATTAGACCATGAATCTCAGAAGCTATGGGACATGGAGGATATCGGTTCAATCGAAGATAACATGTATTGGGCAAGCAATTCTCCTTAAAATAAGTTGACTCATGGCCCATTTTTTCAGCTAGTATATGAGCTAAAGTTTGTGCAAGGTTGGATGATATAATAGCAAACTGTTCAATTGTTGATCTGCAAAAATATATTCATTCATAGAAGTTAATTAAGGTTGGTTTATTAATTACGTTTAATTTGTCTATGCTAGTAACAACTTTTTTTTACATCATGAATCAATAAATTATAGTTGTTGTATTATTAAATAAATTTTGGTCGGCATATTTCACCTTTATTCTCACTATTAAAAGAAAAAGGGTTAATAGTGTTTTTCCCCCTGTAATATATGTCATTTCTGAATTTCCCCTGTAAATATTTTTTCTGATTTACATGATTTATCCCTTCAAAAACCTAAATTTCCGGAAGGAAAAAAAAAGTGGTTTTTGAATGACCTGTTAGGGGGTATTCTAAAACAATTTTTTTTACAAGTAAATAAAAAAAAATTACAAAGGGGAAATCCGAAAATGACCTATATTATAGGGGTAAAGCCCTATTAACCCAAAGAAAATAAGCAATCAAAATTAGTGTGAAAGTTAGAGACATTTTTATATAAAAAATTTCTCATTATATTTTTTAAACTTTTTTATTTTTTTTCTAACCAACCATGATAGAAACATATTATACCAAAACCTTTTTTTTTGATATAGTGCATATAGAATAAGACCTTAACCAGTTGAATAATTTATCTAAGAAAAGAATAAATGATAAATAAAAAGTCCTCCTTTTGATCTTGAATATGAGAAAAAATTATTTTCATATTCATTAAATAATGCATTTGATTTATATTATAGATCAAATACATTATTTACTGAATGAACTTTTAAAAAAATAAATATTTTCTTACATTCAAGTTCAGAGTGGGCAGTCAAATTGATTCACATCAATAACATACATACCTTAGTGTATTTGGTTGAGCATTGGATTCTAATACATCCTTTAAAGGTATATGAAATGCCTCTGACCATGATAACTGTCCAACACATGTGGCAGAAGGTGTTCCCCAACGGTAACTGCCAGAAGAGAATTGCAAGAATTTGTCCTCTTTGGTCTTTTTATCAAATGGAAGCTTAAAAACTTTCTCTTGCTCACACTTTAACCTACTGAAAATGTCATTTGGAATTCCATGATTTATCACCTGGAAAAAACCCCATTCTTGTGAAGCTCTAGCTATCTCATACTTGCATGCTTCTCTTACCTTTTCATTGTTGTCGTCTAAGCGGCTCAGATCGATCACCGGAAGTTCGCATTCCTCCACCAACGCGAACTTTTTGTCGTTGTGGAGATTATTACCATTCTTTTTGGTTTTGTTCAAGAGGATCTTGTATGCTTCTTCAAATGGTGGGTCAGAAACTGGATCCATTTCTTAGAAACTGATTGATCATGAGATGAGATGTTAAAAGAACAATAAATGACATAAATTAAAAATATTGTATAGAAAAGAGTAATTGTGAATTAGTTTACAAAAATATCAAAAAGAGATGGAAGGGTGTAATAGCAAATGAACATTATTATTAACCTCTAAAATAAGCTATTATTACAAGAAAAATGTTAATTAATGTCCTAGGACATTATATAAAATCCAAAAGCAATACTCCCTCCGTCTCATACCGTTTCATTTGAGTTTTACATTGTTATTAAGAAAATGATTAATAATGTTGATTTTAATGGTAAAATATATGTAATTTACTAAAATATCCTTATTAATTATAGTTAATATAGTAGTTATAGATGATTAAAATGCAATAAATTAAAATATACTAGTGAAAAAATAATAAATCATGTATTGGTATTATAAAAAAGACAAATAATTTGAAACAATTTATTTTTAAAAGGGACGCCTAATTAAAGACATATGAAGTAACTTTTTTATTCAAAATTAAATATTTTAAAAAAAAATTATATACCAATAGCTTTTACATATGTTTAATTTGTAGTCTATTAGTAACCAAAAAAAACTTGTAGTCTATTCTTTTTTTTCTTTAAAAAAAAATTTGTAGTCTATTTTTATTAAAAAAAAAAAAAAAAAACTTGTAGTCTATTTTGAATTGATTAGCAAAAGCTCTTTTTATAATTGTGAGCTGAGGTTACATATTGTAGTTTACTGCATGTCTATATCTATGGCCCACATAACCTTGAGTTGACACTGTCACATGGTCACATCTAGGTAGGATTCAAAGCACGTGATTATGTTGACTTTTAATTTAAATTTTCAATTGTTATTATAAGGCTAAGCTAACCTTTTACCAAAATGATTAGAAAGAATTCTTGTTTGTTGGTTGGTTAAATAACTGTTTTGGTTAGTTAGTCTCCTGACACTACTATGCAAGTTCGACTGCCACAATTACGGGTTATGCAGAGAAGATTTATCATGCCCATCTTTAATAATAATTATAATAATAATAATAATATTATTATTATTATTATTATTTAAAAATAAATGTTAGTTGTTAGTAGTTATTACTAAGATGTGTGACAAATTTTGTCTTTAACCATGTTATTTTGTCAAAATTTTTGACAAAGACAACGTATGCATGGTTCATCTTTTAGTCACATAGTTAACACAATCAAAATGTGTGAATAATTACATTTTCCATAAAAGGAAATTATTACCATAAGAGGAAACTGTTTTTGACTTTATTATAAATTAATTACATAATTTTAATGCATTAACTACTATATAATTTCATTTTTCATAGGCACCGGTTAGCATTTCCCTAATTTATAGAATTTAATTTCTATACATGTTAACCAATGTATACAAGTTTTAAACATGCATCAAATAATGTATTATCTTATCATTAGTGAGTTAAAAATACAGATTTATCATACTTCATTCATCAAATAATGTATTATAGTTTATATCGAATGTAATTAATCATGTATATAATATGCATTAACCGTATAATGAACAAAATGAATAATTTTTTCTATTAAAAATGAGTAACTTTAAATCAAAATCGTCATCGTGAGTTTAGCTCACTTGGTAAGGGATAATACGTAATTTATGATGGCGTCGGAGTTTGAACACCAGACACTCCACTTATTCATCTTGACTAAAAACTAGACTACTTGACTAAAAAAAAATTATATCAAAACCTCATTGTGTTCAAATATATGTGATATTTATTAACATTTTTTAGAGGATGATATTTATTAACATTGGACATACATAACTATATGTGTTAACTGTGTAACGTTTTTCTTTTTTGAAGAATAACTATGTAACATGTATATTTGTGAATAGTGGCATTTATACAATGTCAACAATAAAATATAAACATACTCTAGACATTTAATTTCAAAATGATATAAAAATAAAAGTATATACCTTATGTGTATGCCAAGAAGGATGTCGTTACAAGTAGAAGAACAACTTAAATGAACAAATTTTTTAAGTTGCTAATTGAAAATATAAGAAAGAATATGTACTATGGAAAGGTGAACTAGTTGCTGATAATTTATAGGCAACAAAAGCATCAATTATTGTCAAAGATAGCAAGGACATTTTTTGATGATTAAAAGCTTATGCTAAAGAAATGACCACGCGGCTCATGGCGGCATCAGAGAAAATTAATACTACATTTTTCAATAGTATATGCCTTTCATTTTCTTTTATTTTGTGAAAATTAATTTCTTTAATTATGTGAGATTCAAATGAGCGATAAACTTAAGAGTTTTAACGCAGTTGTATTTCTAAAGTTTGATTCGAACTAAATTAGAAGAGATATGTGTTATATCATCTAAACGCTCTTGAATATAGAGATATGTGTCATATCATCTTAACGTTCTTGAGTATAGTATATGTCATTTAAATTAATTTTATTTATCTCCTTCCCTTTCCATGCATTAAATTTTCTTTTTGATAACAATAATTGTTTTTTTGGTACAATGGATAACAATAACTTTGATTAGACATGGCAATGGGGCGGGGGCGGGTTTAAGCGCCCCCGCCCCCGCTTGCATGCACCTGCCTCCGTCCCCGTCCCCAAACATATCAGATGTAAAAATTGAACACTCAACCCCATCTCCAATGGGGACGGGTCTCCTGGCCCCGCCCCACCCCACCTCCACCCACAAAATATTTAAAAAATGCATATTTTTTCATAGCAATAAAATACAATAATTATATTAATAATTAAATATCTAATAAACTTTTTTTAAAAGAGTAAAATAAATATAATAATTATGTTTCTAAAGAGTATTAATATATTAAAATAGTTTGGTGTTTATGGAAATAAGATTAAAAAATTTAATAAAGTAAATTTCAAAAAGCGGATGCGGGGCAGGGGTAAGCATCCCCCGGCCTCGGCCCCGCCCCCGTACTAAAAACTCAGATTTCCCCCACACCCGCACCCAGTTAAATCGGTTTTTCTCTGTTGAATTCGGAGCGGAGGCGGTCGGGGCTCGCGGAGGCAGTTTTAGTTGCCATGTATAAATTTGATCCGGTAAAAAAAAGAAATACAATGATTTTGATATTTCTTGAAACGCATCAAAAGCGTGTGTAACACGTAGTTATTTAATTTGAAGGTTAATAATAATAATAATAGAAAGTGAAAGGAAGCATATCATATGCATTCAAAGTTAGACGGATTCAATGTTTGGTACAAACATATATGATGTGTGATTAAAGGCAATATGACTCATACATTAAAATCATAAATAGACTTTTTAGAAAATAATGTCACATTTGTCAATTCCTTTACCAATCACGAATTTCCTTTGATTTTTGATATAACGTGAACAGTATAGATGGATAAAGAGAGACTTGGAAGAATGAGAGCCATACTATGTGTTACAGCAATTGGTACATACAGTGCAGCATTGAAATAAAATTAAGAAACTTAAAATTAGTGCCCCTAAAATTAATTATTCTTGATGGAGCAAGTTTAGTCGATGTCCGGTCGAATGTCCTCAACTGTAATTTTATTTATTTCAAAGATTAACGTTGAGATGAACTTTGTCCCTCAATTTTGGATTCTTTAAATTCTTATGTGGAGTGTTAGATTCAATTGTTTATTGTGTTTTTGAACTATACATAAAAATGCATAAAATGAAGATAAAGACAAAGTTAAAGAGAAGAAAAAAATGCAAAATAAACTCATTTGAATGATTTGATGTGTTAATTACATGAATATTTATAGAAAAGCTATATCTATTAGGCAAATGATGTGGTTTATAGTGATTAGCCTCTTCTCGGCTAATTTTCTGGGCAATGTGTGAGTTTCCCTCGTTCAGGGAAACGTGGCGCCTCACGTTCATCTTCAAGTCTCCATCATGGCATGATTCGTTTACATAGTCTTTGGTGCGCAGCTCCACTACAAACTTGTTTCTTCCTTCATCCCTGTTTGCAGTTAGTGGCTCTACAATAAACATTAGTTTTGTGCATCATTGTCTAATATAACTTAGTCTTGACACAATTTTAAGGCATTTAGGACCCAAGTACTCGACTTGTACATTTGAGGAAGTATTAGTCTCCCTCTCTCGACTGTCCTAACAACTACTTAACCTTCAACCGACTAGGGGTTCATATCGTCTAATGTTCAATCATCTATGTCCCGATATCAGCTAATTTTAGGTATAAACAAATGCCCCCCTACATTGTACTATGATTGATGTAGTTTTACATATAGAAAGTAAGCAATCAGAGTTTATTGTTCCACAAGGACTCATACAATTCTAAAACCTTTTAGCAACTAATATAGTTTTAAGTTTATAAAGAGGGTTTATTGTATATGAAATTATCCAATCATTAAACACGAAACAATATCAGAGAGATAATATTGTTTGAATTAAATTTTGTTTACTATTCTTTTAAAGTATTTCCTTGAACAATTATATGCCTGTAGTGTTTCAGTTATATATTCACCTATAACTCGCCATACATCTCCATGTCTTACAGAAAAATGGATATCAATTGTACCTATTATTTTTGATGCATCATCCAGTTAATCTATATGATAACATTAAGTTCCGATAGCAGGCTGCAATTGTAAATCTAGTCTGATGTCTCACAACTAGCATCTACACATGAATCTATTCCATGCTCCTTAGATAAAAAGTCCACGGCTACATTAAGTACAAGAAAAAACTTATCGATAGAATAAACTTATAGATATAATTGAATGTGCCTCAATTTCGATAGGGGATAATGTGAACACTCATATCAACCTCGAACTCATCATCAAATATGCCTCAAACTCATCATCAAACATGTCCACTTGTACAAAAATTACACTTTATCTCTCTAAAATTAGAAATCCTCAAACAAACGCTTAAATGACATGCTTATATTTATTTTATTTTCTAAGATGAGTATGAAATAAGTTGTATTTTTCTCTCTATATTTTGTTTAAAAAGAATCAGATTATTGAAACGCTATAGTTTTGGACATTTTACATTTAATTTAATAAAAAAATATCTAAAAATATGGTCCAAATTCATGTTAAGATGGTGCAAGGTTGAGATAGCTAAACGCTAACAGATATAAGGCTGGGATAGGGTTCTATTTTTCACCCATGTTGAAATTGGGGTTGGGAAAGTCAAAATGTGTCCCCAGTTGGCCTATTGCCATGTTTATCCTCAAATGTGTTATTTTGATCTCAAATTTGTTTTTTTTAAGTCAATTTACTTCTTAAAATTACAAACAAAAGTGACACTCAAAATTGCATTTACAATTTTGATACATTAAACAACCATAATATCAATGCATCACATTTTTAAGGATTATTAGTGATCAACTAAAAACATTTAATTGTACATGACATTGGAAATAAAAATAAAATAAAAACATGGAGATATAACTATATTCTCCAAGAAGTTTCTGTCGGCACATAAACGTGGCTCTATTGAGGGTCACATGCACTTTAAATTTTCCAATTGGTCACGAATGTGAGAATGTGGCAAGGACATGTGCATTGCTCACACTAGAATGATACACAACAATGGGTTTGCCATTAATTAGCATTTAATACCAAAAGGGCATGTCCAAGTCCAACCACTAGTTGGCCTAATTAATTCAAAAAGGCCTCCAACCACATTACAAATATCTATTCAAAGAAAAGTTGCATATTGGCCTCAGTTGGCCTAATTAATTCAAAAAGGCCTCCAACCATATTACAAATATCTATTCAAAGAAAAGTTGCATATTGGCCTCAAATGATAACAATTGTACTCTTTTTCTCATCTAGTTTTAGCATTGAATACAATTTTGATGTAACAACATTTTTAATAATAAAAATAAAGGTGTTGCTAATAAGTGCCCTCAGGACAATAGTTAAGAAATCTACAAATATAATTTTATTTGAAAATATAAAATGTTACTTTTGATAAAGTAATGATTACACAACTTTTTTATAAAAAATTATTTGTTTTAGATGCTAACCATTACCCTTAGGGCACTAGTTAGATTTAGGAGTATTTTTAGCCTCCTAACAATCAAAATGTTGTGATTTTAATCCCTTATTAAAAAAAATGGTTTTGTTAACCAGTGCCCTAAATACAATGGTTAAAGAGTTAATTAGAAGAAAGTTTGTTTTGGAAATACAAGTTTTGACCTTTATCTCATCAATAATTACACAACTTTTTGTTGTAAAGTTACTTATTTTAGTACTTTAATCAATATCTCATGGGCACTTATTACCATTCTCCTTAAAAACAATGACAAATTTAATCCCTCGAGTTTTAGCCCCTTTACAATTATGGTATTTTGACTCGATCAACGCTTGTGTGGCATGCCACATGTGCAATTACCGATTTTAAAAAAAAGAAAATGCCAACTAATTAATAATTAATAAAATAATTGAAAATCTTTTTTTTTTAAAACCCATAATTTAAAAAAAAAAAAAAAAACTCATCCTCTTCTTTGTATCTTCATCTTCATCATCATCATTCTTCATACATTCATCATAAAGAAATATAGATTTTTTTTAAATCATCAAACCATCACAACAACAAGAACAAAAAACCCTAATTCATCGTCCTTCTGTTACCCAAACTATCCCAATATGAACTCCTATCAACTAAGGACTCAACAATTGAGGAAAACATGAATGATAAAATAGAACGAGGAATTGTGGAGTTGAACTCCTTTATGCCCCCTAATTCTTCTTATTCATGATTTCTTTTTTAGTAATGAACGATACAATAGAAAACATGAATGATGAAAGACGTGGAGCTGAAGGGAGAAACGAGGAGCTGAAGAAGATGAAGGATGGAGCTGGAGTAGAAAACATGAATGACGAATGATGTAAGACCACCTTGACCCATCTTCTCCACGTTTTCAATTCAAAGTTTCCACATTTATTATTATTGAGTTCTTGTTTGAGAGAGAAAGAGAGAAAAGATTAGTGAAAAAAAAAAGAAGGGAAGGACATAATCACATAGCTAGCTGAGGGAATGGATCCTTGCAGTGACCGCAGAGTCCAATAAAATTCCAGCCATTAAAAAATAATTAATGTTTAAAAATATAAATGTTGAAAATTTAAAAAAATTAGGAGAGATAAGATATTTAATGGTATAGATTTTACACTGCAGAAAACTCGAGAAAAGCACACCGGAGAGAATCCTTTCCCGGTAGCTGAATGTGTCAGTAATGAATAAACAGTTAATTTGGCTGAGGCATGGCATTAATCAGATTCTTTTACTCCTCCATTATACCCAAAGTTTTTATTTTTTATACTGATCTACCTTTGTGTAGCAGCAAATTATTGTGGTAAAAATATTGTCTCATGCAGCTTATTGTAGAAGATTGATAATAGTAAATCACTGTGGCTTGATGAGGTAGAAACTATGATTGCACATGATTTAAAGATAAATGTATGAATCTGGATTTTTTTATGATAAATGTATGAATAATTATGATGATAAAGACGAAGATATAAAGAAAAGGATGAGTTTTTTTTTTTTTTTTTAAAATTCCAGGTTTTTAAAAATATATATTATTTTTCAATTATTTTATTCATTATTAATTATTTGGCATTTTTCTTTCTTTTTTTAAAATCAATAATTACATGATGTCGAAAAGCTGTATGTTGAGGCAGAATTTAATGTCGCTGAATGTCAGATGGTGAAAGCTTCTGAAGGCTCTACAAGTGTTGATGAAGTCACTTCAGAATCTCAATTTGCTGAGAAGATGAAAGTGGCTTATTATATGGCTGAAGAAGAACTGATTGATTTCCTCAACCGTTGCAGGTTAAAGAATTATGAGGTTATGCTATGCCCCAGATACAATTATGTGTTCGACAAAGAGGGTACTAAAGGCCTTGAGGGTTTTATTCCAACATCAAAGAAGAGAGAAAAATGGTATGTTGATCAAAGACTAAAATTTTCTTTTACCACAAGCTACATTCATTTTATTTGTAATTCTTTGACCACTAACTATGTTAATAAAAATGGCTATGGCAAAACTTTTGTTCCTCATGCTAAATCACCTGTTCAGAAATGGGTTCACTCAACCCATAAAAATGTTCAGTATGGGAAGAATAATACGGTGAAAGGAAGTAATAGTACCATTGTTACCAAAAATGTTGCTGAGAACAAGGCTCCAAACGAGTCAAAGAAATACGCTTACAGTAACAATTACTAACGGAAAAATCCTATGACAAGGACTTAGTGGAGAATGTATCAAATATCCAAAAAGGATGCTACTGCAAACCCTGATGACAAAAATGTTGACCCAAAGGGAAAACAGATAGTGGTCGAAGTAACCAAAAGACCAATAAAAGAAAGGTTGTCACTTCCTCCTATCGAAGAAAATCCTGCAGGAGAAGATGAAGTAGATTTAGATTTCATGGATTCAGAACCTGACTTCGACGTCATCTGCAATGTGGTTTCCATATTGTTTGCAGAGTATGATGTGGTGTCTGAAGTGGAGAAGATGTTGGAGAAGATGAAGTGGATTTAGATTTCATGGATTCAGAACCTGACTTCGACGTCATTTGCAATGTGGTTTCCATATTGTCTGCAGAGTATGATGTGGTGTCTGAAGTGGAGGAATCGGAGGATGTTATTAACCCAAAAGACATGGAGAAATATAGACCTATGTGTTACTATGTAAATTTTTTTGGTTGTGTTGATGAACAAAAGGCCATGTTTGAGAAACCAAACAACTCTATGAAAAGTCTTCTTAAACCATTGTTTATTCAAGCTAAGGTTGATGATATTGTAGTTAATAAAGTGTTGGTAGATGGTGGTGCTGCTGTCAATTTAATGCCTCAATTCTTAAGAAGATTGAGAAATTTAACACAGATTTATGCCCCGATAACATTGTTATGTCGAACTACGAAGGAAAAACTGGTCATTTCCTTGGTGCTGACTTAGTGAATATAACTGTGGGAACCGTTATAAGGCCAACTTTGTTCATGGTTGTACCGTCGAAAGCTAACTTCATCTATGCTTCAAAGGATCTCAATTTGGAGGGATGATGGTATGCTCGAAAATCTTGAGGCAGATCAAAGTTAATTTCTTGTTGAAGTAAATAAAATAAAATTACAAGAAAGACCTTTGAAAAAAACCTGGAAATATTGCGCCATGTTCCTCTGCAAAATCTGGTCATATTGACCAAACAAATGTGAGTTATGTAAGGCTTCACCCAACTCAAGGTTTCATGTGGGAAAGGGTGATACCTAACACATAATCCATTGTGAAGGATTTAGTTCCCCCAACTGGGTGGAATGTTGAAGACAACTATATGTTTGAATGAGATGTTAGGAACATGATTACAACTTATTTGGCCGAGAATAAAATCAAGAAGGCCTTAGAGGATGAATTGCAACAAAATATGGTTATAGGTGATGATAGGCCATCTTATGTTATTCTTAGCATGTTTTTCTAGCTATTTTCAGTAAGTTTTGGCAGCAAAAAGGAGGAGTATTAGAATGATTGCCTATGATTTCGGGACTTTTGTAATGTTTTCTATATTTGAGTTTGTAATTCTAGTTTTCATGAAACATAGCAATTTTAGGGGGTTTCTGGAATAATTCACGAAGAAATCATGCAAATCAGCAAATTAAGAACAACTGAAGAATTGTGAAGACTTGGGAAGACTAAGAATGAAGATTCAAGAGGCCTTAGAAGACTTACAAGAGGGAGGAATTATGTTCCCTAGTTATGAGGCAAGTTATTTGAAGACGAGGATCTAAAACGACAAAAAATCGAAGAATTTGGGCCCAGGAATAGATGTCATGCGCCTAGGGCATGGATTTCAGAAGCCATGTGCATAGTGCATATGTCATGTGCCCAGGGCATCATTCATGGGGCACTCACATGCGCCATGTGCATCTGCCATGCGCCCCGTGCATCCAAAAATGTGGGGCGCAAGCGTCTTTTCCTGGTTCTGTGATGGGTAAAGCCTGAACTTTTAGCCAAAATCCAGGTAGAAACTCTCACTATAAATACTAGCCTTCCTCATTCAGAATTTCGCGTTCAAAACTCTAGCAGTTCAAGAGGAAGGAAACGTTGGTGCTTCAGGAGTTTCTATGTTCTCCTTGATTTTCTAGCATTTGTTTTTATCTTTAGTAATTTCTTTTTAGTTACCATGTGTGTTCTAGACTGTCCAAGAGGATATTTGGCCCATTCACTTAGGCCCAATGAAAGCCAAAGCCCAAACTCTATGTTTGGCAATATTACTTGCGATATGCCCTTTCTCTACGAGGGGGTACACGAAGCAAGCAAGACCGATTCAAATGAACCACAACGACTCTCTGCATGTTCCCGCAATAAACTCTCGATTTCATAACCACCAGAGCCAGATTTGCCACTACAACGGCTATTCAACCCTCCACCTCTAAAAATAGGGGACTCATAGCAGTCCCCAAGGTAGAATCTATCTCTTCCTCTAAACCCTCACTCTCTGATCTCTACTTACTTGAGCGTCGGAGCGCCTGCAGGTACACCACCCCCCTCTGTTCCAAAAGGCGTTTGACGTATTCTACCACCACTCAAACCACCACATTCAAGGCACCGACAGTCACCTTCTGATCAGGTATGATCAATGGCGCCGTCTGTGGGAAATACAAGCTCTCCCCTTTTTTATCCCTAAAAACCAAAGCTTTCCGAAAAACTACCATGACTGCCAACGGTGCCAGCTCACAGATACGAAGTAAGATTCGTATCCCTCAACGGGATGGGAGAACATCGTCACCTTCTCCTGTGAATACACCTCGAGAGGGAGCCATGCCAACGGTCCTTCACGAACTAAGGCTCCTGCAAGGTCCCTCAAGGCCTACAGAGACGCCTGAAGATGCCACACCAGCTATTGCCATCGTGAAGAACCTGATCCGCACACTTAAACGATAGATGTCGTTAATCGAGGAACATAATCGACGGTTGGTAAATCTGAAACAAGCGCGTCGAACGGTCCCAACCAAACAGACTCCTTCCCCAATACGTAGCAGAAGCGAAAGGAGCCCTCGCCAATCACGTTCAAGATCCCCCTGACATTCATTTAGCATGAGATCTCCTAGCCACCCTTATAGGTCCATCAGAAGGAGATCCCCACCGAGACGATCTCCTCCAAGACGATCTCCTCCGAGACATTCTCCTCCAAAGAGATCCCCACCAAGACACAACGAATGTTCTTAATCCTCTTCTAGTTCCGAGGACGACCATGATGCCTGGAATGACTGTAATGCTTACGGGCCATTCACATGGCGCATCCGTGACGCACCCATCCCTCGAGGACTACAGAAGCCTCCTTAAATGGACTCCTACGATGGGACGACCGATCCCGACGAGCATATCGAGAACATCGAGGCGGTCCTTGTAACACCCTATTCCTAATAAGCGGTAAAACGCACGAATATATAAAACATATTCTAGAAATAGATGTTACGTCAACAAGAAACTTCAAAATTCATAATCATAAATTATCATGATTCATAAACATAGCAGCATAACTTAACAAGCATATAAACAATATCTCCAAATGTCATGATAATAAATACATAATCTCATCCTCAACATCGGATAGAAAATAATCATGTCATAATTCCTCGGATCAACATAAAATAAACAGAATTCAACAATAAACGTTATCCTAGATCAGAGCTCTAATCCAGACGCGCGCAAAAAAAAAAAGAGGAATCCTGCTCCTCAGCATCATCAAGCAAACAAGCTACTTATCCTGCATTCCATCTACTCATCCACACGGAAAGGTAGGTGGTAAACCACTGAGGGTTAGAATTACATCATCATAATTCACGAAGCAAATAATTGGGAAATTCATATATAATGAATACTAAACAGTATAGGCATTCTCATATATACAATCATACAATATTCCAATATCATTCCAATTTATCAATTCAAGTTCATATGAATCAAATGCATTCACCACATATCACAACTCAATTCAATTCACCCAACAAATGCAATGCAATGTTCTAGACTCATCTAGATGCATGTGGTACCAAGTCTCCTCAAGGTCGTCACCTTCAATGCAACAAAAACATCGTATGAAAGGTTTCACGCCCCACCTTACATTTGGACATAAGTTCGTCACCAAACAATGAATGCATGAACATATGACTCGACTCAATGCATATGTTCACGCAACAGACACCTCATCAAATCAACATGCATATAACATTATGCAATTATCACTAAACAATGCATATACAATTATGCAATCCTCACCATCATTCAACAAGTATGCACACTCCAACATACAAGCAACATATACGTATTCACCATCATTTGAATATTCAACAACATATATGCACTCAACAATTTCATCTGATTCGCATACTTCGTCATAAACATACATGTCTTTCACAAAAGTCTACTCACAATTCATGACCTTGAAAATAATTGAAGTAATGAATCAAAACCAACCAAATAAGGTTAATTGCCTAAAGTATGTATACTCTTAAGTCACAATTGTGTGTAATAGAGGTTACATAAGCATTTCATCGGCTAATCACGACTAATTTGCAAAAATCACGAAGTTCGTCTCACTCTGTCATTTTTCCAAAATTCCAAGTTTTCAAAGCAAAACAAGACATAAACCAATGGAACCAATTGAAATCATTTTTAGAATACATATAAACAAGGTACAAGACTAATCCCACTTTTTTCCTTTGAAAAAGATCCATCTCGGAAAAATTCATGTTCTTGAGCATTATTCAAAATCAAGTTCGATTTCACAAAATTCAATTCAATTCGATCATGGAGAAGTTCCAGTGAGATTAAGTATGTAAACAGTGTTTATATGAGTTGAAAGGAACATTATGGAATGCTCGTTTAGGTCCCAATGTACACAAGTCAAAAATCAAATGGGGCTGAACAGGGCACCGTTCGCTTAAGCGAAGTCTGGTTCGCTTAAGCGAGCAGCACGCCGAGAGCATTATCCTGCTCGCTTAGAGCTCGCATACAGCTCGCTCAAGTGAGCTAGCATCCCAAAATTCTGGGTAGCTCATATGAATGCTCGCTTAAGCGAACAGGAGCTCACTTGAGCGAACAGTCATCTGGGCAGCCCAGATGCTCACGGGTTCTTGACCCTTCTTCACTCAAAAACCTAATTTTAAACCCCCAATTCCCAAAAACGTGTTTCAGAAAGTATTTTTAGGTCACAATCATTATAAGACACCTAAAGGAACTTAAATCATGCATCACAAACAACAATCCAACTCATTTAATCAATTTTCATAATTTTCTCAAAACACCCACAACAATCACAATTTTCATCATCAATCCACAAACATTGATTCCAGTCCAGCAAATCAGCTACCAATAGTTCACAAATCATTCATAACATCAGTTGAACATGAATCCATACATAATACAACATCAGTGGAGACCTCCTAGGGGCTTTACGGACCCTGGACACTACATAGATGCCATTGATGTGATGGATCACTCTCATGTCATTTGGAGGCCGTACGAGAGACGGCGACACATCACGCCCTTTCATGATATATGCTGATACTATGGATGGATCATGGCCGGCAGAGACAAGATGTTCCGTCACTTGCCTGAGCGGGTTCTTAGGCAGTACGAGTATGTCCAAACACGGCCCAGGTCTCCTACATATGTTGAGCTTACTGCGGCAGATGATGCGACCCATGCTTTCTTGGAGTTTGCTCTACATGTCCTCAACCAGCAGCAGAGGGGTGATCCGGTGCCAGAGGGTGAACCGTGGGCTCATAGTAGGTGGTACATGAGATGGTTCTATAGAGTGTCACATCCTATTGTGAACCCCCTGAGGCCATTCCTGACTATGCAGCTCAGGCACCTCCTCGTCCTGTCCCTCCTTACGAGAAGGTTCTTGTTGAGCAGCAGTGGGCCAGACATCCTCCCGACTCATACCAGATCATCGCCAACATCAGAGCCAGAGTGGATAGTGCTATTGGGCATCTTGATGTGTTTGGTAATCCAGAGGTACTTCGCATGATGCAGGGTATACAGTCTGAGTGGAGCATGCTGAAGCAAATGCAGGTTCCACGACGACGGAGCAGGAGTCCACAACAGTAGGGTTTAGGCATTATGACTTGTGTAGTTTTGTTTATGATATTTTGTTGGATTTGGATGTATATTACATTTGCGTATTTTAGCATTTTTATGACATTTTTCCTTATCTTGGTCCTTTATTTTTTCGTAATTTATTTATGAGTTAACATGTGCTTGAATGAATAATGAAAAATGAAATATAACGGAAAAAAAACTTCACTATTAACATAGGGATAAAAAACCGGTTTTAGAAATATAAGGATTATAATATAAAGGGTATGTAAATAGAACCTCCTATGTGCGCTAATTAACTCACGCACGTGTCTGGCTTAAGTCACGCAATGTTTAACACATGCGTGACTTAAGTCACACAACGCATGTTAACTAGCGCACACTTTTACACGTGCGTTAGTTAACATGCGCGCAGGAGGATAGCAGGATTCCTTATTTTGATCATATAGTGCACATTAGTAAAAAAAAAAGAGTACATTACTCACCCCTTCTCTAAGATAAGTTTGAATTACACCAACCTTCATTTGAATTTTAAAATATACATCTCCCTCTCTTGAAAAATAAAACTTATACTCCCCAAATCTCTTGTGAGATTCTTCAGTTAAACCTCATTCTCTTAATAATTAAATATGCACTACACTCTAATATATTTTAACATAAATAAATATTTTGCTGATATCTATTAATTTTGAGCCAACATTTAAGAAAATAAATTCATTTCTTTATAATTTAAATGTCAATGATAATAAAATTTAAATATTTTTTTATTAAATTTATATTTTAGAAAATAAAATCCCCTTTTAAATAACCATATTTTGCTCTTTTGTGTTCTATTTTTCCTCATTCTCGTCCAAAGTGAGTTAACTCACGCTGAAAATATACCTACCACGTTCGGCTATTTTACGGGAACAGACAATTCTAATTGGGAGAAAAACAATTATTTGTTTTTGCTCATTCTCGTCCAATGAGTTAAATCACGCTGAAAAATGCACCTACGCGAGATAACTCACTTTGAAGATACACCTGCGTGAGTTAACTCAAGTTTGACTATTTTACGGGAACGAGCAATTTTGAATGGGAGAAGAGCAAAATTATCATTGTGAGATCTAAAATGGCCTCTAGTCTAAAGTGAGAATGGATCCAAATCCAAACAAATCCTTATAAATTTAGGAAATTTTACCCTATACCCCTACATATCTACCTTCACCCCTACAAATTACCAAAAATTCCAGTTTTACCCTTTTTATCATTTAATTTTTTAAACCTTAATTTTCACCCTCACTTTCATCTTTTGCAAGTTCAGAGTTCACCCCTACATCACCTTTTTTTTCCCGGAATACTCTAAAAAAACAGTCCCTTTTGGCATTAATTTTTCACAAAATTAATGTTATTGCTCCGTAAAATAAAACCGGAAAACTTTTGATATTGTTTCAGTGTATGAACAACATCTGCATAGAAAGCTCCTAGAGCACATTTCTGGAATAGCAACACATACAAAGTTATGAAACGTAAGGTGAGTTTAAAATGGCATCCGAGTGTGTTGGTACTTGTTTGGGTTCTTTTGAATTTGTGGATCCATTCAATTAAATGATATGAGAGTCACGTTAAAAAGTAATTGATCGAAGCGGCGGAAAAATGGCAATAACAAAAAAAAAAAAAAACCTACGCTCTCAAGTTTCATTAAAAAAACAAATCGAAATTAGAAAAAATCTATAAAAAAAACCAAATCATATGAATTATTGTTTTCTGATGACGACGTTTGTGAAACTCAAACCCGGAAAACGTATCGAAACCCTCTCTATGATGCGAACCACATATTAAGACCACCAATCTGAAATTTTTAAGCAACAGATCAAAACCGAAAAGCCAGTATGAGTTTTGGAACAAACATAATTAACCGGAAAGAAGCATATGAATTTTCCAAACGAAAAGGTGAATCGGAAATCATGCTTGAGAGTTTCCGAACATAAAACTTAACCGGTAACGATTGTTTAATTTTTCCGGCAACAGAAGACACACCGGAAAACTCAAAAGTTGAGTGGAAAAAGGGAAGGCTTGAAAAAGCTTCTAGAAAAAATGATTAATTTGCTTGCTGTTATGTTTATATTGGAGGGTATAATAGGAAGTTTGTGTAAAATGTAGGGAAGTATAAATGTATGGGTACAGGGTTAAATTTCCATAAATTCAACGTCACAGCCTCTCAAAGTCCTAAACCCTAATAACCCTATCTACTCCTTTTTTTTTTTTGGAACGATCCTAGCTAGCTACTCTGTTTCTCTCTATCGCTCTTAGTTGGTTAGGTCTTCTATAGTCTTTTAGAATTCAAACAAGAAAAAGAATGATGATGCAGAATCTCATTGGAAAATCATTCACAAACCTAACCAACGTTTCCATGAACATCACCAAACACTTGTTATCCAATAAAAAACTCAGAGAAAAGAACGTTGTGTTTTCACCATTATCTCTCGACACCGTGCTCAGTATGATCGCTACCGGCTCCGAGGGTCCCACTCAAAAACAACTTCTCTCCTTTCTCGAGTCTGAATCCTCAAATCCTTATGCTCTCAGCTTGTTTCTTCTGTGCTCTCCGGGGCTCGCACTGGTGGCCCTTGCTTGTCTTACGTCAATGGTGTGTGGGTTGAACAATCAATTCCTCTTCAACCTTCCTTCAAACAACTTATGACTACTGATTTCAAAGCTGCTTATGCTGCTGTTGATTTCGTCAACAAGGTACTAATGCTTTTATTTGTTCTCACAAGTTAGGGTTTGAAGTTTAGTGTTATCATATTTTATTTTTTTAGTAGAGGAAATGATAAGAAACTCACACACAACTTCTGGTGTTAGCGTGGTGTCTGCGTGTCTGTCACGTGCTATTTTGTGTCCGTTTTTGTGCTGTCTTTCATAGGTGTTAACAATTATTTATGAATCATTATAGAAATATAATATGGTCAATTGTTATTAAAACACAAATCATTGTTATTTTTGAACAGACCATGATAGGTGGATCCATCATGTCAAATCTAACGAGTTCGTCCCTCAACCTAACAATATCGGCATTGTCCGCTAAGCTAGGCATTACCGACTTACAAACTTTGTGTTGAAGATTTTAATCCTCTTTCTCAATTGCTTGATTAATTGGTTAAAGAGTTAGGGTAGAAAGTGACCTAAATATCAATCTTCATTCATGCTCATTCCTTTAAAATAAAAGGAAAATACTAACTTGTGTCTTATGACACATGTTAATATATCAAAGATAGAATTTTTGCATTGAAAATTGCATCAATTTATTTTTCAAAAGATTGAAATTTAATTTTTCTCAATAAATATTTTCTTTTTTTAAAAACCTTAACATGTGATTAGAGCACAAGTTAGCATGACCCTAAAATAATTTGTTACTAATAATGTGGGTTAGTACTATTTTTTTCATAGACATATTGCGATAAAGGGGTACTTAAACCCATAGTACAATTACATACAAGTGTGCCTTTAAAGCACAATAATGGACTGATCTACCTATTAACATTACAATCCAATCATGTTTCTCCCTTACAAATTGCTAGATCAATCCTTTTACGTATTACTTTGTTTCCAAACAGAAAACTTTAAGTTTTATAATTCCATACACCAAAAAGACTGCAGGTTCAGACTTCACCCTTTGCATTCTTTAATTTTGCGTGCGACATAAGTTTTGCATGATGCACAAGTTAGTTTTCAGTGTTGATCAATAAACCTAACTAATGGATAAAGCGAGGGTGGCGTTTGGTATACAAAAATGGTGAATTTGTGCACCATACACAAGTTGTGTAAAAAGGTGCTGATATTCAATCTGGACCGTTGATATATTACTATTTAATTCGGACGGCTGAGATTGTAGGCAATTATTGTAAAGGTGACCTGTTGCTTTGAAGGTTGTTTTATGTACAAGCGGCCTCACCATGTGATTAATTCAGAATATTTCATTGGTTTTTTTTGTAGCTTTTGTATTAGGCTTTGTTGAACCCTTATAAGAATATGGGTTGATAATTTTACTCCATAATGACTTTGGAAAATAATTTTCTGCATATGTTCTTGGAAAATCCTAATAATCTTGGAAAAATATGTTCTTGGCCGAAGATTATGTTTAGAGCTTGGAGTTTATGCTTAATTTTATTTTAGGCACCTTAAATTACATTTTGTATGTGTATGAAAAAATACGAAGATGAATAAAAATTTAGTAAATTAGATGCTTATAATTATGAAAAAATTATATGATAAATAAATTGTGTGTAATGGGTGGGTTAAAGCAATTAATTTATGTTTTTAACTTAAGCACGGTCGTGTGGATTTGACGCACGGTCGTGGTAGATTATCAGCAAAGTTAAGTTTTTGTACTGAAGCATACACACGACCGTGTGGTAAATTTGGCGCGGTTGTGTGGAAAATCACTGGAATTAGCCTCAAAATATGTTCTGGATCCACGCACGATCGTGTGGATTAAACACATGGCCGTGCGTATTATCATTGTTACTATAGTTGGATTTGTTCTGCACCATACACATGAACGTGTGTGATTTTGGCACGGTCGTGCTCAATATGTCTTGCACCTACGCACGACTGTGTGTTAAACTTGTACGGTCGTGCTCAATTATTATGCAATTTAATTGGTTCATTGTATCATTTTTCAATTTTTTTATTGTTATGAATTTCAGTTGCCATATTTTTAATCTTGAGTTTTATTAATAAAATTGTATTATGTGATTTTCTATATATAGATATGTTATTTTCTATATATAGATATAAAATATGTTTTTTTGTTATAATATAATATTATTAATGTTTATTTATATTATAATACAAATTAATTATAATAATAACTATAACAAATATAAATTGATTAACATTCATCAAAGTACGTTTCGTATAAGATTATTTCTATTAGGGTAAGAGTTGTGGGTTTTACTAGTCGTTGTGAATTCTTGATTGAATATTCTTGTTGTTATGGTGAGAGTTTTAAGCTTGATTAGTCGATGAACAATTTGATTATTCATTGAACATTCATAAAAGTACTTTCCGTATAAGTTTATTTTAGTTAGGGTAAGAGTTGTAAGCTTGGTTAGTCGATAACAAGAGTGTGATTAGTCATTGAACGTTCATCCAAGTAATCTAACTTCAAGATTCTTCCAGTTAGGGTAAGAGTGGTGAGTTTGATTTGTCGTTTTGAAATATTGAAAGTAGTTTACCTCAAAGATTCTTGTCATTACAGTTATAGCTATCATTAGGGTTAGAGTTGTAAGCTTGGTTAGTCGATAATAACAAGTGTGTGATTAGTCATTGAATGTTCGTCCAAGTAATCCGACTTCAAGATTCTTTCACTTAGGGTAAGAGTTGTGAGTTTGATCTGTCGTTTTGAAATAATGAAAGTAGTTTAGCTCAAAGATTCTTGTCATTACGGTTATAGCTGTCATTAGGGGTTAGAGTTGTAAGCTTGGTTATTCGATAATAACAAGAGTGTGATTAGTCATTGAACGTTCGTCTAAGTAATCCGACTTCAAGATTCTTTCAATTAGGGTAAGAGTTGTGAGTTTGATTAGTCGTTTTGAAATATTGAAAGTAGTTTACCTCAAAGATTCTTGTCATTACGGTTATAGCTGTCATTAGGGTTAGAGTAGTAAGCTTGGTTAGTCGATAATAACAACAGTGTGATTAGTCATTGAACGTTCGTCCAAGTAATCTGACTTCAAGATTCTTTCACTTAGGGTAAGAGTTGTGAGTTTGATAAGTCGTTTTGAAATATTGAAAGTAGTTTACCTCAAAGATTCTTGTCATTACGGTTATAGCTGTCATTAGGGTTAGAGTTGTAAGCTTGGTTAGTCGATAATAACAAGTGTGTGATTAGTCATTGAACGTTCATCCAAGTAATCCGACTTCAAGATTCTTTCACTTAGGGTAAGAGTTGTTAGTGATTTAGTACTGTTAATGTTCAGCTTTACAGTATTATTTGAAAGATTCCCATAGTGATAGATTCAGTAATGTTAATGTTCAGCTTTACAGTATTATTGGAAGATTCCCATAGTGATAGATTCAGTACTGTTAATGTTTAGCTTTGCAGTAATATTGAAAGATTCATTCAGTACTGTTATGTTCAACTTGGTTAGTCGATATAATAAAAAAATTAGTAGATTATATATTTACTTGTATCCAATTTCTATTCAACCAAGCATTTTAATTATAATATAATAATTAACTAAAAAAAATATATATAAAATTGGGCCTGGACTGGTGTGGCACTTGCCACAGTGGGCCTAGTACAGGTCCGCCCCTGCGACTAATAAAAAAACTGAGAAGAGATATGAAAGTTGGTCATAGCTTTGCAGTATTATTGAAAGATTCATTCAATACTGTTATGTTCAACTTGGTTAGTCGATATAATAAAAAAATTAGTAGATAATATATTTACTTGTATCCAATTTCTATTCAACCAAGCATTTTAGTTATAATATAATATTTAACTAAAAATTAAAATATATATATATATATATAATTGGGCCTGGACTGGTGTGACACTTGCCACAGTGGGCCTAGTACAGGTCCGCCCCTGCGACTAATAAAAAAAAACTGAGAAGAGATATGCAAGTTGGTCATAGCTTTGCAGTATTATTGAAAGATTCATTTAGTACTATTATGTTCAGCTTGGTTAGTCGATATAATAAAAAAATTAGTAGATAATATATTTATTTGTATCCAATTTCTATTCAACCAATCATTTTAATAATAATATAATATTTAACTAAAAATAAAATAATATATATATATATATATATAATTGGGTCTGGACTGGTGTGGCACTTGCCACAGTGGGCCTAGTACAGGTCTGCTCCTGCGACTAATAAAAAAAAACTGAGAAGAGATATGCAAGTTGGTCATAGCTTTGCAGTATTATTGAAAGATTCATTCAGTACTGTTATGTTCAGCTTGGTTAGTCGATATAATAAAAAAATTAGTAGATAATATATTTACTTGTTTCCAATTTCTATTCAACCAAACAATCTTTATAAAAAAACATACCATATAACTTGGTACTACCAAACAAGCATTTTATGATATTATTGCACTATTTTAAAGAAATTTATTTCCTTTGGTTTCACTTGGTTATAATTTTCCAATCCAAATACCATTTCAATCATTTCCATATCCAATCTCTCTGAACATACGCTACATAGGCTTTAACCTTCAATTTCTCCATACAACCTCTCCATACAACTGATTTCTAGATCCAACATCTCCATACCTCAACGGATGCTTCATCTCGTACACATCCTCAAAAATTACTCAGGGTAAGTTTTATTAACTTTATCTTTATCCTTGTTCAAATTTTTGTTGGTGTTCTACCTTGTTCAATTTTGAAGATGGTTTTCTACCTTCTTATTCAAATTTGATTTGCTTTGACTCTCATTTTGATTTTTGATTTTCGATTGGACCAATTGAATAAGTTTCAATATTAATTTTGATTTTCGATTTTGATTTGGTCTTCCACCTTCTTCTTCAAGTTTGATTACTTTTGAAATATGTTTTCCACCTTCTACCTTCGATTTGCCCCTTTTATTCAATTTACATTTTCACTTTTCCATTCAATTTTGAATTTTAATTTTAATTTATGGGAAAAAAATTGAGAATTGAAAAGGGCAACCAATTTGTTCTTGAGAATCGAAGTTGACATGGTGTATAATGTTGTTGAATGAATTTGAAATTGTAATGATATTTATTGTTGTTTGGATTGACTTTAAAATTGTTACAAATTATTTATAATTTAACTTGATGTTATTAGTTTGTAACAGGCAAAACTTGATTGTTTCAATGGCCTCATCAAGCAACACCAGAGATAGACTGAGCTGGATTAGATATGGGAACAAGATATGCTACTGTCACGATGTAGCAGTGATTAAAGTATCAATGACTCCGGAAAATCCAAACCAGTTGTTCTATCGTTGCAAGCACAAGCCAGACAAAAGATGTGCTTTTTTCCGGTGGTGTGAACCAATAGGATGCGAAACCGAAAGTACACAAATTGTTGAAAGTAAAATGATGGATCATGGTTATAACGGAGCAATTGTTGAAGATGAATTGGAGGTTGTGCTACTTGAACAAGCAATGAAGTTTGATGCTCTTAAGAAAGAATTTGAAGGTAAATTGGTTGAGATGAAAAAATTAATGGAGGTGGTCTAGTCGGAAAACAAAGAACTGATGGTTGAAGTGAAAATGAATCTGGAAAACGATATTGATGAAATGAAGAAGATATCCATTGAGGAGATGGTTGCTGTGAAAAGAAGTAACTTTGATGAGCTATCTTTAATGAGAGAAGAGCTGGGAAGGACAAAAAATTTAGTTTGGAAGCTGAAATTCATTGTGTATGTCATGATGTTCATGATGGGTTGACTTGGCTGGGTTAGAACCTGAGTGTGAGCTGAATCCATAAATGCTGGCAGAGTCTTTGCACACGGCCGTGCAAGTTTCACGCACGACCATGCGAATTCCCAGCAGGTAAACCAGTGTAACATAGTGTAATCACGCACGACCGTGCATAGCATATGCACGACCGTGTTAGTGCCCAGGGCTGAAATTTTAGTAATACTCGATCTAGTATTTAATTAAGGTTGTTAGTTAATCTAGTATTTCATTATGTCTAATCTACTCTAAGCAATGAATTATGTATTTCATTATGTCTAATCTAGTCTAAGGTTGATAGTATTTAAGGTATTTTTAGGTAATTAATTTATGATGTATTATTTTGGTTAACTATATTATATATTCATAAGCCTATGAACATGATGAGCATTTTAAAATTTGATTAATAATTGGAGCAGGAATGATGCAAGTGTGAAATTTAAAGTAACAATTGAATAATATGAGTAACTGTTATTACCTGCTGGATTAAAAATGAATGAGACAAAGACAACTGTTACTTTTCAGTGAATATAAGACAAAGGCAACTGACAAATGTACTTTTGGCTTAGTTTTTGGTCAAAGAAAAAGAAAAGTTGTTTCTCAAGTATAAAAAAAACTGCAACCTGACAAAGTGCTTTTGCTTTAACTATACTGTTGGAAGAGTTTTTAGCTAACAGCTCACCTTAGTTAATATTTTACATAATATGTTGGTTAGATATTAAATACTACCATTTAATTTATACACCAATGAAATGTAACACTACATATACCACCTAAATCCTCAGATAAAAAAATTGTTAGATGTTGATAAATTGAAATATATTCACAAGAATTTCATCCCATTGAAATCATGCATTCCAATTCGTTTTTTGTTGTTGTTGCTATGCTGAATTGGGTACAAATTTATGTTGAAGCTATTGCCTATGAAGAACAAAAGGAAGCATTGCATTGTTTTCATAGGAGTTGGACATCAACATTGAGTTCAAAGATATCAATGGAGGAAACATCTCAACGGAATTCTTCTACCTTAATTGAAAAAATGGTATGTAATTCATTATTTAAATAATTATTTTTTTAAATAAATGTTTAAATAGTTATTGTGTCTTATGTTTAAAACTTTGTGTTTAAATACCTATTTTTAATGGTTTGAGTAGAGTACCATGATTTATGTAAATATAGTTCACAAGTGAAGATCAAATGAACATAAAATAACATAATATATCGATTACATTAAGTAGATATTACAAGTGCTAAAATTCATAAAACAAACAAAACATTAAGATAGATAACAAGAATCAATAGAAACTACTACTCAGATATCTCACTTGTAACATACAAGTACAACGGATCTTCCGTGTTTGTCCTCCATCGAAACATGTCTTGAACATTAGAGTCGCTTTCAAGACTGTCAAACTTATAGCTTAATTTATGGTCGTTATGGGTTGTGTCCAAGAGTAGTATGGTGTTATAACAGAAATTTTCTTCACCTTACGGGTAGGTTCTTGATGTCTACTGAAATACTCGTTGAAATAGCCGGTTAGTTCCGATAGCATATCGACCGGTGTGAAGTACCAAGAGTCAAACTCTTTAGCAATATGCGCAAATTTGACGGTGCAACGTATTGCAACAGGCGGAGGTGGACTCATGGTGAGAACAAGAAATAATTTGTTTTAATTGTATTACATATATGAGAAGGAAAAATGTAGTGTTTTGAGAATCTGAGGGTATGTATTTATAGTGTAAGAAAATCTAATATTGTAGGTAAAATTATTAAAAAGAAAAGCATTGGATCAACTATTGGACCTATCATAGAGTGACACACATGATTAAATTACAATTTCAACTATTGGACCAATGAGAGTGAGACACAAGATTGAACCTAGTATACCTTTCATAGTATGGAAATCCGTGCAAAAGGACATAATATTTAAAATAAAAAACAAAAATTATTTGAATAGTTCACTGATGTAGTATTTTTGCATCAAACAAAATAAATATTTATAAATCGTCTCCTCAGGGACTAGTGCGATATCAATGACCGTTCGACACCAAATATCATTCTAAGTTCAAAGATAGTTTGGTTGTTTGTTTATAACTATGTTAACTAAATTGCAAAAGTAAAAGTTGAGAGTAATAAGGTGTTAAAACTTGTTAGGATTAGAGTTCCTTGACCAAGCATTGCATATAACCTCATGATCATATATGGATTCTAGCTTTCCTTTGATATTATCACGTATCCCTCAACAACATCGTTCGTGTCCAAACAATATCATGAGATCTCTTGTATCATTCAATCGTCGATGTCTCAAACTATTGAATGATCCAAGAGTCATTCTTATCAATAAATTGATGATTTCTCAATCTATTGCATAATAAGTAAGCATTAAGTTTGGATACAAAGAGATGATTATCAAAACATCTCTTCCATGTCAAGAATCTATGTTTTGATAGATGATTATTCTAGTTATAGATTTAAAAGCATTTTTCAATCACTTAGTAAATCAAACATAAAGATTAAAGTGCAAGAATAACATCAACATCAAATAAAATGCTAGAACCATATATTTATAGATAAAAATGATTACATGTTAACTTAGATCAAGTACCTCTAATCCCAACAATGGAGATTTAGCTACTCATTGTCATGGAAGCCTTGCAAGAATGGATTGAAGAAGAAGAATTCATTACAAAGTATGATGTCTCAATAACAAATGAAGAATCCACCTTCTAAACACTCTCACCCTATGAGTTCTCACCCTATTTCTCTCTCTCAAAATGATAAATTATCAACTTTTTGGGTAAAAACTCAGATCCCCACAATGAATGGCAAGTGGTCTATTTATAGAAAAACATCATCTGCATCAGCTCGCCTCACGAGTAGATTTGCTCGCCATGGCGAGTTGATGTTTCTTCACCATTAAGTCTCTGCCACGTCATCTCTGGGGGTTGAAACCGCCCTTGCTCGCCTCGCGAGTAGATTTGCTCGCCGTTGCGAGCAAAGCCATACTCCTGCTTTCAACCAGTCCCTTGCTACTCGCCACTGCGAATGGGATGCGAGCAATCCATGCTTCCTGTTCCAGCTTGCTCGCCACGGCGAGCTGATGTGCTCGCCACTGGGAGCACTTGTGTCATTCTGCCTCTTTTGCACTTTTCTTGGTTTTCTTCTTTTCTTAGTGTCTTGAAGTCAAATCCTGCACAATTTGGATAGAGTAAGATGAATATAGCGTAATAGGGCAATTATCATTCTTCTCTCGGCTTTTCCCTAATTAACTTGCAAAACAAGTAATAAAAGTGCCTTAAATATGAGATTGAAATACTACTTTCTAGCACTTATCATTCACCACAATTTATTTAGATAAGAAAACACTAATTTTTTTAAACACTAATTTTTACCCACAATTAGCAAGTTAATAGTACACTTTTTACATTACACACAATTTTTTTCCTTATCAAGCAAATATGAGACATGTTACTTTCCCCCAAATCACTCAAAAAACACTTTTCTTATATCATAAGTCCAATAAAAATATGACACACATGAGTTAGGTTTTTTAAATTTTTTTGGACCAATGAGAGAATGCCACGTTTTGGGTAGGGCATTGGAAAGTAAATTTTTTTTCCCAACCTATTAGTCTTGTACATGTGCTGATAAGCATTGTACCATTTCTAAATTCCAACTAAAAGACATAACACTTAACTTAGTTTCTCCAAGAAAAAAATTACACCTCAATGGAAGAACAAAATGATGCTCTCAACCCTCATCAGCTTCAACCTTCATCTCCATTACCGTAAGTTTATGTAATAGATGAAGTTCATATAAAAAATGAAATCTTTAAGGTTTTGGTTGATGATTTCATATATGGGTTTGAAAAATATCTGATTTTTTTTTATTTAAACTATTTTGTTTATGTTTATTGATGATGTACTAGATGAAGTTCATATAAAAAAACCAATCTTTAAGCTTTTGGTTGATTATTTCATATATGGAGTTGGAAAATATTTGATTTTTTTTATTTAAACCATTATGTTTATGTGTATTGTGTATTGGTGATGTAGTATATAAAGTTCATATAAAACTTGAACTCTTTAAGCTTTTGGTTGATGATTTCTTGTATGAATTTCTCTTAAAAAGTTCATCAACTTATTTTTATGTAGCCATGCAATGGAAGTGGAAGATGTCACGAGTGAATTTGTTGCAAAGAAGGAAATTATGGCAGTCATAAAGACTTGACTCTAGAAGCTGTCATCGAGGAAATTACATGCTTGAAACTCTTGGTGACTGAAATGATGAAGAAGCAGGATAGTCTACATGAGGTAAAACAACTTTTTTTATGTATGTTACTATTTTGTGAATGTTTCTGTATTATTAACGTATTTATGGTACAATAGGGACTAACCAATCAAATGCATCTATTGAGGAGGTCATTTTTTACGGTACAAACCTCTGTGGATATACTAGAAGTGTTGGCATATGAGAAGGTTAAAGATTCACCAAAAAGCTATGAAAAGAAAGCATCTAAGGATCCGCATGTGCTTACAGAACAAGAACACTTCGCTAAAGAACTGGCTGACATAGGTACGAGTAGTAAATCTGGCAATGTTGATGAATCATTTGGCAAATACATTCATAAAGGTTTTGTTCGTAACGGTTTTGCTGAGGGCGCATCTGCACATGAAGACTTTTTTGGTGGCCGCAGTAGCGTCTTTGGTGGAATGGAAACGGTGGATGATCACACTGTTGATGTCAATTGTTCGAAGAGGAAAGTTTCAACATCGGTTCGTAAAGCTTACGTACCGGACCATTGGTTGGAGGAAGATACCCCAGTGAAAGGCATGACGAGTGCAAAAGAAACGTTGCTCATCACTAGGAGTGACTTCACCAGACATTCACATTTTAGGCAAGCAGCACCAAACATAGTTCCAGCAGATAGTGGGGTAAACAAAAAACTGAAATTCCACACCCCGTCTCCGAATGGAACTCAAAGTCCTTCGACAAAATCAAGTTCCAAAGTTCACCAATCCGAGAAGAAAGTCAGTGTTAAATTAGACGAAGGTATTGCAAAAAGATATAGAAAGACGGGGAGGGGGGGGGGGGGGTTACACCGAAGGTAAAAAATCATACTCTTCAACTTATCATTATGATAACTAAGAATATGACATTTGTTTTGCATGCATATAACAATCAAGTATTGACTTCAATTCAGGGTAAGGAAACACATATGGGAGAAGGTGTCAAGTTTGTTGCTCGTGGAGCAGAAATGAGCTTTAGTCGTAGGAATGCAAGGGTATGCTTATATCTTTTCCAACAATCAGCTGATGCTAATTTGATGAACGAGACGCTTGTGTTGTCAATGGGTCTAACAGCTACAGGGGCTGAACTTCAATGCCTCATACCGCTTGCACGCATAACTGAAGTAGTAGGAACACGAAATAACTTAAATTTGACGTTAACTAATTTTGATGATATTAACTAGAGTTATATATTGCAAGGTAATTGCATTGGTTGCTGCAAGGATAACAGCTATGCACAATGATAGGAAGTCTGTATGGGTCTTACCTCCTTCATTTGCGGTTTACCTCTTAATTCTCTAGTTAAATGTTCAATTTTTGATAAGTTATTTAAAAACACATGAATTAATATAACAATTAATATGATTTTGTTTACAAACTAGTTGGATATGGACGAAGGATTGACCTTGGCAGAAATCAGAGCAAAGTACCGTCCAGATTGGATGCCACCGTACCCAAACTTGAAGTTTGTAAGTATACATATCAATCAGTTTAATTGTAAATAAATATAATGTGCACAACGTCATAAATTTGTAAGGATACCCATTCTAATACTAAAACCATTGCATCATATTGTATTACAGATCTATATTCCGTTGAGGGCAAAAGGTCACTGGTATCTCATGTTATTACATGTTGATTCCGGAATGTCATATCATCTTGACACAAATTGTCCTGCTGGATTTGATATAGCAAGAGCTAGCAAAATACGAGCCATGGTGATTTTATATATAAATAAGATTTAATATATATAGATACTTGCTATTAGTTCTAGAACAATGACATTAAAGTCCTTTTTATTATAGGGATGTTTGCTTATTCGCTTTGTAGATGATGATGACTACTTGAATGTCTTTCCCAACAACCAAATTGAGTTCCATAAGTACCAAATTGTCAGGCCTAATGGAATACCAAATCTTGGCAGCAGGTATGATTGTGTATTTTCCATACCCATTTATGCATATTCGATTGTGTTGTTGTTATATGATATAAAACTAGTTGTTATCAATACAGTGACGATTCTGGAGCATGGCTTTTGCATTGGCTAAGTATGGAGCACTTCTTCAACCCAAAATCTTTTTATAGAACGGTTAGTTTCCTAAAACCTATAATTTATTCTTTGGTATGTTTTAAGTTTCTCTAAAGTATTGATTTTTTTGAATGTAGCTGAATGAGAAAGAGGTGCGATTGAAGAATGCGGCGAACTTATTGATTGGTGATCAAAATGTCTTTACACACGACCGTGCCAAAAACCCACACGGTCGTGTGTATTATGCAGTTCAAATCAAACAATAATTTGACTTGACTTCTAGTAACATTGCACACGACCGTGCAAATAACATACACGGCCGTGTGTAAGCTCCAGTTTTTTAAACGTGAGTTTGGTGATTATTGAGCACGACCGTGCGCCAAATCCACACGGCCATGTGTAACTTTAAAACTTAAAATAAATGCTTTAACCCACCCATTTTCCATCAGTTACATCTTCTTTTCTCTCAACTTCTCTCAACCTTTCAAATTCTCTTAAACTTCTCTTAAACTTCTCTCAACTTCTCTCAACCTCTCTTAAACTTCTCTCAACTTCTTTCAACCCCCGAAACATCTCTAGCTATCCAAATATTCATCAAAATCACCCAAATCTCTACATTTAAAAACAAATCTCAGTCACCGGTGTATTTTCTCTCTACATCAATCTAGGTGAGTGTTTTTTTGGTCTCACTCAATCAATTTACAAACCCTAATATCAAAATAAAGTGGTATTTCATGTTATTGAATCTAAAGTGATGTTTTTTGATTTGGGTATGAATTGGAAGTTTCCCAAAATCAAAATTTCTTTGTTGGATATGATTTCTTGTTTTAATTTTTGATTTGGGTATGAATTTGATTAATTGATTTGGGTATGAATTGGAACTTTCCCTTAACAGAAATGATAGTGGGTATGAATTGCATTTGGAGCTTTCGTATGACATAATTTGTTGGATATGATTTGTTTATATGATGACCTAATTGATCATTAAAAATGTTTGTGTCAGCATTCATGTGAGTGGCATTTTAGATTGATTCATAACTGGTTTTTTTGTTTGTGACAGGAACACAATTGTTGAAAAATGTCATCCAAGAGAAAGGTTGTTGATGATGTTGGCAGTTCCTCTGACAAGAAGAAAAAGGGTAAAACTAATGACCTTGGGCTAATCCTTAACATCACATCTGAAAGGTCGAGGTACAACAACCATGTCTTCAGAGAAATAGCGGTGAGCAGGTATCCCGATGAATTAACTTTAGAAAATTAGGTATAAAGGATAATGTTATGACACTACTTCATAACATAGGCTAGACTCAATTTCTTGGAACCGTGTACCATACCTACAAAAGGGAAACAATTGAGTTTTTGAGTACCATTTGTTTTACCAAGGATAAAGATAATTACACTAACCCGAACCACCAAGTTTCATTTAGTTTGGAAAACAAATAGTTTAACATGTCCCTCACTGAATTCTGTGACAAAATGGGGTTCGCAAGCACGGGGCTCATTCATACATCTCTTAACAATGATACTAAGCCTGAAGATTATGACCCACAGGAGTTTTGGGCACAAATATCTGGGCGGGACCATTACGAGTCTAAATCTGCCAAAGCTTCAATGATACATAACCTTGTTTTCCGCTACGTGCATAGAGTTATGGCCTGCACCATGTTCGGTAGGCCGAAAACGGGAACAGTGAGGACCGATGAACTATTCCTTTTATGGGCTATGGTTAACAAACGTCATGTAAACACTGGATACTACCTTTTAAGCCATTTAGCTTTTGTTGGTTGTCAAGCCAAAGGTACGAAGATAGCGGTGGGGGGAGTGATTAATTTCATTGCTGAGAAGATTTTAATGGATCTTACAGTTAGTGAAAGTTACATTCTAGGGACCTATGTAATTGATATTGATTATTTGAAAAATATTCATATGATTAAGGATATAGAAGGGTCCCCAATGAATTTTCAGTTGATGATATTCGACGAAGATTCAATTGTATTGTCGGATCCATCTAGAACTGACACCACAAAGTGGGACAATTGGCTTTATCATGATGTAGGTTTACAGGTACGTCAACAACATCATGCGCAAGGTGTACATGAAGTGCAGCATGCGCAAGATGAACCTCAAGTACAACATGAAGACATGGAGCATGACCATGATGACCAACAACCACCCGACGGAATGCAAGATGACACAGATTGGCGTGGAAGGATGGAGGCTAAGATGGACAAGATCGATAATGAGGTTGTACTGAAAAGACAAATGCTTGTTGCAATGATGCAACACTTCAATATCCAAGCTCCTCCATCCGATTCAGTTTAATGGTGTTACACCACTTGGACGGACGACATGTTAATGCTTTGTTTTTTTTCCATTTTGAAAATGCTCTTTTCAGACTTGCTTGGAATATGTTTTGAACAATGTATCCAACTTTAACTTTGTTGTAATTGGTTTAGCTCTAAACTTGTTCGATAAACTTCTTCTAAGTTTGTTCCATCTTTTATATGAATTTGTTTTTGGTTTGTTCAAGAAACGTATCCAATATTGTATGATGAATGACATGAAGAAATATATTTAATATCTTGCATCACTTTTTAAATCATAATTATGTCCTACATCTTGCATAATGTAAGTGGACATATTAAAAATACCAGGGAAAAATACTTGTGATTGAAATTAAAAAAGAATAATATGTTGCCATATACATTGCACACGACCGTGCTTAAAATGCACACGACCGTGTGTTAATCCAGGTTTAAACAAGGTCATGATTCTAGTATCTTTCCACACGACCGTGTCACGCATACACACGGTCGTGCGTATGCCAATGCCGTGAAATACATGTAGAAAACAGAGTGTAGGCACACGACCGTGTCAATATTCCACTCGGTCGTGCAATTGCAACAGCTAAAATATTAAAAAACTACGTTTTACCCCAACCATTAAATCCTTATCATTACCACCCTCATTCTCATAAAACACATAAAACCCTATTTCTTCCATACTTTCCTAACTCACCAAATCTTCATCATAACCACCCAAATCTTTGAAAATAAACCACCAAATCAAACCAACATAAAACAAATCTCTCTATCATCTCTCTACAGATTCAACATTGCCACTAATCTCTCTACAAATTTCTCTACAAACCCAATCTCTCTACAGATCCAACAATTTCACTAGCCTATCTACAAACCCAATCTTTGAAAGTGTAAGTATGATTCTTCATCTTTGTGTTTGTTTGTGAATTTGGGTTTTTTTTTGGTATGAAAATGCATGAGGGAGTGATATATCTTTATTAGTAATGTGTGATTTTACTCCTAATTAAAATTGTAAGTGTGTCCATGAATATGTATATGAATTTGGTTTTTTTTTTATTTGGGTATGAATTTTGTTTTTTTTTTTTTGTTTTTTTATTATAAGGAAATGTTAAATACTACTATTTGTTTTTTTAATTTGGTTATGTGGTAGTGGTTTCTATAACTGCTATAATGTAAAATTAGATGTCAATGGAACTGTTAACATTCATTTGGCACACAACTCTTTACATTTTAAGCATTTCAAATTTGTATAGAATATGATTCAAGATGTAGCCTTACGGACCCCGTAACACGTTTTGTTTGTTGTCAACAGAAACAGATTATTCGAAAAATGGCTTCTACCAGTGGCAGTGGCAGTTCTCATGGTGTTCAGAAAATGGGTAGACCTAATGAGAGGGGTATTATTCTCAACTACACATCTGAAAAGACCAGATACAAAACGCTTTTGAAGAGAGGTATTTGGCTGAATAGGTATCCCGATACACATGCTTTAGAGGCATTAGGTAGCAAAGACAATGTTTTGTCACTAATTGGTAACATAGGCTGGAATGAGTTTGTAGGAGAACCACACTTCACATTCGAAACCTTGACACTTGAATTTATGAGTACAATATGTTTTGTTCACGACAAAGATAATGTCGGAAACCCACCAAGCACTGTTACATTTAGTTTGGGTAACGTAGAGTATACCATGTTGCTTTCTCGATTCAACAAAAAAAATGGGTTTCGCACACAGGGGGGTCAAGTATGTCTCTCGAAACCATGATACTAGGCCTCAGAATTATAACCAACAGGAGTTTTGGTCACAAATATCTGGGCGGGACCATTATGACTATAGAACTGCCAAGGCTAGTATGATTCATAACCCAGTTTTCCGCTACTTACATAGACTTATGGCCTGCACCATTTTCGGTAGGCCGGAAACGGCAACGGTGAGGACTGATGTGCTTTTCATCTTAAGGGCAATGATTAACAAGTGTCTTGTAAACACTGGGTACTACCTGTTAAGCCATTTGGCTTCTGTGGCTGCGGCAAAGAAAGGTAAGATTGTGGTGGGGGGGGGGGGGGTGGTTGATTAGTTTCATTGCTTGGAAGATGGGAGGGCAAAGAGCAACTCAAGAAATTGGCATTGAAAGGAATTATACCATTGATCTTGAGTTTTGTAAATCTATTCATATGATTCATGCAATAGAAGGGTCGACGTCGAATTTCCAATACTTGATATTCGGTGAAGATTCAATTGTATTGCCAGATCCTATCAGAATTGACACCGCAAATGTACAAAATTGGCTTTATAATGTTGCAGCACCACAGGTTCCTCAAGATGAAGAAATGAATGATAACCAGGAGGAACAACAACCTATGGAAGGAATGCAGGATGACAATGATTGGCGTCGAAGGATGGAGAAGAAGGTTGACAGGTCGAATGAGGAGCTTGTACTCGTCAGGCAAATGCTTGAAGCAACAATGCAACACCTCAACATCCAATATCCTCCAACCGGTCAACAATAATCATGTTAAACCTACTTTACTTTAATGTGTTCTTTTCATTTCATTTTGAAAGTGCTCTTTTAAGAGCATTTTAACTTGTTTGCCACGAATGTGTTGTAATTAATTTAGCTCTAAACTTGTTTGCAAGGAATATGTGATGCACTTTATCCTAAAATCTTGTTTTATGTGCACTTGTTCATACGAAAATGGTTGAATATAGACATAAGGAAATCTCAGACTGTCACACACGACCGTCTCAAAACCACACACGGTCGTGTGCCTTAAATTTAAGCACTGGACACTGACACGGTTGTGCGTAGGCTAGATACGGTCATGCGTGGTTACACTATTTTACATTGTGTTTGACATAACACTATCAGACTGTGACACAAGGTCGTGCGCACCTGCCATTACATATTCAAAGAAAAAATAGTGAGTTTACACATAAACGTTCAAATACAAAACCTTTTTTTACGTTCCATATATACCGACATAAAAGAAGACAGCTTGGCAAACACAAATCTCGCATAATACTGACATCAAAGTAATCGTAAAACAAATACTTAATTCAAATTGTTAAGTTTTGGTCGTAGCACATACCAAGAGCCACATACAAATACTCATTAAGTTCAAGATAACTACTTTTGAGTTTCAATGAAGTCAAACAAGAACACACACAACAACATAATATTAAATTTAATACAAAGTCTAAACCTTAAGTCTCAGCAGACACAAACCCACACAAACGGTTTTAAAAAACTACATAAAACAATCAAATTCTTCGATGTACGAACATCTCCACTTCAACAACATACTTCAAACTTCAGTCTCGTCCATCACTTATCAATTTTAATTCAAGTCCTCCTACATTGTCAAGAAAATATTAAATTAGTTTAAAATATGGATAATAATATGGACATTTCAAATTTATATAATAACAGCTTCATGCATACCATAGGAACGTTCCAATCCTCATAATCATCATCAAATTCTTGTTCATGATTGGAATTTGAATAATGTGTTTCTGAAGGTATAGTTGCTTCTTCACGGGACCGACATGACACGCGGTTGTGACCCTTTCCTCCACATATTCCACATTTAGGCGTGTTTTGTTTTTTGGTCGCATTTGCATTTCGAGATGAATAACCGGCTGCTGCTCCTCCTCTTTTCCTTAGCCGTTGCGGATTACCTAAACTTGTTCCTGTCTCTGGACCCAACACAGACATGTCATCAACTTCACCCCTATTAAATGATTACCATGTTTCGGTGTGTTTTTCAACCATATCCATGGTTTTGTGTATATATTCTGGATTCCCACACTTTAACATAGCATTTGCCATCCTCTTACAACGCTCTACAAACATAACATAAGTAGTTACAAAAGCAGGATCCCGGTGACTTGAACTATTGGCATTTTGGTCATTGATTAAATGCTTAGCACGTTTGGTCCATCGTTCCATCACAACAGATTCCGGAAATTTTCTTATGTTCATATACATTAAAACAACTACCACATATTCACAAGGTATACCAAATGTCTCCAATTTCTTGCAAGAGCATTCAAATTTTAATCGTTCTTGGCAATATGAAACAGTGCAATGAATGTTATCTCTAGGGTATTTGAAAACATTATAAGTGTAAATGGAACCACTGCACAAAGTTTCTTTGATTTTACACCTACAAGATCTCTCCAATACGGGCCTAAAAAGCTTGAAAACCGACCTTGTATAAATTTTTGTAGCTGACTTTTCTAAACTTTTATGTTGAGTTTGCAATACGGTTTCACCAAAGGAAGATGCAAAATCCAACTCAATTTCTCTGTATCTAACGTAATTCAGCCACCGGACAAAATGATTTAAAAAATCCACCAAATTTGACAAGACACTAACATATTTTCCAAATTCAGAATGAAGACCTTCACACCTTGAGGTTGTTCTAAAACCAGAATAGAATGTACCACGAATGTGGGCAGTTGACCATTGTTTCAGCTTCTCATACAACTCATGAATCCAATTATTATTTTCCAACTCAAATTCAGCAACCAAATTCTCCCACCTAAATTCAAACTCTTCAATATCAAAATCACCAAACATACATCGTTTAAACTTTAGGACAAATTTTGGATTTTTTATATTGCTTGATGCATTTCTTGCCAAGTGCCAGGAACACAAACGATGATGGGCATGTGGAAATACGCTTCTAATAGCATTTCTCATGGATAAATCTCCGTCAGTTATAACCGACACAGGTGCCTTTCCGTCCATTGCCTCAACAAATTGTTGCAAGAGCCACACGTATGTTTCCTCAGTTTCATCACCAACAATTGTACTGCCAAATATTACACTTTCATTGTGATGATTTACTCCGGAAAAAATAACTAACGGTGTGTTATATTTAATTTTTCGATAAGTAGCATCAAATGCCAAAACATCTTCAAACACTGAGTAGTCCATACGGCTAACCCCATCACACCAAAATAAATGTTTGAGTCTTCCATCCTCATAAACAGTGTGCCTCCAATATAACATATCGTTCGTACTAGACAATCCCTTCAGAAATTCAACTGCTTCATCTGCATCTGAAGTCTTCATCATAGCTTAATTCCTTGAAATTAATTTTCTCAAAGTCAGTCGTGCAATTAACCGCAAATTCATCATCAAAATTGCACCGATCATAATTGGACGTGTCTTCAATATCATCATCCGAGGAACTTACAACACTCTCCGAACAAGACCTACTGCCCGAGTCTTGTACAATATAACATGTAAAATCACTTATTCTAAGCAAAACCTTGGACCGTACGCTTCTCCCTAATAAATACAACTTCCAAAATTATTTACGCAATTATGTTATGGCTTTAACGTACCTCTGAACATTCCCCAGTTATGTTGCTCGAATTTGAAGCTTCAAATATTTCAAAAATTTCACCAATATCCATTTTGCTGGTCATAATACATACATAGATTGAGTTAGACACAATCACTTGGATAACCAAACATGCCAGGAAAACAAAAAGTTGAGTGGAGTGGTTTTACTTTCTTTCAATTTGCTTTAAACTTTCAATACATGTCAACCAATTTATAGCAAACTAACTTGCAGGAACCAAACACATATGGAATTACATAACACATATAGTACAAACAAAACTCAATCACTGCTAGAAATTATCGCACGACCGTGTCAAGCAATAGCACGACCGTGCGCATTAACTTTGTTGTTAATTCTTCAAAATTACAATTCGATCTAACACGACCGTGGCAAATTTACGCACGGTCGTGCGTCTTTCCAGAACAACAATTTCCACCACATCTACGACTATGGGTATATTGGGTTGTATTATAAGGTATACAAACAACAAACAGATTCTTCAGCAACCATATATCTTTATAAATCATTTAGTATGAGAAAGGGAGTCTTGTACATACCTTTAAGTTTAAAGACTTCAGAAATCAACAATGAAAATTTATGAACCAAGATCTAGAAACTAAACTAAGTTGCTATCTCCAAACTTGAATGTAAACTGAAATCAAATTGAACAATCTTGTTTTAGAAGATGAAATTTAAGTTAAAGGGTTGATTTTGAGTAACAATTTCAAAAAATCTGAAGAATGGTGGTGGGAGATGAAGATGGCTGTGATACTCAAATGAAGGAAGAGGGAAACAATAAATGGATTATTTAATAAAAAAAAAGTGAATTACTACTCTGCATTTTCGGTTTTGGGGGGTGTATACAGTAAAAACAATAAATGAAATATTTTTTATTATTATATGTTCACTTTTATCAGGACAGCAGGTATCAAACCCCACCACAACCTACAACTGCCTGTTTTTTTATAACTTGTGTATAGTGCAAAAATATTAGCTTTGTGTAGGCTAAATGCCACCTAAAGCGAGATATGCCAAGACTTATTGATCCAATTGTGAAAAACAAACTTGTGTATAATGCAAGGCTATCTTATTAAAAATTAAATCAATAATGTGACTTTGGAATGTTTTACCACTTGTTTGAAAACTGTAATTAGCACATACGAGGAAGTGACTTTAGTATTATGAATTAAATTTTTATTTTGATCATACAAACTTGCTACTGTCTACAAAATATGACAAGCATAATTAGGGTCAGTAATTGGTATAACCATTTAGTGAGACATTAAACCTTGGACTCATTTTGAATACAACCTCGTCATCAAACTCTCTAGCGCTAAAGATTACCTAATGTCTTGCCAATTAGCTAGATAGGCTTATTTTGCAACTCTGTTTCACTTAACTATGGTGTATTGAAGCAACAAAATCAGTGCGAAAAATATCAACAAAATGTTTAATTCTTCTGTTATAATGCTCATGAAAAAATTCAAATGATTTATTTTAACATGGTTAATTTTACAATTGATACTGATTAGTAGGCTGATAAAGTGAGAGAAGAAGTGAATTTATGGGCTGAAAAGGAGACAAAAGGGCTTATTAAGGACCTTCTTCCACATGGCTCAGTTCACAGCTTAACGAGTCTAATCTTTGCAAATGCTCTATACTTCAAAGCAGTTTAGAAACGACCGTTTGATACTTCAAAAACGAAGGACTATGATTTTGACCTTCTTAATGGTAACTAAATCAAGGTTCCCTTTATGACCAGCAAGAATGATCAGTTTATCAAATCTTTTGGTGGTTTTAAAGTCCTTGGTCTTCCTTATAAACAAGGCAAAGATGGGCGTGCATTCTCTATTTACATTTCTCTTCCTGACGAAAAAGATGGATTGTCAGTTTTGATTGATAAAATAGCTTCTGATTATGATTTTTTTGAAACAGAAACTTCCTCGTGAAGAAGTCAAAGTAGACAAGTTCAGGATTCCAAGATTCAATATTGTCATACCCCAAATTTTGACCAATTTAAATTTTTTTATCTTCGTACGTTGTTCGTTTTTTTAGCTTTTCATTCGCGCTCTAATTCCCGTGATATCTTGTTTTTATGCGTATTGTGATCGCATTTTCTTTTTTACGTCGCTTATTTTTTAATGTCACTCGTGTATTAATTTCGTATTTTTATCCGTATTTTATTTAGCGTAAAGTTTACGTTTTTAAAACTCATTTTGTTCACGTCGTTGATTTACTATTTTATTTAGCGTTAAAAAAGCCGCGTATTTCGTTCGTCTCAGACGAAATTTCGGCAGAGAGGTATTTTAAAATACCTCATTTTTTTGGTTCCGACGGGACATTTTTTTTTCTTTTATTAATTAATTTTCGTTTTCCATTTATGTATTTATTTAATTATTTCTTTTTTTATTTTATTTAGTTGTTGTTATTTAGTTATTTATCTGTTTTATTATTTTAAAGTCATTCAGTCCACTTGTCAGTTTGTCATTGGTCCTGGTCCAACTTTTCCTCCAAGTCTCAGCAAGGGTATTTTCGTCCATTCCGTGTATCAGATACTTAAGATTTGTCAGAATCAATCAGAGGCAGACACACATTTCTACACAAACACTACCCAAAATTCAACAGCCACAATCAAAGATCAAAAACCCCAATTTCTAAGAACATTCATCAAGAACACTCATCAAGGAAAATTTCCAGAACCATTATTCAAACAAAAATCATCAAAAACACTACAATTTTCTTTTTTTTTTAAAACTACCAGTAACATCACCATCATCCTTTCATGAATCCATAGATTCAAACACCACCAAATCCATACAAACACCATCAAATCCGTACAACAACACATCCAGTAACAACAAATCCGAATCAACCAAATCCAAGAACATGAAGGCCGAAACAAGGACCATTTCGAAACAAAAACGCAAGGAACAGTTGGAAAGAAGAAGAAGGAAAAATCGAACCGAAAAAGAAAAATACAAAACCGAAACGAAAACGCAAAGAAAAGGAAAGGCAAACACAGAAGAACGCGGAAAAGAAGTAGATATAAGGTAGTTGTTGTTTTTTTTTTTTATTCTTTGTGATGAACTTTGAATCCTAGATCTAGGATGTGTTATTGGTTTTTTGTGAAAACTAAGTAGATTTTTGAGTAGAGGATGGAAAAAGGTTTTGAATGATGTAAAAAAAATTGAAAAAAGAAGGGGAATGGCATTTTCCGGCGGCGGCGCCACCACCCTAGGGTGGCCGGCCACCGCGCCGGAGCGAGCTATGCTCGCCGGAGAAGATGAAGATTCATCTTCTCCAGCCACCCTTCATGAGTTTTCCGGCCAAACTTTTAGAGAGAAGGGAGAGGAGTTTTGTGTTTTAGAGAGAGAAGTGGAAGAGAAAAATGAAGGAAAAGAACATGAGATTTTTATTTATACTCCCCCATTCAAACCGGTTCGGGTCAAACCGAACCGGTTACCCATCCCCTTAAACCGACCCGCGTTTCCTTTGACCCAGTTTGTTGCTTCTGTGCTGTTCATACCCCCTGTTTTGTCATCTGCACCCCCTTCCTGCATGTTTTTGTAGTAACTTTGTTATAACTTCATGCATTTTTTTTTTTACTTCATATGATATTTGAACTATGTTCCATGCATTTTTAATTAGTGTTTTAATCTTCACATCATGCATTTTTTTTATTATTAGTTCATTTAATAGCTAAATTTCTATCTCATGTAGTTTTAGTTTATTTAGGCATAAAAAAAATCTTTTCATGCATTTTTGTTTCTTTTAATCTTGCTTACCTAGCATTTGTGTTTATTTCAATGTGTTTGCATTTTATTGATTTGTTATTTTAATTGCTTTCTTAGTGGGTATAATATGTTTCATAGAATTATTGCATGCTTATTTATTTTTTCGTCATTTATTTTATTTTTGTTTTAGTTTGTAATTAGGGAAATGATGTAATTTATTTTTGCGCATTTTTTTTTTCTTTTGACACCATAGAATGTATTTAGGGTATGTAATATGTAACCGACACACGCACTGACACGCGCACCGACACTCCACTTTATTTATCGCTTTACGCTTATTTATTTTTCCGCCGTTACGCGAGTTCACCGTTAGATTAGAAAAATATTTTCATCGAAAAAATCAAAAAAATCAAAAAGTCAAAAATTCAAAACTTTAAAGTAAACCTTGGTTTGTAATCCAAGTGTCTTTCTTTTTATTTTCCTTAATCAAATGTTAATCAATTTAATATCCACATTAGACATGGATTTCGTGCAATTAAAATTAACCAACTTCATCGTATTTTCTTCTCATGCCTTGAGGCCTCTCATCTTTTCTTAAAATCTTTTTTTCAAAAATGTTAAAATCAATTCAACCCATCAAAAAGTTCTTTAGCCGAACTACTTGATTTTGATCCCGCTTTATTTGGGTAAGTAGGCAAAGGGCTTTGGCCCTTCCAAATCAATAAAAATAACCAAAAACATGCTTCATCTTCCTCCTTTCTTTCACTTAAACTCTTAAATATTTTTTTAATAAGTAAAATTAATTTAGCGCAAGATTAAGAATAGGTAGAAGGTTCCTATGGGATACCATAGTCGGTTCGGGTGCCTAACACCTTCCCCAATCGAAACCAACCCCCGGATCCAAGGTCTTATAAGGGTTTTTACTCACTTTTTCCCTTCCCGCGAATAAAAGTTGAGAGTTCAATGATTAAAGGTTTAAATCCGATCAATGATTTTGATACCCGAAAATCGAGAGCACAGAAATGGCGACTTCACTGGGGACCTTTTAGAGGGTTAAGCCTAACTTATCTTTTTTTACTTTTGCGCTTTATTATTGCTTATACCTTTGTAAATATGTGCCTAATTGTTTATTTTCTTACGTGAGTGGCAAGATAAGTCCTACACCCGGGCTTGAGTGAAATATAAGATAGGACGGAGTACAATTATAGTGCCATGCCGGGAGCGGTCCCGTGTTATGTGTGCATGTAATATAACTCCACTCGACGTAGGCCTCTCGGAAGTAATATAACGTCGCCATGAGCAATCGTGATTGGTACTATTATTTTCGAAGTCCGCCAAACGTCGAGAACCTTTAGATCACCCTTAACCCATCTTGGCCTTTTTAGGACGTAGCGCGGTGGCTAACCAAGAACAGTCTTGACTTAGTCGATACGCGATGCTACACTCAAACTAGACTACCTTGTGAATATTATTGGACTATGAACAGTCCTTTACACCGATAATATTCAAAAGGGGGTTGGAATTTGAGAACTTTGGTAGAACCCGTGATACAGGTATATGTGAAACCATAGTCCTTACCAAATGGCGTTGTTACCCTCAGCTTCTACATTGTGGACTTAACCTCACCATGTTTTCTATGTTCTTTAGCATAATCATGCATACATGCATTCATTTATAAACCTTTTTCATCAAAAATCGAAGGATCTAGACAAGTCGTCTTGTAAACATCAAAGGTATGGACCTTGTAAGAAGGAACACCGAGAAATATAACTTCAAAAATCTTAACTAAGCATTTGTTTTTATTAAGAACTTCTCCTTTGGTTACACTCTTACCTTTTGAAAAGGAACCAATTGCAATATCTTTATGAATTTTCAACTGAAACCATGTTCCTCTACGATGTTTACCATTCACTTTGACAAATCCTTCGATAACAAAAATTGTATATTTTTGCATAAGCATATCATGCATCATTTGGCATTCATAGTTTCTGGTCCGTGTCTCACACTGTGTCTTCTCCAAAAAGGTCAATCCATCAGTCTACTCGCATCTACAACACTCGGGCAAATCAGAATGGATCACTTTGAACAAGAGAACCACAAGCTTCGTGAAGAGGTGACAACCCTCCGGGTCGAAAATGAGATTTTGAGGAATTTAGTATCTTTGATGACGGTTGCACAAAGTCACCCATTATCTCTTCCTATTGCTAACACTCAAGCTCAGCCGGTTGCTTCCACTACCCCGATGTCAACGGTGTTCGCTAGTACTCCTCAAAATGCTATGCTGGAAGGTTATCTCTGGAGCACACCTTTAAGTTCTGATGAAGTATTCCGTCCTGTTGTCTCTGAGGTTCAAGCTCCTTTTGTGCAACACACAACGCCTATCCCTCAACCGGGCCCTTTGTTCCCTCAAGCTGCTATGACCTACTCATCTCCTTTGGTCAACACTGTTAAGCAAAACCACGAACCCATCCATCACTCAGAAGGTGTGGCCGCATATGACCGGATAGATGAACTGGAAGGAAAGTTTGATAAAATACAACTAGAACTGAAAGCTTTCCGTGGGACAGAACTATTTGGCCAGGATGCTTATGACCTTTGCTTGATTCCCAATGTCGTGATACCACCCAAATTTAAGGTCCCCGATTTTGAGAAGTACAAAGGGAATACTTGCCCTAAGGATCATCTGGTGATGTATGCGAGAAAGATGTCTGCTCATATCAAGGATGATGAACTCCTTATCCATTGTTTCCAAGAGAGTTTGACTGGTGCCGCACTGATATGGTACATGGGTCTGAACAAGGTTGATATCAAAACTTTTAATGATTTGTGCGAGGCTTTCGTCCAACGATACAACTACAACTTGAACTCGGCCCCAAAAAGAGGTGAATTACAAGCCATGACCCAAGATGATAATGAGTCCTTCAAAGCTTATGCCCAACGTTGGAGAGATTTCGCCGCACAAGTCCGTCCATCTCTGGAAGAGGAAGAGTTGCCCGAGATTTTCCTTGATACTCTGGATCAATTCTATTATGAGCGTATGTTGACAAGTGCATCCGGCAGCTTCGCAGAGATGATAACTGTGGGTATGCGCATTGAAGAACTGGTCCGAAAAGGACGTTTGGTCAAAGGAAGTGTTCCCACTGATGGATCAGAGGACGAAGACCAGGAAGCGAGTATGGTGGAAAGTCAACCTCAGCAACAATATTTGACATATCACCCTGTGGCCTCTATTATGCCAATCACAAACGTTGTTCCAAATCTAGTGTGTCAACCCCAGTTTCAACAACAGGCTCCAAGAACACAGATTGATCATATTCCTATGAAATATGCAGATTTGTTTCCAATATTGCTTGAAAGGAATTTGGTTTACACCAAGGCACCTCTTCCGTTGCCAGCAAAATTGCCAGCCCGGTATAGACCCGATCGCTTTTGTGCCTTCCATCAAGGGGCACCAGGTCACGATATTGAAGACTGTTTTGCTTTGAAGAAGATAGTTCAGAAGCTGGTCCAAAAGAACCTCTGGTCATTCTAAAATTTGAACTCTGACATGCAAGTTAACCTACTACTGGATCATGATATTTGTTGACATGTGGAATGTTTAGCTGCACTTGGATCGTTGTTGATGTCTCTTTCTACTACTCATTTGTTCAATTAATATGTTTGTTTGTTGTTTTATGTTTTTCAAAAAAAAAAATCCTTTCGTCCCACCCGAGGCGAAAGTGAATTTGTTTAGGGCTTTTTGCTTTATGTATTTTCATCATTAATTAAAAAAGTCGCTTTGATCCCGACTTTGTTTTATTTTGTGCTTTTTCTGGAAAAATGGTAATATAAAAAACCAAAAAATTTCTTTAATCATATCTGCATAATCATAACTTTCCATTATTTGTCAAAATCAATAATCAAAGCATGCATTAATAAACCCGTTGAACACTTCAACCCTGTACTCTCTCTCAACTTTGAGTTCCCTGTGTCCGAAATGGAAGAAAAGGAGGACAAATTCCTAATAAGAACTCTTGCCTACTGGGGCATCTCAGCCATTGAAGCTACAAAGAAATATCAAAATGGATTGTCCAGAAGTTGGCATTCAATTACAAAAGTTGGCAATGAGATGTTAACATTTGCCTTGTATAAGAATTGTACTCCAATACACACTTCAACAGGGGCAAGCCCTCCCACCATCCCTCAGTATACAACATGAAGCTCAGAGTCTCGTCGATGGAAGTTCTGATGAAGGTTAAGCTTGTTTGCACTTAAATGCATTATGGTCTTATGTCATAGACAGTTATATCAAAAGGACGAAGCAAGTTTCGACAAAGAAGGATCGTCCCCATGAATGTCAAAAAAAGTGGCTTTGTGCTTAAACGTATGTTATCTGATTTTAACCAGACTCCAGGGGAAAAAGAATGCCTAATTGTAAAGAATGGTGATAAATTTGTATTGTCCTGTGAATACCGATGCAGTCAAGAAATACTTTGTTAAAATAAAAAGCTCGATAAGTCGCAAACCTGAAAAGGCGGCTTAGGCAAAAAAGAGCGTCTCGGTGGACTGAAAACCCGAAAGGGCGGTCCACGCAAAAGTTAGAGACATATAAAAAAAGAGAATGATGAAAAAATGAAAAATGTTTATCCTGATAGGTTGAAACCCGCAATGACGATCTATGAAAAAGTTAAGGATTATGACAGAGTAACTGCATCTGGTTGGATATGATTCACTTGGGGCGTTTCAGCTGTCAAAAGACCTTCGCCTTGTGGCAAAGCGACTGCGTCAAATCAGCTATAATTCACTTGGGGCATCCTAACTGTCAGAAGACCTTCGATATGGAGCGTCCACAAATCAAGTACTTGGAACAGTGGAATTCAAAGTTGTTAGGGAGAACAGTGGTTATTGTGTTCAATGTACCTTTCCCATATAATTACCATTTTCCAAAATTTCCAAAATCTGTGGAGCCACGCTTTTGGCGGGCCACCACTCCATATACATTAATTTGAGCTTGTGCCAATTTATTTGAAATTCTCATTTATTCTTTATTTGCGAAATTTTCTTCTATTTTTGATGTTAATATTTAAAGCAAAAAATTCAAAAAAAATATAGTTTTTCCCATGTCTTTTGAAATGCATAAACAACAGGTACATCTTCTTTGAACTTATGAGTAGTTGAAGCATACATCAACATCCGTCTCAAGGACAGTTAAACTCTGCAAGTTAAGTGGGACCAAAGGCTATGAGATGACCTCTGTCAAAAAAAAGTGAAAAAAGAAAAAGCTCGCTAAGTCGAAAACCCGAAAGGGCGGCTTAAGCCAAAAATGAGCGTCCCGGTGGATTGAAAACCCGAAAGGGCGATCCAGGCAAAAATTAGGGACATGAAAAAAAGAATATATTCTCGGTGGATTGAAAACCCGAAAGGGTGATCCAGACAAAAATTAAGGATTCAAAAAAAAAAAAAAACAATACAAAAATGATGAAAAGAAAACAAAGACAGAGGCATCACAATTCAAGTGGGCCAAATGGAAGAATGCACTTCATGCTGGTTTACAAATGGCGACTTCTGCCGATTTGTTGATTGATGGATTTAGTTCCTAGTGAATGGCGACTTGTGCCGATTTGTTGATTGATGGATTTGTTCCCGGTGAATGGCGACTTGTGCCGATTTGTTGATTGATGGATTTGTTCCCGGTGAATGGCGACTTGTGCCGATTTGTTGATTGATGGATTTGTTCCCAGTGAATGGCGACTTGTGCCGATTTGTTGATTGATGGATTTGTTCCCAGTGAATGGCGACTTCTGCCTGTGGTTTGATTATTGGTTACTTCTGCCAGAAGGATTGGTTAATGGGTTGTCACCCTTCAGTGGTTTGATTAACGGGTTGTTACCTTTTAATGATTGATTATTGGATTTTCCCCCATTAGTGGTTTGATTATGGAGCCTTACCCCATCAGTGGTTCGTTTAGTGGGTTGTACCCCGATAGTGTTTTGATTCATCCCCAGTAATGATATCCCCATTGAAGATTGCCGAGTGTTTGTACTGCGATGTCGGTCCACCTCTTATCTTACTTGTCCAGTCTTGTTCCATCAAGTTATATACAGTCATATGGTCGTACAAGTTTCCTACATATATTCATACATTCATTCATATACATATTCATGCATATAAACATTCATGCACGTAACATGCACAATATCATTTATACATTATTGCATTGACCATCTTGTTTCTTATTTCAAATGTATCGCATAAAAGTGTCATCCCCAACGTGTCTGATCAGTGATGTCACCCTTAGGCTTGATAGGTCGTATCCCTTCGATTTGGTCTCCTTTCATCATTGTGTGTCAAGCGAATAGCTTACAAACATCTTTTGTTATTCGTGTGTCAAGCGAATAGCTTGCAAATATATTTTGTTACCTGTGTTTCAAGCGAATAGCTTGCAACCTTTTTTGTTCCATGTGCGTCAAGCGAATAGCTTGCGAACATCTTTTGTTATTCGTGTGTCAAGCGAATAGCTTGCAAACATATTTTGTTACCTGTGTGTCAAGCGAATAGCTTGCAACCTTTTTTATTCAATATGCGTCAAGCGAATAGCTTGCAATACCTTTGGAGTCGGGTTTGATATCCTGCCTAATGCCTTTGAATCAGGTTAATACCCTGCAAATGCTTTGAATCAGGATAATAGCTCGCAATTACTTGTGTGTCAAACAACCATTTTACCAATGTCTTTTCAATCTCCCCGAGTGACTATTCCAAAAGTGTCCTTTGTTAAATGCTTGAATGTTCGTCTTTACCCCAGTAAAGGTAATAGACAGTTTTACCCTTTGTGTTGATCGTCGTTACCTCAGTAAAGGTAATAGACAGTTTTACCCTTTGTGTTGATCGTCGTTACCTCAGTAAAGGTAATAGACAGTTTTACCCTTTGTGTTGATCGTCGTTACCTCAGTAAAGGTAATAGACAGTTTTACCCTTTGTGATGTTCGTCGTTACCCCAGTAAAGGTAATAGACAGTTTTATCCTTCGTATGTTCGTCTTTACCCCAGTAAAGGTAATAGACAGTATTTCCATTTCGTTTTGTTCGTCTTTACCCAAGTAAAGGTAATGACCGGTATTTCATTTCGTATGTTCGTCTTTACCCCAGTAAAGGTAATGACCGGTATTTCATTTCGTATGTTCGTCTTTACCCCAGTAAAGGTAATAGACAATATTTTCCTCCCCAGTAGCACTTATTATTTGGTCCTCGAGTTTAGTATTTTCGTCGTCCTTGCATTCGTACTTGCATAACAGACAACTCATATCATTACATCCATATAACTTTCTTAATTTCTGAGTTGGTCAAAAATTGGTGTACTTAATATTTAAGTCTCTCCGACTCGATGATTTAAAATTTTCGTCTTTTTTTTAAATCCTCGTGACGGAGAAACTTAAATAGAGGCATCTATCATACCCCAAATTTTGACCAATTTAATTTTTTTATCTTCGTACGTTGTTCGTTTTTTTAGCTTTTCATTCGCGCTCTAATTCCCGTGATATCTTGTTTTTATGCGTATTGTGATCGCATTTTCTTTTTTACGTCGCTTATTTTTTAATGTCACTCGTGTATTAATTTCGTATTTTTATCCGTGTTTTATGCGTATTTTATTTAGCGTAAAGTTTACGTTTTTAAAACTCATTTTGTTCACGTCGTTGATTTACTATTTTATTTAGCGTTAAAAAAGCCGCGTATTTCGTTCGTCTCAGACGAAATTTCGGCAGAGAGGTATTTTAAAATACCTCATTTTTTTGGTTCCGACGGGACATTTTTTTTTCTTTTATTAATTAATTTTCGTTTTCCATTTATGTATTTATTTAATTATTTCTTTTTTTATTTTATTTAGTTGTTGTTATTTAGTTATTTATCTGTTTTATTATTTTAAAGTCATTCAGTCCACTTGTCAGTTTGTCATTGGTCCTGGTCCAACTTTTCCTCCAAGTCTCAGCAAGGGTATTTTCGTCCATTCCGTGTATCAGATACTTAAGATTTGTCAGAATCAATCAGAGGCAGACACACATTTCTACACAAACACTACCCAAAATTCAACAGCCACAATCAAAGATCAAAAACCCCAATTTCTAAGAACATTCATCAAGAACACTCATCAAGGAAAATTTCCAGAACCATTATTCAAACAAAAATCATCAAAAACACTACAATTTTCTTTTTTTTAAAATCTACCAGTAACATCACCATCATCCTTTCATGAATCCATAGATTCAAACACCACCAAATCCATACAAACACCATCAAATCCGTACAACAACACATCCAGTAACAACAAATCCGAATCAACCAAATCCAAGAACGTGAAGGCCGAAACAAGGACCATTTCGAAACAAAAACGCAAGGAACAGTTGGAAAGAAGAAGAAGGAAAAATCGAACCGAAAAAGAAAAATACAAAACCGAAACGAAAACGCAAAGAAAAGGAAAGGCAAACACAGAAGAACGCGGAAAAGAAGTAGATATAAGGTAGTTGTTGTTTTTTTTTTTTTATTCTTTGTGATGAACTTTGAATCCTAGATCTAGGATGTGTTATTGGTTTTTTGTGAAAACTAAGTAGATTTTTGAGTAGAGGATGGAAAAAGGTTTTGAATGATGTAAAAATAATTGAAAAAAGAGGGGGAATGGCATTTTCCGGCGGCGGCGCCACCACCCTAGGGTGGCCGGCCACCGCACCGGAGCGAGCTATGCTCGCCGGAGAAGATGAAGATTCATCTTCTCCAGCCACCCTTCATGAGTTTTCTGGCCAAGCTTTTAGAGAGAAGGGAGAGGAGTTTTGTGTTTTAGAGAGAGAAGTGGAAGAGAAAAATGAAGGAAAAGAACATGAGATTTTTATTTATACTCCCCCATTCAAACCGGTTCGGGTCAAACCGAACCGGTTACCCATCCCCTTAAACCGACCCGCGTTTCCTTTGGCCCAGTTTGTTGCTTCTGTGCTGTTCATACCCCCTGTTTTGCCATCTGCACCCCCTTCCTGCATGTTTTTGTAGTAACTTTGTTATAACTTCATGCATTTTTTTTTTTACTTCATATGATATTTGAACTATGTTCCATGCATTTTTAATTAGTGTTTTAATCTTCACATCATGCATTTTTTTTATTATTAGTTCATTTAATAGCTAAATTTCTATCTCATGTAGTTTTAGTTTATTTAGGCATAAAAAAATCTTTTCATGCATTTTTGTTTCTTTTAATCTTGTTTACCTAGCATTTGTGTTTATTTCAATGTGTTTGCATTTTATTGCTTTGTTATTTTAATTGCTTTCTTAGTGGGTATAATATGTTTCATAGAATTATTGCATGCTTATTTATTTTTTCGTCATTTATTTTATTTTTGTTTTAGTTTGTAATTAGGGAAATGATGTAATTTATTTTTGCGCATTTTTTTTCTTTTTCTTTTGAGACCATAGAATGTATTTAGGGTATGTAATATGTAACCGACACACGCACTGACACGCGCACCGAGACTCCACTTTATTTATCGCTTTACGCTTATTTATTTTTCCGCCGTTACGCGAGTTCACCGTTAGATTAGAAAAATATTTTCATCGAAAAAATCAAAAAAATCAAATAGTCAAAAATTCAAATTTTTAAAGTAAACCTTGGTTTGTAATCCAAGTGTCTTTCTTTTTATTTTCCTTAATCAAATGTTAATCAATTTAATATCCACATTAGACATGGATTTCGTGCAATTAAAATTAACCAACTTCATCGTATTTTCTTCTCATGCCTTGAGGCCTCTCATTTTTTCTTAAAATCTTTTTTTCTAAAATGTTAAAATCAATTCAACCCATCAAAAAGTCCTTTAGCCGAACTACTTGATTTTGATCCCGATTTATTTGGGTAAGTAGGCAAAGGGCTTTGGCCCTTCCAAATCAATAAAAATAACCAAAAACATGCTTCATCTTCCTCCTTTCTTTCACTTAAACTCTTAAATATTTTTTTAACAAGTAAAATTAATTTAGCGCAAGATTAAGAATAGGTAGAAGGTTTCTATGGGATACCATAGTCGGTTCGGGTGCCTAACACCTTCCCCAATCGAAACCAACCCCTGGATCCAAGGTCTTATAAGGGTTTTTACTCACTTTTTCCCTTCCCGCGAATAAAAGTTGAGAGTTCAATGATTAAAGGTTCAAATCCGATCAATGATTTTGATACCCGAAAATCGAGAGCACAAATATTTCTTTTGAGATTGAAGCATCTGAATTGCTAAAGAAATTAGGATTGGCTTTACCTTTTTCTATGGGAGGTTTGACAAAAATGGTGGACTCTCCTATAAGTCAAGAACTTTATGTTTCCGGCATATTTCCGAAGTCTTTCATTGAAGTAAATGAAGAAGGTACGAAAGCTGCAGCAGTGACCGTTGGCATCACATGCGGGTGTTCTCGGTATAGTCTCCCTCGGCCCCCTCCAATCGACTTTGTAGCTGACCATCCTTTTTTATTTCTGATCAGAGAAGATTTCAGTGGAACCATACTCTTTGTTGGAAAGGTGGTCAATCCTCTTGATGGTTGATTGTTGAATTCCATAGTAGCTTAAATATGTTTTCTAAGCAACCCATTTTTATATTTTGAAATATATTCTGTTTCGCAATTTTTATATTAGTTCATCATCTGCATAGTTTTATAACTGTTCATGTTTGAAATTTACTTTATTGATGAAAAAGTTATTTATTGTGAAAATTCACTAGCTAGTAACAATTGTTATATGGTCATTTACTATGTAATGTACATGATGTGAATCTAAAAACTATACCTTCAAATGTAAACTTACCCTGATGTTACTAGATGTAATCAAGTTGTTGCATCAAAATTTTCATTGAAATTTAGATGATAGTGTATACCTATGATCTGAAACAAATTACCCTTGTGAATCTAAAGAAAACATTGAATAAGGCATAAGTTTGATGAATCAGGGGAAATATGATTTTATGAGGGATTGTTTATACTATCTGAAAACATTGAATATAGCACAAGCTTTTTCATTGTGTTTTAACAAGTAAAACAAGCAAAGACTATATTAGTTGTTGACTATAAAAGAAACAAGTATACAAAATTATAGGTTAGACACCCGACGTTGTCGATTATACATATTGTGTGCACGTATACATATCTAAGCATATTGAATATAAAATGATTTAAATTTACAAATAAAATCATTAACAAACATACCATATTAATGTTTGAATTATTTTAACCAAGAAATGTTGATTTTAGTTTTCCACCTAAATAAACCTCTCAAAACATGGATTACCATAGTAGAAATTAATATGCATAGCATGCATAAATTAAATTAAATAATATATATATATATATATATATATATATATATATATATATATAGAAAGAAAAGTACTTATCAACAAAATAATAAATTCCAACCAAACTCATTTCGATTGGTTTGGTGGTGTTAACTTGAGACCTTGGAATATGTTTCTTTCACGATGTCAGGTTTGATTCTTCCCGGCATCAACTTTGGTGGGCTAGTTTGGATTCCTATAAAAAAAAACCACCAATGTATTGAAGACGAATTCAACTTATCTATATTTAGTTTTCAAATACTTATTTGTATACAACATTAGTTATAGTATTCAAAAGAAGATCATCACTATTTTTAATAAATATCTTCAACTGTTGCTTACTTTTAATCCTTGAAACAACAACATATAGTTGACCAATAGTAAAGAATGGCTCAACAAAAGAAAAATATTTTTAATTCGAGTTTCACTTCAAAAAAATATTCACCGAAATTTCGACAGAGTTTCCTCTGTATTTTCAACATTTCCAAGATTTGAATCATGTTTTAAAGACATGTTTCATCGGCCAAAATATCAAAATAACATTTTTGTTCATATTTGTACAACTCAAAATACAACATCATAGACTTTCAACTAGCTGCACATACATCAATTGACACTAAAATATACATAAGTAAAAGAGTCGACCATCAAGGAGGCCTACCAAAAAAATATGTGACATTGCTGAGCTTCGAGACTACTAGCAGCTTTCTACTCTACTGCTTGAGAATCTAGGAAAAAAAATAGAAAATGAAAGAGTAAGTTACACGGACTTAGTGAGAGACAACCACCACCACCAACTAGAAGGAAAACACACATAGGCACGAGTAATCAAGTTTCTCAAATCTATTGTTCACTTACAAAAGTAGTAACCTCATAAAATTCTATTAATCCGCAATCGTTTGTACGCATGAAAATCCACACATTTGTAAATATTTCCAATCAAATAAGAATAACTCAAAGAAAATCCAATATCGGTGAAAATAAGGTTACAAGCCTTTAAAAATACATTGATGAAAATCATAATAAAAACCTTCAAAGAAAATATAGAAAACTTCATTTAGTGAAAATAATCAAAATTTGGTGAATCGAGAACTAGCTCCATCTCATTGATAGCTCTTTCCTACCAAGAGTGGTTTTTCCCTTAGTGGTAACTCCATCTAACATATATATAGCTCTTTTCTCTTGACTCGTAAAACATTTCAATTAGGGAGTTTACATATCATTGGCAGCCTTTCCACAGGGGCGGCTCTATCTAACGAAGTAATTCTACCTAACCAAAATCACATACTAGGTACACCTAGGTCGTCACAATTATAATCATTTTATTTCTCAAAACACAACTCTCCAAATGTCTCTAAAATCATATTTCAAAACATATCAAAACTTATGTCAAAATATGTTCCATCAAAGCTCAATTGAAAAACTACTACTTATAGAGATAACTAAATTAAATTTAAAATCCAATCTCAATCTAGTGCACATCAATATCAAAATCTTCGAAAAACACAAATTTTTAAAAAATGTTTTAGTACATATCAAAACTAGTTCATGAACATATCAAAATTAGAAATTCTCAGAATAACGTATTTTTTTTCCATAACATATCTAAACTATTGCACAAAATATGTACAATCAAATCTCCATTTCAAATCCAATAATTTATAAATCATAAATAGCCTCAAATAGAGTATATATTAATATCAGTGACTTTGAAAATAAAAAATGATGACTAGAAAAATGTACAAAGGTTGTGTTTCCCCGTTTTAATAAATACTTTTATATCAATCCATTTGGGGTTGGCCTAGTGGTTGATTTGGGATCTTGGAGTGTGCTCCTCTCAATGTCTCAAGTTCGATTCCCTCTGGTGCCAATTTCGGTGGGCAAGTCCCTATCTGGCTTAGTTAGGGACCCCTGTAAGTGGGCGGTGTGATTGGTCCCCTCGAATTAGTGGGTCCTTGGATCGGATATCGAGTTTTCAAAAAAAAAAAATATAAATACCATTATATCAAAATAAGGAAAATATCAAAAACAACAATAATCAAAATATTTGATAATGATCGTAATCAACTCACAACTAAGACGAGTCAACTTCGTCCCTAGCAATGTCTTCCGGAATGACCACCGTAGCAGTTTTCACCACATCTGAAAGTATCAATGAGAAACTTTCACCAAATGGGTGTTCTTCTCCATTTCTTAGAGCACTATCAATAACTCCAAAATCATACCCAAGAACACTTGTAGAATAGGGTGATAACTTTGATTAGTTGGGTACTTCTTTTGACGTGTGTTTAATTTATGGAATGAATTAGTGAGTTGAAATGAGAAAGAATGGAAAAAGTGAACGGGTGGTTTTTGTGATCAGAGAAGAGAAAGGGAACAAGCTATGAGTTAGCGAGAAAGAAGTATAGTGTTTGAAAAAATGGGTCACTAGAGTTTTGTAGTATTTTTTTTATAGGTTTTTCTTAAGTGGCAAAGAAAAACGATTACCTACAAACCACCATTTTAAACTTTGCGGCAGGCAAAATTACGACAGTTTTGAAAATGCCGAAATGGTTTATAGTGGCGGCTAAAACCACCGTAACATGCAAATTGCAGAGTAGTAGTCATGTTTTTTTTTTGTAGTGCTTGTCTTATACTTTTATCTAGACTTTGACTAATTAGAGTAACATCTTCCACACTCAACAAAGTCTTGACCAGAACCGATGAATCAACATTCATTTCCACCGAAGTAAAACCCAACCTTCATGCATACTCTTAAAATTTCGCGACATACACACCCCGCATTTACACCCACCTATAAAATGCACCAATCCATTCATGATCACTTATCCTTATGACGCTTCCCCCTTGCTCTGCTATCATTCTTTCGAGCTTTATCTGTTTTGATTTTAACCCACCATATATATACTAATCTATAAAGGTAGTTGAGATTCATTTAAACGACCCTTTTAATTGTTGGTCTTTTCCAACAATTTCTTTCTTCATATATTTGTCTAGGATAGAACTTTGGAATAAATGCTTAAAAACCTCAAATATCTACTACTTATGCCCAACTGTTGAAATATTGACTTGATCAACAAGATTTAGTTTTTAGTAAAAAAAATGATACTCTTAATAATATATTTGCAAAAATTACTAATGTTAAAAGCCGAATTTCTGTGTTGGACGAAAAAGGGGAACTTTCTTCTTTGGGGGAGGAGGAGGTGGAGGAATTACAAAGTCTATCTTCTAAATTGCATACTTTGTCTCGGATCCATAGATTGACTTGGTTACGGGAAGGGGATGCTAATACCAAATATTTTCATGGCATCTTGGCTAGTAGGCGGCGTGTTAATAACATCTCTATTCTTGATGTCGGCGGGGTTCAAGTGGAAGGTGTTGGTAATGTCACTTCAAAGTTGTTAACGTGGTGTGCCCCCGAGCTATGTACTTAAATTTCTATCAATTATCCTATAGGGAGAGGGCATACATTATTAGGCCGTTTAGCTTAGAGGAGGTGAAAGTTGTGGTTTGGGACTATGATAGTTACAACTGTCCCGGTCCGGATGGTGTTAATTTCGGCTTTATCAAAGACTTATGGGGAGACATGAAAGAGGATCTTATGTGTTTGTCTCATATTTTCATCGAAACGGAAAGCTTTAAAAAGGTATAAATGGCACTTTTATCACCCCCATTCCTAAAAAAGATTGCACGCAAAGTTTGAATGATTATCGTCCCATCTCTTTGGTGGGAAGCTTATATAAGGTGTTGGAAAAATTGTTAGCAAATAGATTGAGGAATGTAATTGGAAGTGTAATATCTAATACTCAGTCTATGTTTGTAAAAGGACGATAAATTCTTGATGGCATTCTGGTTGCTAATGAAATGAATGACGACGCCAAAAAGTTGAATAAGGACTTACTTCTTTTTAAGGTCGATTTTGAGAAGGCATGTGGACTCTGTGCATTGTAAGGCATATGACCCTTACAATTTAACACGTACATATATATAAAATGTTAGAGACTAATTTACGACAAGACCGGCGACCCGCGCGACACACATGTCTTATTTGTTAATATATGTTACAATAAATAAAAATTTCTTTGAAAACATATCAACACTAAAAATAGTATATTAACAATTGATATAAAATATATATTACATACATTAGCCAAATTCAAAGAAACTTCTAAAAAAATGAAATAGGTTTCAAACTCACATACCATAGACCAATGTCAACATAAAATTGAATGGAGAATAGTCATGTCACCGCTTTTTTTTCCTTTAGTTTATAGATATTTAAGAATACGAAATACTGAAGATTAATACAGTAACATCACTGTATATCGAAGGAATGCACTCTGACATTGCAATCTTTATTTTTTCCAAGGAGGCAAAACATCCTTGACTTTTATAGATATTTTTTCCTTGATTAATTCTACCGTAGTAGCCCACGTAAGATCGACATTAAAAATGGTATACTCAAATATAAGCGTGATCTTCCCTACTTGATTTGGAACTCTTCAATTGAATTTGGGCTATTATATATAGGTAAAAACAATTAAAGTTGAAAGTGTATTGCCAACTGAAATTGCAAATTGAAGTAGAATGTTTTGTTTTTAATACTAATATTTAATTCTTAAGCAATTGAATATATCCATTTAATCAATTCAATGTTATTGTCTTTTCGGTCCATTATTGAAATGTTTGTTTTCATTCTTTACCTTATGGACATGATGAGCTCAATATGATTTTATTCTGAGTGAGAGGACAAAATTGGAATTATGTTGTAAAAATAAGGGTAAAATAGACAAATAGAGTATTAGGGTTAGGGAATAGGGTTTGGAGACTTAGTAGGGAAAGAAACTGCTATATGGTAATAGAAAGAAAAAATAATAATGAAAAGGAACTGTTATGTAGTAATTGAAAGAAAAATAATAATGAAAATGAACTGCTATAATTAAAAAGGAATTGCAATGGCGTTAGTGACTTTTAAAAAAAATGAAATTTTCATGTGCTAGCTACTTGATTCAATTCCTTGCGGACTTTTTTTCCAGAAAAAATAATTAGATCCGCCAAAAAGAGTGGGTTATGGTTATTAGGTTCAATTGCATGATTGTTATAAATGATTTAGGGATTCTGAGGTTGAAAGAAATATGACCCAAGATTTATGTTGAATACATAACATTGAAGCAATCACATGTCATCAAAAACATCAAAGCCCAGATGGTAAGAGTTGTGAATTGGAAGCATGTGGTACGAACCAGGAAGGAAAAAAAGTAGGGTTTAGGGATAAAATTGGAATTAGATTGTAAAAATTAGGGTAAAATAGACCAAATAAGTATTAGGGTTAGGGAATAGGGTTTGAAGACTTGGTAGGATTTATCATGAAGTGAGTTGGGCCACACAAAAATTGTGAGATCGGGCCTCTAGTTTAAAGTGAGAATGGATCCAAATCCAAAAATCATTATAAATTGAAAGTGCTACCTCTCGAAGTCATAAACCCCACTACTTAGAAAGGTCATCAAAACCATCTTAGAATTAGGTCTTGAAAACCGTCCTAGAATTCAAAGAAGAAGAAGAAGAAGAAGAATGCCCCCTCAAAAAAGAAAAAGACCAATGAAGAATCTCATCGGAAAATCACTCACCAACCTCACCAACGGTTCTCTGAACATGACCAAACACTTGTTATCCAGTGAAAAACTCAATGAAAAGAACGTTGTGTTTTCACCATTATCGCTCAACACTGTGCTCATTATGATCGCTACCGGCTTCGAGGTCCGACACAACAACAACTTCTTTCCTTCCTCCAGTCAGAATCCACCGGTGAACTCAAATCCTTATGCTCTCAGCTTGTTTCTTCTGTGCTCTCCGGGGCTCGCACTGGTGGCCCTTGCTTGTCTTACGTCAATGGTGTGTGGGTTGAACAATCACTTCCTCTTCAACCTTCCTTCAAACAGCTCATGACTACTGATTTCAAAGCTGCTTTTGCTGCTGTTGATTTCGTCAACAAGGTACTCATGCTTTTATTTCTTCATAAATAACTCACAAATTAGGGTTTCAAGTTTAGTGTTATGATATTTTTTTAGTAGACTAACTGATAAAAACTGACACACTACTGTTTAGTAAAGTCCCGTGTTAACTTCTGGTGTCGATGTCTGTCGTTTTGCGTCCATGTTTGTGTCAGTCTTTCAAAGTCAGATTATTGATGAATGGTCAGATTGAGCTTTTGTTTTTGAACAAACCATGATAGGATGATCCATTATGATAAATCTAATGAGAGGCTCGACCCTCTTTCTCAATTGCTCGATTCATTGGTTAAAGCACAATAATGGATTGATCTACCTATTAACATTACAATCAACTCATGTTTCTCTTTTACAAATTGCTAGATCGCTTATATATTAATTTGTTTCCAAACAGCAAAATTTAATTTTAATAATTCCATATACCAGAAAGATTGCAGGTTCAGACTACACCCTTTCCATGCTTTCATTATTGGATTGGATCAATAAATCTCATTTTTAATTCAAACTCATCTTCAAACATTCTAGCACTGAAGATTACCTAATGTCTTGCCAATTATCATCTTCAAACATCTGTATAGGCTTATTTTGCAACTCAGTTTCCCATAACTGTCTCCATATGTGGTGTATGGAACAGATTTAGCAACAAAATTTGTGCCAATAATATCAACAAAATGTTTAACTCTTCTCTTATAATGCTCGTTCAAAAGTTCAGATGATTTATTTTAACATGTTTAATTTTACAATTGATATTGATTTGAAGGCTGATGAAGTGAGAAAAGAAGTGAATTTATGGGCTGAAAAGAAGACAAAAGGGCTTATTCAAGATCTTCTTCCACACGGCTCAGTTCACAGCTTAACCAGCCTCATCTTTGCTAATGCACTGTACTTCAAAGGAGTGTGGAAACGACCGTTTGATACTTCAAAAACGAAGGACTATGATTTTGACCTTCTCAATGGTAACTCAATCAAGGTTCCCTTTATGACCAGCAAGAATAAACAATTCATCAGTTCTTTTGATGGTTTTAAAGTCCTTGGCCTTCCATATAAACAAGGCAAAGATGGGCGTGCATTCTCTATTTACTTTTTTCTTCCTGACGAAAAAGATGAGTTGTCAGCTTTGATTGATAAGGTAGCTTCTGATTCTGAGTTTTTGGAACAGAAACTTCCGCGTGAAGAAGTCAAAGTAGGCAAGTTCAGGATTCCAATATTCAATATTTCTTTTGAGATTGAAGCTTCTGAGTTACTAAAGAAATTAGGTTTGACAAAAATGGTGGACTCTCCTATAAGTCCCGGCATATTTCATAAGTCTTTCATTGAAGTAAATGAAGAAGGTTCATAAGTCTTTCATTGAAGTAAATGAAGAAGGTACGAAAGCTGCAGCAGCGACAGCCCGTAGCATGGTAGCCGGGTGTGCTCCGTATAGACCCCCTCTGGTCCCTCCAATTGACTTTGTAGCTGACTACCCTTTTTTATTTCTGATCAGAGAAGATTTTAGTGGAACCATACTCTTTGTTGGAAAGCTGGTCGATCCTCACAATTTTTATATTAGTTCTTTATATGCATAGTTTTATAACTGTTCATATTAGAAAATTTACTCTATTGATGAAAAAGTTTTTTTTGGTGAATACGTGGGTTGTCCGAGGTTCGAACCCCGGTCCCTGCATATAACAATGCATGTCTTTGCCAACTGAGCTATGCTCATGGGGACTATTTTTTCTGAAAACTCACTCGCTAGTAACATTTGTTATATGGTCATGTACTCTGTAATGTACATGATGTGAAACAAATCACCCTTGCGAAATAAGATTTTATGAGTGATTGTGAATAGAGCACAAGTTTATTCGTTGTATTTTTTCAAGAAAAACAAGCAAGAACTGTTTTAGTTTTTGACTATAAAAGAAACAGGAATAAAAATATAATTACTTAATAACGAAAGCATCAAGATTGAGTTTCAATTGATTTCAACTTTATGCATATCGATTATAATTTGACACAAGTTCTTTTCCCGAGTTATTACCGATTCTTGCTTAGTATTGCGTTCTTCCTTGAATGTGTAAAAAACCTGTGAGCATACTTGCATTGCAGGTAGGAAAATTATGGATTTATTATACAAACTGAACAAACTTAGCAATTTTTATACTTAAAAGTTTTTGAAGTACATATGTTTTTCTGCATAACTTTTTATTTATTTATTTATCCTTTTAAATAGAGATAAAATGCTCTAATTAAATTGTCACGGAATTAAAGTCCAACTTACAGACAAAACAAAAGCCAAAAGGGAAGATTAAGTTACAAGCTGCAGCATGAGTTCCACATCGGAGAATTAGAAAAGAAACAAAGTAACTTTTAGCAGGAAAACCAACAATGAGCCACTAAACTAATGATACTTTTCTCAAAATTTTGACTAAGATCAAGTGTTCTTATCCCTACTTTTTTTTTGTTACAACGGTATTGGTATGAGGTTTCCACTACACTTAGAATTTTCTCATATTGTGTATTGGTATTTAATGCTAGTGATGATTGCGGTATTAATGTTGTTCGGACTAATATCAAAGATTTTGCTGTTGTAGCTGTTGGTAACAGTAGGCCTAAAGTATGTGAATTGTGAAATCCAATATATTTTTTAGTTTTTGGTTTTTCTCCCTTTTTTTATAAGATTTGTGTAACTTATGTTTTGGGTTTCTGATATTTCAGTGGTTATCTGTGTCCACCGACCACCGTATAAGATAATCGTTCTTGACAAGGCTGATTCAATGACAGAAGATGCTCAGGTATGTTTTCTCTGTTTTTAATTCGTAGCTTTGCTTGTTCAGTTAATAAAGTGAAATGAATTCATGCCACCTGCAATTTGGTTACATAATGCACTAGGCGAACGATGGAAACTTACTCTAAACTTACTAGGTTCTTTTTTATATGCAACTACATTAGCAGGTACATAGTCTTCTATGAAACCATTTACTGATTTTTTTCTTCTTTGGCATTTTCACTTTCTCATCTTTAAGGACTCAATGTGAGTTTTGGTACATAGTCTTCTATGAAACTAAATTAAGTTTTTATTCTATGGAAACTAAACTAAATTAAGATTTTTTTCTTTGCTGTCAATTGCTTAGGCTGATGTTGATGGGAATGTAGTTCTTGACTATGGAGAGTTTGTAGATGTGACAATTCACTTGCAAAGAATGGAGAATTACGAGCATTTTTGCAAAGCATTCAAGTTTTTTGAAAAATTCAAATGATATACAACGTATTTTTTTTTAAGATATATATAAATATTTGTTCTTTTCATTATCAATCAATTTTAGCTTGTTAAAATCTTTGAAATCAAATATATAAATGTTTTATTGATTCATCTACCTAGTCTTCACTATTCAGTAACATTTATGCAACAAAGTTTGCTTCACTTGCACCTAAAACTGTTAGCTATAGATTGGCTACAAACTAGCTACAAATTAGCTACTGGTAAGTAACATTTTTTTTAGGTGTTACAAGTAATACTCTCAAGTGTTACTGAAATCATTTTGTAACACGGGCATTACCTAACATTTGTCAAATGTTACAAGATCTAAATAGTAACATTTTGTTTTCGATTTAGTTACAATTTTGAGGTGTTACTAAATCTCATATATGTTGTAGTGAAATATAGTTTCTTATTAACAAAAGCATCAGAGTTGAGTTTCCTTTAAGTTATTACCAAATCTTGCTTAGTGTTGCATTCTTCCTTGAATGTGTAAAAAGTATGCGAGCATACTTGGCAATATTTATATTAATATTAATAACATGACTTGCTACTTAAGAATTAATTGTCCAGACATACTCAAATTCATATCTATATAAATAATAAATTTGATCATATTGTCAATAAATTATCCACAGTTGCGGAGATGTTTTCTTTTAGGTGGGAATCAAATGGTGACGCGTGTAAGTAGCGTAGGAGATTGTCTGTGTGGCCGGAAGGGTTGGTGAGGGAGCGTATGGAGCAGTTGTCACTTGTTGTTTTACAGGTCGGTGCGACTGACAAGTGGATTTGGAAGCTTCATTCTTCCCATCGATACAAAGTCAAAAGTGCTTATAATCATTTGACAACTTCTGAAGTTGGTGTTGATGACCGTTTAATCATGGTTTGTGCCTTAAGCAAAGGTCAATATTTTTATTTGGTGTTTGTTCCTGAATAAATAAGCTACAAAAATGGATCTGTTTCGGAGAAACATTTTGGAATACAGTGATTCTTTGTGCACGGCTATTTTTGGCATGGTGGAGGATCAAGACCATTTGTTTTTTACTTGTGTTTTCTACAGTCAACTTTGGCTTTTGATATCGGATTGGCTTGGTTTTCCTACGACTCTTCATGGCTCGTTAATTGAGCATTTTACTCAGTTTGGAGGTCTTGGGGGCTTTTCCAACAAGTCTTGTTTGACTTTTAACATAATTTAGATTCCAGTTCTTTTTATTATTTGGAAGGATCGTAATAGGAGGCATTTTCATAATAAAACGGAACATTTATCCTCTTTATTGGAAAAGGTTAAACTTTAAGCTTTTTGGTGGCTAAAATCATATTATGCCCTTTTCGATTTTGAGTACACGGTTTGAAGATTGAGTCCTTTGTTATGCTTTCAAGTTGTAACTTAATTTTTTTACTTTCTTTCAGCTACTATATGTAGTAGCTTGCCTGTGTTATTGTAACATTTGAACACATTGGCTTCCTTCGCATTTTAGTTTTTGATGTATTGGGTTGTTAGAATGTTTTACTGGTTGAAGCCAACTTCCAAAGTTGATGTCATTAACAGAAATGTAATTAAAAAGGTGTCCAGTCGTGGATAATATGATTAATTTATCGTTCAACTTAGGGTTCCCTTTTCGGAGATAAATATACTATAAGCAAACTAGTTGGAGATATATTTATACTAAATAGAATATACTCTAAAGGGATGTTTGGAGTCAAGCTGGATTCTTTTGAAGGTAGGTCACACTGTCATGGAAATATGTTGTTGAGGAAAACAACCGGTTATGGTCCTGTATTTAAACTAAATAAATTATGTAACAATTTTATGTTTTATGTGTTTAGATATGGTGTTGAAGTGTTTTATAAATGGAGTGGATGTTGGTATTAATTGGCAAGGATCCATAGTTGAGTAAACTCAGCCGACCTTGCTTACTTTGAGCTTCCATCAACAAATTTGGCACGTCAAGTGATACGATACAGACTTTGCAACTAAAAAATTCATGTTCCGAGGATTGGAAAAAGTCTCAAAAGTATGGAACAACCATTATGGACACTCTCGAGCCTTTGCAAATGTTGGAAATTCCAACTTACATGGCTCCTTGTAACATTTATAAGGTATAACCAGTTGAAGCACTTGAGACAATGGAGAACTGGACCTCGAGCATCCATGTGGAATTCCCCGAACTCGAGTCCAAACTCACCAAGGTTTTCAAAACCCCCAAGAAAATATGTGGCCTTTGTCGTTGACAATAACAACCTTCTCGTCTTATACTTTTAACTAGATGTTGAATAATAAGACTAACATCTTCCACACTCAACAAAGTCTTGACCAGAACCGATTAATCAACATCCAGTGTTCCACTGAAGTAAAACCCATGCATATTAATGGTGGTTGAGTTTCATTTCAAGCTCCATTTGTTTTGACTTTAACCCACCCAGTATATACTAATCTTTAAAGGTAACTGAGATTCATTTAATGGTGGTGTCTAATATGAAACTCTCGAAATTGAACCAAAGGTTGACCATTAATATTTTTAAATTTATAATAATATAAATGGAGGATAAAAATAATATTTTTTCAACAATTTTTTTATATATATTGGCAAAGATGAACTCTGGAGTAAATGATTAAGAAACTCAAATATCTACTACTTATACCTCAACGATGAAATATTGAATTGATCAAAAAGATTTAATTTTTAACCCACTTGGGTTAGGCTGGTGGTATTGACTTGGGATCTGGGAGTGTGCTCCTCCTCGAGATCTCAAGTTCGATTTCTCCTAGTGCCAATGTGGGTGGGCTAATTAATTTTTAGTAATAGTGATATATATGAAAAAATTGTTGACGACAATAGTTCTATAGAAAAGTAAACACTTTTCATCGTGTTGACTTGATTAAAACAACGTAATTTTTTAATAAAATAGAATAATATTACAAAAAAAATATAAATTGAAGAATAAAGATATAATTTGATCGTTTACAATTTCCAGCGTTAACTGCCGTTGGTAGCGAGCAACAGTTAACTTGCGGTAAAGTTAATTGGAGAATTTTAAAGTGGGAATGAGCAAAAATGAAAAGGAGAAGAACAATTTTCAAGTGAGGATGAACCAAATCCAAACAGATCCTTATGAATTGAATGTGCCACCTCTAAAAGTCCTAAACCCTACAACTCTATTCTTGTCGAAATTGGATGGTCCAAATATGAAGAAAATCGTAATTGAAGGAGAAAAAATTGCACTTTGGAATTTCGGGAAAGTTTAGAAACAGAATGGTTATGTTTCTGAGTTGTTGTTCTATAACAGCACGCAGTGTGAGTTGAGTCACACTAAGTTACAACCCACGTGAGTTAACTCACACTAAAAGTACGAGCATGATTAAAGTCACGTAGAGGTACTTTCGTCAAATCAGTTGGGAGTGAGCACTATTTGTTGTAAGAAGACCAATTTTCAATTGAGAATGGATCCAAATCCAAACCTACCTTTATAAATTCAACGTGTCACCTCTCAAAGTTCTAAACCCTAGTACTCTATTTCTCTCGCTTTCTCCCACTTAATTAGGTCTTAGTCTCTTAGAATTCAAACAAGAAGAAGAAGAATGATGCAGAATCTCATCGGAAAATCACTCAAAAACCTAACCAACGTTTCGATGAACATCACTAAACACTTGTTATCCAATCAAGAAAAGAACGTTGTGTTTTCACCGTTATCGTTCAACACTGTGCTCAGTATGATCACCGTTATCGTTCAACACTGTGCTCAGTATGATCGCTACTGGCTCCGAGGGTCGCACACAGAACCAACTTCTCTCCTTCCTCCAGTCTGAATCCACAGGTGATCTCAAGTCGTTATGCTCTCAGCTTGTTTCTTCTGTGCTCTCTGGGGCTCGCACTGGTGGCCCTTGCTTGTCTTACGTCAATGGTGTGTGGGTTGAACAATCAATTCCTCTTCAACCTTCCTTCAAACAACTTATGACTACTGATTTCAAAGCTGCTTTTGCTGCAGTTGATTTCGTCAACAAGGTACTCTTTTTCTTTCTTTTGAAAATCACTCTTTTCCTTTTTTCTTTAATAGCAATAGTATATGCCATGCTTTTAAGGGACAATTGTGGCTACTCGTTCTACATTCATGGACGAACATGAATTGATAAGAAACTCGCACACAACTATTTGGCTACTCGTTAAACCAATTATTTCTGAATTATTATTAATATATAATATGATCAATTGTTGTTAAGCACTAAATATTTTGATGAGTTATTTATTTATTTTTTTAATGAATTGTTATGGGATGAACCATTGTGTTAAGCTTAATGAGAGTTTCGGTCCTTAGCGTAACAATATCGGCAACCGGCATTATCTCTTAAGCTAGATCTTACCGATTTACGAACTTACTGTTTAAGATTTAATCCTCTTTCTTAATTACTTGATTAATTGGCTAAACTGTTAGGGTATAAAGTGGCCTAAAATAATATCAATCTTCATTCTTGTCTCATTCTATTAAAATAATTTGTTACTAATAATGTGGGCTAGTACTATTTTTTTCATAAGCAGATTGAGGGATAAAGGGTTACTTAAGCCTGTAGTACAATTACATGTAAGTGTGCCTTTAAAGCGCAATAATCGATTGATCTACCTATTAACATTACAGTCAACTCATGTTTCTCCTTTCCAAATAATCGGTTTTAAAATCTGCATAATTTAATTTTTATAATTCCCATATACCAAAAAAAGACCTGCAGGTTTAGACATGTTGCGTGGAACGTAAGTTTTGCATCAGATGAGATATGACAAGACTTGTTTATCCAATTATGAAAAGCAAGCTTGTGCATAGTGCAAAGCTATCTTCTGCCCATTGAACAAAGTCACAGAATAAATAATGTGACTTTGGAATTATTTACCACTTATTTGAAAACGGTAATTAGCACATACGAGGAAGTGACGTTAGTTTTAGGAATTGATTTTTTATTTTGATCATACAAATTTGCTCATGTCTACAAAATATGACAAGCATAATTTGGGCTAGTAATAACGATTTTCTGTGACATTAAACCTTTGACTCATTTTGAATACAAACTTTCTAGCAATAAAGATTACCTAATGTCTTGCCAATTAACCGGATGGGATTGTTCTGCAACTCACTCTCCCCTAACTGTTTCCATATGTGCTTTACCAACAAAATATGTGCCAATAATATCAACAAAATGTTTTATTATTCTGTTATAATGCTCTTGAAAAAATTCAAATGATTTATTTTAACATGGTTAATTTTACGATTGATACTGATTTGTAGGCTGATGAAGTGAGAGAAGAAGTGAATTTATGGGCTGAAAAGGAGACAAAAGGGCTTATTAAGGACCTTCTTCCACATGGCTCAGTTCACAGCTTAACGAGTCTAATCTTTGCAAATGCTCTATACTTCAAAAGAATTTGGAAACGACCGTTTGATACTTCAAAAACGAAGGACTATGATTTTGACCTTCTCAATGGTAACTCAATCAAGGTTCCCTTTATGACCAGCAAGAATGATCAGTTTATCAGTTCTTTTGATGGTTTTAAAGTCCTTGGTCTTCCTTATAAACAAGGCAATGATGGGCGTGCATTCTCTATTTACATTTTTCTTCCTGATGAAAAAGATGGATTGTCAACTTTGATTGATAAAGTAGCTTCTGATTCTGAGTTTTTGGAACAGAATCTTCCCCGTGAAGAAGTGGAAGTAGGCAAGTTCAGGATTCCAAGATTCAATATTTCTTTTGAGATTGAAGCATCTGAGTTGCTAAAGTAGGCAAGTCCACCATCTGCAGCGGTGACCGTTAGCACGGCATGCGGGTGTTCTCCGTATAGTCCCCCTCCGCCCCTTCTAATCGACTTTGTAGCTGACCACCCTTTTTTATTTCTGATGAGAGAAGATTTTAGTGGAACCATACTCTTTGTTGGAAAGGTGGTCAATCCTCTTGATGGGTGATTGTTGAATTCCATACTATTTTAAATATGTTTTCTAAGAAACCCATTTTTGTATTATAATATATAGATGGGGTAAATTACATCTTATTTCTTATTCTTATATTATCTGAAATATATTTTGTTTTACAATTTTTATATTAATTCAATAGCTGCTTAGTTTTATTGATGAAAAGTTATTTATTCTGAAAATTCATTAGCTAGTACATGATGTAGAACAAATCACCCTTGTGAATCTAAAAAAAACATTGAATGGAGCACAAGTTTTAGGCATCATGGGAAATATGATTTTGAGTTATTGTTTATACTATCTGAAAACATTGAATCGAGCACAAGTTTATTCAATTTTTTTCAAATATGAAAAGCTTCCCTTGGTTTATACCTTGCATGGTGAAAACTTGGGATCTATATTGGCCAGTTCATACAGCATTTTGCCTTGGTTTCAATTGGGTCACCGCTAGTAGATGGTGAAATTGCTATGCGGATATGTCGGTCCATGGGACATAGGGTAATCGTACTTAAAAGATGCCAGTTTTTTTTGTTTAAATAAAGAACTGTTTCATCAAAATTTTCATAGAACTTTATATGATATTATATAATTTCAAATCTGAACTTGCTTTCTGCTTACAATTTCTTGGACTTTGATTTTCTTTCAATCTAAACAACCCTCTATCAAAAAAACATTTATTTTTCCATTTATGCAAGTTTATACATAGATAGTGAAGAGCACAAGCATTAGTTCAAAGGATCCTGAACAATTGAACTCTTTCACACAAACAGAAGGCTGCAAAACTAGATATAATTACGAATTTATATTGTGAGAAACTAATTTATCGTAATTGACCAGATTGATTTTTCTCTACAAATTTACATTGCAAGAAACACGAAAGAATAAAAACACATGTTTGATCGGTTTAACAATAAGAAAAAAACAAGAACTATATTATTAGCTTTCTTTTGACAATAAAAGAAACAAGAATATAAAGAAAGTTACTTAATAACAAAAATATCAGGGTTGAGTTTCAATAGGAGGATCAAACTTATGTGAATGATGGTCATGAAGATAAGGAGTTTACTCCTTTTGTTTCAAATAAACAGAAGAAGAAGAAGAACAAATCACAACAGTCTAAAGGGCTGAAAGATGATGGCATTCACACCCGTGCCAAGAGTGTTTCTGCGAGCTTATAGTTTGCTTTGCCTTAGTTTGGATCTGTTGTAATGATTTTGTGTACTTGGGTTCAGGTCCCTAATCCTGCCTTTTAGTGTTTTTAAGTTTTTTGCCTTATCAAAAAAAAAAAAAAAGAAGATTTCAACTGTGTCAAATATGTGTATTTGTGTGTGTGTCAGCAATGTATGCTGAGCCAGCATACTTGCATTGCAGGTGAGAAAATAAGGATTAATTATGCACCCTTTGAAACACCTTCAAACGTCCTCAAAATTTGTATTTTATCTTTGACATTCAATGTTTGCTATTTGATAATAATTTTGGAATAGAAAATTATTATATTACACAAGTTGATGTTAAACAATTGAATTCTTTCACACAAACAGAAGGTTGCCGAACTAGAATGTTATAGTTACAAATTTATTTTGCGAGCAACCAATTTATCATAATTGAACAAATTGATTTTTCTGTACAAATTCGACTGTACAGTGTTCCATACAATGCCAAATTAGTATAGAAGCTAGATATTCTGCCATAACTTTGCTTCTTTTAGATAATAGTTGATTTCTATTAACTAGCTTGAGTTGATGCTAGCTTTATAGTTTGTTTAGTATAATTTGTCACAAGATTATAGCTGCATAGTTGATTTCCATTAACAAGCTTGAGTTGATGCTAGCTAGCTGCATAGATTAGATTATCCTTTAGTCCAGTATTATTTGTACCTAAACTTTGCAAAGTTCTAATTTTAATGCCTTTTTAACCAAATGTCTTACTATCAGTGTTATAGCTCTTATCTAGACAAGAAAGAAATAGGAAAGAATAAAAATAAATAACCCTTTAGGTTCTAATTCATGACAAGAAACATAGAGAAAATATTGAATTGAGTACAAGTTTGATCGGTTTAACAAGAACAAAGAAAAGCAAGAACTATATTTATTAGTTTTCAACTGTAAAAGAAATGAACAAGAATACAACTACTTAGTAAATAGCAAAAGTATTAGGGACGAGTTTCAATTGATTTCGACTTTATGTATATTGATTAGAACTTAACACAACTACTTCTTGCGAGTTCCTCCTCAAATGTGGCAAATGATATTTACGCGCGTGTGTGTGAGCATACTTGCATCGTAGGTAAGCAAATTAGGGATTAACTATGCAAACTGGCAAAAGCTTAGCAATATTCATATCAATAACATGACTTGCTACTAAAGAACTAATTATTCCCCTGACAAACTCAAATTCATAGCTATGTAAATATAAATTTTGTAGCATCCAAATAATGGAAGGACATATATTTTTCTGCATATCTTGGTAAATTTATTCAGGTATAATTTATGACCAGAAAAAAAAAACTGTTTTTATTTAACCTTTTATACAGGGATAACAATGCTCTAATTAAATGCTCACAGAATCAAAGTGCAACTGATAAAATTATTATAAAAAAAAAAAATCTAACTTAAAGAATAAACAAAAGCCAAAAGAGAACAAACAGCAAGTCTTAAAGAATGAAAAAGAATTGATTATCAAACCCTAGACATGCATTTACCCATCATATACCAATATTTACCACCAATAGTTGTAAATTTTATTGAGTTGTTGCCATTTTAATAGAGTCCCCTCATCAATTAGGACAGATTTTTAATTAGGACAGATTAAGTGACAAGCTGCAGCATAAAACTCCCACATTGGAGAATCTCGAAAGAAATAAAATAACTTTTAGATTAAAAAACCAACATTGAGCCACTAAACTAATTATCGGCCTTATGACTAAAATCAAGTGCCGTATCTATTTTTATCTGTTTAATATCTGATATGTAGACTATTAGCTCAGATGATATTAAATTAGTTTGTTGAGGGGGAGAGTCCATTACATTGGCTTGCTCTTGGGACTCTGAGGCGTCGTCCATGTGTTGCACTACACCATAGACTTGGCGCACTCCACCAAAACAAGTTTGAATGCTTTAATTTGACCCTCAACTACTTATTTTCTTTGCTCCATTAATGAACATTGTCTGTTTTGATGCATTTACTTTTCCGCCTAATACATACTTCATTTCGTTTGTATACTTGTCAAAATAGCCAGACAACAGACAATATAGCATACAAAGTCCAAATAAGTATTTTATCCATTCTTCATCTATGAAACATGCCAAATCATCAATAATACAAAATAATGTAGCATACGAAGTTTGGATAAAGTAACTTATTCATTCTTCGTCTGATTATTACCTATTAGTGTTCAATTCCAAAATTACGGAGATATAGTATCGTATATAATTATCCTTTTTAGCCTAACACAACTTCATCAACATTGATACCTAGTTAAAATTACAATTTCTTTTGTTCATGAAATTTCGATCTTTAATAATACATGTCAATAATATTACCTAAATTTCGATCTTTCGTTCGTGAACGGGTCTAAAACAGTTCAATACTATTACCTAAATTTTTAAATCTTCATATCAGAGCTCATCTTGATCATTTAGTACCAATAAATTTCAATGAATCAGACACCAATGCGAAATATAATCTTCATGACCTTTGATTACTCTTTTTCACATAACTTCGCCTATAAAAGTCCGATGGAGGTGAAACTACCTACAATAGTTGTTAACTAACATACATAGCTAGGTTTATGATGAAGAAATCTAATCCTAACTCAGTCACTTGCACATCATTATATGATTATTAAGTTCCTACAGTAAATCTGCCAACAACACTCTTAAATTAAGATATTTCTAGAAAAGAAAACACTTCTTTCAATTCGAAGCTATAATAAATCACAAACCTTTCATTCTAATTTTATTAGGATAAATTCCATGGTACATGTAATAATGGTTAATGCCTTCTATATAAAGTTCTCACTTAGTATTTTCTTCCTTTCCTAACACTAAGGGCCCAAATACACTTATGAGTGTATAAAGATAATAAATTGTTCATCTAAACAGCAATAGAAAATTTCTACAGTCAAACTTAAGAAAACCCGCCTCAAATGTTAATGAATCCATGCTAACTTGATGAACTTGATGTCCTTCCAAGCTTTTCCCAATTCTTCACTCTCTTGATTCTTGGCTCCAACCTCCGATCCATTTATATTTGATGTTTTCCAACAAGGCTGTTGCTAACCAAATTCCTCATATGTAACCATATAAAAAAACAAAGGAATTATTTTTCATGATAATTTCTCTAAACAAGCTGTTACTTCATTCCTCTTGTCACTAAAATTAAACCTTAATTTAAGAAACTCACATTAATTTTGATGATTAACAAGGATTGATGAAAAAGGTGTAAGCTCCCGAAATTCTCAACTCTTTTTTATCCTTTGATTCCTTAGGAACTTTCAGCCCCTTTGTTCAAATATATATTATTGACAAGTTTAATAGTTGGGTAACACTATGGCTTAAGTAAGTGTTTTTCTCTCTCTAAAAGAAACTTTTCTCTCCCTTCTCTCTATAGAAGAACCGCTGTAACACCACCATTTTCCTTCCCTCCTTCATCCAAACCCTTGTTTCAAGATGTAGACTTTAACACGGGTGGGGTTGTTGTGTTTGTTGGTGCCGTTTTCCACTATCTCCACTGTCGCACCTTTGGAACAACTATTGGGGTTGTTGTGTTTGTTGGTGCCATTTTCCAAATTTGAACTTATTAGATCCGCCGCCGTGCTCCGATCTTCGGTGAAAGGGTGGGGTTTTGGTTCGGTTTATGGGTTAGCTTTTGGTGCCATAACTAGGTTGTTTATTTGAGGAGTTTTGGTGAGCCGTTGCCGCTGTCGCCGTCTGTTCCGATTGTTGGTGTTCTAGCGGCGGCGTAAGCCTCTCGCTGGAGGTTGAGGTGTGTGTCCTCTGGTCTTCGCCAAAGTTGAGTTGCCGCCAGATCTGTTGTTGGCTGCATGTTTCTTTGTGTTTTGTGTGTCGTGGGTGTGTCGTGGATGGTTTAGGTGGACGGTGGCGGCGCCACCGCACTGCGTTTGCTTCAAGCTTCTCCGGGTGGTGGTATCTCGGTGATCGAAGTCTGGTGGGCCGATCACTTTTGATTCGAGATCGGGGGCTAGTTTTTTGACTCAGGTCCTTTTAGGCTTTTTAGATGTCTCCTCCGATAGACCATAAGTTGATTGGTGGTCGATTATGGACGTTTGAAGCAAATATTAGTATCGGGTGCTTAATTGAACTCTGTTGTTGGTGTTGTTTCTTTGAGGAGCTGTTGTTAAGGGGTTGTTAAGGGTTTCAGCATGTCTGATGGTGCCGATGGTTTTTCACCAAGGAGTTTTTGGTGTTTTTTATTTTTTTTCCTTTTGGTGTAATACATGGGATCTTATACCCCTAGTGTTTATCAATCTTTATATATATATATATATATATATATATATATATATATTGCCAATAAAGAAAATTTTATAGGGGTGAAAGTATAAGTGCAGAGGTGAAGGGTAATTTGTTTATTGAGTTGACCTCAGTTTGAACAAATTGTTGACAAAAACATTTTGAAAATTGCTCTTTAAACACCTTTGATTGTTCACAAGCACTTGAAACTTCCAAAAATACCTCCACCTGGAGTTATGAATAGTTCAAAGCGAACATAAGTTAGGAAATTTTTTCGTCGTTCGCATATAGAGAATCAGAGACACACAAACACTTTTGCTTTCAAAATCAATCTAACACAAACCATACACTTTGCCTCCCTACTCCATCAAATTAAACCCCATAAAAATTCTTCAAACTCAAGCATGCAAAGGATGTTGTGGATATGTTCCAGCTGATATGCAAGGTTAGGAAAAATTGCTTGGATGGAATGGCAAATGGTACCACAAACGATAATCTATATGCTACTATGCAGAAGATTGCTAATGAAACAGAGTCAACCATTCAACATCAAGCCGCATGAAGGAGGAGGGCATTTCAATGTTGTTTTATGAATTTTGATATTTTTTTTATTTCATATGAAATTATTTTGGTATGGTGATACCCAAACAATTATGCCCCCTTTTATGGGTTTCTTAATGTTTATTGAATATTTTACTTTTGAATGAATTACGGAATTTTGAATGTTGAGTGTGTTTGAAAGTGTTTAAGTGTGTTTGTGAGTTGAGTGTTGGGGTTTTTGTTTTTTGTAACGTTGAGTGTGTGAATGTTACCCAATTCTAAAATGTTGGTTCAAATATTGCATATTTCACTATAACATCATCCTAACTCTCGTTCCTGTGAACAATGTGTAATTACCGTTCCTGGGAACGGCTCGTAACTCGCATTCATCGGTGAACCGTTCGTCACTCCAAGTGCATGTATTTTCGAAAGTTTGAGGTGCTTGTGAGCAATCTCATGTGCATAAAGAGTAATTTTCAAATATATTAATAGAAAAGTGAATAAATTAATATTGCAATAGAAAAGATTTAGTTTTTATTTATTTTTATAGATAAAATAGATTAACATTATTTTTGTGAATTTCTATCCATTAGGCTATTTGACAACAAAAAAAAAATCTATTAATAATGGTAACACCTCTCAAAAAAAGAAAGTTAATATTGTAACAATTTGTTTGTTTTTTGAAGGAATATTGTAACAGATTATACATTGAAAACAGATCCAAATCTACATTCATTCCTTATAAATTCAACATCCCACCACAGGGGAAAAATAAACCCAAACCCTAATTATAAAAATAAAGTTCTAAACCCTACTGCTATATTTTTATCTTTCTTAGGTCTTCAACAGTCTCTTAGCCATTCAAACAAGAACGATGCCTTCCCTCGGTAAATCAATCACCAACATAACCAAGGTTTCCATGAACATCACCAAGCATTTGTTATCCAATCAAAAATTCAAAGAAAAGAATGTCGTATTTTCACCAGTGTCGTTGCACACCGTGCTAAGTATCATCGCTACCGGCTCCGAAGGTCACACACAACGTCAGCTTCTCTCCTTCCTCCAGTCCAAATCCACCAGGCGTCTCAAATCCTTATGCTCTCAGGTCGTATCTTCTGTACTCTCTGATGGAGCTCCCGCTGGCGGGCCTTGCCTGTCTTTTGCCAATGGTATGTGGGTTGAACAATCACTTTCTCTTCAACCTTTCTTCAAACAACTATTATGACTACCAATTACAAATCTACTCTTGCCTCAGTTGATTTCGTGAACAAGGTATATATTATATAATAAATCTTGTTTTTTAATCTTCAATACATATGACATGTTTTATTAGTATTTTATAATGGATAGAGTTTATGATTTGTGGTTTAGGGTTTCAATTTAGCCCCTAAACCATCACGATCTCGCCAATTTGGTCCCTAATCATCTACAAATATCTAAATGGTTCATAAAATAGGAGAAATACATCAATTTAGTCTTCCAGTTGACTGATTTAGGGACTAGCTAGATTGATGGAATATAATTTAGGGTCACATGGATGTATTTCTCAGACTTTGTAGTTAATTTTAATAGTTCAGGGACCACATTGGTGGTGGAGTGATTGTTTAATAACTAAGTTGACCGTTTATTCTTTTTAGTTTCTCTTTTGGTTAAAGAGTTTTCTCAGGAAACAAAAATAAACAGTTTTCTTTAGACAAACTTGGTTAAAGATCTAGGAAACTATCGATCTTCATTTGTATCATTCTATTTAAAATAATTTGTTACGAATAATGTGAATTTGGAATGCTTTTCACTATCTTGAAACATGCATATATTTAATTTGGTGTTATGAAATGCTTTATACGCACTTGGATTTGGAACAAACTTGCTACTGTAACAGTTAGCATATACGACTTAAAATAATTTTATATGCAATGAACTAAACCTCTTGCTCTTTCCAAGTTTGATTTTGATTAAAACCCATCTTCAAATTTTTACCCACGTAGCAACAAAATATCTGCCAATAATATCAACAAAATGTTTAATTCTTCCTTTGAAATCCTCATGAAAAATTGATATTGTTTTAAAACCCGATAAGGTGACCGAAGAAGTGAATTTATGGATCAAAAAAGAGACAAAAGGCCTTATTAAAGGTATTCTTCCATGTGGGTCAGTTGATAGTTTAACCAGGCTCATATTTGCAAATGCACTATACTTCAAAGGAGCATGGGAACAACCGTTTCGTACTTCAGAAACGAAACATTATGATTTTCACCTTCTTAATGGCAACTTAATTAAGGTTCCCTTTATGACCAGCAAAAAAAAAGCAGTATATCAGTTGTTTTGATGGTTTTAAAGTCCTCGGTCTTTGTTATGAACAAGGAGAAGATGAGCGTGGCTTCTCTTTTTACCTTTTTCCTCCGAATGAAAAAGATGGTTTGCCAGCTTTGATTGATAAGGTAGCTTCTGAATCAAAGTTTCTCGAAGACGAGCTTCCTGGTTATAAAGTGGAAGTTGGTAAGTTCATGATTCCAAAATTCAACATTTCTTTTGGGATTGAAACTTCTGAGTTGCTAAAGGAATTAGGATTGGTTTTACCTTTCTCTATGGGAGGTTTGACAAAAATGGCAGAATCACCGATAAGTCAAGAACTTTTTGTTTCTAACATAATTCAGAAGTCTTTCATTGAAGTAAATGAAGAAGGCACTAAAGCTGCAGCAGCAACCGTTGCCAATCTACGCACGTGTTCTCCATGTAGGCCCAAACCGATCGACTTTGTAGCTGATCACCCTTTCTTATTTTTTATAAGAGAAGATTTTAGTGGAACAATACTCTTTAGCGGAGAGGTGCTCAATCCTCTTGACAAGTGATTGTAAACAACCCATATTGGATTCCGTAGTCAATAGATTAAGAAAAAAACTGTTATTTATATATTAAAATTTATGTCTTTTATTTTTTAAATGGAGAAAATTGCGTTCTTTTTCTTAGACTATCTCAAATATATTATGTATGACAATTTTTATATAAGTTCATTCGATTAAATATAAATGTTAACTGATTCTTGAAATTTATTTTATTCATGAAAAAAGTTAATTATATTTTGAATGATTTAGATGCATGTCTGGATTATGTTGGATTCATGTATATGTAATGAACGTGCTAGTTGCTCGAAGACTTGAAGGCATTGGTAAATTGTATAATGATAGTTATGTCTGTATAAATAGGTTCTTCTCTAAGCCTTCATATTGCTACAAATTTGGAGAGTATTCATAATATTTACAACATTTTTTATATGATCATTTACTCAGAGATGTTTTCATGTGAAACGTTTTAAATCATGCCCTCTGAATCTGCAATCAAGTTGTTGCATCAAATTATATTGAACTTCTAATGTGAATTTGCTTATCTGGGTAACGTTCTTGACTTTTATTTACTTAGCTTAAATGCATTTTTTATCCCCTAATTTTTTTTTCCAATTTTTTTACCGTCATCTAATTTTTGAAAATTTTTTGTTCGTATGGTTTATTCATTAATAATATGGTAGATTTTACAAGGATCGATATTAGCAAAAAAGAAAATTCTAATAAGTGGTGTCAAGTCATTAATGAATAGACTACATCAACAAAATGACCTATAAATGAAACAGGGGATGAAAATTCAGAAACAATGAATTTTGAGGACAGATAATAATTTTTTTAAAATGAAGGCGTTGGTCTGAGATTGACGCCAGTTGTAGCCTTTACCTGTCGTTATGTGATCCATGTTAGTCTGTGCGTAGTTTGTATACAAAATTTTATTGGAATATTTTACAAATGGTTTGATTTCAATAGTACTCTATTTCGCTATACAGGAGCAATTGTCGTTTTGCTCTCAATTTAATTTTGTTTTGCTTTGTGTTCCGAACTTTATTGAACATTTATAGCTTCTGATCTTTAAGTTCGTACTTTTGTTTTGCTTAGAGTTCTGATCTTTTCTGAAAATTTGTCCGAAAGGTTATTAGGATAATAGCGGAAAATTTGAAGAGTCAGTCTCCATTCATAAGTTTAATCAGCCTTTGATGTGAGCAATATCAATAGCATTTATGACTCCATTTAATTCAGCCTCTAAGGCATAAGTGACTCCTAAATTTTCAATGAAGCAGCCTATACAAAAAGCCTGATTATTCCTGAAAATAGTAGTACAAGATGCCTGATCATGACCTGGACTTCCTGAAGCTACTCCATCGGTATTGCATTTCCTCCATAAATCATCATTATTGTTGATGAAAATTCAAATTGATGAGATTGCTGAACCAGTGCCGAATTCAAACAGAAACTGAGCACTCAAAAAACAAGTGGTTAGTGGATTCAAAATGTTTAAAACAAAGACTGCACATAGAATCTATATACAGTACTGATTCAAAACTTTTACAAGTTTCCTCTTTGTGATATACACCAACAAACAACAAGAAAACAAGGCCAAAATAAGCTCTTCTTAAACAAGAATAAGAAAGGAAAAAAAAAGACAATCTAAAACATTTTTACTGAGTCATGCAACCCTAAAACCAAACCATCTACGAATTTCAATGTTAAAAAATTTCAACTAATTTACCAACAATAGATCGGTGTAAGTGACAAGAGAATTGGAATCATTACGCAACTTTTTTCTCTTCTTTGCTGTCTAGTCGATAAAATATATATATTTTTTTTTTGGTCTAGTAGCTTAGTGGCTAGAGCTCACACATCTAAATGTGTAAAAGTGGGGTGTCCGGGAACCCCGGACCCTGCATAAATTTTGCAATGTCCCTACCAATTGAGCTAATTATTGAAACTGTATGATTTTCAACTTTTAGTTTGTCATATTTGTGAGTTAAAATCTAGGCTGCCAGTGTTTTTCATTTTCATAAAATACTTTCATTTAATTTATTTTAGTTTAATGTCTTTTACTTGACATTCACATCAGTAATGAAATACAATACATTGTTGTCATGTAATATCAACTCAATACTAAAACATCCAAATCTGAAACCTAATGAAAAAACTTAATAAAAAAATTGACGTAATTAAACAACATAGTAAAAAATGTGTTTGTCTTTTTTTTTTTCTTACAATTTGTTTCCTTATTCTACTCTTCATATATATATATATATATATATATATATATATATATATATATAATTGATATATGGATACCCCACAATTATCTAGAAGAAAAAATTATATTATAACCTATAATTCCAATGGTTAAAGTACATGTTACCCTTATTCATGAAAACTATTATAAATACCCTATTACATTGCTAGTCACTCTCACACCACCACCACCACTATCAACAACAACAATTTGATTATGTCACCACGGTCACCTGAAAATCTTCTTCTAGAAGCCATATCGATATTCCTCAAGAAACAATAGAGAGCCTAAGTGTTCCTCCTCCAAGAAACCTCTGGGTAGACCACCTGGTTGTAAGAACAAAACCAAACTACCCCATGAAAATATTTGTAGTTTCAATTTCTGTCGGAAAGCATATTGTGGAGGTTTTAATCAACTAGACTTAGTTTCATCAAGCTAGCTTAACAATGTTGAAGGGTTTTTGAATTGTCACTAACGTTACACTTTTCGACATTGTTAAGCTAGTTTGATGAAACTAAGTCTAGATGTTTAATTCATTCACAATATAATTTCCAGCATGGATGGAAATGACAAATATATTCACAGGGATCTGTTTATTCTCTATGATTATGGAAGTTGGTTTTGGGATTGTTCTTACGACCGTGTGTCTCCATAGGTTTCTTTGAGGAGGAATGGTAAGGTTCTATCTAGTTTCTTTAGGAATACCGATTTGAATACTAGAAAGGAAATTTTTCAAGTAACGGTCTTGACATCATCAAATTGTGGTTGTTTTTGTTTTTGGTGGTGGTGGAAGTGTGAAAGAGAATAACAATGTGATATAGTATTTATAATAGTTTTCATGAATAAAGGTGATGTATATCTTACTCATTAAAATTATAGGATGTAATATATTTTTTCTTCTAGATAATTGTGAGGTATCCACATATCGATTTTTTTATTTATATATAAGAGTAGAATAAGAAAACAAATTGTATAACATGAATAAATTTTATGGTTTTCTTAAGGCTTCTTTGTCTATTGTTCTAAAATATAGGTTAGAGCGCTCACATAAATAAATTTTATGGGTATTTTAAGGAGTAATTATCTATTCTTAAAATTTTATTAAATCAAATTTTCCTGTTTGTTGACTTTCGTCGAGAGAAAATTAAAATTAGATTCAATATGTTAATATTTTCGTGGTGCTTTTTTATATATATAGTGGCTAGCCCTAAAGTAGATCTATGTTTGATATATTTTCTTCAATTCTCTTGTTTTTGTTTAATTTCTTGAACTATGTTCATTCTTCAATCTTCGCATAAAATCACATACTCATTGTTATCAAAATGAGAAATCTTTTCATTTAATTATACTTTTGTGCAAGAGTTTAAGATCAAAGAGGTACGTTTGTATGCCTACACATTGAATATTGTAACTATAATGTTTTTATCTTTTACACACACCATTTTGTCGTTGATTTAGAATCAATATATTGAGAACTTTAATTAAAGAGAGCTCAATTGATATTTAAAATTTATCGATGTATCAATTTTTGTTTTAATTAATTATTATTTTGAACATTTTTATTCATATTCATTTTTATTTATATTTCTCATATATCAATTTTAAATTGATATACGATAAATTAATAAATAAAAGTGATTAAAATAATAATTATCTAAAACAAAAATTGATACATTGATCTTTTCAAATATCAATGGATCTCTCTTAAACAAAGCTCTTAATTAGTTTTAAATCAACTAACAAAAAGGTGCAGGTGAAAAAACCATGTTCTCAACATAAAATGAAGCACTTTAAAATTTGATTATGACAACAATATTTTAAACATACGAAAAAATGGAAGCATATACCAAAAAAATTGAAGAAGAATGTAAAAGATAAACAGAAAGTTGGACATAAAAGTAACTGATGGAAGAAAAAACTACAAAGAAAATACACTAAAAATCAGTAGATATTAACAGAATGTTAAACATAAAACTCAAACTTTTGAAACATAAACATGTAAACTAACAACGATTTTATCTCGAGGGTGATTTTTCAACTTTTACAACATACTTTTTAAATATCTTTTTTACCTTAAAATATTAGTAGACATTAACAGAATGTTAGACATAAAACTCAAACCTATTGAAACATAAACATGTAAGCAAACAATGATTTCAAACCAAATGTATTTATGGACTTTTTCAACAGACTTTTTAATGATTTTGTACCTTTAATTTCTTTATTGTCTTTCCTTTATTTTTTCCCTGGTTTACACTTAAATCCAAGAAACCCATGTACTCAGTAAAACAACATATTAAAAGTTTGAAAAAATGATTTAATGCAAGGATTATATAATAGGATTATATAAAATTTACAGTAGAAACATTGTAACAAACAATCTAAAAATAGCAATCTACGGAATAAATGTTTAGAAATTTTTACCCGGAAGAAGAATGCTCGAGAGTAACCTGCAAAAGAAAAAAAAAATGAAATGAGAGATGAATCAAACAAATGCTTGAGATATGAATGGAAAACAAAATGGAATAAAGAGTTTTGAAGAGAAAGAACTACCAAATTTTGAGTTTTGAAGAGAGAGTCTTAGAAAGGTATTGATTTGAGTTTGCAAGATAAAGAACTTGAAAATAGGGATTCTCCGCACCAGCAAGTGGAAGTACAAACCTTTTCCAACTGAAGTGACATGTGTTTTTTTCAAAACAACTTTTCAAAACCTTTTCCAAATCTTTTGTCTAATTTCCCTACTTTCTCTCCTCACAATAGAAGAAGACTTTTCTCTTTCGGAAGCAAATTTGAAAAACTCAACTTAACATGTGTCTCTTAATGGAGCTGCCCACTTGTCAAACAAAGCTTCAACCAAATGACACACATATAAGCAACCAGATGTCAAGCTTGGGTGAAGCGTGCACTACTTTCTTATATTATTATAAGAGATCCAGAGTTGAACACAATATATAAAAATCCAAAACTTTGATAATTTTGAAATAAAAAAATTACAACATTTAGAATCTTTTTCTTTATCTTGTTTGGAGAGAGAAAAAAACAAGGAAAAAAAAGAAAATGACAAAATTATACTACAATTAATAATAATTACTCCTTAAGAACTCATCAAAAAATAATTAATGCTACTGTATGCGCACTAAAAGAAATTGATAGAGATATGAAATCACGAAAGGTAGTTAATCAATAATCTTGCTAGGAAGTAAAGCTAATTGGTTAAAAAACAAAGAAAGATCATCAAAAATAAAAAAATAAAAAAAACAAAGCTAATTGGTTGAGTTTTCTCTTGTAGTACTTTTACACTTTCACTTTGTTTTATTTCTTCTCTTCTTGTGCTTTCAACTCAACCTTCACCGTACAAACCTTTAAGTAGGAATTGACTTTATTTGGAGTTATCTGCATATGTGATGCCAACAAAACCTTAATTTAATTTTAACCAATAACAATCACATTTTTATGAAAACTCTGTATAAAACTTTGCCCGACACTGTATAATTTAAGATGTTTCCAAAGCTTTTCTCAAAATATCCAACACTTTTAAAACTTTATTTTCCTCAAAATTACTAGCTCCAAATAGAATAGAATTCATGCATATTCAAACCTCAAACCTTACGTATACTATGTATTATTCCTACCGACTGAACTGAGTTTACAGGAATTGCATTTATGTCATTTACCATAACTTTGTGTTCAAATATTGATCACAATCTCACAAAAAAAATCTCATAATATTAAATTCAGGGACTCCAATGCTCATTTACAAATATTAAACAATAGTTTAAATACACGTAAAAATACTAACATTTTCAAATTAAAGATTCAACTCAAACTTTTTGAATATTTGTTCGATAATCGCAAACCATATCATTATATTCATCGTTTCAAACACCATAATCCATTGGTCTACAATTTATGACAAATTTTCAAACTATATATAGTCCCAAAACACAACATATATTCCATACTCCAGCGAAAAACAACCAAAATAATTTTTTAAAAAGATAATTTCAGGTAAATATAAAAATACTTTTGCAAAGAAAATAATTTTTTGATAATTTTTCATAAACATACATTTTGTCAAAATGCTCAAAAATGAAACTTTCTTATATATCTATAAATATATCAACATGATCTATCACTTTCACAAAGAAATACGGAAGAAAAATCGTAAATCAAACATACCCCCCACATAATTCATGTCACATACAAAAAGAAGGAAAAAAGACAAATATTTCTACCTCGGTAATCTTCTACTATGCATCGATGATGATGAACTAACTTATGAAACCAAGATCAAGCTCCAAAATAAAAGAGAGAATTTTATTTTGTGACGGCGATGAATAAAAGAGGGTGTGGAGAGTTTGCAGAAAAGGGAGAGAGAGAGAGCTTTGTGAAAAAAATGAGCCATGGTAAGGTATTGTATATATAGTATTTAAATATTATTAAAATAATAATACTTATAAAACTATAATTATGTGTCGCTAATGGTGCTCTAATCTAACTTTTATGCAACACTACTCCGACTAAAATTTTGATTCATGACCTTTAAAAATATAACGAGTAAAATTTCTCGTTGCCGACAACATATAAATCCTCTGTTGAAATTTTGGCGACAATAATAGTGACTTAAACGAACACCATATACTCTGAACAACCCTAGAGCAAACTAACTACAAGCTTCAGTCACAACATTTTCAATCCACAAAACTATCCAAACATTGTCTACAAAATCAATAACTCAAAATACAAAATATGCGTCCTAACGCCATTCATAAAATATACAATGGAACAAAACTCTTTCCTAACGTTCATCTCTATGAAATATCCTTTACAGATTCTTCAACATTCAAGTAATGACACTATTTTGTTCCAAAAACCTTATCATTCTTGATCTTCCACAACTCCCAAATTATCGTACGCCAAATCAACAAAAGGACCTTTCTGATTTTCTTAGTAGGTGAAGGACTAATAAAAAAAGAGGATGAACTGATTCATAGGAATTACAATGATAAAGTTGATGATAGATTAGGATTTTGAATGTGCTTAAAATCAAATAGTATATGATTGTAATATTGCCCTTTCTAATTTGCTTAAAATCAACGAGGCTAGATTAGGGTTTTGAATTCTCACAATAAAAGAAAAGAATAAAAGAAAAGAAAGGGATAAGGGAATATTCATCATAACACTACTTTCCAGGATCATAAAACAAAAGGGAAAGAGTACTCACGCATCATGGTGATGAGTTTCATAATAAAAATAAACAACAAGAAATAAGAATAAATAAGTATTTATTAAAACTAAGAGCAAAATATAAGAGTATATGATTATATGGTAATGAGTAGTCTTAAACCAAGGCAATGTTAAGCCTATTTATTATAAGAAACAGGAAGAAAGAAATTGTATAATGTAATTGATAATTACAAATTACAGATACTGAGTAGTAGAGATAACGCTAGCTATAGCAAAACTCATTTACTATTGGTGCAAGAAATACTAACACACAAGGCTTTTATTTATATGACCAATACTTTGCATATTTCTTCATATTATCCGATGTGGTACATTTTCTCATTATTATTGAAATCCTCCCGCAAGTTGTATGGTCTGAAAGAGAGATGCGACTTGGACAGTAAGTAATCAAACCTAGGATGAAGTAGAGGTTTGGTTAGAATATCAGCAAGTTGATCATCAGTAGAAACAAAGGATATTCGAAACTTGACATGTTGAACATTTTCTCGAACAAAATGATAGGCTAAGGCTATATGTTTCATCCGAGAGTGAAATACAGGATTAGCACTAAAGTGGGTAGCACTGAGGTTGTCACAATAGATGACTGGATTGGTTGTTGGAGTGTGGCCAAGTTCACTGAATAAAGAAAGGACCCATAGCAGCTCACTCGTCGTGTTAGCCAAGGCTTTATTTTATGCTTCTGTGGATGATCGATCAGTGGAGCCATTTGGATTTCGTTTCATACGAAAAACTCATTTACATCTAACCAAATTCTGAGCATAATACCGGCTAACAAGATCTTATATGTTAATGTTGTGTAAGACATCAAATTCAGCTTGCATAGCCGAGCGCCAATCATGGTCACGAAGGGCTTGAGTGTTGCTGGGTTCGATGGGACATAAAGGGAGAACATGAAGGTTAAGCTTTTTGATGGGTTTAACAATGTTGTTTTGAGAACGGGTGATTATCCCACCGACGTTGGATGACTGGTTTTGTGTGGGCGAGCAGTGGGTGGGGGCGGTGGTGGAGGCGTTGGCGATGTAGTGATGTGGGCCAATTCATTGAATGTTGGGGACGTGGGCGAGGACATTTGAATGTTTTGGAGGACCTCATTGAAGATTGGTGAAAAGGGTGAAGATGTTTGAGTGGGTTGGTCAAGCTCACTGGAAATTTGTGAGGAGAGAGACTATTGCTGAGTAGTGTGGGCGAGGTCATTGGGCATTGGTGATGAGAGCGCAGACAGGTGAGTGATCTGGGCGAGTTCATTTGGTATTGGAGTTGCGGGATTTTGAATGATTTGAGTGAGCTTGTTTCGGTTTGGCGAAGTGAGCTTCAAATCTGGGGCAAGTGCTTGTGTTTGAGTACCAAGGGAGCTAAACGGAAATTTCGATTCAATAAACTTTACATAGAGAGAGGTGTAAATATTTCCCGTTGTGGGATTGAGAACAAGTATGCATGTTGATCAGCCGAGTAACCTACAAAAACACACATAGCAGACTTTGGTGCAAGTTTATGGTTAGCATATGGCTTAATCTAAGGAAAACACAAAATCCAAAAAAAAAATTAATTTATGATAGTCCAGGCTAATGTTATGCAACTTGAAATAGGGTGATTGGTACGCAAGAATGGGAGTGGGAAGACGATTTATAAGGTAGGCTGTAGTAGTCATGGTGTGAGGCCAATTGGTGAGGGGTAGGCCTGAGTGATGGAGAAAGGTGAGACCAGTCTCGGCAATGTGACGATTCCGGCGTTTTGAAAATTCATTATGTTCAGGTGTGTTGGGTGGAGTGGTGTGATGACTTATACCATGATTGCTTAGAAAAGGGCGTAGACCAATGTATTCACCACCATTATCTATGTACAATATTTTTATTTGATGTTTATGGAATTTTCAATAAGTGATTTAAATTTGGGAAATATGACTTGTACATCATATTTGCGTTTCATTGGATAAAGCCCAATATAATGAATGAAGTGATCAACAAACATGCAATAGTAGCAAAGACCATAAATAGATAAAATGGGAGAAGTTCATACATCTGAAAAAATTATTTCTAATGGATAAGACAATATAAGAGTGGATTCATGGAAAGGAAGTTTGTGACTTTTACTGATTTGGCATGAATTACAATCAAATTGTTGGAATTTATTTGTGCATAAAGAAAAGTGTTGGGAAATAAATTTGAAAATAGAGGATGATGGGTGCCCAAGCTTATGGTGCCATGATGTGGGTGAGTCCTTGCGAACGGTGTGAACAGATGGTGCAGGGGCAGGCCATCGATAAAGTCCATCGACACATGAGCCTTTATGAGTTGTTTGGCCAGTCTGTAACTCCTTCACATAAAAAGAATGTGACAGAAAAAGAACAGCATAGTTGGTTTGTTTGGGAAGTTGGGAGACATAAATAGTCTGTTGTTTCATGGAGGGAACACACAAAACGTTAGACAAGGATAAATCATTAATTAAAAGTGTTCCAGAGTGAGAGATGTTTAAACCTGAACCGTTGTCCATAAACATCGAGTCAGGACCCGTGTAGGGTGATGGATTTCCATATTTGCAATGTCATTTGTTATGTGACGTGTTCCTCCATTATCAACCAAAAAATCAGTTTGTGGGGGACTAGCAGTTACAGTGTTGACCTGGGGCTAGTCACGAGGAGTTGGAGGGATACCAGAATGTTGCTGTCAGAAGGTGCGGCACTTGGATAGGACATGTCCTATGACATTACACCACTGACATTTGGGTCTCTCCTGAGCATTCAAGGCGGTGAGTGGGGCAGGGGGTCTGTTGTTGAATAACGATGATTGATAGTTCCTGGATGAGAAGGTTATCAAAGGTAATTGAGTCATCCTTTGCATTTACTCCGTCAATGATAACGCGATAGCTGTCGTCAAGGCCGCGTAGTATATAATTAGTCATATCTTCATTGGAGATAGGTGATCCAAGCGAGGCAAGGAGATCACTTGTTTGCTTCAGGGAGTGCATATAGGTGGTGATGGATTGAGTACCCTTGGATGTTGTCTGGAGGCGCTCCTTTAGTTGCTTGAAATGGCTGCGAGAAGCCTTGACATAGGTGTTCTTGAGGAGGGTTCAAAGAGCGTGTGAGGTCTTTGTTTGGGACACTAGTTAGGCGACCTCATTTGAGAGGGTGGTGAGGAGGGCTCCATAGATGAGGCAATCATGTTGTCGCCATGTTTGATAGGCAGGATTTTCTGTTGTCAGTGGAGTCTCGGCAGTGGTGGTGATCGTTTTGAACGGCACCGGTAACGATCCATCTGGGTATTTGAAGAGATCATAACCATCAAGCAATGCTTCAATCTGGAGTTGCCAATTAAGGTAATTGGAGGGAAGAAGTTTTGTTACACTGCCAAGGGTGATACATGCGAGTGGTTTGGATGTTCATAGGGGTTGGTGATTGAGATAAAGCTGTCGGTGGACATGGCGGCTAGGGTTGTAGCTGGGGTTACGAACAACGTCCTGATTTAGAGGGAGAGGGGGTTGGACCGTTTCAGTCTGATACCATACAAGAAACATGAAGAAAGGAATTGTATAATATAATTGATAATTACAGATACTGAATAGTAGAAGTAATTCTAGCTATTGCAAAACACAATAACTATTGGTTCAAGAAATACTAACACACAAGACTTTTATTTATATGGCCAAGCCTTTGCATATTTCTTCATATTATCTGATGTAGGACATTTTCTCATTATTATTGATATTTATGTCCTAGGCATTATGAATTCGTTCACTACTCATACATTACAAGTCTTGAGAATGACATTTACACTTGATCATCCAAGTGCCTCAAATAAAAACCACAAAATTAAATTCTTAAGGTTGTTACGGTCGTAACCCCTAATAACGGGTGGTTGTGGCAACCACTATTTTAAAGGCTTTCATCATTTGGCTTCCTTGGTTGATTGATGACAGTTTTGAAACATATGGACACAAATTTAAAGTGTTAGTAACTTGATTTCCCACTAATTTTGTGTTGAATAAGGTCTTCATTGCCATGAAATTTTACTTGTCAACAAGACTTCAACATTTGTAGTAATTCCATCATATTTGCACAACTTCTTCATATTCCTCTTAAACCTTCTTAATTATTTAAAAGATCTACTCGTTGTTTGGTCATGCATGTGATGCCTCGCGTTTCCAAACAACAAGATAGGACATTTTAAATCAAATAACAGCTGATTCGATCTAAAATAGGGAAAAAAGAAATGGTCAAACTCACAAGTTTGACTTGCGAGGTTCAATATGCTGACCCAAATATTTAGTAAAAGAGATGTGTTATTTGAACAACCATTTGTGTAACAACTTTTAGGATAACCATAAATTTACGAAGAAAAGTAAATATTAACACGGAAACCAAAACAATAGAAAAAAAAAAGCAAAAACATAATAGTTTAACAAATATGATTTCTTTAAATAAAATTTGACTATTACTTATTCCACCCTATGTGCTTCTCGCGCGCCCTATGTTTTCCCCAAAATACCCTTCGAATTATATAATCCGAATTTGAGTTTTTCACCAATTCAGATTTTATAATTCGAAAACCTCAAAAATTATGGCGCGTTATTTGATTTTTTTCGAATTATAGAATCCGAACACCCTCTAAACACCTTTTTTTTTTCATGGTGCTGATGCAGTTTAGATTACGTAATCTAAACTGCACCAGCACCAATTCTGAACATGTTTGTAACATGGATAACCATTTTAAGGACAATATTAATCTTCCTAACTCTCATCTTTGTGTTTTTATGATTTTATTTGACATGGATAGACCGTTTTTATGGTTGTTTTTAAAAGTAAAATTCAAAATTGCTGAAATGGAAGAGATTATGATTGCTCATAGTTTGGATTATGAAATCCGAACAGCAAAAGACATTTTTGGAAATTTTACAGGGTACGATAAAAGTGGGGTGAGAAAAGTAATAGTCATAAAAATTTTATGGGTTAGTTCAAGTTTTCTTTAGTTACCGTATCGAGTTTGAGGGTGTGTATCTAGAAAAGTAGGGAGTGTGGCTAGAAAAGTAGGGTGCAGTGAAAAAAGAAGAAAAGAAAAAGAAGGTGGCAGTACTGAGTTTCGAGTTCCAGAATTCATGTCTTTCTCTCACTCTCAAATTGGTTATTTGATTCCATTGAATCCAAATTCCGAAGAAAAAGAAAAAGCTTCAACTCCAAAATTAGCTATCTCAGATGGCACAAATATCATTGGAAGAAACAACCTTTCCGTCGATGACAAGAGGCTTAGCCGGAAACATCTCACTATAACCGCTTCCGCCGATGGCACTGCCAATTTGCATGTGGTATTATTTTAGTTCTGTCAATTATGAGAATGATCTCTAAAATTGTAAAATGTTAATTGGGTTTGTTTATTTGTTGGGACTATAATGATATTAAATTAGTAATGTTGGTAATGCATTTGATAATGGGTAAACAACCATTTGGATCCTTGGATGTGTAAAGTGTTGTTGCTATAGTCCCTTTTCTTATTTGAATGAAAAATGTTACTATGGTAATTGTTATGTTAGTATTTTTCTCCCTTGTCAGATTCGAACCCCGAACCTTTAAGTCCTTAACTCCTTTAATCCCTTAGCTCAACCAAGTGGGCTACATATCCTCTCTGCTTTTACTGTGGTTTCGGAATATATCGAAATTGCTAACACAATCATAAGTGTCTGATTTATTAGTTATTTTGGTCATTGAATTCTTTTTTAAATATTCAATTTAGTCCTCAATGTGTTATTTGTTTGTCAATTAAGTCCATAATATTATGAACAAAAGAGGCACTAAGGTTGTGTTTGCAAGCGTTCCGTGCATTCAGAGACTAAAATGATTGTTTGCTCATTTGATAATAGATCCAAATAGAAGGATGAGCATGATTACCGTTTTGCAATTTTAGGGATTATATTGAAATATTAATAATGTGATGGACAAAGTTGATGCAAATCTACAATGTTTGGATAAATAGCTTAATTATGCGCTTACAACATAAACATAAGTGTTAATTATGTTTGGATAGAACACTATGGTGTTGTTTGATTCATGTAGCTGACCCCACTTATGGGATAAGGCTTATACGCCAAAAGCTGCTTTCATAAGATATCCTGGAAAACTCGTGAAAATAAGCTGAAAACAGCTTATGGACATGTCATAAGCTGTTTTGATAAGCTTTCCCAACCACTCTCACAAGTGTTGATACCAGCAGATACACTCAAATTAATCAATTTAAATGGACTCTTGCTCATTTTTTAATTCCCGTAACTCAACCACCAAGTTAACATTATGTCACCTGATGTTTTTCTTTTAATTAGTGATTTTTGCTTTGTGAATGTTAGGAAGGGACGAATCCAGTTGTTGTTAATTCGGGGAATAAGAGAAGGAAGCTTAACTCCAAAGAAACAGCTACCATTTCTGATGGAGATGTCATTGAGCTCATTCCCGGTCACCATCTTTTTAAATATCGAGTGTCGCAAAGATCTCCAAAAGTTGCAGACAATAAACATCATGTATGCGTATTTTGCTGTGTTGAATTTGTGTTATAACTGCTATTATTTGTAGACTTCAATGGATGATTGCATTATTATGCGTGACATGTGCAGGAACGAGGAAAAAATGCAGCGACACAAAGACATGATAAAATTGCTGTGACACAAAAGCATGGATCTTCTCGGTCATGTGAAGAGCCTATTCGTGATTTCCGTGTAGCTGATGATCAAATACCTTGCACCTTTCGACTTTTGCGTGTGCAAGGGTTACCGCCATGGGCAAATACTTCATGTGTTTCAATAAGTGATGTTATACAGGTAGTAAATGATTATTATATTAATTATATGAGAAATGCTCTTTCAAGTTTCAATTTATAAATGTAACACAATTTTCAGCACTTTCTCCTCAATTGAGAGAAATTCATGTGAGTTCCGCCCCTTCAGAACAGGTTTCTCTAAATAGGAGATTATAAGACTCGCATAATTTAACGTGATCCACATGAATTTATCTCAATCATGGAGAGTGTTGAAAAGAGAATCTGAAAGAGTGTGTTACTACTAGTTCTCTTTTTAGTTATATTTGACATTATCGTACACTTTTTGCTGCACTGTCTTGAATTGAATGTTTTAGCTTTCAACCATCTGCTAAGAACAATCACACAGTGCTTCAATAGAAAGCTTGCATTGTTTCATGATTGGCTTGATAATTATTTTTCATAAAAAACACAAGATGAATTTCATGTTGGAAAACTTTGGAACTACATGTTGACTTATTTCAATGGTTATTGTTGGTAGGGGGATATTCTAGTTGCTGTCCTTTCAAACTACATGGTAGACGTTGACTGGTTGGTTCCTGGTGAGTCTTTTGTGGTTGTTCTAGTTTTTCGAAATTGACTCCTCTTTGCTTGTTCTGTTTTCTTCATTCCTGATTTTCCCTGCTTGCATTCTCACTTCAATTTTATTCTTGAACCTGCTCTGAGATGTTGCACTATTTTATTTAAACTGTTTAGAAGTTTGTTGTTCTTCATTGTATTTTGAAATTGCTGGCTTCAGTTGAGTTGCTAATACTTTTCGCTGCCCTTCCTTCCCGCACTCCTTCTTACTAGTATATGATAAAACATAATCAAAAGCCCCAACTCGACATAGTTTGTATGGCAACAAGGATATAACACATGCCCTGTCTAATGATTTTTATTAAGAAATTATATTAGTATACTTTGCATATTTACATCGACAAAAAGTCTAATAATCAATCTTTTCATGAGGTAGTGTTGCTGGCAGGGCTAGAGTTGTAAATTTTTGGCATATTTGTGTACATTTTGATTGAAGTCCTTTTGTTTTTTCTTATCTCATTTATTGAGTTTCTCTCTTCCATTATTTTCTTGGTGTAGCATGTCCAGCACTTTCAAAAGTTCCCCATGTGCTTGTTCTTCACGGAGAGAGTGATGAGAGGGTGGCTTGCATTAAGGTTTGTCTCAGATATACTGTGATTGGCAAACTGCTTTGGTAGATTATATGTAATATTTTTTAAACAAATGTTAACTTCCAAATGCCATTGTTGTTAGAGAAGCAAACCTAAAAATTGGATTCTGCACAAACCGCCACTGCCAATTTCATTTGGGACACACCACTCAAAGGCCATGTTTCTTGTATATCCTCGAGGAGTAAGAGTCATTATACACACAGCAAACTTAATTTATGTAGATTGGAACAATAAAAGCCAAGGTTTATGGATGCAAGATTTTCCATGGAAAGATCAAAATAGTCCGAGCAAGGGATCCAGATTTGAAAATGATTTGGTTGAATATCTCAGTGCATTGAAGGTATATATGTTGTTCTTTTATACTTAAAAAATTGAGTATATCATCTTTAGAAAAAAATGATGCTGCAACTACATTGATGTGACAAAATTTATAAATAATACAACAAACAAAAGCCTTTTCAAACTTAGTGTGGTCAACTACATGAACTAAGGATGCCATTATGTCCCGTACTGCTAAACAATTAGATCAAATTTTGTTGGAGCCTACTACGCTGTTCTGAAAGCATCTGCTATATCATTTTTAGTTTCTCTTCTGAAAAAGCTTTTCGTTTGATTAAATGAATTTATAGTTTGCTAATTATCAACAGAAGTTGACCTAAATCTTGTTGTGTCGGGTTTGTTGGTATGGTTTGTATTATGGCTATCCATATCATTTATACCGTGACTTATTTGGTGGTTCAGTGGCCAGAATTCTCTGTTAATCTTCCTTCCCTTGGAAACTTCAGTATATGTCCATCATTTTTCAAGAAGTTCGATTATAGTGATGCAATGGTATGGTTTCTATTCACTGTTTTTAAATTGATACTCTTGTTAGTCATAGGTTATTACTTATTAGTTATTATTTCTCTGGCAAAATTACACTTTTAGTCCCTTAACTTAATTTCAGGTTACAGTTTGGTCCTTTATCTTTTGTTCATTTCAATTTTGTTCTTTTGGTCCATTTACATATAGATTTTCAAGCTTCAAATCTAATATTTATATGCAAACATAGATGAAAGACCATAGATTTTAAGATCGAGAGGCCGTAGGAAAATAAAAACATGAATTTAAGCTTGAAAATCTATATGCAAATGGCCCAAAAAGACAAAATTGAAATGAAAAAAAGATAAAGGACTAAACTGCTACCTGAAATTAAGTTAAGGGACTAAAAATTTAATTTTGCCTATTTCTTTTGCACGAATGCTTACACTGTTGGATACATTGTACATCAGGATATGATGCTTTTTATATTATGTTCAGGTTAGATTAATTGCATCTGTACCTGGATATCATTCTGGTAATGGTTTGAAAAAGTGGGGCCATATGAAGCTTCGTTCTGTACTCCAAGAGTGTATATTTGATGAGGAGTTTAAGAAATCCCCCCTTGTTTATCAGGTATTGTCTGGCTGTAGGCTAAGTTATTTTTTTTATGGTTCTAGTTAGTTCGTGATCGTGATTAACCTTAGTTCGTTACTTTACTCCTATGTTTGATGAAAAAATCAATGTCAAAGTATCATACTTCGCTTATATTTTCTTCAATTTCATTGGCTTTAATGGTAGTATTTTCTGACCAAAATGCATCTTTTTGTGATTGATTTTAGATAACTGCGGTATTAATGTTTAGTTTTGATGACATTAGTTAGCCCATATCTATCGCAGTTCTCCTCCCTTGGTTCTTTAGATGAAAAATGGATGGTTGAACTGGCATCATCAATGTCAGCAGGTCTCTCTGAAGATAAAGTACCCCTTGGTATGGGGGAGCCTCAAATAATATGGCCAACTGTAGAAGATGTCAGATGCTCTATTGAGGTAAGTATATAGGTCTTGATGATGCTTTTATATATTCTGAAAGAAGAAAACTACTTTCGGTTTGCATTTCATGGTCATTTTAAAGGTTATGTTTCCCACTGTACGGCTTGTCTATAGTGGCCATGAGCAAGAGTGGCTGTATTGAGCCCAGTTGTAGCAAAAATGAGAAAGAGTCCCCACATCATTGTGAGCGGTAAAAGAAATCAGTTCCCGAGTGTCATATTTATTTTGAAACATTATATTTTTTTTAGGAACTCACAAAATCAATGGAAATTCAGGACAGCTTAATTAGAAGGAGGATAGATTTTATGTTCCTACTAGAAACCAATTGATTAGGAGTTAGGAGAATAGAACCAAACGTGTATTTATGCTTTGGTATACAGTAAAAAATTATAAATAGAGTAGACATTATTGCAGGTAAGCATCGGAAAAGAATCGTGGATGTAAAAAGTTTAGGAGATAGTGTCATAGATCTAAAGTTTCAAGCGGGGCATGAAACCTTGAACATGATTAGTGTGTATGTGCTAAGTAGAATGAAGAGCAACAATATGTGAAGTTTTAGGAGGATTTAGAAGGTTTTAGTTCATAAAACGAAATGCTTTGTAATGAAAATATTTTTCTGGGTAGGACATTTAAAAGGTATTGGATTGGCCGTAGGGGTTGTATAAGGGATGTTAAGACAAATGTTAAAATTCAAATTGTCTTGGATTTTGCTCCAACTTTTGATTTTACTATAACTGATAAGTACTTGGGTTTTATGGGGTGCCCAAGTATCATTTCGAGTAGTATGGGATGTTCGATGGGGTATTTAAGTGGCTTGGTTCTTCCCCCTTGATAGGTAGCTTGACGGGGGAGGGTTTCCCAAGTGCTAGGATACTTATCAATTGGCTTCAGAGTTTGGTTGGCGGTGGGTGTCTCAGAATACCTTTGAAGGTGTTGACCGGAAAGGCCGAGTTAAGTGTTGTAGAGTGAAGCCGCTTGGATATTGGCTCTCAGGGGCAGTGTTATGATAGAGACTTGTGTGTTACGAGGTGATGTGGTGGGATAACATGTAACGAAAGATTAAGCTTAAAAGTGTGTGATATGAAATTTTATCTTTGTTCTCCCTCCATTTCAAAATAAACGTCACTTTAGCAAAAAAAATTGTTCCAAAATGAATGTCACTTTCAATTTTCAATGCAAAATTAATTACAGTAACTATTAGAAGTTTTGGCATAGTATAGGAAATTGGCAACTTTATTTCAATGATTATCATATTAAAAAAAATCTGTATGTGTGTGTGTATAGGGTGGATAGAGTAACACCCACACCCTTTACTATCCTTGTGAAATTTACCCAGAGCCACTTAACTATGCCGCATTAGATCATATTAGGTAATATTCTTGTGGTACCCGTTGCATTTAGGTCCAGTTTTCATCCCTTTCTACCTTCACCTGTGGTTTTCGGTGATAACTTGATAAATAATAGAAATGCTTAATGGCTTGAACGATTATTTTAAATTTATTTTTATTTCCCCATCTTTTATTTCATAGTTGAATTTTTAAGCGCAACTTTCAAATCGTCTTTGTCATTTATTATTCTGTAGGGCTATGCTGCTGGAAGTGCAATCCCAAGTCCCATGAAGAATGTAGAGAAAGCATTTTTGAAAAAGTATTGGGCAAAATGGAAAGCAAACCATACTGGTCGCACGTAAGTGTATTTTATCATTCAGTTGAAATTATAATAGCACATGTCAAAGGAGGATTTACAGGCGAGACTAGTGGTTGCCTACTTCACTTGAGATAAACTAGCATTGTCAAATAGCGATTATTGCGTTACTACATAGCTGGTTTTGATTAATTGCTATGAAACCCACAGCTTTATCCTAGTTTTGCTATTAGGGCAATAGCAGCCGCTATTCCAGTTTCTGCTAGCTAATGTAGCATCAAGCCAGCAATAGTGGTAAAAAGAGAATTTTAGGGTGTTGTAAAATAATAAAACTTAGGCATAAACGCACTTTTGATCCCCTAAGTTTGCACTAGTTGTGATTTTTGCCCCCTATTAAAAAAATCACATTCCAACCCCTTAAATTTTCTCCCTTTTGCAACTTTCAATTTTGATCATTCAAAATCAATCATTCAGGATAATAGATCAAGAAACCAGTCCCAAACCATATTCTTTGCCCTATAAATCTGAAACTTGCTCAACAAAGTTCTTAAGCTTAAACTTGTTTTTACGGTCTTGAATTGTTTATTTTGAATTATCAAAATTGAAAGTTGCAAAAAGGGGGGAAACCGAAACCAAGAGGGCTGGAATGTGGTTTTTTTTAATAGAGGGCCAATTTCGCAACTAGTGCAAAGTTAGGGGGTCAAAAGTGTGTTTAAGCCTAAAACTTAAGAATCATTACTTGCCAAATGGGACCTATTTTTAAAATGGAAAAACATAAGACTCATTGAGTATTACTTCTATATTCACCGTCATACGAAAACCTTTCAATATGTAAGCTATGCTCTGCTTCCATTCCCTTTTTATCTGTATTCAACCGATATGCAGCTTCCGCTATTTTCCCACAATGGTATCTGCTATTTCACTTCACATAGTAGATTCTTAGAAATCGTGTTGGGCCTAACACAACTCCACATAGCAGACTCTTAACAACCAACACTATTGGGCTTGGTTCGTGGACATAAATGGTGGATGGCCTGATAGCAGAAACCTGATAGCAGGTGGCCCAATGGATCTTGAAGAGGCTCTGATACCAGCTTAGAAATCGTGTTGGGCCTAACACAATTCCACAAAACCGGCTTGTGAGGTGAGGATTGCCTCCAATTATAAACACATTGTCAGACCATCTCTTATACGATGTGCGACTCTTAACACAGATTTTTGGCGTTCTGGTTTTTTCCGCGATCTGCTATTGCTAACACTGAGGTAAACCCACATGGTGGACTTACGCGGCTAAGTTTCAACTAATTTCCAGCCTCCTCTACTTTCCAGTGGTGTATATTAATTACATCTCTCTCACACAGTCCTCATGCCTATACCTCATTCCCCACCATTACTGCGGTGAAGCAGCTAGTTAGGATATACTATCTCTCTCTCTTGGTCACTATCAGATGCATCACAGCTCACATTGCTGTCATCAGGTGCTAGCCCTTTCTTGGGCCTTCCCACAATCCCACATAAACTTTAGTGACATTTGGCCTGAGTTTGCAACATTAATACATTTGAACCCTCAGACGTAAACGTAGAAAACTTGACACACTGATAGACGGTAGTTGTGGTCTGTTTGAATAGTGTTTTCAAATTCTATTTTCTATTTCTAAATACTATTAAAAAAACAAAAACCTGTTTCATAATTTGTTTTTCAAAATTCTTTTTCATAACCGACTCTTGTTTTATCAATTAAAAAAGCAAAATGGCCAAAGAATGTTTGTTTTGGTTTTCTATTTTTTTTTTATCAAAATCAAGAAAACATGATGAGAACTATCATTTTTCATTGGTGGTATATAAAGCAATTTTTTTTTAAAAATTACAATTTTTTTTTTCCTTCTCAAAAATAGTTTATAAACGTTGATTTAAAGATTAGTTTTCAAGAACGAAAATTCAAAACACAACCAAACAAGCCCTTAATGTCGCCAATTTGGTGGAAAAGTAGATGAGGTGACAGGGGATCACAACCCGTGACTATAAATAGACATTATAATTATCATAATGGCAGAAGAAATAATTTTAATTTTCAGGTTGGTATCCTCTTTACAGGGTAGTTTACATAAGGTAGTTGTGTAGGATTAGGACACTTTTAGGACGGTAAAGATTGAGTTTTCTAAACCTACTTGGAAACTGAATATATCTCTGATTTCTTGGTAGTTTATGAAAAATTGTGTCTCACCAATTACACCTATTTCTTTTTTGCTGTTTCAGCCGTGCAATGCCACATATAAAGACTTTTGCTCGTTACAATAATCAGAATCTCGCGTAAGACCTTTATCAGACTTATTCTCTGCTCTTCGAACATTTTTTGTCATTTAGTGCACTGCTAAGCTATGCTATATATAGTTAACTATGAAACACCATGTTCCCAAATAGTTGGTTCTGTTTAACTTCTTCAAATCTGAGCAAAGCTGCCTGGGGAGCTCTTCAGAAGAATAACAGTCAGTTGATGATTCGTTCATACGAGGTATGTTGTTTTTTTGTCAGACTGTTGCTGTTACTTATTGGCAATTCGAAAATTGATTGGCTGCATTGTTTTAAAAGCTTGCATAATGATACTGACACATACAAGAGTCTTAAACTGTATAAAAGAGTGATTTCTCTTATTATTGTTTCTTATGCTTGGAGAATTAGTCAAATACATTTTATCCAGTTCTTCAGAGGATGCACTAAATATTTTTATTTATATTTCCTTACAGTTGGGGGTGCTCTTTCTACCGTCATTATTGAAACCCGGATGTAGATTTTCTTGTACCAGTAATGTTAAACAATCGAAGGTAACACACAACTCCTATTACTCTTTCATGATGTTTTATGCTTCATACGATTAATCATCAGCTGGTTAGAGAGAAAAGATCTTCTGATCACCTTTCTGATCATGGAAATGGGAAAGGGAAAATGACAACCGTGCTAACAAACAAATAATTACAGGATAAATCCCCAGCACAGGAAACATCTAAAATGAAGAAAACAAAACTAGTGACCCTGACTGCGCCGACAAGGGATACTACACATTCATCATCTGAAGTTATCATCCAGTTACCCGTGCCTTATGAGCTCCCTCCATTGCCATACTCTTCCGAAGGTTGTGCCATGTTGCTCTCCTGTTCTAAGTGGGCTGACCCATGTTGTGTTTTCTAATTATTATTTCCCTCTGCAGATGTGCCCTGGTCTTGGGACCGGCGCTATTTTAAAAAAGATGATTATGGTCAAGTTTGGCCTCGGATGTAAGCATTTCAAGATTGACGGCATTGTTAGTGTACATATGAGTTGGTCCCTTCTCGCCTATCTGATTCAAATGTGGAAAACTTGAAGAACATGACACAATTGGTTTTGCAACGTAGAGATCCCTTATGCAATTAGGCCTCTTACATTGGACTGGTATTTCATTCTTCATTTCACTTTTTAATGTTAAAATCAAGTTAAACTATTTTTGAAATAAAATGTATCAATAGTAAAATTTTGGTGAGGACGCAGAGAATTATGGTGACTTACGTGCTAACTGAGTTAATGTCACTTTTCAGGGTACCAAGTCTCTACCGAAGCAATGCTCCTTTGTGTTTCTTTGCTTTAGGGATCCATTCCTTTTACCAGATGTGTATGTTTATAGTCTTGGTGCATGTTTGGAATCATTGCGAGTTTGACGAAATCACGATATCATTGTTGGAGAATGGATATGCTATTAAAAGTGTTTTCTCCCTTTGCTAAACTCTTCAAACTGGTCTCAACAAAACCCAATTTTCACAAATGCATGAGTCAAATTAAAACTCTCCAATGAGAAAATGACAATAGCATTAAGCCCTGGAGCATGTGTGCTCTGAAATACAGGCATTTCAAGCTCACAAGATTTTTAATAAGAAATGCTAAGGTTTATTGTTGTTTTATTACCATGGCTCATTGCCTTTTCTTTTTATACTGCAATGATTTAGACGTTCAGTGGCTTTCACAATGGAGGATTGCTGCCACCATTGATAAATCTTGGAAAATGTTAAAAATGGTTGAGATATTTTATCAAAAAAATATTGATTAAAGTCTCCCTTAATTAAAATTAGTTTAAACAAGTGAAAATAACTGTTTTTGTTCCAAAGAGAATAAGGTGTATGGTGCTAACTTGCACGTTTTTGATTTTTTATATTTTTTTTTTAGGTAGATATCTTCATGATTTTAGATTTTTGTTTAGATGGATGTAAATTAACAGCTCAGATGTATATTATTTATTTTATATAAGCTATGATATTATTTAAAGGATAAATGAAGGTTAACGAATGGGTTGGACTTTCACAACAAGACGAGTTAAAATTTGAATCTTGATATTTGATTACTGTGGAAAAAGAACCTATAAAAAAGAAAAATATATAAACAAAAAACAAGAGATCGAGAAAAATGTAGACACGACAATGCATATCAATAGTATAATCTTAATCATAATAGTTAAATAAAAAAAAAATTAAACCTTCAAATCCATGAAAACGAAAGGTCACGTGGGATGTATGAAATAATCAACGTTAATTAATCTCTCTTTGACGAAAAGTAGATAGTAGATAACCTGTAAACCACTTTCAACAATCAACTATTATATTGAATTTGAACTATTTAATATTTTAATAGTTTTTACAGGTTGATATAGTTGAATTAAGAGTTCAATTATTATGTTTGGTTAGTGGATAATTATTTCACCCATGCATTTTATAATATGTCGCTATGTCAATTCATGAAATGATAACTCATTTTTTGTGTTGTATTTATTAAATGACGTGACAATACATAATTGGATGCATGTGTAAAATAATTGTACATTGACATAATATATTAATTAAATTCTTGAAGTAATTGTTAAATATAAACTGACAACGAAATTTATTTTAAATTATTTATTTCTTTAAGAAAAATTAAGGGGGAAATAACAAAGATAACAATAGGATAAAAATGAAATACCTATAAGGAAATATCAAAAAAATTCTTGTCAACTTTTTCTTTTATTAATAAAAGATAATATAACTTTTGCCATTAAAAAAAAGGAGATAATTACTTTTGATTTAATTTATTTACTTTACTTTACTATTTTGAACTATTTATATATAATTTTTTTTGTCTTTAGCCTACTAAATTGTTTTTTGAGGGAGCCTATTAAATCGTTGAAATTTTCTATACATAAAGATAAAGGGAATATCAACTTCTAGCATAACTTGTCAAAAAGAAAAACCCCGGTATAACACTTTTTACTTTCACTTTTAGTTTTATCATTTATTTAACTATTTTATTTGCAATTTTGTCGTTATTTACTTAATAGAAAAGATAAAAGTTTATTTTGTGAGAAAAGTGAAAAGATGAACATGTAATAATTATAGTATTTTTTTAGACAAAAACAAAACTATATATTCATTCATTCAAATTCAAATGAATAGAGTACATCGAATACAACCACATCCAATATCACTATAAATATAAAAGGATAAATTTACGACGTTGATTTAAGTTGATCTTTCAATAGAAATCAAACGAACACTATAGCAACACGGAACAACAAACAAGACCGTAGTAGACAACGAACAACACGCCGACCCCGTAACACTCAGGCGACAAAATCATTAAAAAAAACAAACAATCTTTTAAGGAAAATAAGACGCATATGGATAACTCTAGCAAAAAAAAATGCAAAACCACCCCACTCATATGAATGAAGAAGAAAAATCACTTAAAAAGAAGATAAAGTTTCTCTCTCTAACAAAAGGGTCGGCTTTGTAAAAAAAAATGGTAGGCTAGTAATAATTATAAAAGTTAAAATTCAAATCCATAGTATCATAAAAGAATATTCAAATTCATGAAAACAAAATGTCACATGGGATGAATTACCTAATATGTAGATTAAAGCTGTATGCGACAAAAGTATCATATAAACTAGATAATTAATACAACAGATAAGCTAAGCTAACCGGTATCAAATACTCCCTGATTCTATTTATAAAAAATATTAAGGTCAACAATTTAATGTATTTGATTAAAAATTTAAACTAAATACAACAATTTTTATTGGCCTAAATATCTCTTACAAATACGACTGGAGCGAGTAATTTATAACAAATAAACACAAATGCAACTTCAAGTTTTCTCAAAAATAAATCTACTTCATGTAAGGCTTGAAAAAACATTGTAAATCAGTGTAGGAAAGACGTTACAAACTAAAGTTACCAAATATTTACCTTAATATTAATATAATGTAGCACAAGCAATAAATACTCGACTCTTTTAATCATTTGATTCAAAGTTCGATTCATGGTTGATGTCTGTAAAAAATATTTATTGAAATAGATCAACCTGTTATATATATCTAAATTAAATCAAGGGAATTAATCTCTATGATTAGGCTTAATTGCACTTTTCCCCCTTATTTTTTGCTAATTGTGCGATTTTGCACCCCCTCTTTTTTTGAGCAATTTTGCACCCCATCTTTTTGCCCCCTTTCTGATTTTGCACCTCATCTTTGTGTCTAATTGCACTTTGGCCCCCTATCTTTTTTTCATTTGTGCGATTTTGCACCCCCTCTTCTTTTTTTTGAGCGATTTTGCACCTCATCTTTTGACCCCTTTTAATGATGATTTTGAACAAAACACAATTGGCAAAAGATGGGGGTGCAAAATCGCTCAAAACAAAGAGGGGGTTCAAAATTGCACAATTAGCAAAATATAGGAGGGAAAAGTGCATTTAAGCCTATCTATTATAAACTAGAATACTGCTCTCCGCCCAGCACAAAACACTCCCTCCCTGCAGCCATGTCAATTTTACCCCTGCGCAAGTTAACTAACGCAAGTGTAAAACTGTGCGTTAGTTAACTTGTGCAACATGAGTTAACTAGCGCAGCGTGAGTTAACAAGCGCAACATTAGTTAACTCACGCTACGTCCTATCTTAAACAAGGCAGAACACCTCATTTCCTCATTTCTCATCTAAAATCTCTAAAATCACCAAATCCAAAATTCCTTCAAGTTCAAATCAAACAACACTTCAATAACAAGTAAGTTTTCATAATCAAACACCATTAACCTTTTATATTTATATGTTAGATTTTTTCTCTTAAATTAGAAATTTTTTAGATTTATTGTTTGTTTAAATTTTGGTTTTTTTGGCAAGAAATCTTTACATGAAAATGAATCGTGTTTAAATGTTTAGTTGTTTGCATGTTTATGTTGTAGGTTTTGAGTTTTAGAGAAATTTTTAGATTTAGGGTTTGTTTAAATTTTGGTTTTGCTTGCAAGAAATGATACAATGTTACATGTAAATGACTTATGTCACTTAATTATGGTTGGATGTTTGCATGTTGATGTTGTAGTTATGAGTTTTAGGGTTTATGTATAATTTGCACTCCAAGTGTTTGATGAAATATTTGAATGAGTTTTTCATTGATTATTTTTAATTTCTTATTGTGTAGATTTGAAACAATGGCCGGGTGGATCGACGTTCGTGCACAATTCAACGGCGGAGAACCTCAGCGTTTAAGGTTCGATGTCTTGGTATAACGTTAAGAGGTCTCAAGGATCAGCTGGATGAATTCAACAAAGGAGTCAACCCCCGAGACACGAGGAAGGTGGAATACGTTCGGTATAAACGTCCAACACTCGACGATGGAAGAGTATCATTCACTTGGGTGGAATTGACGAACGACGAAAACGTGACGACCATGTTTTGGGAGCACAACATGTTCCAGTGGATCGATATGCGAGCAACGTTGGTGAGATCAACTGAAGATATCATCAAAAGTCTGATTCCGCCAAAAGATCGTGATTAGGTGGCGGTCGTGATTATGTAGGGAATGCACCTTCCAACTACGATAATCATCTTACCCTGAAATGGAAATTCAAACTTGTTAAATGCCAGGACTCCGGCATTCTTCCGACATTCCCATTGTTCCTTTCAAAAGATTAAATTCTTCTTAGGTTTGTTTAGATGAAGGTATTGAAGTGTTAAGGAATGGACCTCATTTTTTTGACACTTGGATACCATCTTTAAACCAAGCCTAAGAAGAATTTAATCTTTTGAATGGAACAATGGAATTGTCAGGCGAATGTTGGAGTCCTGGAGTTTAGCCACTTTGAATTTACCATTTCAGAGGTAAGATGATTATTGTAGTTTGAAGGTGCAACCCGAATGTATTATATAAGTCTGATTCCGCCAGAATATCGTTATTAGGTAGGGAATTGCACCTTCCAACTACAACAACTGTGTTACTCTGATGGGGCAATTCAAACTTGTTAAACAACAGGACTCCATCATTCGTCCGAAAGTGTTTTTGTTCCATTCGAAATGTTAAATTCTTGTTGGCTTTGTTTAAATGATGATATTGAAGTGTTAAGGTATGGACCTCATTCCGTTGGCATTTGGATACTATCATTTAAAACCAAGACCAACGAGAATTTAACATTTTAATTGAAACAAAAGCGCTTCTGGACGGATGCTGGAGTCCTTCTGCTTAGCAACTTTGAATTTGCACCATTCAGAGGTAACACAATTGTTGTAGTTGAAAGGTGCAATTCTGAATGTAATGTCATGTAATGATAGGCTATATTTAGGAACTTTATGTAATATAATGTAATTTTTATTCGAATTTATTCAATACGCAACTTTATTCGAATTTATTTATTACAATTCTTTATTCAAATTCACGCTAAGTTTAATTAGTCTTTATTCGAATTCACGCTAAGTTTATTTAGTCTTTATGCACTTCGAATTATTCATTAAATAATTGATACATATAACAAAATTCATTAAATACAAAATTAGAAAATAAAAGTAAATATATACAACATCTCATTTTATTAATCAACTTCATGCAATAATTGATACATTGTTACATTGATACATTTATTTGAATTCACTAAATAATATTCTTATTTTCTTTTGGGGTAAAAAGTAATCAGTCTTCATGGGGTAAAATAGTGAGCAGTCTTCTTGGGAAAATACATCATCAACCCTTGAGATAAATCTAAATCTGGTTCTTTTTATACCCGAAAAAGAATCTTTTTACCCACGGTAAAAAGATTTTGGGGTAAAAAGAAGCAAATTTAATTATATCTCAAGGGTCGGTCACTTCCCCAAGTCGGCTACTCACTATTTTATCCCTAGAAGACTGATCACTTTTGCCTTCAAAGAGACTATTGAAAGAAAAGGAAAAAAAAAGAAGAGAAATATAGAGAGAGTGAGGAGGGAGAGAAAGTGAGATAATGTGAAGAAATAGGGAAGTATGGAGGGGCATTTATAGATGACAATGGTAGTATAAGTTATAAAAAAAACATAAATGTGGTCAAAAAAACGTGTAAATGGTGTAAAATAAAGTGTATATTGAAGGTTGAAAACTGTCCACCGTTCACAAAAACATGTGTTCTTGAGTTCTGACCACCGGCCAACGTGCGTGAGTTAACTTGCGAACATGCCAGTGGTACGTGACTTAAGTCATGCAGAGCTTATAACGTGCGTGAGTTAAGATACGCTGCATGACTTAAGTCACGTAAGAGTATTTTCGTCAGTTCAACTGGGTGTGAACGTTTTGTACAGGGCGAAGGCAGTATTCTATAAACTATCCACCGTATAGCTATACCAATCAGAGCCTAAAAGTTAAAATCTCGAGTAATAATATCTTCCACTTTATCTGTATTATATCATAACATTTGTCCTGGCTATTCATGTATCTGAAAGAATCAAATGTATGCACGCTACTCTACAATAATGTCTTCCACATTTATTTAATAAGAAAACATTCATTCATCCTTGTAATGATTCATACATATATACTAATTAATATACAACAAAAGCAATAGCTTTGAACATGACGCCACATCCCACTTGGTATACTTTTTCTTAAAAAAATCAAACATATGATGAATAATAGTCTAATACCACCAGCAGGCAGCAGCCAAGAAATATGAAACATTGAAATTAAATCAAATTTCAGATCTCAGTTCTACACCTTTATGGTGCAAAAGAATTGTATAAATTAATGAAAACCACGTGTGTAATTGAATTTGTAATCCTTATCTTCAAAAAGGAATATTATTTTTTCTATATATAAGAATGAAGTAAACAAAGATCACAGTGAACAAAACCAGTACTAGTCACTAGTATCAATATGGCTAGCCAACAATCTTTGCTAGACAAGCCAAGAAAATCCATTCCAAAAACTTTCTGGTTAATCCTCTCTTTAGTTGCTATCATAAGTTCATCAGCCCTTATTATTTCTCATCTAAATAAACCTATATCCATCTTCAACCTCTCCTCAGCTCCTAATCTGTGTGAGCATGCTCTTGATACAAAATCATGCTTAAGTCATGTATCAGAAGTTGTTCAAGGTTCAACCTTGGCCAACACAAAAGACCACAAATTGAGTACACTCATATCGTTGTTAACAAAATCCACCGCACACATTCGAAAGGCAATGGACACGGCTAATGTTATCAAACGCCGAGTTAATAGCCCTAGAGAGGAAATCGCTTTGAATGACTGTGAGGAATTAATGGATTTGTCCATGGATAGAGTTTGGGACTCAGTGTTGACTCTAACCAAAAATAACATTGACTCACAGTCACAGCATGATGCACACACATGGCTAAGTAGTGTGCTCACCAACCATGCAACTTGCTTGGATGGATTAGAAGGTTCATCTCGGGTCGTTATGGAGAGTGATCTTCAGGACTTGATCTCCAGGGCTAGATCTTCTCTTGCTGTGCTTGTTTCTGTCTTGCCTCCAAAGGCTAACGACGGATTCATTGATGAAAAATTGAATGGCGACTTTCCTTCTTGGGTGACAAGTAAGGATCGAAGACTTTTGGAATCTTCAGTCGGGGACATAAAGGCCAATGTTGTGGTGGCTCAGGACGGGAGTGGCAAGTTCAAGACTGTGGCTCAAGCTGTGGCATCTGCACCAGACAATGGTAAGACAAGGTATGTTATCTATGTGAAAAAGGGAACATACAAAGAGAACATTGAAATTGGCAAGAAAAAGACAAATGTGATGCTCGTGGGAGATGGTATGGATGCAACAATAATCACAGGCAGCTTAAATTTCATCGATGGAACAACCACCTTCAAAAGTGCAACTGTTGGTATGTATTTTTGCCCCTTCTCTGTATTTACCATTTCTGATTCTCTATGACATAGTGATTTTTATTGATGTATAATTTGGTTTGTAGCTGCTGTTGGAGATGGATTTATAGCTCAGGACCTTAGGTTCCAAAACACAGCAGGACCAGAGAAGCACCAGGCAGTCGCTCTTCGTGTCGGTGCTGATCAATCCGTCATCAACCGCTGCAAAATTGACGCATTTCAAGACACTCTCTACGCACACTCCAACCGACAATTTTACCGTGACTCCTACATTACCGGTACCGTTGACTTTATCTTTGGAAATGCAGCTGTTGTGTTCCAAAAGAGCAAACTTGCGGCCCGAAAACCCATGAGCAACCAAAAAAACATGGTCACTGCCCAAGGTAGAGAAGACCCAAACCAGAACACTGCAACTTCAATTCAGCAATGTGACGTAATACCAAGCTCAGACCTCAAGCCTGTGCAAGGCTCCATCAAAACATACCTAGGCCGCCCATGGAAGAAATACTCCAGGACTGTTGTGTTGCAGTCCGTCGTGGACAGCCACATTGACCCAGCCGGATGGGCTGAATGGGATGCTGCAAGTAAGGACTTTCTGCAAACATTGTATTACGGAGAGTACATGAACAGCGGAGCAGGTGCTGGTACCAGTAAGAGAGTGACTTGGCCTGGTTATCATATCATCAAAAATGCTGCAGAGGCAAGCAAGTTTACAGTAACACAGCTCATCCAAGGTAATGTTTGGTTGAAGAACACAGGGGTGGCCTTCATTGAAGGCCTGTAGAAATGCCCTTTAACAAGCGTGTACCGATATGTTTCAGACGTTTTGCCGGAAATAAAACAGAAAAATTATGCTTTATGGCAGGATATTACAATTGTCTTCTAGTAGACTAGTAGTGTTGTATTGAATGCCTAATGTCTGGAAATAAACCTGTCTTTAGTTTATCCATGTGCTTCCCTATTCTGAGTTTTCTAACCTTTTTAATCTATAAACAAGATTCTCAGAATGATGAAGGAATTTACCAGTACTTTTAACACAGGTGGAAAATCATATATAATTTCTCTATGACAAGACATACATTCAAATTCCTGACAATTTAGATTCAGATTCAGATTTGTGTAATTAGATGCTTTCAACGGGAAACAATTACAGGACAACATATGCTATGTTAGTTATATCTTAGTTCTACAGCTTTAAGGTATAAAAGAATTGTATAAAAAAAAGAAAATTACATGTGCCATTGGATTTGCAATCCTTATCTACAAAATGGAATGTTATTTTGCCTATATATAAGTTTGATGAAGTAAACAAAGATCATAGTCAGAAACAAGCCGTCGGTACTAGCTGGCTTATCAGTACGGCTGGTACATTAAGTATGATATTCGATAAGAAACAATAATCTCAACTTTAGAGTAGTTGATATTTGTAGTTACAACAAAAATCTTAAAATTAATTTATCTTACACATGGCGGAAAGGAAAGAAAAAAAAAAACGGATACATTATCTAGATTCTAATATCCTAATGAACTGTAACTTCGTTTCATGAATGAAATATGAAACACTGAAGTACTTAATATATATTTTGAAGACCAAAATGTGCAACTAAAAGAGATTATAGGAGCCATGTTAACATTGCTACATACTATGTACATACTCAGTCAATTTGAGTAACAAAAAACTGACCTGTAAAAAAGGCACCATTTGAAACTGCGGCTAAGAATGAATGCATTCTTTCCAAAGCATCCAGTAAATTGACAATTGACTGATTTTGTAGTAGTAATAACCTGGAAATACTTCAGGTCTAGCCCAAATGGTTGATGCGTAGTGCGTTTGACCGTTGTAAACTTCTGAGTACCAAATTCGATTCCTACTCATCACATAGTAATAACCTAAATATAAATAAAAAATTATTAATCATACAAATGAAAAACTAATATTATATTTTGAAAATAAAGGTCCAAATACTTATTGTGATATAGTCGTGATTCTTATTCTTCACATTTAACTCAAGGGAAACAAAAGAGCAATCAGTTTATCAGCACCATATATTGTCGGAATTGAATGGTCCTCTAAAGGCCCACCTCTAAAGAGCATCATTTCATGAATCACGTATGCCACAATATACATGTGGGAAAGGAAAAATGAGTTAGAAATGAAGTAAAGTTGTCCTTACATAGACGAAATGAGATAATTATTCTGCTGAAGATGCAGCAGAAAATTACACACTAAATATTCGGGTTGGCTGCAAGAAGTGGAAAGACTACTTTGTTTTTCGATACACACACACACACACACATACAGGTTTATGGTCCGCCAATGACATCAAGTGACTAATGTAAAACCCATCACCGAGACACAAACTTCAAACTTGACTACTCATCATAGCAGTTTATTAGCCCATTCATATAAAGATAAACACAAATAAGGTCACTGAGAGAGTATTAAGGAGGTCTAGGATTCGACCCCTACTGCTAACAAATTCCTCCCCCTGCTAAAAAACCAGAAAAAGGTATAGCAGTGGCTTATTCCCCTGGTTTCTTCTTTTTTAACTAATACGGAAAAGCATGGATACCTTGTCTGTAGCGTTATGAATCCCGGATAGCGGCCAACCCACAAATTGCTAGTGAGAAAGCAGATAGCAGGACGACTGTTATTTTGAAATTTTTATAACCAAAATGGTGCGACCCCTTCCCGGATCCTGCGTATGCGGCAGCTTTAGTGCACCGGGCTGCCCTGCCCTTTTGTATAGTTTATAAATTATTTTTACTACTTACATAAGAACTCAACAGCTAGCAATGACTAACCAGCGAAAAGGTGAGATATGACAGCACATTGGAGTTGGGAAAAGGTGCTAGTTGAGAAGCCCAAACGCCAATACAATGTTTTAAATTGAAAATTCCTAAAATAGCTCAATCTAAAAACTATAATGTTTAAATTTTAAGGGACTTGTTTGGAATTTTCAATCTCATTATGAGGTGGGATGCTATTGAGGCCGTGGAAAGACGCTGTTTTGAACGCTATAGCAACTGCCACGGCTACTACACTAAGTACTCTGCTACTGCATGTCTTCTAGTAGCAAGGGCCACCACTATACTACTGTAGTGCTGCTGTAGCGTGCTATTGACAACACTGGTCATCCCTATTGTACCGTAGAAGGGAAGATCATTTAAACAATTTGTACGGACTAATCACAATCAGGCTATAATCCATCCATTCACACAATAAAAAAATATTACAGAGTTTCTTTTGACTTTCAATGCCTTAAAGAGAAGAATTTAAAATTCACAAGAGCCACCATAACAGTTTTAAATGTTGAATCCTAGATCAATAGACTTGGGGAGTAAACAGACATTAATACTTAAAGTAAGGACCGGTCCAATTATCGAAAATCTGCTAGTTTTGTTCTCTTAAACATGTTCTGAACAGGAAAAATTGAGAACCCCCGGGTTAGTATTATATCACAAGTTACGTTTTCACCCCTGTTCTCGCGCGAATCAATGTTCTCGCGCGCATTTGATTCAACCAACGTGGCTGATCTCATACATGAATAAAAATGGTTGCTTCATGCATATGGACCGACAAAATATAAATAAGTATGCTTACATTTGATATGCTTCATGCAATATAATCTTCCAGCATTTAGAAACAATTAAAGAAAATATCATACAACTTAACACTAAGTCAATGTCATTATGAAATCCACAAAATATTGTAAGAAACCTGATGGACATAAGGGCCTAATGTTTTCCTTTCAAATCCAGCATTGTCCAATTTTTTGAGCTCTCAAGATCAACAGCAAACTTCTCTACCACTCTTGAACTATCAGTGGAGAGGGCCATTCTTGAATTTTCCTGTAAATATAGAACAAATTCATGATCCAATCCAACATCATTAACATATTATAATATGAACACGTAGCCACATATAGATATAGGTAATTAGATATATGATTATTACCAAAGGTATGCATTGGTGAGAGACAGTTTTTCAGGTTCAGAACAAAGTGGTGATTATCCAAACACTTTGTTCAAACACCACATGCATTAATATTTATTAGTTAGTTGAGTTTTAAATTAAAACCTCCAACTCATTAAGTTTCATTCAAGCCAATTGAGTTATCCAATTCAAATATAAATCTATCTTGTTAAAACAAGTACAACTTGTATCATTAATCACTTATGAGTCTGTGGGTCCACTCCATACTTCGTTGTACTCCCTCAATGCGTATATGCAATGCAATGCAACGGATGGCACTTCTGTATCATAATGATATATATCATTGCCTAATTAAAATGTGTCACATGGCACACCCTTTAAAAAAATATATCAAATAAAATATTTATAAAGTAACATCGCTAGATAGTACACTCTAATTGGCCAATAGTATATATCATTGGTACATTAACGGTACACAAGTGGTATCAACAATGCAAGTATTATTTGCATTTGGCTTAAGTCTATTTTTGAAACTTTAACTTTTAAAAAGTTACCATTGTTGTCCCTAAACAAAAAAAAATGTAATTTTGGCCCCTTTCGTCCCAAAATTGTTGCGAAGACGCCACATGTTCTAAAATGAGGGTTATAATTGTAAGGGTCACAAGAGCATATTTCCCTATGCTAGGGGGTCAAAAGATCATATTTTTCTAAACATGAGGGTCACTTTTGTCATTTTTTTAAAAGAGGGTAAAAATCACTACTTTTGCAAACTTAGGGGGCGAATAAAGCGTTTAAGCTTTTGCATTTTTTCATATTTCTTAAGAAAAATCGTTAGTCCAATTAATGCATCTATTTTTTGTGTTAATATTACCAAATTATCTCTTGTTTGTATCTGTATTAAATTTGATTTTTCATTATTTAATACAAGTTAGTAGTATTAATTGGGGGTATGTTTAGGAAAATAAAAATCATAAATGCATCTAGTAATTTGAAAGAGATTTATATTTAGTGTCAAATTTTTAGTCAAAAGGGTGCTTAGATATAGGGACGGAGGGAGTATATGTTAAGGAAGTCCATCTTTGCTCGGGAGTTTGGAAGATTGGGGAGGGCATAAGATTAAATGCAAAAATTGACAAATCTTTTAAATTTTTTGATTGAGTGTTTTTTAGGTGAATGATTAATGAATACTTATAATAATTCACTTTTTATTTTGGGAGTGTTGCAGTACTCCGTCTCATATTTTATATTAAGTGTTTCATTTGAATTTTACACGGGTATTAAAGAGATGCTTAATAGTTTTGATCTTCATAGTAAAATACATGTTATTTACTAAAACATCTTTATTAATTGTAGTTAGTGGAGTGGTCATAGATGATTCAAATGCAACTAATAAAAGTCTGTTAGATAATAGGAAGATTTCTTGGATTGATTGGAACATCATTTGTAAGGAGAAGGAAATGGATGGTTTGGAGGTTAGAAGGATTAGGATTAGGAAGCTTAATATTGCTATGTTAGGTAAATGGTGACTTAGAGAGACGAAATCTAGTTTAGAGTGTGGCGGCGAGGTATGGGGTTGAGTGTGGTCGGTTATGGGAAGGGGTAACAATTTTGATTGGCGGCAGCAAATTGTGCGTATTAGGAAGGGCATTGATGTTCAGTCGAAGGGTTAGTTTGACGATAATTTGAGTAAGAAGGTGGAGAATGAGAATGACATTTTTTTTGGACAGATTGGTGGTTTGGGACAAAGTGTTGTTTGTTAGGTTCCGGCGTTAGTTTGAGCTATCTGATAACAAATGGACGTTGGTGGCAGATATAGAGTGGTTAGGGTGGGGGGAAGGTGGGGGTGCCTAATGGTGAAAGAGGGGTGTAACGGTGTGGGAGGAGGACCTTTTAGTTGAGTGTTAGTTCCTGCTTCGTGATGTGTCTTTGTAGGATGATTTTTCAGATCTCAGGATTTGGTCTTCGGATCTTACTATTGGGTAAACTGTGTCGTGCATGCACATATATCATCCTTACAAGGGAGAATTTTCATTAGGAGGTAGTTGTTTATGATATTATTTGGCAGGAGCATATCGATTTGTGACAGAGTTCCAACTAAAGTTAATTTATTCAAACACCGTATAATTTCTTTTGAAGATCAACCATGTGTTTCAGGTTCTGGCCAGCTTGAATTGGCCGATCATCTCTTTTTGAATTGTACTTTTATATGGTTCTTTATGGTTTAATGTGCATCGTTGATTAGACATTGTTACAGTTTGTCCCCATAATCTGACGAACCATTTACAACAGTTAGGGGTTTTTTGTTTGTATTTCTAAAGCACATCAAATTTGTATGGTCATGATTTGGTGTGCTTGCATCTGGATTATTTGGAAGACCAGGAATAATAGATATTTTTTAGACAAACCACCTCCACACTACAACTTATTGACAATGTTAAGTTTTTTTTTTGTGTGGTTAAAGGCGAAATTCAGAAACATTGCTTTTGATTATCATAGGTGGTCGCTTAGCCCTTTATTTTGTACGTGCGCATATGTTTATTCTGTTATTTTTCAGCTTTGTTTTTTTTTATTATTTTCGTGATGTAACTTGACTTTGTGACTTTTTGGTGTTTCTCTAGCACACCTTGTGTTTTCGAATATTAATATAATTAATTTTGACTTCTTAAAAAAAATATGTTGGAAAAAGAGTAATATAGAGTAAATAGTCAATTACCCCCCTGAAATTGTAACTTTCATCAAAACCCCCCCTGAATTTTGCAAAACTTCAAAAAACCCCATGAAATTGTCAAGCGTCTGTCAATTACCCCCCTCCGTAATTGACAGAGGGAGGTAATTGATAGACGATTGACAATTTCAGGGGGATTTTTGAAGTTTTGCAAAATCCAGATGAGTTTTTAACGAAAGTTACAATTTCAGGGGGATAATTGACTATTTACTCGAGTAATATATGTTGTATTGTTATTATAAAGGGAATGTTAACGAGTGTCCCAGGGCACTCTTTAAGATCCATAAATAGTAAATATTTTTAAAAATGCATGTAATTATTGCATTGGAAATCGAAATATTTGACTTTTTTAAAAAGAACAATTGCTTAATTTAGAATGTTTAAATAGTGCCCCAGATACACTCGTTAACAATACCCTTTTATAAAAAAAGACAAATAATTTGAGACAAATAAAAATAATAAATAGAACACCTATTTTAAGAGGGATGGAATATTTAAAAAAATTAATTCACCCAAACCCCCAAAACACTTCTCTAATACAACTTTTTAGTCTCCAAATTAAAAGAATTTTGTTTTGTGAAGAAAACCAAGCCTTCAAAACCCTCTCTTCCTAAAGCTCTATATTCTTTCAACTTCTTCCTTTCTTTTTAGTCTTCATCTTTCCTCTTTTCCCTTCTAAACACCCAAACATATGATTAAATGATTATTTTGGGCTATGATATTTTGACAACCAAATATAGTTGTCTACCCGCACACCGTATCTCCAATCAAGAATTCAAAGCCTAGCACGAAATCTAAGGTAGTGAAATAAATTATTAAAATAATAAAAAATAGATGAGATGATATATAGACACACACGGTGGATAACAACCTTGGTTGTTCAAACAATTCTTCTTTTCATTATAGTGGTTGACCACGTTCTTTCTTTCAAATTACACTAAAATTTACACAGAAGTTTTGGATTTTCACCCAAATGACTTGATACATTATAAACTAAGTATTCTTTAATCTACAACTTCAGACGTCTTGAGTATTCATTCCTCAACTTCTCCATACTTTATGAGTACTGTTTCCTCCGTCTCTTCATACTACACCCTATAATTCATCTAGTATTCTCAACACTTCTTGTTGAGGGTACCAAATGTTGTCATTGTTGGGATGAATTACAAGGATTTAAGTTTGTACTTGCATTCGTACAAAGTCAATCAAGACTCTAACTCTCTCATCTGAGAGGATATTATATTTCAATCTTATATCAATTCAAATGTATGGACTACTTAATTGATTTACATCACGATCCGATAAATATCATCATAGAGAACTTTGTTATAAGCTTTTTGCATTTTCATGTTATTTTTTTCTAGATATTTCATTTTATCTTTGAGCATACCTTTTTTTCCTTCTTCTTTTCTCTCTTCTCTATTCTATTTTTCATGGAAGTTCTTCATAACCATCTTACGATGTCTTTCATCATATGATTTTCGTATATTGAATGCATAGTATTTTAGGATTGGTTCATATTCATTTGAGTCGTCTTGTGAACTCATGAGTCTAAATTGGTTTGTATCGTCATAAATCACTGATTCTACTAACTTCATCAAGCTCTTCATTTTAAATAAAATTTATTTTACGATGCTAAATATATCCTATTGTGAATAGAGCTTGTTGGTATCCTAATGGAAATGTTGCACTTTACAATTAGCCATTTGAAGGATGTGCACTACTTCGTCATAATTTATAAGTTGTTTTAAGAAAAAAATGGTTACAAAATACAAGTCGTTTTACAATATCAATTAAACGATAAATGTTATTAGCTGCCTCTAGCTTTTGTGCTTTCTTTGCTTATCCTCTTCCTCGACAAAAGAGAAGAGAAAAACATGGTAACACTTTTGGCTAACACATGAACGTCGTCTTCTGCACTTTGAACACTGAATTGTCACTATAGTTTAGAGCACCATCAACTTTAGTTATTTTGTGCCTCATGTTGACATTTAATTATTACTCCTTTCGGTAGACATAGCTTTATTTTTAGGAACGGTGGCCATAGCCACTTGCATTTTGTGAATTATGCATATTTACTTGCATGATTAAGTTTGTTGTCGGTCATAAATAATCTTTGGATATTTTTTACCGTTGGATAAAACCAATTCTTTGGATTAAATATGATATTTGATTGGTTATTACACTAAAAAAATGTATCAAAATTCAAAACTAATTTTAAGTAAATTTTCTTTCCATACTTTAAAGGCGTTCGTAAAAAAACTGAAACTAAACATACAGATGACCACTCGAAATAGAGTTAAGATCCCTCTATTTATGGCTTTCTTCATTTGTCATCAATCACATTTAAAACAAACAAGTAAACCTTATGTTTGACATGTCGGCAATCATATTTATTTGTCTTCTAACCTCAAATTTGTTTTAATGGATAATATGTGATGAATAATTTCTCCATACTCCAAAGTAGCAATGGAGTGAGAGTTGAACTATCAAAGTATGTATTTCAAAAATAAATGACAAAATATGAAGGGTAATAGTAACAAATTGAAGTAGACAAGCTAGCAGCGCGAATCAAAGACGAAGTGACGTGCAAGATAGGTTTAGTCGGAACGGTGCAGATTTTGCATCTGATGTCCGTTTGACCTGAATTATACTTTTTCGGAAAGCTCCGGATCTCACGAGCAATATTATGTTTTCGGTGCAGATTTCTGAAGGCCCGAAACCACCTTTTAATATTTCAGCATTTTCTAGAACTTTCTATTTTCTTTCGTTTTGTTAGTTTTCGGCCCATACAAATTTGTTATTTCTTTTAGTATTTAAACAGAACTTATGCAGTCTAAGAGACGCATTTTTCATTCAATAAAAATATTCTGTGGATCCCGGAAACTCTTGTTCGATACGTTTATCGCTTGCAACCTGTCTGTTTATTTATTAGGTTTAGCGCTTGCTAATCCTTGCTTCTGTAATGCGTCACAAATGCCCTGAGAGCATTATTTAAGAAATCAATGAGAGAGAATTTTATTTAAAAAATGCAACTCAAATATTTGTAAAAGACATAAACACATCATTTTCTATACAATGATTACATCTAATGATTCCTTTTCAATGTCCTAAAAATATTTGTTAGAATTTTTTTTGAAGAGGCTAAAATGGAATATATTACCAAATCAAAGTGTCTTTCTTAGCACAAGATGTACAAAGGAGAAGACAACAAAGTCGAAACAATAATTACAAAGGGAACCTGTACAAGATAAAAACAGGAAAGAAAATAACCACGCCTATGCCCAGAATGACAAACGGACTAAGCCACCACCCATGGTAATTGAAGGGAAGAGAAGCAAATTTCACCTTCAATCATGTAAAAGCAAGAGACTTAATCTTTTCTACCACCTGTAGAACCGAGCAAACTTTGTCATTGAAAAACTTGTTATTTCTTTCCTTCCAAATTTTCCACACCGTAGCAAACTAAATGATTTGAACAATTGAGTAGCGCATCTTGGCATTACCACCACTGCAACTGAATTGGTTAAAATGATCTGACACATAATGCGGGACAGCCGTTGAGAATTTTTTTTAAATATTAATCTAGATTTTTGATCGAGTTAAGTGCTTTCAGAAGTCCCAAAAAGTTCCTACCTCCCATCTTTACAATTCATTAATATGTCTATATTCCACTTAAAGCTAGTTAAGAATATCCGGCTCAATTCATCCACTAAAACATAAAAACTATTCAATTCATCAATTATAATCTTTTGAATATAGATGAATATCCATACAACGTATTTTTGTCCTCATTCACACTTTTTGAAAAACTGTCTAAAAAGGCACTCATCCCAAAATCGTTCCAAATCAAAACATGTTTAATTTAAAAAATTCATGCTATGAATCGTGGAAAATAACTCATGGACATGCGATCACTTCCACCCTCATTATCCTCAGGCGGTATACGATAGTTGGTGGTGTTTTATTTTCTATAGTAAGAAAAACCCAAATCCATGAAGGAAAAAAAAAGGTCAAATCGGATGGATTCTTTGATTAATGTGGACTAAAAGTCTCTCTATCATATAAACTAGCTGGTAAAAGATGAAATTATAGCATATAACAGTCTACCGGTGGTAAACAATAAAGAGCTGGTTTTGGGTATTACAAGCAGGATCAAACTAGAAATCCTAGGACATGTTGCACATTCTGATGGTTTTCAAGTGTTCATCAAATTCATAGGTTGCTATATGCAAAGTTAAGACGTTAAGTTAAAGATTGCAGAAACTTAAAGAAAAAAGATAAAAATACAATGCATTATAAATAAATGTGGTTCGACAAATCCTTTACATAAATTCTTTATGACTCTTTTTTCTTGCACCGATACTTTGAGTATTTTAGAATTCTGTATAGGTGATTTGCGATCCGTTTTCCCTATGGAAAACTATTATTCATACATAATAAAATAACTAGAAGAACCTAACTCCACGATCAACACTTCTTCCATGTAGACAACCGCTTGTCTCCCACGTTCTTCATTGAGGTAACCACTTCTATTTGAAATTCGAACATTTCCGCTTCAACAGAAGTTGCTTGAGTTCGACGGTTTTGCATCCATGACTCGTTTCTTGTCGAACTTTAACACTTTTAGACTTTTTTACGCTAAGTCCAATATTTCGTCGAAACTCCTTAAGTTGAAAAAAGACTTCGATTCCTGCAAAGATAAGAGTCAATTAATGTTGATCATATTAAATGAGCCTTGTAAAATTATAGGCTAACAATAACAAAGCTTCCTTCAAAAAATAACAAAGCTAAGATAGAGGAAATGACTTATAACAAATTACTTTCAAATAATTTATCATATTGAATTTGGAATGTTAAGAATTTAATACTTGAAACACAAATGCAAGGATAAAATATGACATAAATAAAAAAAAATGTAAATATATTTATTTATTCATTTCAAACAGTTAGGCTAAAAAGAAGAGAAAATTAAATGCCATAAACATAACCAGTATAAGTTAACGATATTTTCTCTATAGCACATAAGCTAACAATTAAGCTATGCCAAATAGAGCATAAGTTAAAAACATGTGCAAGAATATCTTCCAATTTCTTTGTATTAATATATTACCAGTACAAGAGTTGTCCTGGTCATCGTACGTACACAACATATGAAAGTATAAAATGTATGCATGGGACTCTCCAATGATGTCTTCCACTTTCACTTCACAATAAAACATTTATTCCGTCTTTGTAATGATTCATGCATATACAATAATACAAGAAAACCCAAAAGGTATGAATATGATTTAAACAGCTCACATGCACTTGGTATACTTTTTCAATAAAAAATAAAACTTTTGAATAATACCATCAAATCAACCATGCATTAAAGCGTACTAAAATGAGCCAGACAAGCTAAGGCCTAAGAGATATGAAATTATCCTTTTTCTTTTTGTAAGATTCAGTATCTCACACGTAACTCCTGAAATTAATCTTTTAAAATAAATGAGAAACATGTTAAGGATTGACTTCTTTCAATATATAGTTTTTCCATACCTACCGGTTAAGAATCGAATACTTGATCAAATGGTTAAAATTTCAAACATCTACCATTTGATCAATCATATCTTTTTTTTTTTTTATTGAAGATCAGTCACCACATATTGGTATACTTTTCCTTAATTACAAAATTAAACTTATGACGAATAGTTCAACTCCACCAACAACCATACTTTAAAGCTTACATGAATTGGACCAAACAAGAGATGTGAAATTTATCACATGTTATATCTCAGTCCCACAACTTTCTTTTTTTTGGAAAAGATAAGATGCATCTACGTGTAACTGTGAAGATGATGAGTAAAACCGTAAGTGCACGGTTCTACCGAAGTAGTAAAAAGAGAGTATCGTTCTAACATGAAGTTTTTTAACTTAATTAACTTTTTAGAGGATGATTAGAAGAAAGTTCAGTTGTAATGGTTTGATTTTTACGGAGAAAAATTAATAATAAAAGGTGTCTTGGGATTATTGGTCCATCTTAATAACAAGTCTTTCATAAACAAACTCTAAACCGTTAATTTTATATTGGACTCACTTTCTAAAGACAAGTTTCTTTTAAGCGTATCAAAGTTTCTCTCAAAGTCATTGAGTGTGTTCCTCTAGCAATCACACCTATTCTCATGGTTGATTGCTATTAGAATCCTTGAAGAACGAAACTTTATTTGTCTCAAGGTTTGCTAGACTATTCTCATGTTTCGCAATCCTTGTCTAATTTCACTTGTTCCAATATCAAAGCTCCGCGTTCGCTTTATGAATTGATATTTGAGATGATGAATTAACAAATACTAACCCTCTGCGTTCGCTTTATGAGTTTGATATTTGTTAATTCATTATAAAAACGGTGAAATTAGATTAGAAAGTAGATTTATATAAAATTAAGGTTTATGGTTTGGTTTGATTAGGATTATGTACTCATCCAACAATTCCAAGACAAGAAGAATCTACTCATACATGTTCACCGTAGAGATAGAGAAGAAGGAGAAGAACATAAAATAACAAGAAGATAAAAGAAAGAACTTTTATTAAGAAAGACAATTGTCACTGTTGAATTCCAAGAACAAAAGATGAACTGTTGTGATAGCTAGCTACTCTATTTATAGTTTACAATGACTTAAGCCCTAAAAAAATACATCACTCGAATGTTCCACAAGAAACCACGGGCTTTTAGGTCAGAAATAAACTAATAGGTAGTTTGTCCATAAAGCAAAAGCAACAAAAGAAGGCTCTGGGGGTTGGCACGGCCGTGTGGCTGGTGGCACGGGCCGTGCCAAGCTTCTGACTTGAGGGAATTATATTTTTGCTTCGAATCTTCAAATTTTCAGCCCGAATCAGTTTGAAATCCTTTCTTTTGCTCCAAGACTGAATTTTTAGAATATTTGTTTCTGAAATTAAATATCTTGCAATTGAAGTAAAATAGATCTAAAAAGAAAATAATATTAAATAAAACGATATCAAATATAAATAAAACAGACTCAAATATTATATTAAAAACACTAAATATTGACTTATCAGAAGACTAATTCTACGAGGTAATAAAAGTATATTTAAGGGATTGACTTCTCCTAACATATAGTGTTCCACACGCACTAGTCAATGATCGAACACTTGACCAAATGACTAACAGATCCAAACATCTACCACTTAGGTCACACCATGTCGATAGTTATTCAACTTTATATGAAAATTGAAAAACACATGCGCCATTAGTTTTGTAACTATTATCTTCAAAATGGAATATTATTTTGCCTATATAATAGTTTGATGAAGTAAACAAAGATCATAGTAATTAAGCAGCCAGTACTAGCTACATTATCAGTATGGCTACCCAAGAAACTTTGCTACACAAGCCTAGAAAATCCCTTCCCAAAACATTTTGGTTAATTCTCTCTTTAGCAGCTATCATAAGTTCATCAGCCCTTATTATTTCTCATCTCAACAAACCTATCTCCCTTTTCCACTTCTCCTCAGCTCCCAATGTGTGTGAACATGCAGTTGATACAAACTCCTGCTTAACTCATGTAGCAGAGGTAGTTCAAGGTTCAACCTTGTACAACTCAAAAGACCACAAATTGAGTACACTCATATCGTTGTTAACCAAATCCACCACACACATTCAAAAGGCCATGGACACGGCTAATGTTATCAAACGCCGAATTAATAGCCCTAGAGAAGAAAATGCTTTGAATGACTGTGAAAAACTAATGGACTTGTCCATGGAAAGAGTTTGGGACTCAGTGTTGTCTCTAACAAAAGATAACACTGACTCCCAGCAAGATGCACACACATGGCTTAGTAGTGTGCTCACTAACCATGCAACTTGTTTGGATGGATTGGAAGGTACATCTCGGGTCGTTATGGAAAATGACATTCAGGACTTAATATCAAGAGCTAGATCTTCTCTTGCCGTGCTTGTTGCCGTTTTACCTCCAAAGGATCACGACGAATTCATTGATGAATCTTTGAATGGTGACTTTCCTTCTTGGGTAACAAGTAAGGATCGAAGGCTTTTAGAGTCTTCAGTTGGGGACATAAAGGCCAATGTTGTGGTGGCTAAAGATGGGAGCGGAAAGTTCAAGACTGTTGCTGAGGCTGTTGCATCCGCACCTAACAAAGGTACGGCAAGGTATGTTATCTATGTGAAAAAGGGAATCTACAAAGAGAAGGTAGAAATCGCTAGTTCAAAGACGAACGTGATGCTCTTGGGTGATGGTATGGATGCAACAATAATCACAGGCAGCTTAAATAACGTTGATGGAACAGGCACCTTCGATACTGCAACTGTTGGTATGAATTTTTTCCCTTGTCAGTATTTACCATTTCAATTTTTCTTTGACATTGATTTTGATTCGTATATAATTTGGTTTTCTAGCTGCTGTTGGGGATGGGTTTATAGCTCAGGACATTGGATTCCAAAACACGGCAGGTCCACAGAAGCATCAGGCAGTTGCTCTGCGTGTCGGCTCTGATCGATCTGTCATTAACCGCTGCAAAATTGATGCATTTCAAGACACTCTCTACGCACACACCAACCGACAATTTTACCGTGACTCCTTCATTACCGGTACCATTGACTTTATCTTTGGAAACGCAGCTGTTGTGTTGCAGAAGTGCAAACTCGTGGCCCGAAAGCCCATGGCAAACCAAAACAACATGGTCACAGCCCAGGGTCGAATAGACCCAAACCAGAACACCGCAACCACAATTCAGCAATGCGATGTAATACCAAGCACGGATCTCAAACCTGTGATAGGCTCCGTCAAAACTTACTTAGGCCGCCCATGGAAGAAATACTCCAGGACTGTTGTGATGCAGTCCTTGTTAGGTGCCCAAATTGACCCAACAGGATGGGCTGAATGGGATGCTGCAAGCAAGGACTTTCTCCAAACATTGTATTACGGAGAGTACATGAACAGCGGACCTGGTGCTGGTACCAGCAAGAGAGTGAAATGGCCTGGTTATCATATCATCAATGCAGCCGAGGCAAACAAGTTTACGGTGGCCCAACTCATCCAAGGTAATGTTTGGTTGAAGAACACCGGAGTGGCCTACATCGAAGGCCTTTAGAAATCGGCTTTAGCAAGCGTGTACTGATATGTTTCGGACGCTTTGCAGAAAATAAAATGCAAAAATTATGCTTTATGGCGAATATTACAAGTCTTCTACTGGAGTTGTAATGACTAATGAATGGTTCATGTGAAAATAAACTTGTCTTTACTTTACCTAAGTGCTTTTTGCTTCTTACTTTTAAATATTCTAACAGTCATCTTAACATTTTTAATCTAGTAAACAGACTCTTTAGAATAATGCAGGAATCTCCCAATGCTTTTGTAGCAGGTGGAAAAAAAAAATCATATATAATTTCTTTATGACAAATCATACATTCAAATTAGCACCAATTTAACATTAAACAATAATTATCACGTGATTGAGATCCATTTAATAAGATGCTTTCAAAGAATAGCACCAAGTAAAGATATTGGATAAGAGTTGGTAATCTCAATTAGAAAGTTGTTCAATTACACTAACTAGTTGCAACAACATTCTTACGCAGACATTATTATCTCTAGGGACTATCCTAGTAATTTTGTTTTATGAGTTAAATTTGAAAACACCAAAGCATATACTAAACATTATGTAGACCAAAATGTGCAACTAGAAAAAGATGATAGGAGCCATGTTAACACTGCTTACATGTTAGTTGCAAGTGTGCACCTCGGTTCTTGAGTTGAGGGACATCGGGAGAGTACTAATGAGGAGGTCCAGGGTTCAAATCTTGTAAGCTAACATGCAAAATCGAAAATTGTAAAATCGCAATCGAAGGATTTTACTCAACTACTTTTGTAGAATCGATATAGGAGAGCAAAATTGAAAATTGTAAAATCGCAATCAAAATTGATAGATTCTACCAAAACAAAGATAATGCTAAATATATGTTATAAATTGCGTATAATCATAAATGACTAGTTTCAAGTCCGAAAAATACTTATACATAGATGACTCAAAACCTCGATGTCAAATATGTTTTTTTATCAAAATATTCTTAGCAGTCATAATAATGCTAAAACCTAGACAAAATAATTAAAAGACGAATCATAGAAATACTTGATCACAAGTGAGTAAATGACTCTTACGTTTCAAGGCAAAAACTAGATGCCTGACAAAATACTTAAATATCCTCTACTTAAGTTTCAAGCTTGACGAAGTTGATTGAAAATGAAATCGAAGGAAACGAAACGGATTGAAGACAGAATGGAAGGAAACGACCTGGGTAGGTTTGTTCCATTTTGAATGGAAGGAAACGATCGTACGGTGAAGAAACACTCGTTGTGAAAGAATGAAAAAAAAACATTGGTTTGGGTTAATTTATAGAATCGGGTCAAAATCGACCCTTGTAAAAAAAACCCAGAATCCTTCAAAATTATGTAAAATCCTACGATTTTGCAGGGATTTCACAATTTCAATGCGATTTTACTAGGATTTTGTCTGTTTTTTGGATTTTGCAATGGTTATCGGTCGATGAAGGTACGTAAAGTCGCAAAATCCTGAATTTTGGAATTTAAGTCGCGATTTCAACAACAATGGTTACATGTTTATTTTATTTTATTAAGAAGTCACTAAATGTGGATACCTCTCTTAGCCGGGATTCAAACCATAGTTTGCCACGTTGTGTGAGTCTAAGCCCTCCCCATTGGCACATGGTCATGATTTTTATTGTTCACATTTTCCTTAAGGGAAATAATTGTCGGAATTGAATGGTCTTCAAAACACCCACCTCTAAGGACTACCTTTTCATATAGCACTTCTAGACCACAATGTGAGAAAGGAAACATAAGTGTTTCAACTAAAGTGAACTTGTCCATAATGTGCAGTAAAAGGGAATCTCATTTAAACTATTTGATGTGACCTATCACAAGTACAATATAATCCATTCATATAACTAAAACAAAATATTAGAGAGTTGCAGTAGAAGGGAAATGAGTAAATTGGTAATCTTTTAAGAATAATATTTGCTCTGCAAAACCATTTTATGAATACAAAAAAGAGTACCAAACAGGCAACCTCTTGCAACAGATTGTTCATTGTATTCCCATCATTAAGATCTTCTACAGGTAAACCACACAATGGATGGTAAAGTCCTCATATGAGATTTAACACTGCTGCATTTCTAAGACTGAATTCGACCCCAAGACCTCTGGTTATGTCGGAAGAAATCTCTTATTATCTTATCCAGATGTTCTTGGATAGTAACTCAACTAATTAGTATATAAAATTAGAAATATACTATGCATTTCTTTGTTTCTTAATTACTTTAATCAATTGACTTGCTTGAGCTTAAAGTAATTGATAATTGAAAATTTTAGCAAAATCAAAAGGTGTGTATGGTTTATGTAGAACTGGCACTTCTTATTGATAGCGTGTCCAATGCGTGTTACACGTATGATTACTTTTATTACGTGGTTTCCAAATAATCATCTGTGTCATCAAAGTGTCTATGTCAATGTTAGTGTCGATGCTTCTTCTTACACACCGCATGCATAATGTGTCATAATTTGGGATTCTTCCATATCTGAAATTCACAAGATGAAATAGCAAGTTATTTCGAGCGCATGAGAAGTAGAAGCGTAGGAAGGTGATGCTCGGGCAGCCATTGGTGGATTGGACCGCAACCACGTTCCCGCCAAGGTAGGTGTCCACAGTGGATATCTCAAAATACCGACAATGTTGCCTCATTTTAGGGGAGTTTGTCTTGAATTTTTTTATAAACAAAATCATTTTTGCCGTGTATAAGTGTTTGTTTAATATTTACAATAGTCTTTTATTGGTGTTGTAATGAATGCTTCATATCGAAAATAAACTTGTCCTTACATTACCTAAGTGCTTTCCACTTTCTGTTTCTAAATATTCTAATAGTCATCTAACATATTTAATCTCGTAAACAAGACTTTTCAGAATGATGCAGTAATCTCATCACATTTGCATTGTGAGATTTATTTACATGTTAGATTTTTATTAATCAAATTGACTGGGTATGTAGTACTTTTTAGCAATGTTTTTATTTTTGGGATAGGAGAATGATGCATTTAAACAGAACTAGGATGATGAGATTTTCGAAGCTGGTGCTTATGACAATTAGGTACGGCGGTGGAAGAGTTGCAATGCAGTGGAGTTTGTTGGTCTACGGTGGGGAAGAGCTCTGGTGCTCCGACGCTCAAGTCGGTGTTTGTACTCGAGAGAAAAGTGTGAGAAAATGTGTGAAAAAGTGATCGTATCTGACGTGGCATGGATCCATGCTTACACAAGTGAGCTCAGCGTAACTTCCATGAAATCCAGCAACATATACGAGAGTTAGTTGGAGATCGGTTCAATGATCAGGATTGGGCGAGGCAGTGTTCCTGTGCGATAGAGCGCACAAGTTACCCTCCGAAACTGCTTTTGTAGTCAATAATAAACTGAAAATTAAAAAAAAAAACTATCAATCATGAAGAAAAAAACAATTCATATTATATTTAGAAAATAGACGTGCTCGTGATTTTGTTTTGTTTTTCATAAGTTTTCTTCAACGAAAATAATCATCATACTTAAGATATGTCGGACATTACATGTAATTATCTCTTATGCTAGACCCAATCCCCGCTCATACATGCTCATGATTTTTATTCCTCACATTTTCCTCAAGGGAAATAGAAGAACAATTACCTTTAACAGCACTATAAATTGTCGGAATTGAATGGTTATCAAAAGGCCTACCTCTAAGGAGTACCTATTCATATTGCATCCTAGGCCACGTTATACATGTGAGAAAGAAAAAATAAGAGTTTCAACTAAAGTAAAGTTGTCCATAATGTGCAGTAGAAGGGAATCTCATTATTTGATTTGACTTATCACATGTACTATATAATCCATTCATATAACTAAAACATGATATTAGAGAATTGCTTTTGACCTTCACTATCTCAAATTGAAGAATTCCATAAACTTCAATGGAGCCACCATAATAGTTAAATTTTAAATCCTAGATCAACAGGCTTTCCAGGGATTTTTGATTGTAAATGAGTTAGATAAATATAAATTCTTATTAATATCCCTCTAATTAAGGGATCTTGATTGTAATCCTCTTGCTATAAATAGACATGGCTGAGGGTTAATCTCGCAACCAGTTCAAACCAACTCTTGTGTCAACTCTGGTTCTTATTAATCCACTTAGGTTAGTCAGGTGGTGTTGGCTTAGGACCTTACAATGTGCTCAATTCAAGGTATTGGATTTGATTCTCTCGATGTCAATTTCGGTGAGTTAGTTTGACTTCTTAGAAAAAAGACCGACAAGTTATCAAATCACCTAGTTTTATTCTCATAGACAAGTTTTGAACATGGGAAAATTTAAACCAGGTCAATATGAGTAGAAAATTGAAAGTATTATGAAATCAAATATTAGAGTAAATTGTTAATCTAGAATGGTATTTGCTCTGCAAAACCATTTTCTGAATGTTAAAGAAGGTACCAAACAGGCAACATCTTGCAACAGATTGTTCATTGTATTCCATCATCAAAATTTAAGTAGTCGACATCTTCTACAGGTAACCACGCTATCCGGTAAACCACATGTATGAAGAAGGTACATCATTTGCTTCATAAACAATACACACCTACAACAATGTGAGTCAATAATTCACTATTAAAAGTACATAATGGTGTAAATTTTAATATTTTTTTTTTACCAAAGTGTAAATTTTAATATTAAAATTTATTAAACTGGACGAAATTAACACACCTAAATAATGTTTACCCCTGTCACTCATCTAGTTTTTTATGTGAACTGGATATCTTTTGTGGTAAATTGCAGAGATTAATTCTTCGAGTCAGATAAGACCGTAATTTGATGATAAAATTCTCCCTCAAAAGATCTAACATTGATGTATTCTAAGGTTGAATTCGAATTCTAAACCTCTAGTTAAGCTCAAAGTTATGCCTTACCATCTCATTCAAATGCTTAGGTGCTCATTTCTTCTCATTTGAAGATGTTTTCTATTAACTACAATAGTACCATATTGCCTCAAAATTAAATGTTTAATTTTTTAACTTTATAAAAGTCCCTAACCTCACTTTTTAATCATTTCACCCAACTTGTCATGTGAGTCACGCTGCAAAATGCAACTTCTACATTTAATTTTAATAAATCTTAATGTGGTTTTAGTTGTCTAGATGGACCGGCTGCATGTACTGTTTTTAGGAGCAACTTATTGCTTAATCTCTTCCATGTTACATATCAAGCCTCTTCTCAATTTTGTCCCATTAATACACCTCGACTATTGATAATCTCCAAAGAAGAAATGTAAAATTGACTAGGTACTTGAGATTGTTACATAGGAAGAGCACCACATGTGTTGATGTAGCCAAATGCTACATATGTACATCACTGCAAAGATTGTCAAATTGGCAACAGGACACATTGTTTTGGCTTTCAAAGAATAGTTGTAACGATGTTTCAGTATTTATGTCTCAGAAGAAATTACAAGTGGTTGTTGTACATTAAAGTAAACATGTTTCTCTCCAATCTGGACCGGGTATATAACACATTACTAAAAAGTTTCTGCACAAAGTTCTTGACTTTTTGGTGCGTCCAAGAGGCAAACCTCCATCCATATTTGGGCCTACAAGATGTTCACTTTCTTTGATAATGTTTTTTTTTGATATATATTGATAACGACTCTCTTTTGAATTTGAACATTCTCTCTAATACTTAATGCTTGTTTGGTTCCGCGTTTGGCAGCCTGGCAACCTCAAACGCGCGTTTGGTTTTTTCAAAAGTGGTTTCACCATACTTTTTGCCGTTTGCATAACTTCAGAAGCTATTCAATCAAACGGGAAAACAGTCTCAAACCCACGTTTATGTGAAGCCACAATTCGGATCTTTTGGGCGAGTAAACGCGATTTTGGAATTAATTACCCATGATTTATTTTTCTTTCTCCCACAGGGCTGTAAATCGTTTCCTTCAATCCAACAACACGGCCAAGGATGTTTTTTTTATTGATCAAAGTTGATTTAACGGCTGCTGCAACCTTCAAAGCTCTCTCTCTCTTGAATACTGCTCTCTCCCTGCACAAAACACTCCTGCCCTGCAGCCATGCCTAAAATATCTCTGTGCTAGTTAACTAACGCAAGTGTAAAACTATGCGTTAGTTAACTCACGCTAGTTAATAATTTCAAAAGTATGGCTCTTTTGATGCGTCAACATGATAGAAATGTCTTGCCAGAACCATCCATACATCATCACTGCCTCATTCAATTCAATACCCAACAAACCAAACCATTCACAATCCGTGTCAGTTCTCAACCATTAAAACTAAAACAAAACAAGGCTGCAACACGTATTAAAGAATGACAAAAAATTTCAGTTTGTTCAATCTATCTTTTATCCATGGATAAGTATTGCCAGGAGTTTTAAATTAATATAATTATGATGTGATTAAAGTAAAGCGGTGGGAGACAACTTTATGAATGAAACATTCTCCTACCTTGAATGCAAAGCCAATGCAATGCAAAACCATGTTGAATATGTGAAAGAAAAAAAAAATCAGCGTGAGTTAACTCACGCTGGTGTTCAGAACATGATTTTTCAGCGTAAGTTAACTCGCGTACATGCCAGTGGTACGTGACTTAAGTCACACAGAGGTTATAAGGTGCGTGAGTTAAGTCACGCAGTGTGACTTAACTCACGCAGGGGCATTTTTGGAAATCATGGAGAACGGAAGTGTTTTGTGCAGGGGGAGAGCAGTAACCCTCTCTCTTTCTCTAAGTTAGAGAAGAGGTTGAAATTGGGCTTCAAAAGCCCGTTACTTTCTTATTTTTATAAAAGCCTATTAATATTTTGATTAATCCTTTAAAGTTTAAATAAAACGTTTGACATAATTAATATGGGTAAAAAAATTAATAAAATTTATATAACTAATATTATACTATTTATATTTATACAAAATGTTTTTATGGAATATGCTTTTTATTTAAATTACTAGTGCAGGAAAATTTGAATAACTATATATATATATATATATATATATATATATATATATAATAGAAATGAAATCTAATCTTCAATAAATATTAATACCTATTTTGGTAATTATGCATTCAAAATCAGTTTTGATCCAAATCAATTTTTTTATAAGAATCACTTTTAACGTAATGTATCCAAACATAATCAATTCACATTCAATTCACTTTTAATCAAAATCAATTTTAACCAAATCAATTGTCACGATCCAACTTCTAGCCGTGACCGACGCACAGACCACTGATACATGAAGTCTGGCCAGCCTAAAGAACTGAACTTGACAAATAGCTTTTGAATAAATAGTACATTGTGAAACCGAAACTTACTAGAATTTTTGACAGGGTATCTTTTTTATCTTTATGATTTTCAAAATCAGAATCTTGTTTAGAAACATATGCCATCAAGCAGAATTAGAAAGACTACATATCTAAGGTTTGTACATTCCAAAATAAAAGTATTCATAGACTCGAATAGCTGCATATACATATATGACTCAATATATACATATACGAAATAGCAGTTCATCAAGGAGCAGAAGCCTACCCTGAGAGTGACATTGCACGATCTTTAATCTTCTAGAAACTTACACTCAGTTGACTGTAAACCTAGAAAAAAAAATATAAGATGATGGGGTAAGTCACAAAGACTTAGTGAGAAGACAACAACCAGTATCAACTAGAAGGGAAACACACAAGGGCACGAGTATTTAACTTTTTCAAATCTAATGTCAATTTACAAAACCATTAATCATATAAAATTCCATTAATCCGCAATCGTTTGTACACATTAAAATTCATGCATTTGTAAATATTTTCAATCAAATAAGAATATTTCCAAAGAAAATCCAATATCTTAGAGAATAAGATTACAAGCCTTTAAAGAAAGTATCGAATAAAATCACAATAAAAGCCTTTAAAGAAAGTATAAAAACTCAATTTAGTGAAATAAACAAAATGGGTGAATTGAGAACTAGCTCCCATCTCGTTGATAGCTCTTTCCTACTAAGAGTGGCCTTTGTCTTAGCGTTAGCTCCATCTAACGGATAGCTCTTTTCTCTCGACTTAAAACAAAATGTTTTTAAAGTATAGTCAACTCAATTTAGTAAAAATAATCAAAATGGATGAATCGAGAACTAGCTCCATCTCGTTGATAGCCCTCTCCTCCTAATGGTGGCCTTTCCATAGGGGCGGATCCATCTAACATATAGGTCTTTTCTCTCGACTCAAAACAAAGTGTAACAAATTTTCAATTAGGGAGTTTACCTCTCATTGATAGCCCTCTTCTCCTAATGGCGGCCTTTCCAGAGGAGCGACTCCATCTAACGGAGTAACTCTACCTAATTGAAATCACATGCTAGATGCACCTAGGTCGTCGTCATTATAATCACGAATCTCAAAACAAAATTCTCAAAACGTCTCCAAAACCATATTTCACAAAATATCGAAACTTATATCCAAAATATGTACGGTCAAAACTCAATAGAAAATCTAATACTTTATAAATCATAAGCAAATTCAAATCCAAACACAAATCCAAACAGAGTACTTAAATTCAAAAACAAACACTTCAAAACCACGTTCCACACCATAGCAAAACTTCGACCAAAAACTTCACACAATCAAATTCTCCATTTCAATTCATCTACTTTATAAATCACAAGTAGACTTGAATAAAGTATAATTAAATTTGGTGGTTTTGAAATTATATAACGATGATGAGAAAGATATTAAAAGGTTGTGTTTCCCCACTTTAGTAAATACTTTGACATAAAAAATAATCAAAATACCAATAATAATAATTATTATAATTAAAATAAGCGATAATGATCGTTATCAAATCACAGTTATGGCGAATCAACCAAATTTGCTCTGTCAGAACTCCCGAAGCAGCAATCAAACCAACAACTATCAGCTCTAGTGTTTATTGAGCAATCAAAACAAGTTTGTTGGTATCTAGAGAGGAAGAAAGAACACTGATTCTGCAGAAAATACAGCAACACTTCCATTCTCATAAACCCTTCTAAAAGCACAAATTTCGGTCTCTAAATCCCTCTTCTAGCTTCAACATTCAAGTATTAACCCTTCTCTAGCTTCCTTCAATTTTACAGCTTTCAAACCAACTCCTATGTGTGATATATAAGGACTCAATTTAGGACCCAAGGACAAAAACGAAAAATGGGCTTGGCTTGAGTATTTACCCAAACAATATCTCAGTGAGCAACTTGGGCTTGGCTTGAGTATTTACCCAAACAATATCTCAGTGAGCAACTTTCATGCACATATTTTTAAGTTTTTAAGTTTCAAATAGATCCTTGAAAGAGTAATAAACACCTACTTAAAAATAAAAAATTTAAAGGATTAACCGAGTATTTTTTTAAAACTTAAATGACCAAAAGACGTATTTTGCCAATAGGGTTTACAGTGCTTTTCTCCCTGTAAAATAGGCAATTTTCGGTTTACCCTTTAAGAAATTTTCGATTTGGAATTCATCATTGTAATTTTTTTCTCGGAATACCCCCCTAATAGGCTATTTTCAGATTTTTTTTTCCAGATTTTTCGTTTTTAAATTACCCATTAGAGGGGTATTCCAGAAGAAAAAAAATTACAAGGACGAATTTCAAACCGAAAATTTCTTAGATGGGTAAACCAGAAATGATATATTTTATCGGGAAAAACACTATTAACCCTTGCCAATAATAGATTATACTCCATTATGTAGCAATTTTCTATTCTTCTTAACTCTTGTGAAGAAACTTTAAAGCAAAATGAATTTGAAATAGAGGGGAAAACAACTTGTACTATCTTAATTTTCAAAATTATCCTCAATAGAAAGAGATGTCGAATTAATAAAAGTATTTTGGTAAAAAAAATAATAATAATTAATGTAAGAGATATAAAATCTAGAGAGAGCCTTAAATAAGGACAATCTGTTTTTGGTTACAGTAAAAAGGGACAATCTATGTAATCTCTTAAAGGAGTTGTATATGTATATATATACCAACAAAGTTTAATTTATTGTAATCTTTTTGTTTTATTCTATTTATAAATTTCAAATATACAACATATACTCCCGGGTCTTAAATATAAACAATAAAGGTTATGTTTGGTGGTCTCAAATATTATAAAAAAACTTAACCTTTTTTTTTATGAGAGAAGAAAATTACAAAAAGACTAAGGAACTAATTTAGAGATACTACATATCATTACATCAAATTGTAGCTTGAGAGTTAAAAAGAACAAGGAGACTGAAAAAATCGTCTAAGAGAAAGAACCATTGGAACCCAAGTTGGCAAGGATATCAGCACAACTGCCAACCTCCGTATAAATGTGCATCAATGAGATATTCCAATTTGGAAGATGGATAAGACAGAAAATGTCGAGTAAAGGGGGCAGGAGGGTTGTAATGTGAGTGGAAGTGCACCAAACAATCTAAATAACAACATGAGAGTCACATTCTATATGAAGAGAAGTAATATCCTGATCAAGGGTGAACTTAAGACTTAAGTAATGATCCCAAAGCTTAACAAAAATTACAGTAGAGGTATTGAGAAGATAAACTTTGATGAAAAGAGAGAAAAGAAAGAGAGAAAAATGAATGATATTTTCATTAACTTGTAAATGAAGTTACAACAGCTTTTATAGAGTTTCAAAGTGAAGCTATATGATAAGCTACAATGCACTAGTCTACACTAGATAGTAACTAACTATTTGACAGCTCATCAAGTTAGTTACAAGTTCTAACTTCTATCTAAAACTAGTAACTTGCATTGCAAGTTACTGAAACTTTGCTTGTTTCTACTTCTTCTTCATTAAGCAATTGTGTGTTCTATTGCTTTCACATTATCTTTCAACAGCCTCCCACAAGCTGGAGCATGATATATGTTAATCATTCCCAGCTTGCATATAAAAAAATTGAATTTAGGAGGCGGAAGTGCTTTGGTTAAGAAGTCTGCCAGTTGCCCATTAGTTCAAATAGGTAGAAGTTTGAGAACACCCTTATGTAGCTTTTCTCTTACCAAATGGCAATCAATTTCAAGGTGTTTTGTTCTTTCATGAAAAACTGGATTGGATGCTATGTGCATAGCACTTTGACTATCATAATAAAGGATTGGCTACTTAACACACTTGATGTTGAGGTCCTTCAGCAAGTACAATATCCATTGAAGCTCACATGTTACAACAGATATAACCCTATACTCAGCTTCTGAAGAGGACCTTGAAATGGTTGGCTACTTCTTTGCTTTCCAAGATATGAGTGAAGAACCCAGAAAGAAGCAAAAGCCAGTAGTTGACCTTCTTGTATCCACACAACCTGCCCAATCTGCATCAACATAACCTAAGATTTGAGCCTCTGATTTTCTTGGAAATAGAAGACCAAAACCAGGAGCATTTTTGAGGTATCTTAGAATTCTACATGCAGCTTTGTAGTGAGTAGTGGTAGGAGCATTGAGAAATTGACTCAATTGTTGAGTAGCTAGTGAAATATCAGGTCTTGTAGTGTTCAAGTATAATAACCTTCCAATGAGCCTCCTGTAACAAGACGTATTTGTAAAAGTTTTACTAGTGTCTTGATGCAGTATGAGTGAAGTATCTAAAGGTGTAGGAGCAGGTTTGGCACCAAGAAGACCTGATGAATCAAGCAAATCCAAACAATATTTTCTTTGTGAAATAGAGATTCCTTCTTTGGAATGAGCCACCTCTAACCCCAAAAAGTAATTTAGAATCCCTAAATCTTTGATTTTGAATTGATTGTCAAGAATGGTCTTAATTCTTTGAAATTCAATAAGTGAAGTGCCAGCCAATATAATATCATCCACATACACTAAAAGTGTTGCAAAATAACTTCCATGTTGAAGAGTGAACAAAGAATAATCAGTAGTTGATTGGTAGTAACCTTCAGCTAAAATTAAAGTGGTTAGCTTCTCATACCACTTTCTACTAGCTTGTTTCAAGCCATAAATACTTTTCTTTAATTTACAAACTTTGCCAAGTGAACTTGTGATACCTTTTGGAATTGCCATGTATACAGTTTCTTGTAAATCACCATGAAGAAAAGAATTGTTCACACCTAGTTGGTGCAGATGCCAATTTTGAATAGATGCAATAGCAAGAAGAGTCCTTAGTATAGTCAGTTTGGCTACATGTGAGAATGTATCAAAGAAATCAAGACCCTCTATTAGATTATAACCTTTAGCCACCAATCTTTCTTTGTGTCTTTCAATAGAACCATCAACTTTGTACTTGATTCTATACACCCATTTGCAACCAATAGGTTTCACATTTGGTGGTTATCAATAATGCACCAAGTGCCATTGTTAGCTAGTGCCTCTAATTAAACATTTGTTGCTTTTAACCAATGATCTGACTACCATGCCTCCTTATAGGTTTTTGGCTTAGTACTTTGTGTGACATATGTAGAGAAAGCTTTATGTGTAGGTGACAAATGATGAAATGAATGAAAAGATGCTATAGTGTAAGAAATACCTGAGTTAACAGATGCTAATGACTGAGCAGATGAATTGCATACATATTCTTTCAAATAAGCTGGTTTAGACATGATTCTAGTGGATTTGGTTAAAATAGGTGAAGTAGTAGAGGATAGAGATGTGGAATTGGTAGTATGATGAGGAGAATCATCAAGAGTAGGTAAGATATTAGGAATATTTTCAGTAGTGGGAAGAGGTGAAATGTCAGAAAAGGTGACTCTTGAATTATATTTGTGTGATAGTTCCATGAAATGCTTGAAGGGTTTGACTGATAAGGTACGATACATTCATGATGAGTGACATTTCTAGAAACAAAAATTTGTTTAGAATGCATGTCTAAGAGAACAACTTCTTTCATTCCACTTTTGTAACCAAGAAAAATACATTTTCTTGCTCTAGAGCAAGTTTGCTTCTATGAGCCTGTAAAGTAGATGCATATGCTAAGGAACCAAAAACTTTGAGTTGATGTAAATCAGGTTGTGTATTATGCATTAAGAAATATGGAGATTGATTTTGTAAAACATGACTAGGCACTCTATTCATGATGAAGACTGCATGAACTGCAACATAAGACCAAAAACTTTTGGGTAAAGGAGATTGAAAAAGTAAAGCTCTAGTAATGTTCAAAATGTGCTGATGTTTTCTCTCAACTCTAGCATTTTGCTGAGGTGTTTCAACACAACTGGTTTGGTGTAAATGCCTTTTGATGCATAAAACTGAGGAATGGTAAATTCAGGACCATTGTCACTTCTGACAATTTTCACATTACAATTGAACTGGTTTTCAACGAGAGTTATGAAATCAATAACATGTTGTGTGGTTTCACTCTTATTTTTCATTAGAGTCAACCAAGTACATCTACTATAATCATCCACTGCAGTAAAAAAATAGACATGTTTATGAATGGAAGGAACATAAATAGGACCCCAAATATCAAAATGTATTAGATCAAAGGGCTTTGCAGCCTTATTACATCTTTCAGGAAAAGGGAATTTTCTATGCTTAGAAAAATGACATACATCACAAGTAGCCTTAGAATCAACATGAACAAATGGGAAACTAGATTGCAACAAATTCATCCTAGAAAATGAAAGATGACCAAGCCTAAAATGCCAAAGGGCACTATTAGGTAAGGGAATGTTGGAGTGAATGATCTTGCTTACAGAACAAGCCAGCTTATTTTGGAGATTCAAGTAATACAAATATTCTCTCTTATCACCAGAACCAATCATCCTCATGGTTTTCTAGTCCTGAATCAAACAATGGAAACCATTAAAACTAAAAATATAATTCAATGAATCACTTGCTTTTGACACATAGAGTAAATTGAAATTGAAATCAGGAACATATAAAACATTGTGAATAATGAAGATAGAAGAAAATTTGATGACATAGGAGCAATTTCATTGTAAGAATGAAACCACTTTAGATTGCAATAAATATGATCAGAAGCTCCTGAATCTATGATCCAAGAATAATGAGTGAAATTGTAATTTGTGAAAGAATTTATGAAACTTGCACCTTGCCTATCTAATGGTGAATGACCAACAGATACAAAGGTAACCTGAATAAAAGCATCTGTAGTTCCTGAACTTTGATTAAGAGATGAATTTTGAAGAAGATTCAGTAGCTTTTCATACTGCTCATGTGTGATAGCTGGGGCACTACTCTTATTATCAACATGAGATGAGTAATCAGCAACATAAGTATCTTCCTCCCTTGCAGCATGATTGGCAGAATTAGAGTTATAATTCCTTTGAAGGTGTGGTGGAACTCCATGCTTCTTATAGCATGTTTCAATAGTGTGATTTTTCCTCCCACAAAAAGTGCATACACATATTCCATCCTTAAAATTTGATCCTAAAAAGGATTGTTTACCAGAAAAATTGTTCACTTTGAACTTTTTTGAGTCAACAACATTGATTAAAGTAGAATCTTCAGTAGCAGGAGCAACATTACATTGTCTCTCATATTGTAAGACCATGGAAAATATCTTGTTCATGGAGGGAAGATGATCCATTAAATGAATTTGTGACTTTACCATACCAAAATTATCATTCAAACCAGTAAGAAAGCGAATTGCATAAAGGAGAGTATGATTACGCCTAGCTTTTCTCATGAATTCACAAGAACAACGTACTCTACAAGTGCAATTAGGTATAGGCATGTAAATTTTCAATTCCTCCCAGAGAATCTTCAATTCAGAATAGAAAGTTGTAACATATTTGGAATCTTGTTGTAAAGAATAAATCTCTTGCATTAGTTTAGAGATTCTTACCAAATCACCTTGTGCGAACCGTTCCTTCAAATCCACCCAAACATCACATGCATTTTTCATGAAAACGATGGATTGAGCAATTGAAGGGGAAACCGAATTCACCAGCCACGAGTGAACAAGCATATTACACCGATTCCAAGCATGAAAAAGAGAATCAAATTCATCAAAAACTGGAGAAATGGATCCATCAACGAATTCAAATTTCATTTTCCCGCCCAAAGCTCTACGCATGGAACGAGCCCAAGAATGATAATTGGATCCATCAAGAACAGGAGAAACGGTAATTGAAGAAGGACCATCACTTGGATGAACAAAGTAAGGACTAGAATGATCAGTAGGATCTTTAAAGGTAGAAGAGGTACCAACATCTTTGTTGCGTGGCGCCATTGATGAAAAGCTTTCGGAAGAAACGTGTTCAGATCCGAAGGCTCAATGATACCATATTGAGAAGATGAACTTTGATGTAAAGAGAGAAAAGAAAGAGAAAAATGTGAAAAATGAATGATATTTTCATTAACTTGTAAATGGAGTTACAACAGCTTTTATAGAGTTTCAAAGTGAAGCTATATGATAAGCTACAATGCACTAGTCTACACTAGATAGTAACTAACTATTTGACAACTCATCAAGTTAGTTACAAGTTCTAACTTTTATCTAAAACTAGTAACTTGCATTGTAAGTTACTAAAACTTTGCTTGTTTCTACTTCTTCTTCATTAAACAATTGTGTTTCTATTGCTTTTACATTATCTTTCAACAAGAGGTTCTAATATTATAGTGAAATCCTTTGATAAAGTTGCCCAAAAAATCACGGATTTAAGCCATCGCAAGCCGAGGAACGAGTAGTAGTATTATGAGAGTCATCATCATTCAACTTAGAGGGAGAAGTAGGAGGAGGATGCCACACAATATGAAGCTCAGTTCTGATGTTAGGACTGTATAGTTGGATACTACAAAATGTGTCTTGGAGAATAGATAAACCATATCATTGGAAGAGTCAAAAAGACCACTATCAACAATAGTCTTACCCTCAAAAGTAAGATTGTTCGAGTCCTGTTTAATGCTATTATATATCCATAATACCATTAAAAACAAATTTGTATGTTTATTTTTATTTTTATTTGTGAATGTATTGCATTATAACTATTGTGTTGCGAAATACGAATCATTCAGAGCCGTTTGTTACAGTATTTTTTATTGAAGAAATCACTCTTTTTAAACAAAATAATCATTTTTATTCATCAAAATCAATTCAAACAGATCCACAGAGACTTTTAGGTAAGAGGTGGGTCAAAAGTAGATGTGACAAAATAATCCTTAACTATTGATACATACAGGTAAATAGAAATTGAATTTGGATAGCTTAACAATATTCTAAGATAAATTAATGGATTTTAAAGGAATGGAAAGGATAACATGTGATAAATGTCTAGCTTAACTGTTTTTTTTATGATGGTCAAGGTTCAAATCTTATATCTTATATATATTATACATTATCTTTACCAACTCTGTTAAACTCACGAGAACAGCTTAATATTATTCTAATTAAAAGACGAAGATCACTAACATTAAAGGTTAAATATAATGGACATATTAAAGTGGATTATGAGTTAAGGTTATTAGTGTAATAATTTTTTCAGATTCTTTTTATTACTATATATATGAGAATCTTTGTCCTAGTCGTTCATGTAAATATGTATATAAAAATAGCAAATTGTATGCAGCTCTACTAATAATGTCTACCACTTGTGCCTCCCCTAGCTACCACCTTAATGTCTACTTAATTAATATCTTCCACTTGGTCTTACTTTAATGAACATTTATCCTATCTCCTAATTATTGATGCAAAAGCAAAAAATAAAAATGTTGAATATCGCATCCACATAGCAAAGTAGACTTTTTGTAGAAAAAATAAATACTTTCCATAAGACCATAATAGGAACATAAGTCCAATTCCACTATAACCAGTCATACTTTAGAGCTTACATCGAAGTATGCTCGAGATATGAAATTAATCACGTGCTGTGTCTCAATTATACTAACTAAAAATATAAACAATTATAAAAAAATCATATGCTTTCTGGTAGAATATATATTCATCGTATAAATTATTAATATATTGTATATTAGTTAGAGATAATTGAGGCACAAATTGAATATATTTGATGCCCAAGATACTTGATGGTCAAGTTAGAGATACTTGAGGCCTAAGACAACATCATTGTATAAATACACATTAGAGCATAATAAAACACTCGCAAGAATTAATTCTATTATCTCTAACTAATATACAATATATTAATAATTTATAGGATGAATATTTATATTCTAATAGCTTCTTTGGATACGTATTATTCCAGTTTGGAGAAAGCAGTAGTATCTTGTCAAGTTGTTCTTGTAAATGCATCAAATAAATTTGTTTTTATATGGAGAAGGCTATATATATATCAATGAGAGTTGTCAACTTTATATTCATTCATATATGTTACACTTCTCTTTTCTTAGTACTATTTTTATGTCTTTGCAAAGCTTATAATAAATGGATTGTCAATCAAAATGAAATTTAAACATACATGATTTACATATATAGGATATAAGTGTTGTTTAAAAATACATAAGTTGCCTAGAAAGAGAGTGATTGTATAAATATGACCTAAAAAGAGAGTGAATGTGTAATTGCAAGATTTTATAATTTCTGGGGTATTTGTATATTTACTCAAATGTATTGTCTTAGATCATGAAAAGAGTTGTCTATGTCATTTGGCGACATTTTAAACTCTCATTGCCTAAGTATCTGTCGTGGACTCGTAGCCGAAAACTGGCCAACAATTGTCATTTTTCTCATATTTCCAACATTGTTTTTTGAATTTCGCAGGCGAAACCAAAAAATTGTGTCACTGTTTTTCATTGTTGTGTAAGTTAATTTTGTTTGAGAGGGAGAGGGAATGAGTGAAGAAAATGAAAAACGAAATATGAAGGAATCAACCTCATTTAGTGGGATAAGGCTTCATTGTTGTTGAAAAGATAAAGCAAGCCAGACAAGAGAGAGCTAGAAGAGTGAGAGTTCAACTGGAAAATATAAAAAGAAGTACAAATATTGCATTGCCAACAAAATGTTGCAAAACCTCTTCTGACAGTTTCAGCAACATTTTAATAAATGTTAGTGATCAAACATTACCTAAAGGCGTAAATGCAGTAGTGTAGATGACTCTACTCTACTAATGTCTACTACTTAGTCTTTTTCTTATAAACATTTATCTTCTTTTCTTTTTAATAATGAAAAAAAGAAGATGGCTCTATTAGTCTCCCACTTGTTCCTCTCCTAGCTGCCACTTTAATGCTAATTAATCAATTAATCAATGTCTTCCACTTGGAATTTCTCTTATTTATATTCCACTCTACAAAGTAGAAATTTTTTGGTCTATATAAGGAAGATGATGTAAACAAATATCATAAGTGAGCAACCACTACTAGCTACTTATCACTATGGCTAGCCAACAATCTTTGCTAGACAAGCCTAGAAAATCCCTTCCAAAAACTTTCTGGTTAATCCTCTCTTTAGTTGCTATCTTAAGCTCATCAGCCCTTATTGCTACTCATCTCAAGAAACCAATCTCCTTCTTTCACCTCACCTCAGCTCCCCATGTTTACTGTGAACATGCTGTTGATACGAAATCGTGCATAGCTCATGTATCAGAAGTATCTCATGTCCAAACTTTGGTCACCACAAAAGACCAAAACTTGCGCGTACTCTTGTCCTTATTAACCAAGTCTACTACACACATACAAAATACCATGGACACAGCCAATGTTATCAAACGCCGAATTAACAGCCCTAGAGAAGAAATTGCTTTGAGTGACTGTGAACAACTAATGGATTTGTCCATGAACAGAATTTGGGACTCGATGTTAAAGCTAACAACAGATGATATCAACTCACGACAAGATGCACATACATGGCTAAGCAGTGTCCTCACAAACCATGCAACTTGCTTGGATGGATTAGAAGGTACATCTCGTATCGTTATGGAAAATGACCTTCAGGACTTGATATCAAGAGCTAGATCTTCTCTAGCTGTGTTTCTTGCCGTTTTTCCTCAAAAGGATCGTGACCAATTCATTGATGAAACATTGATTGGAGAATTCCCTTCTTGGGTTACAAGCAAAGATAGGAGGCTTTTGGAGTCCGCGGTTGGGGACATAAAGGCAAATGTTGTGGTGGCACAGGATGGGAGTGGCAAGTTCAAGACTGTGGCTGAGGCTGTGGCCTCTGCACCTGACAACGGTAAGACGAAGTATGTTATCTATGTGAAAAAGGGAACATACAAAGAGAACATAGAAATTGGTTCCAAAAAAACAAATGTTATGCTCGTTGGTGATGGTATGGATGCAACAATAATCACAGGCAACTTAAATTTCATTGATGGGACAACCACCTTCAAAAGTTCAACTGTTGGTAAGGATCCTTTTCCATTTTTTTGTAATTACAATTTCATTTTTATGTATACTTATAAATTTTGTCTTCTTTTATTGTACTCGCTTCGTTTTCTAAGTCATATTCGCCTCATGTCTTTTGTATTAAATCTAAATTAATTTGCCAAGTTCATACTCTAATTGTATGGAATGCCTACCCAAATATCAACACTAACCACATAATAATTTGGTTTTGCAGCTGCGGTTGGGGATGGGTTTATAGCACAAGACATTTGGTTCCAAAATACAGCAGGCGCAGCGAAGCACCAGGCAGTGGCTCTCCGTGTCGGCTCTGACCAATCTGTCATCAATCGTTGTCGCATTGACGCCTTTCAAGACACTCTTTACGCACACTCTAACCGGCAATTTTATCGTGACTCCGTCATTACAGGTACCATTGACTTCATATTTGGAAACGCAGCTGTTGTGTTCCAGAAGTGCAAGTTGGTGGCCCGAAAGCCCATGGCTAACCAAAACAACATGTTTACAGCCCAAGGTCGAGAAGACCCCGGTCAAAACACGGGAACTTCAATTCAACAATGTGACCTAACACCAAGTTCAGACCTTAAGCCCGTTGCCGGCTCCATCAAAACATTCCTAGGTCGCCCGTGGAAGAAATACTCCAGGACTGTTGTAATGCAATCCTTTCTGGACAGCCACATTGACCCAACAGGATGGGCTGAGTGGGATGCCGCGAGTAAGGACTTTCTGCAAACATTGTATTACGGAGAGTACATGAACAACGGACCAGGTGCAGGTACTGCCAAAAGAGTGACTTGGCCAGGTTATCATGTCATCAAAACTGCTGCAGAGGCTAGCAAGTTTACAGTAGCACAACTAATCCAAGGTAATGTTTGGTTGAAGAACACAGGGGTGGCCTTTACTGAGGGCTTGTAAGTTGTAATATCAACATCAGTGAACAAGTTTGTGCTAGTTTGTTTCTGACTTGAGTGTATGTTGTAGTGTTTTATGGTCTTCTAATGAATGACTCATGTCAAAGCTAAAATTGTATTTTATCCAATAAGATAGTACACTGCACCTTGCTCATTGTTCGTACATGAATGTCTCGTCCTTAACGTGTCTTGTAATATCTGAATATTATGATCTTAAAATTTTTGAATTGCATGATATTTCTAAGGTCATACTCCCCTTTTCAAGAAAAAGTTCATAGTCTCCCCTTGTTAATGAAATGCCTAACTGGATTCTCTGATGTGGAACATTACAATCAAGTAGCTAGCTATTAACTTGAACCATCTAAGTGCCTAAACACAGTTTCCAATGGCATCAAACAGTTGGTCACCAAATATTTTGCTGCAAAATTAATATATTTTTCTAGTATGATCATACTTGAAACGATTAAAACATAAAGGACCAACTTGAAATGTTTAAAACATAAAGGACCAACTTGAAACCTAAATCTGATTTGATAATTCAATTGATTTACTATTTCTAAAAAAATTCAAAGAGCTTCATTATCATTCGTCACCATAAATCTACAATAGTATAAAATATACTTTCCTCATACACAGTAACATGAACATCTTTTATCATTTATCAATAGAATATAACATGTTACTTATAAAAAATCACAGAGGACTAAATTTGACATCACAGACATATAACTTTCTTGATGAAAGTCATATTAGATACTCCAAATGAAATTAGATGCTCCAACCAAGCACATGAAAGTATCCTGGCTTAACATACAAATGCAAATGAATTCACATATCAAACAGTTATCACATGTACCACATTCCTAACACTGAAAAGACTAAAGAGTTGTATATTAAATGTTTGGGGAAATTGCATTGACCTTCTTAAGTCTCTTTAAATGACACTCACATCTCTTATAATTTTCAAAGCACTCATCTCCCCTAAACTGACTAAAAAAACCGCTTCGCCATTTTTTTGCCACACTTATGTCTCTTCCTGTCGTTCAATGACACGATTAGAATTTTCACTTTAATTTGCAGATTTAAGATGTACAATCATACATCTAGTATACGAAATTTGAAAGGCACAGTTATTTTTAATTTTGCGTTTGTTAAGGAGTTTTGGTATTTGTGGCTTTGATTTCGAAAATCTCTTCACCTTTGGCTTTGAAGGATTTCCAGCCTATAACCTTGCTAGGGACTATTTATAAGCTTCTTTCATAGGTCTTAGCTAGAAGGTTGGGAAGTGGAGTTCGAATAGGTTTATAATTCAGTGAATTAGGCCTTTTTGGAGCATATGATTGTGAGAGTGGGGTTACGTGTGAAGTGGGCTGAAGGTGTCTGTCTTCGAGGGGGGGTGGTTTGGTTGAAGGTGTCAGTCTTTGGGGGTTAAAGGTTATGAGAAGCAATGAAATATGTCTGTTTTCAGTTTTCAGAAAGCATAAGTCTTGCTGAATTTCTTTTCTAAATTCCAACGCTTTCGTTTTTATTTATTTTTAGTGAGTATTGTAGAGGTGAGTGCATTTTGATTTTTTCCATTTCGTAATTTGTACGAGAACACGCTTCTAGCATTGCTAGTAGTATTAACTGTTGTTAGTTTTGTTGCTGTAACTATTCTGCAATCAATTCAGCCATATACTCTTCATTTCTTTGTTAAAGAACATTAATAGAGTGAGCTTAAACCAAGTGAATCACTGATCGAACTCGAGTGGTTAATAAGCTTAAGTAAAGATCAAATCAATGAACACTAGCTATAACAATATCTTTCAGACTTTGCTTATCTCTCGGGGACCATTTCAACACTGGCTAGAAAAATATAATATAATGTATGGTTGTTGGAAAATCATTTTCTTTCTAACATATCTGTGTTTTTCTTGTGGAAAATGTCTCGATATGATTAGATATCTTTTAAAGTAGGACCTGATCAATTTAAATATTTCCTGCAAACTAAATTCATGACACATTAGCGACATTCTAATATTAACAATTCACCAACTGATTGAAATATTCAAACCCTGGGGGGTTTTAATAACACTTTACTCACCTTGAGACTCAACAATATTACCAATATATAATTAAACGACATGACATCTGAAATTAAGAACAATTACAATAAACTAGCATTCCATTCAAAAGAATTTAGAAGTTTACAAGATTATAAAACAGGAAAGAAAATGTAGAACTCAAGTATGAAACTAATCCACTGTAGACAAATATGACATTGCAAGCTGTTGAGTGACCTGCTCCATGGTAGGGCGAGATTGTGAGTTTTCAGTCAAGCAGACAATTGCGATCCTTGCAATTGATACTAACTCATTAACAAAAGGATTCAAAGGACGAGGGAGACGTTGATCCAACTTATCCATCAACGACATATCATCAAGTAAGTTGCCGACAATTTTCCACAAAGGTGATAGCGAGGAATGATATATAAAACCTCCAGGGTGTTTTCCAAAAAGTATTTCCAATGCTAATACCCCAAAACCATACACATCACATTTCTCATTCACTTGCATTGTGTATGCATATTCTGTACAAAATCAAAAGACGAACCGAGTTCAAAATAGATTTCAAAAAACAAACATGACGTATAGATAATTTGAAGTAGTTATGTTCATTGGTCACTAGCTAGGAAGAAAAATTTACAAAACTATTATATATATCTAAATATATTAGATAAAGGGAATTAACCTGGAGCAGCATATCCGAAGGTTCCTGCAAATGAGGACCAGTTGGTTGAATTAGGATTAAGAAGCTTAGCTATCCCAAAGTCAGAGACATGAGCTACATATTCCAAATTTAGAAGTATATTCTTGCTTGATATATCTCGATGAACAATCGGAGGTGAGCAATGATGATGCATATAACATAAAGCATTAGCTATATCCTTAATGGCATTCACCCTCTTCTTCCAATCAAATGCAATTGCTTGATCATAATCTTTCAAAATGTTATCTACACTTCCTTTTCCCATGTATTCGTAGACCAAAAATGAGACTCGAGAATGTAAACAAAATCCATGCAGTTTTACAATGTTACGATGTCGAATTTCTGTCAGTGCTTGGATCTCACTTGTGAAAGATTTTAGGTTTGAATTTTCTTCATCTACTATTGAATGGAGTTTTTTAACAGCAACTACTTGACCTGTGTCTAATTCTGCTTTGTAAACACTTCCATGCCCTCCAACTCCGATGAGATGTTTATCATCAAAATCTTCTGTGGCTTCAATAATATTCTCATACACCATTTTACCATCAAAACTCCATATGGTAAATAGATTTTGAGTATCAAGAGTGTTCCTTCGAGCCAGGTATTCTCGCATGGTTGACTTTTTGCAGAGATGCAAGAATATGAAACAAACTAATACCAGTAGTACCGTTCCAATTGCAAGTGGTAAAACAATCAATAAGAGTTTCTTATGATTATGAGATCTTTTACCGCTTGATGTTGGGCAAGGCTCCAAGCCAGAGACATTACCGCACAGTCTTTTATTATTTCTCAACACTTCAACGGTAGCTTTATGGAAAGCTGGAATGTTTGGAACTGGACCCTCAAATTGGTTAAATGATATGTCAACAGTTAACAAGCTGAGCATCTGATCAAAGTTTGAAGGAATAAATCCAGAAAGGTTATTATGTGATATATTCAATGACTCTAAGTATATCAGCTGTGCAAGTGTTAACGGTATTGTTCCGTTGAGAAAATTCCCACTGAGATCAAGACTTTGAAGGACTTTAAATTGGCCAAACTCAACAGGAATATTTCCTTTGAATTTGTTGTGGCTCAAATTCATGTCACGTAATCTATATCCAAGTTGTTTTGTGAAGAAGACGCTAAGATCATTTGCTGCAAGATTTAAGGTCTCAAGTTCCTTGAGTGATGTTATTTGCATGGGAACGTTTCCTGTTAGATGGTTGTTGCTTATCAAGAGTTTGGACAGTGAAATCAAGTTACCTAACTCCTTTGGGATTTTTCCTGTGAGGTAATTTGAAGATAAGTCGAGTGAATATAAATTGGTTGCCTCGCCTAGTTCTGGCGGTATACCACCAGATATATTATTATTGGAGATGTTGAGGAATGCCAGGCTACGACATTTTCCCCAATTGGGTGAAATGTGGCCATAAAAATTATTTTGACTCAACTGCATGTAGTACAAATTTGGATACACACCAAAGAAATCTGTTATATTTCCAGATAGTTGGTTTTTTTCAAGCCTAATTCTTATAATGCTAGAGCAATTCTTCAAACTCATTGGAACAGGACCAGTGAAGTGGTTCTCCAAAACAGCAAAGAATTTCAGGTTTCCACCAATGCAAATATTGTGTGGGAGCTGACCATTGAAATTGTTATTAAATATAAAGAAATATGCCAAATTGGAAAGTTTGTTGATTTCTGTTGGAAGTGGCCCAGTTAGATGGTTTGAAAATATGGTAAGATTTTGTAAATTGCTCATGTTTCCTATTGTAGGTGGGATTTTACCTGATAGAGAGTTATTGGACAAATTAATTTCAAGCAAACTTCTCATCGTTCCAATTTCACGTGGAATGAAACCAGAAAGGCTATTGTCACTAAGCCTTAAATTTTTCATGTTGATCAATTTCCCAATTTCCCCGGGAATAGGACCAGATAAGTTGTTCAGAGAAAGAGATAGATATTTTAGGTTCAGTGACTTCCCAATTTCCATAGGGATGTGGCCAGAAATTTGGTTATTTGCTAAATTTAGATACGACAATTTAGTCAACTTTCCTATAGAAAATGGGATATGCCCTGTGACTTTGCAATGTGAAAGAGAAAGGTATGTCAAATTTTCCAGCTTCCACAACTCTTGTAGGATGGGACCAATGATGGAAAGATCATTATCGCCGAGATCTAGAGTCTCTAGTTTATGCAAGTTCAAAATATCTTGGGCAAATATAGAACCATTAAATTTGTTTTTTTCAACTGCTAAGTAGCTTAAGTTGCTCAAATTCCAAATCTCTTTTGGAATGTTTCCTATAAGGTTGTTGCCTCCTAGATACAAGTGTGACAAGAAGGCTAAATTCCCGATAGAAATTGGGATAGTCACTATGAGTTTCGTGTATGAAATACTAAGCTCTTTCAGATTTCTCAGTGTACCTATTTCTTCAGGAATGGAACCACTGAAAACATTATTATCCAAATATAAAATATGAAGATTGGTCAACTTTGTTATTTCATATGGGATTGATCCTGAGAGATCATTGTTACTGAGATCAAGATGGGATAGTTTCGACAACTTGTCAATATCGGGAGGAATACTTCCATTCAAGAAGTTGCTACTAAGATCAAGAGTGAGTGTATTTGGAAGTGATGAGAAGTTAAGAGTTTCAAGTGTACCTTTTAATCCCATATTTGTGAGATTTACATTAGTGATAAATATGTTATCTTTATCACATGTAATTCCCAGCCAGTTGCATGAATTGTTGCCATTCCATGAAGATAGCAAAGCTTGGCTTTCCTTTTCAAGGTTGCTTTTCCACTTCAACAAAGAACTTTCTTCTCTACTTTTTACATTAATGGTCGAAGAAGACGAAATATGTGCAGAAGAGGCCATCATGAATGCACCAAAACATATTGCAAGAAGATTTATGGACTGAAAGGTTGAAAAAATGAATATCATGGATGAAGTCTTCATTTACTAATTGTCTAGCATAATCAGAGTTTGAATGGTAGTTCTTGTAATGTTGCATATATTTTTATAGATAACCAAGTTATCATGAATCATAAAATAAAGGTAGTATATCATATGAATATGATATTTTCATTTTTCTTATGGTTACAGATTATGATAGATTAATTAATCGAATAAATTAACATGACTTCTTTGTTAAGACTTTCTTCTTCTTTCTGGTACCAGTCTCGAACTGAGTATTAAAAAACTTGCAACCAAGTGATATATTAGGAGCATGTATAGTATAATAATAATAAGGCTTAATTGCATAAATGGTCTCCAAAATAATTTTCTGTTTAGATTTTGGTCCCATAAATCGTAAAACCAACATTTTGGTTCTCTTGGTTTTGCTCCGTCAATCAAAAAGGTTCTTGACTGTGAATTTTAACTTTAAATGTCTAAAGTGAAACACAGACAATGTTGGTCCACCATAGACCTTATTAATTCTTTTCATTTTAACCGTTCGATTTTTTTATCAAAAAGTGATGGTTGGATCATGAAGGTCCATTGTATCTTATGGTATACCATCAATACTTAATTTTTGTGTTCATCAATTCTTCAATCCTTCTCTCAATCACTACGAGAAAATATATAATTTTCTACCAAAAATTACTACCAATTAGATTGTTAGTTAATCTCAATTAAAAAAACATCTAATTAACCGGAACAACACAAATCTAGGAATGGCTCACGTTTTTTGAGATGAGAAAATCACGTTTTCACCAAATTAAAAAGAAATCACAAAAAAAAAAAACCATGAATCCCTAACTCATTATCATTAGCACTTCATTCTTCACTATTCTTTATCAACATTCTTCATGATTTCGAATCCCTACATCAACTTTCTTCATCAAAATCGAATTCACTATCAAAATCATGAATGATATTCTTCTTCAGAATCGTATTCTTCCTCATCGATTTGTAGATCCATACCGTCTGAGCCATAGATTTTCGGATTTGAATTGGTAAGTTGAAAATAGGATTATATTTATGCAGATCTAGTTTGAATCGAAGCCAACGTCGTTGGATTTGATGTTGGCGGTGGTGATACGGAGCTCCGGCAAGGAAATGAATCTGACGGCGGTGAACGGATTTGTGTCGTGTTGTTTCGCAAAAAATAAAAATAAATTGTTATGTTGCGTTGATATTGAAGAAAAAAAATTATGGAGAAAAGGAGTGAAGTAGGAGTGAAGGAATTCTGGAGAAGGAGAGAAGAGAGAGGATAATGAAAAGTTCAAAAAGTTAGGGGTTGACGATTCACCGTTAGCTACAATGGACATGCAATCAAATAGCTGAAATCATATCTAAAAATTTAGACGTTCAAAAATTTACGGTGGGGATCAATTTGGCTAACGGAGGTTAACTTAAAGGACCAAAATGTTGGTTTTACGACTTATGGGACCAAAATGTAAACTTGAAATTATTTAGAAGACCATTGATGCAATTAAGCCTAATAATAATTATATGCATGGCCCATTTGGTGCGTATGATAGAATAGTAACATGATATGATAAGAAGTTGGATAAGGATATGATAAGATAATAACATGTTAGACATTTATCATATAATATGTTTGGCGCACACATGATATGAAAAATAATATAAATTATTTTATCTTATCAAGTACACCCTCCGGTCATAAATATAAGCAAAAATTCATATTTTAAATTCATTTAATAAATGATGTATGTTGTCAATAATAAAGACCACATACATGATTTATGAAATGAATCTAAAACATGAATTTTGCTTATATTTGTGATGAAAGGTGTATTTAACACACATTTTGATATTGACATGATAAAAAATAAATCATAGAACAAAGCATTACCTTATAAATTTTTAAAGGGAATAAAAAACACAATATTTATTTATTTTATTTTTTTAAAACACAAAATTTTCAATCACATAACAATAAACATATGTAGTTACGTAGACTAATACATAAATTGTCCTAGTATTACTCAAAATTGTGATCATGAAGGAGTGCAAAATCGGGGTCTAATTTGGACAAATCAGGTGGCTGATTTTGACTGTTTTCCAGCTTTTCTATGTGACAATATTTGGTGTCCGATTTCTCGCTTCAGCATAAAAATAAAACATATTTTTTATGGGTTGGATTTGTTCCAGATTTTGAGGGATGCTTTTATTATAAATATAAACCATGTATCAGATGTAAATCTAGAGAGAGAGAGAGAGAGAGAGAGAGAGCCATAAAACAATGGTTTAGAAGCCAATATTAAAACTAGGGTTTGTGGAGAATTCTTTTGGCAACAAACAGTAGGGTTGAGATTGATTCACCTTGGAGAAACACTATTAGGATTGAGTCTCTTGGTCACGGGAGGAGATTCAGGACTTTTGATAAAATTAGGTTTGAAGATATATTATTTATATCTCTTTTGTAAAGTTACTCATCATTATAGTGGAACGGAGAGTTGCCCTCTCCCCCAGACTATGTCAGTATTGGACCGAACTACGTAAACAAATTTGCTTGTGTCATTTCTCTTCTCTCTCATTGCTTTAACTTTTGCTTGTGTTTATAATTATTAACCAAGTTAATATTGATTGCTTAATTAATTTACTCCACACATCACATTTTATTGATGTGATTTTTAATCACATTTTATTGATGTGATTTTTAATGAATCCACAACATAAATAAATAAGCAATACAAATTATTGGGTTCTGGAACAAATGGAATCACAAAAAGTAGGAAAAGGGATGAGAAAAAATATTGAAATTGATCCGAAACCAAAAAGCAACGTAGAAAAAAAAAGTGGAATAAAATTGTTAGAAACATGCTCTATTTTTGCATGTGTAATAAAAGCATGTTCCGTCGGCAGTGTATTGGTTTATGGAGTCTTTAGACGGCTGTTTTTGATATTGATGTAAGCTTTCCAACTAATGTGTTTGCTATCTTACAACACCTAGATCAGCAGCAAAAGCAAGTTTCAGTCTGACCCTCTAAAGTATATGGAAGCATTGAAACAATAAGGTATGAAACAATGTTTGCGCTTGTGCAGGTTCTCTTCTTACTAGTTGGAGGAATGCTCAGCCTATTCGTCGACATCCTATCCCTCAGTCTCCCATTACTCCGAATGATTTGAAGTGGATTAAACCAAGTTCTGGAAGGTTTAAATGTAATGTTGATGCATCCATTTCTCAAGCTCTGAATCGGGTCGGCATTGGTGTTTGTGTAACCGAGATGATTAAGATCATTATGTGTTAACCAAAACTGAATGGATGACTCATCTCCTTGATGTGGAATTGGGTGAGGATTTAGGTTTATTATCAGCAATGTATTGGGTTCGCAATCTGCAGCTAGGTATTGTAGACTTTGAGCTTGATTCCAAAATTGTGGTAGATAGTCTTTATAGTAGTAATTGTGACGTCTCTAATTTTAGCGCAGTGATCAATGACTGTAGACGCATGTTAGCTCCTGAGTTAGCAACCTCTAATATTAGGTTTATTAGGAGTCAATCCATCAAAGTTGCTCATAGCTTTGTTAGAGAGTAGTGTGCACATTTTAATATGGGGTTAAAATTGTTTTTTTTATTATTATTTAATTGTCTCTTTACATTTGACCTCTACATGAGATAAGGGACAAAAAAAATTAATTTATAGTGGGAGATGTTGATTTATAGACATATTTCGGATTATATAATTTAAACCGTGTTTTTGAGGTTGGATAATAAAACTAAATGAAGCGACAAGTCCTCTTTTACTTGGCCGTGAAGAAAGAAAAAAAAACTGTTTATATCCAAAATTCTGTCGCGGATTTTTAACTGGTCATTGAAGGAAGATTGAAAGTAACACTTTCCTGAAACAAGACTATGATGAACGGAAAACTTTAAATATCTTTGGCGTCTTGACTGCACTTTCATGTGATGTGTTTCTATCATTTTTTTTTTAAAATTAATTGATTGATGTTTTGCAAAGGATTATCATAGTTATAGAGTACTAATACACCTGTACTCTGGAATACAAATTGTTAACAATAATATGATCAAAGACAAAATGGTATATTAATGTGTTGAAAACTGTTAAACAACCATCATTAAAAGAGAAGAAGTAATACAAGTAATCTCTATAAAAAAATTAATCTATCATATTCATATGGTCTACTGAACCATGTAACACCTTTATTTTATGATTTATGATGACTTTCGTTGTCTATAATAATATATGCAAGTTGCAACATTATTGAGCAAACCAAAAAAAATAAATATATGCAACATTACAAGAACTGCATATCAGTATCTAAAAACAAAAGTCATCTTCCCATAGACAACTACTGATTGAAGACTTCATCCATGACATTCATTTTTTCAACCATTCAGTGCATAAAGCTTCTTGCATTATGTTTTGGTGGATTCATGGTGGTCTCTTCTACACGTATTTCGTCTTTTTCGACTATTAATGTAAAAAGTAGAGAAGCAAGTTCTTTGTTGAAGTGGAAAAGCAACCTTGAAATAGAAAGTCAAGCTTTGCTATCTTCATGGAATGGCAACAATTCATGCAACTGGCTGGGAATTACATGTGATAAAGATAACATATTTATCACTAATGTAAATCTCACAAATATGGGATTAAAAGGTACACTTGAAACTCTTAACTTCTCATCATTTCCAAACATCCTCACTCTTAATCTTAGTGGCAACTTTTTGAATGGAAGTATTCCTCCCGATATCAACTTGTTATCGAAACTATCACATCTTGATCTTAGTAACAATGATCTCTCGGGGCATATTTCATTTTCTATAGGAAAGTTGGCTAACTTGATGTATCTAAATTTAGCAAAGAACCAAATTTTTGGCCACATCCCTAAGGAGATTGGGAAGTCAATGAACCTAAATTTTTTAATCCTTTCTCTTAACAATTTATCTGGCCATATTCCTGTCGAAATTGGGAAATTAATCAACATGAAATATTTAAGGCTTAGTGACAATAGTCTTTCTGGTTTCATTCCACATGAAATTGGAATGATGAGAAATTTGGTTGAAATTAATTTGTCCAATAACTCTTTATCGGGAAAACTCCCACGAACAATAGGAAATTTGAGCAATTTACAAAATCTTTTCATATTTTCAAACAATCTCACTGGAAAACTTCCAACAGAAATCAACAAGCTTTCCAATTTGGTAACATTTCTAATATTTTACAATAATTTCGTTGGTCAGCTCCCTCACAACATTTGCACCGGTGGAAACTTGAAATACTTTGCTGTTTTGGATAACCATTTCACTGGTCCTGTTCCAATGAGTTTGAAGAATTGCTCAAACATTGTAAGAATTAGGCTTGAACAAAACCAATTGTCTGGAAATATAACAGATTTCTTTGGTGTGTATCCGAATTTGGACTACATGCATTTGAGTCAAAATAATTTTTATGGCCATATTTCACCGAACTGGGGAAAATGTCATAGCCTGACATTCCTCAACGTCTCCAATAATAACATATCTGGCGGTATACCACCAGAACTAGGCGAGGCAACCAATTTATATGCGCTCGATTTATCTTCAAATTACCTCACAGGAAAAATTCCAAAGGAGTTAGGTAACTTGACTTCATTGTCCAAACTCTTGATACACAACAACCGTCTTTCGGGAAACGTTCCGGTCCAAATAATATCACTAATAAAACTTGAGACCTTAAATCTCGCTGTAAATGATCTAAGTGGCTTCATCACAAAACAACTTGGATATTTTCCTAGATTATTGAACATGAACTTGAGCCATAACAAATTTAAAGGAAATATTCCTATTGAGTTTGGCGAATTTAAAGTCCTTCAAAGTCTTGATCTCAGTGGGAACTTTCTCAACGGAACTATACCGTCAACACTTTCTCAACTGATATACTTAGAGTCATTGAATATATCACATAATAACCTTTCTGGATTTATTCCCTCGAAATTTGATCATATGCTCAGTTTGTTATTGGTTGACATATCGTTTAACCAATTAGAGGGTCCGGTTCCAAACATTCCAGCTTTCAATAAAGCAACCATTGAAGTTTTGAGAAATAATACAAGACTGTGTGGTAATGTTTCTGGATTGGAGCCTTGCTCAAAAGCAAGCGGTACTAGATCTCATAATCATAAGAAAGTCTTATTGATTGTTTTACCACTTGCAATTGGAACTCTAATATTAGTATTAGTTTGTTTGAAATTCTCGCATCTTTGCAAAAAGTCAACCACGCGAGATTACCTGGCTCGAAGGAACACGTTTGATACTCAAAATCTATTTACCATATGGAGTTTTGATGGAAAAATGGTGTATGAGAATATTATTGAAGCCACAGAAGATTTTGATGATAAACATCTCATCGGGGTTGGAGGGCAGGGAAGTGTTTACAAAGCAGTGTTAGACACTGGTCAAGTAGTGGCCGTGAAAAAACTCCATTCAGTAATAGATGAAGAAGATTCCAGCTTAAAATCTTTCACAAGTGAGATCCAAGCTCTGATAGAAATTCGACATCGTAACATTGTGAAGCTGTATGGATTTTGTTTGCATTCACGATTCTCATTTTTGGTTTATGATTTCATGGGAAAAGGAAGTGTAGACAATATTTTGAAAGATGATGACCAAGCCATTGCATTTGATTGGAATAAGAGGGTGAATGTCATTAAAGATGTAGCTAATGCTTTATGTTATATGCATCATCATTGCTCACCTCCGATTGTTCATCGAGATATATCAAGCAAGAATATACTTCTAGACTTGGAATATGTAGCTCATGTCTCTGACTTTGGAATAGCTAAGCTTCTAAATCCTGATTCAACCAATTGGACGTCATTTGCAGGAACCGTTGGGTATGCTGCTCCAGGTTAATTCCCTTTATCTAATTTATTCAGATATAACAGTTTCGTAAATTTTCCTTCCTAATGACTAAGGAACATAACTGCTTCAAATTATATATATGTCATGTTTGTTTCTGAAATCTATTCTGTACATGATTCCTCTTTTGATTTGGTGCAGAATATGCATACACAATGAAAGTGAATGAGAAATGTGATGTATATAGTTTCGGAGTGTTAGCATTGGAAATAATCTTTGGAAGACACCCCGGAGGTTTTGTATACTATAATACCTCACCATCACCTTTGTGGAAAATTGCGGGCTACAAACTTGATGACATGTCATTGATGGATACGTTCGATAAACGTCTCCCTCATCCGTTGAATCATTTTATTAACGAGTTAGTATCAATTGCAAGGATCGCAATTGCCTGCTTGACTGAAAGTTCACAATCTCGACCTACCATGGAGCAGGTCACCAATGAACTTGCTATTTCATATTCGCCTACATTGGATGAGTTTCATAATGTCAAAAAGAAACACACACAAGTAGATTAAAAAATAAACTTACGAAACATGCTTGAGTTCTACTTCTACATGTTCTTTCTTGTTTAATAAGTTTGTAAACCATTTTAAATCTTTCTTCTGTAAACATGCTTGAGTTTCTTAATCTCAAACATGGTTTCATTTTAATTATATATTGGTAAGATTATTTTCATTAAAAATTCATTTTAAATTTACTTCAAACTTGTTGAGTCTCAAGATGAGTAAAGTGTTATTAAAACCCCCTAAGGTTTGAATATTTCATCCATCTTATGAATTGTTAATTTTAGAATGTCGATAATGTGTGATAAATTAAGTTTGCAGGAAATATTTGAAGTGAATAGGTCCTACTTTAATAGTTTATCTAATCATATAGAGACAATTTCCACAAGAAAGGTAAAGAGCATCATCAATAATATTCTATTGAAAAACCCTTAAGAAGCATCCCTTGTGGATAGGCAGTTGAAAAAGTCCAAAGTTGGATCATATGTGTTTACACATATGAAATGTACTCCAACAGAGAGGTATCATTTAAGGATAGAAAAATAGAGGTAAATTCACACAATAGATGATTAGATGGGACAGAGATGTACAAAGAAAAAGGATTTCCAAGAACCATACATAGTAACCTCGAGTAATGAGACTAACTAGTTCAGAAGGTAATCCTAGGAAACTAAATCAACTATATTTGGCTAGTTATCAGATATTGAACTCTTGAGGCCATGTGTTGTTGATTTCTTTGTACATCTTCATAGCCGGCCTTGATCTTCACAATAGCAACTATTATAAACACACTTTGCATATTTAGGAGGGGAACAAAAATCATATGGACAATCATTTGCATTAACGCAAGAATGAAATTCTGTCATGTAAAACGAAAATAAAAGAATGTTAGTTAAAGGGTTTGTGAATGTAAAAACGAAAATTTGTAAAGGATAAGAAAAAGGCCTTACTTTCTTTGGTTGCAGCAAGGCATAGGGAAAACAAGAAAATAATAGCATAAACAAACTTCAAAAGTTGAGCCATATGTTTCTTCTTTGCATATAACAAATACAAAATAATTTTACAACTTTACAAAGTACAAAGATTGTGCTTTATACTTCAATTAAATAGTTTTTAGTACTGATCTCTATGTTCGTAGTTTTACAATTTTAATGAAGTATTAAATATTTATTACTTTCTCTACTTTCAATTATTTAATTTATCTTTTTCATATCATTTATTCAGGACAATTTTGTAAAATAACTTATAATATTTTATATAAAATTAATGATATTTCTTAATACGTGTGAAATGCTGAAAACATTGTATTTAGGAAGGAGAGAGTATGTCCTAAATAGCAGTTGGAAAAGCTTCAAAAAATTAGATCTATTATGAAATGCCTCTTACGTATGTGGGTGTGTTGTGTTTGTCCCTTTAATACACTCAATTGATCTATATGCTTTTTCCTTCAATCAAATAGTTTTTAGTATTTCAAAGTTGCCATGGAAACCTTCTAAAGATCAAATTTATCATGAAATGTTGTCTCTTACATATGTCCATGTGTTTGTCTCTTTAATAACAAGTTTTACACCGCGTTCAAACCTTTTATTTGCACCTTCTTCCAATAACAAAGACGGTAATCCTTAATTAGTGGTGGTTCGTATGTGGATTGTGTTTGGTATTCGGGGACTTCAAAGATGGAGGATCATTTATTTTGTAGATGCAACATTTTTAAATTGGTGTGGTACCATACTTTCAAATGGGTGGGAACGGGAGTTGTATTACCCAAATCTATTACTTGTCTTTTGACTAATTTTGTCCATCTTCTCTCAATAAAAAACATCAGAATGGTTTAATACTTGTATTGGCATGCAACCGTTGGAAGATTTGGTAGGTTAAGTATTAATTGCACTACTTTTGTCAAAAAAAAGAAGTATTAATTGCACTACTTCTCTAAATATTTTTAATATAATTCATTTTGCGGTTAAGAATAAATTCACACAATTGATCACCAAACTTAACTAGTATGGATGTCGAATAAAAATATTCAGATTAAACACTTTTTTTAAAAATTGTTGAGGTATTTGAGTCATAGATTGCTAGAGTGTTATAAGGATTATAAGTTGATTGCTTTCAAGGATCTTAGTTTAATCAAGGTTTCAAAGTAAATTGAGTAATTTCATTACACCTACAAGGGTATTAGAGATTCTTTCTAATTTTCTCAAGTTCAAAGGGGATTCAACCACCGAACATAGCAAAGAAGAATTTGAGGTGAAGAGCTTCAAGAATTACATGGGTGATTGAGGATTCGAAGACTTGGAGAGTCACCAATTTCAAGGGTTACTTGAAGATTGAGGGTTGTGGTTGCATAGGAATTGAAAATTAGGGTCAAAAAATGAGTTATTTGTTGGTGATTTTCAAAATAATAGAATCACTTTAGAACTAAATGTTGTAATTCTTCATGGAAATCTTTCATTTACATTGGAACCTTTTGGCAAATGGGTGTTTAATTAATGAACCTTAACATTGATTTAAGTGTATATGATCATAACCTTTGGCAAAGAGGTGTTTAATGAATCATAGCATTGATTCAAGTCAAAGAGGTGTTTTATTTCATGTGAAGGGTCATATAATGCACTATAAATGTTTGGCATTTGGGTATTAATTGACACAAAAGAAACACGGAAATAAGAATTTTGTTGCATTAACAACATAATTCTCCTTCATTCTCTTACTTTAAATCATCCTTCAATTATCTAATGCATGAGTGAATTTTTGGAGCCATAAATCTGTAAAATATTGTTAGGAGATACGTTTGGTGTGGTTGTGCAATACACATCAAAGAACTCATAGTATCATGAAGGGGAATTCGCTATCATGAAGGGGATTCGCTAGTATTAGCCTCTAAATTTACAAGGCTCATTTATTGTGGTCAACATTAGTTGACTTTCACTCTTGCAGGAATCGAAGTATTTTCTTCAATTTAAGGAGTTTTCGACGAGATGTTGGACTTAGCATGAAAAAGTCTCGAAGTCTTAAGGTTTGACAAGTAATGAGTCAGAGACGCAAAACCGTCAAAGTAAAGCAACTGCCTCCGAAGCGGAAAGATTCAAATTTCAAAAGAGAAGTGGTTTCCTCGATTGAGAACATGGGAGACAAGCGGTTGTTTACATGGAATGAGTGCTGATCGTGGGATTCGTTTCATTCCAGTTATTCTCTATGTACAAATAAGAGTTTTCCATAGGAAAAATGGGTCGCAAATCACCTATACAGAATTCTAAAACACCCGAAGCACCAACGCGAGAGAAAAGAATAATAAAGAATGTAAGTAAAGGATTTTTCGAACCACCTTTATCTTTAAGGTTTTTTTTTTTTATCTTTTCTTTAAGTTTCTGCAATTTTAACTTAATGTCTTTACCTTACTTTTTAAAAGTTATTTTACTGTTGAAAGACGCCACACGTTCTCGTCTTTTTCGTAAAGCAACCTATGAACTCGATGAATGTTTACTAAACCAAAAGATGCACAACATGTCCTAGGATTTCTAGTTTGATCTTGTTTGTAATAACCAAAACCAGCACTTTGTTGTTTACCAAAAACACGCGTAAACAAATTGGCACACCTAGTGGGACCCTGTTTGTGCTTCATTTTTAAAATCTTTTGTCAAAAAAACCTTTGTTGGAATAAATTCCTACAATTTTTTCAAAACTTTTTCTAAGAACCTTTCTCGTGAAAATCGCTTTCTGAAGATTAGTGACTATTTTTGGTAAACTCTTTTCTGGGGAAAATTCGCATTTTTGTGCATGCATTTAAGAAGTGGTAAATCCTTGAAAACGATGACTAAATCCACCAATAGTAGTGCTTCTGCTTCATCGTAATCCTCTTCACAAGCACAAGCTACACATGCATCCACAACGGTCGTGGAAGCAACCTTGGTCAGACCGGTTTTGACAGAAATGGGAGTAACAGCTCTGACGGTAACCGCTACAATAAAACGACTGGAAATGGGAACTTATGTGCCTCCATTTACGATCAGTACAATCGTGTCTACTAGTGTTCCTACATCTCCTCCTCCTCAAGTTATACCTAGTTATACCTAGACTTGATGATAGGTTCTCACCTATGCAAAGTTTATCTAGGGAACAACCACATGGTATGCTGACTTCAATGATGGAAAATTTGCATAATAATGTGTCTGCATCCTTAGACCAAGTAAATCCATTCATGCCACTCAATACACATAGTCCTTCAAGTTCTAGTGTTTTTGGCAGAAGTTCTCTACCAACCCTAACTACAGAATTTATGATGTTATTTAGGCAACAAATGGATGAGAGAAGTCCTTCAAGTTCTAGTGTTTTTGGCAGAAGTTCTCTACCAACCCTAACTACAAAATTTATGATGTTATTTAGGCAACAAATGGATGAGAATAACATATTTCTTCGCCCCTCCACAAACTGTTTATCAACACATCCCTCAGATCCAAAATATCCCTCAAGCCCAAAATACTCGGCCTACACAAATTGTCGAACCTATGGTTCAAAGACAAAAACTTGTGCCTCGACCTCAACTAGTCGAACCAATGGTACAAGCGCAGCCAAAGGTAATTTTGGTAGGTAAAAATCATGATGCATACGAAGTTGTTAAAAATATCCAAAAACAAAATCTCGGAGTACATAATAATATAGCCACTTTGGTTGAAAATATCATGGCTCAAAATGGCTCAAATTTAGGTTTGCATAGGCCTAGTTTTCTATCTCCTTTGTCGGAATATGTTCTACAAACTGAACTTCCTAGGGGTTGTAAGATTCCTAAGTTCACAAGGTTTGCTGGTGATACCAGTGAATCCACTGTCGAACATATAGCATGTTATTTAACGGAAGCTGGAAATATATCAAACAACGAGAATTTGAGATTAAAACTCTTCCCAAATTCTCTAACAAAAAATGTCTTTACATGGTTTACCACACTTGCACCGCATTCTATCCAACATTGGACCCAATTAGAAAAGTTGTTCCATGAACAATTTTACATGGGTCTATCCAAGATAAGTTTAAAGGAATTAGCGAGTGTTAAGAGAAAAACAATTGAATCTATCGATGATTATTTAAATAGATTCAGATTGTTGAAGGCTGGATGTTTTACTCAAGTACCTGAACATGAGTTAGTCAAAATGGTTGCTGGAGGCCTAGATTATTCCATTAGGAAGAAACTAGACACTCAATACTTGGGATACATGGCCCAATTGGTTGATAGAGTTTGACTGGTCGAAAAACTGAAGGCTGAGAAAGCCAGAACTCACAAGTTCAGAAGAGAAAAGGTTGCTTATATGGATACAAATGAAAGCGACCAAGAATACGACATAGCTTAGGAAGATGTGGAAGACGACGAAGTTAATTTCGCTGAATTAAAACCTTGAGGCCATCTGATGGGAGAAGTCCTGTCGAATCGCAAAATGATAAATACACTCCCAAAACTTACATGTTCTATGTAACCAAATGCGATGAGATTTTTGATCTCTTGGTTGTTGATGGTCAAGTGGTGGTACCTAATGGTTTGAAAATTCAACCACTAGAGCAACGTAAAAAGAGAGGGTTTTGTAAATATCATAATTTTTTGGGACATAAGACTTCACAATGTGTGCTTTTCAGGGACCTGGTGCAAAGAGCTATGATTGAAGGAAGACTGAAGTTTGGAGACAAAACAAAGTCTCAGATGCAAGTGGATGTCGATCCTTTAAAAGACGTCAATACAATGTACACTGAAGTTGCAAGTGGTAACGTGTAACACCTTGAACTCTAAAAGCGATAAATTACGTTAATGATACAATCATATAAAGAATTTAGATGTTACTTCTTCAATAATTCTCCAAGCATGCATAAATAATTTTTCGAAATATTGTAGCGGAACAATTCATAACATCTCCACAACAACTAAATGAACCTCCAAGGTAGCCATGTCAACTAAGTCATAATACATCACCAAAATAAACTCCAAATCTCACACATATTGAGTCATAAACATCTCATAAAATCAAAATATAACGACAATAAACAACTACTCCTAATTAGAGCCCGACATGCTAGACTATGAGGTAATAGCCAAGCTAATCCTCAAACAAATACTCACTGAGCCAAGCCAACTAATCCTCTACGCCCTCTACCCATTCATACAAATAAGGTAAATGGTCAACCAAACGACCACTGGGGGTTAGACATCATTCACAATTAAACATAATCAAATGAAATAATTAACATGAATCAATTTCACATGATTAATGAATTCAACATCATCATAAGTTCTCGAGTATACAAACACAATCAAATAAGGTCTACAATTAGAGTCTGGTTCAAATATTCACAACCATCAACAATTTCCACCAATTCATATAAGACTCGACTCACCAATCATTAAATGCATGCAATGTTCTAGACTTTTCTAGATGCATGTGCTACCATAGGATTCCGGATGTTATTTTACCGTTATTGAATCCACCAGCATAATGAACATCACTAATTATGTTCTGCATAAGCTATGTAATAAACATCACCAATTACATTCTTCAAAACATCTCAACATGATTGGAGTTCTGACAGCACGAAAAGGTACAGTCGTGCACTTTAAAACACACAGTCCAGGGGAAAATGCACGGTTTGTGCGCCCCCTGCACCAGACCATGCATTTTGCATCATACAACAAAATACACTTGCGCGTTTTCGCGCCTAAAAACCGCTCGTAACTCCGATTTTGGTCCCATTTTCGCCTATGCGTTCGTTACGCTTAGCTCTATTGCATTCTACAGAAAAATTCATGTTTCTCCCATCCCAAAAACATATTACTCAAAATACCTTATAATCACTTTTCTTTCAAAATCACTTATACTAGCTTTTTGTACAAAAACCCAAGTTTCTTCCCAAAATTTTTAACAACCAAAAACAGAAATTCATCTAACCTATCTAAACACAACAACATCAACAATTCACCTCAATTCATCAAGAATCACAATTCACCATTAATAACTAATTTTCTTCAAAACTCATTAATTCAACAACTTAACCATAACTTCACAAATACCAATACCCAATGCATGATTTATCATCAACAACATGATATAATATCAACCAAAACATAATCTCACAATTTCATCAACAATCAACAGCAACAACATCACTTTTCATCATTTTTAGTCAAAAGTTCAACATAACCACTTAAACATATAATCATCATGAAGTTTAAGCATAATCAACAAGTTTATGACTAATTTCACATACTCTAATTCATCATACAAACATGAGTATGAAAATCATCATATAATTTCATCAAAATCACAAATCTCGAATAATCAGTTAAATCTTTAATCACTTATTTGAACTAGAGCTTAATTGATGAAAGAATATCTAGCCTCCTTACCTCAAAGCTCTACCAACAATAGCTATGACTTCATTCTCCCTTTAGCTCTTGAATTCAACCTCTCTCAAGCTCTTGATCTTCTTTCTTCTAAGTTCTCCTCTTGTTCCTACACTCTCTCTCTCTTTCTCTACCTCTCTATTCTTATGACAATTGTTGTTATAAGAAGTGGCCTAGTTTTTTCTATTAAGAGGTATCCTTATATACACCACATATTGGGTTAAATTAGGTTAAACCTTAATGGGTCTCTAAAACTAATGTCACTAAATTCCTAAAACTTACTTCACTCACTTAAACCGTCAAAACACCAGATGATTACCGTCTCTTAAATAATTACCCTAACTCACATCAACTTAGTAAAAATAATCGTTCCCACTTAAAACACTAAAAATAACCTCCTTTACCAATATGACTATTTTACCCTTGCTCACCAAATGACCAAAATACCAATGAGTCTAAAATGACTAATATGCCCTTATTAGGCCAAAATTCACTATTCACGAATAAAATACACAAAGACAATTAATCACACATAAACACATAATAAATAATTAAATAATTCTAGCGAAAAACGGGTTGTTACATAACATAGTGGAAGCCATTGTGGACGTTGTTGAAAAGCTATTTGTTGAAGCAAAAGATGATGTTGTTGATTGTCAGATGGTATAAGCTTCTGGAAACCCCAAAGGTGTCAACAAAATCATGCCAGGACCTCAGTTTGATGAAAAAGCAAAAATAGCTTATCCCATGGTTGAAGAGGAGCTGATCAATTTCCTTAATTGTTGCAGACTGATGAATTATGAGGTAATGCTTTGCCCATATGTAGTTCTGTATTCAACAATGAGGCCACAAAAGGCTTTGAAAGTGTTGTTCCAAATTCTAAGAAAAGAGGGAAATGGTCGGTTGATCACAGACCAAAGTTTTCTTTCACCAAGAGTTACAATCCCTTTTGTTAATAATTATTCGACCATTGATTATGTTAATAAGAACGGTCAAGGGAAAACTTTGAGCCCTATGCTAAGGCACATGTACAGAGATTGGTTTGTTCGACCCATAAAATGTGCAGTATATGGAAAGAATAATGTGGTGAAAGGCAATACTAGTAACATTGTTACAAAGAATGTCACCACTAATGTTGAAAATCCAAATGAGTCAAAGAAGTATGCCTACCGCAATAATTACAAAGGCAAAAATCCTATGACTCGAACTCAATGGAGAAGGTATCAAAGATCCAAAAAAGGTATTGCCGCAAGAGCTGATGATAAAGTGATTGACCCTAAAGAAAACTTGGTCGAGAGAGTTAGGAGACCAATGAAAGAAAGACTATCTATGCCTCATGTCGAGGAAAACATTGTTGGATATGATGAAATGGATTCAGACTTCATGGATTCAAAACCAGATTTCGACGTCGTGTGCAAAGTAGTATCCATTTTACCTACAGAGTATGACGTGGTGTCTGAAGTCGAAGAATCAGAAGAATATGACAATCTAGAAGACATGAAAAAATATAAATCCAAGTGTTGCTATGTAACAAATTATGGATGTGGTGATCAACAAAAAGCCATGTTCGAAAAACCAAATGGTTCCATGAAAAGCCATCTCAAGCCATTATTCATTCAAGCCAAAGTTGACAAGATTGAAGTCAACAGAGTATTGGTAGATGGTGGCGATGTTGTGAATCTAATGCCTCAATCTCTATTTAAGAAGATTGGGAAATGTGGTACAGATCTAAAAACTCGTAACATAGTGATGTCGAACTATGAAGGAAAAGCTGGATTTTCGCTTGGTGCTCTTCAAGTGAATCTCACCGTGGGATCTATTACTAGACCAACATTGTTCATGGTAGTTCCATTAAAAGCTAACTTCAATTTACTCTTAGGAAGAGAATGGATACATGGAATAGGTGTTGTTCCTTCATCTATACACCAAAAAAGTCATAATTTGGAAGGATGATGGTTCGGTTTAAAATGTCAAAGCTGACCAAACTTACTTTCTTGCTGAAGTCAACAATGTCACAAGAAAAACTCTTGAGAAAAGCTTGGCAAAAATAGAACAATGTTCTTTTGCTAAAAATTGGTTGAAATGACCAAATAGATGCGAGTTATGTGAGACTAGACCCAACCCATGACTTCATTTGGGAAGAGGGAGTGCGTAATGCAGAAATTATGGCACATTAAGAGGGAGTGTAGTAAGTTATTGATGTTATTTTGAGGGGCGGAGGTAGTGGGGTGCCCAACAAATTATAAAAAATGTCAATTTTACCCTCTTTTTATTTTTGACTTCACCCACAATAAAATGATTTCACGTGCATAATTTTTTTTAGAAATTGAAGAATTCATTCAACATGTAAGCATCACAAAACTTAATTTCTTTACTTTTGGAAGGATTCAATTCCCATCTTAGATTGTTTCTTTCAATGATTTTGATTCCATTCTTACCATTTACGTTTATGATCAAATTGGGAATATTTAGATGTATTAGGTTAATAAAGCAAAGCAATGATATGTTGTCTCGTAGTACCAGATACGAGTTCTATCCATTGCCTTCTAGTAAGCAATGATCAGTTGAAATCAAAACCTTTGAATTGTCATAAATTTTCCCATATGATATAGTCAAGCACTTCCAATCTTTATATGTGAATTTTTCAACGTGAAAAATGATGTTTTTCTTACGAGATTGAGACTGGGATGTTGGCTTTGGATGATAAATTTGATTTTGGTTTAAGAGAAATGGAATTAGAGAGATTAGGATGATCGAAATTGGGTTGCTATTTGGGTTGAAGATTGCGGTGGAGGAATTTGCATGATGGTACTGGCGGGGTGTGAGAACGAACCAACCTATAGGAGGGGTGAAATTGAAGGAACCTATATGATTCCAGAAAATTATGATGTAGAGAAACTTTTGTTGGGGTGAAGTGAAAATGAAAAGGGCTAAAATTGACATTTTTAATAGTTTGTTGGGGTTAATGATTAAATGTAGGGGCATAGCGCAAAATTTTCCAAAAAAGAGACCCTTAACTTCGTCAATTATAAAAACAACAATATAATGAAATAAGAAATTTACTCTTAGCACTTCCATATTTTTCTTCTAGCCACCCAAAAATACCAAAATACTTGTAGTGGTTGTTAACTGTCATTCATAAGACTTTTTAAATCGATTAAACCGATTTTAAAAAGTGATTCCCCAATCTAAAAAGCATCAAACGACACTTAACTACCACTAGAGAGACAAACGATAGTTAAGTGTCACTCGACCAACAACAATTGCCAAAATGAGAAACGTTGGAATTGAGAAGAGAAACTTTTATAAAATAAATCATTTTCAGCTCTTTCCGCTCAGATTTAGTGAAGCGAGGAACGAGCTCGATCAAATTGAAGTCCAGAAAGCTCGCAACAACTTTCACTTTGTCCTTAGAGGACTGTTCAGATAGGGAAACCGAGTTTTAGAAGAAGTAAATATAATTTTTTCTCTCTTCTCCCAATATTAACTTTAAATGTAGCTTAATTTTCTCATACATTTGAGATTTGTTTTTGTTTAACTAAAGTATATCTTTTTAATATGGTCTCCCGTTGTTTAATTTAATTTCAGGCTCTGCCCTCGGTTATTTTATAGTTATAGTTTTAGCTTATATAAGCATTCTACCACTCATGATTAGAATCAATGAAAAATAATCAATTTCCATTTCTAAACTTCTCTCAAAATTCCAGAGTATGATCTTTATTCGAATTGGATCATATCACCTAACTTTTCTCAAAGCTTCTCTTAAGATCTTTCAATCGCCTTAAATGGATCCTTCGGTCATACAAGGTGCACCATCTATGTTGATATTCCTACAATTCCCTCTCGCGTATATACTGGAGCTGATACCATCGTATTATCTACTGAACATGAAAAGAGTAGTGCTATTTCTCGCGAGAGTTTTCTTCACAGACAAATTTATCCAATTAAATCTCGTCTTTCCTTGGCTGGAAACCACAGCAGGTAGTGGCTGTAGTTTACAGCAGATGTTCAACGACGTTCTTGGACGTGGTTCATGAGCTCATTGTGATGTTTTCTCTCGCCATGTAAAGCATTTTTTTTCTATATGAAAATTATTTCATTAAAAGTCTAAATCTAATACAAATTGGATTCCACATGATAGAAATTTACATGCTTTATTTGAGAATAATAATAATACAAGGTACTTAAATAAGAAAACTAACACAATTTAAATGTTCCCTAGCTTAATAGCTATCTCCTATGAAGCTAAAATGGAAGAGCAGTCACAAACCAGCAAAGACATCTTGTAACTAAGCACCACAAGGTCCTTTAGCTGAATTAGTTGATACAATAGATAAATTAACTAGTAGTGTCTTCTTTGGTTGTGGATGCATGATTATTAGTTTGAAGACACGCCAAAGAGTAATAAGCACCACAAGGTCCTTTATCCATCAATGCTTTGTGAGTTCCAATTTCAACCATTTTCCCTTTTTCTAAAACAGCAATAACATCACAATTGTGTATGGTACTCAACCTATGTGCCACAACCACACTAGTCCTTCCAACCATTACCTTATTCAATGCATCTTGCACTACCTTCTCTGAATTATTATCCAGTGCACTTGTTGCCTCATCTAGTAGCAACACCTTTGGATTCTTCAACATAGCTCTAGCTATTGCTATCCTTTGTTTTTGACCTCCTGAAAGTTGCACCCCTTTGTCCCCACACCATGTCTCATACCCATCTTTCAAACTAGCAATGAAATCATGAGCATTGGCTACCTTTGCTGCCTCTATGATCTCAATCTCATCAATGTTGTCACATGTTGTTCCATATGCAATGTTGTCTCTTATGGTTCCATTTATCAATGTTGGCTCTTGGCTCACAAGTGCTATGTGTTTTCTTAGTGACTTTAGGTTATATGATTTTATGTTCATTCCATCTATTGTCACATTTCCTTTTGTTGGGTCATAGAATCTCTCTATTAATCCTATGATGGTTGATTTGCCAGACCCGCTTTGCCCCACTAATGCCGTCGATTTCCCTGCTTCAATTTTGATTGAAAAACCTTGAAAGATAGCCACATTGGGCCTAGCGGGGTAAGCAAAATGCACATCGCAGAGTTCGATATGGCCCATTAACGTCTCGGGCTTAAATCCATCAGGGTTCTCTGGCTTGATTTTGGTAGACCGATCAAGAATGGCAAAAATAGAGCTCACAACATCAACACCTTTGGCAAGGTCTTTAGTCATGCTGCCAGCATCACCTATAACCCGTCCCGTGCTCACGACCACCATAAAACTCTGAAAAAATGCTTTCCTTGTTATGTTCCCATCAGCAATAAGCTTGGCGCCGTACCAATAATTCATGGACCAAGAACAAGATAAGAGGAATTGTGTAAACCCAAGCCCAATACCAGCAAACCACGACTGTCGAAAATTCTCTTGAATTGGCTCTTGTTGGGAGGTTTCAAGCATTTTGAGTATTCTATCTTGAGAAGAAAAGGCAGTTATGGTTCTATGATTTGAAACAGCTTCAGCAGCTATCTTGCTACTTTGTTGTTGGGCCTTCATAGACTTACTTGACATGCTTTTGAGTAACACACTTCTTGTGTAAAAGCAACCTATTATGATTGGTTGAATAGCTATCATAACAAGGTTCAGCCTCCATGAAATGATCAGACCCATAGTGTATGCTGTTGCTACTGCTGAGAATGTTTGTACCAACAAAGCCATTCTGTCACCAACTAATGACCTCACCTAAACAGAAATTTTTCCCCATTAATCACAGTATCACTCATTATTCACTAAGTATATAAGGTGGATATTTTAGCAAGGGGTTAAATAAAATTAGCATATACAAAAATTTAATCAAAGAAAAAAAAAGATAAAGCATGATGGATTCAAGCATTTCTAATTGAAGTATGTGTGCTCCCCTTAATGTTCCTGAATCAAGCATTATGAATGTGTTACTATCAATTTGTAATCGTTTAATAAAAGCGTACCACGTTCGCATCATTGGAAAGTCGAGAACAAATAGCGCCACTGGAATTTTCTTCTCGATCGAACCACCCAACTTCAAATGTGAGCATTTTAGAAAACATGCTCTCTCTCACACGTTTGGTCAAATACTCTCCCATGTAAGCAAAGTTATAATGTTGTCCAACATTAACCACCAATGATATCAACGACAGACCCAGAAAACAAAGAGAATAGATTTTAATCTTGTTTTTCATCTCCTCATAATCTGTTTGAAAATACACAGATATCATCGACCCCATTGCAAATGCATAAACAGGTTGAACTGCACCAAATACCATTGCACTCAAACACCCTAAAACCGCTTGCTTCCATTCTGGAGCATTCAATAGAAGTAATCTCCAAAATGACACCGGATTGTTTAGTTGCTTCTCGTCTTCTTCATTTTTGTTGCTATTAGTACTAGCTTGGTGGACGCTAATGTGATCTTCAGATGAACTATTAGGGTCCACTAGACACGTGATATCTGTGTCTACATCGGTGAAAGTAGCTGTAACATTTTCATCTGATTGTGTTTTGGATTTGTTGGTTTGTTGAAGGCGAACGAGGGACGAGTAGAGGCCATTTTCATTTTGGAGAAGTTCGTCCTGTGAGCCAATCTCAATGACTTCTCCGTCCTGCATAACGGCAACAATGTCAGCATTTTGGATTGTTGAGAGGCGGTGGGCGATTATGATAGCAGTGCATCCGTTTGTTGCATTTTCGAGTGCTTTTTGGACCATTTTTTCTGACTCAGTGTCTAACGCACTAGTTGCTTCATCCAAAAGAAAGATTCGCGGTTTCTTGATTATGGCTCGAGCAATTGCTATTCTCTGTTTTTGTCCACCTGATAATTGAATCCCTCTTTCTCCAACCTGTACATGTCATTAGCAGGACAACGTAAACTCGCAAATATAAATAGTTTCTTTTTCGGATTTATTGAATAACTGATGTAAGATCTATATTATAAACGATATAAAATAAAACATGGTATACTTGCAAATAAAATATAACATAATTAAACAATAAAAGAAGACAAACAAGATGATCTTACTCACCTGAGTATTGTAACCTTGAGGAAGCAAGGAAATGAAATCATGAGCATTACAAATTTTCGCAGCCTCGACAATCTCATCTTCAGTAGCATCTTCTTTACCAAAAATTATATTCTCTTTAATGCTTGTTGCAAATAAAGCAGGCTCTTGACTAACCAAACCCATCATTGACCTAAGCCATTTAATTTGCAAGTTATGAATAGCAACTCCATCAAGACGTATCTCACCGCCAATTGGATCATAAAACCGTTGCAATAAAGATACCACAGTTGATTTCCCGGAACCACTCTGACCAACCAATGCCAATGTTTTCCCTGCTGGAATCTTGAGACACAAGTTATTAAGGATAATGGTTTCTGGTCTTGTTGGATATGAAAATTCTACATGGTCAAATTCCACTTCCCCTGCAATGTTTCCCAATATTTCCCCTTTTGTATTGTTGGTATCTATATTGGGAACTCTTTCTATTACTCTCTTGATTCGTTCACCAGCTGAACATGCTTCTGAGAAATACTTTATGTTTAATAAACTTGCTCCTAATCCTCTGTTTCACATAATAGAAACAAACACAAATCACAAAATTAGCTTGCAATTTTTTAAATTCTAATTTATTTGCAGAATGGAAAAAAAGCTTCATAATTTTCTTGTTTCTTTTACTTTCACAAAATTAGGACACATTTGTTTTTAAAATAAGAGTTATTCACTTGTACAAAAAAAGTAAACTAGAAAATAATTGTGTAAAAAAAATGTTGAATTTTTAACCTTAAGGGGATGGAGTATTAATATCCTCGAGGACCGTTGTAAAATGAGGAATCAATACAATTTCTTTATTAAAAAAAAAAAATTATTTCCAATTTTATTTTAAAGTTTTATGCCTGATATTTTACTAATTAAGTTTTGGTTCATATTCCCCTAAAAAAATGTTTGGTTCATATTAGAATTGGTTCAATATTCCCCTAAAAAAATGTTTGGTTCATATTAGAATTGGTTCAAATAATAAAAATAGAATACTTTATTTTAGTCCCACTAAAATGAAGATTATAGGGAAAAATATCAACATGAATAAATTTGGCAAATGCCAAAACAAACCCTAATGACCAAAAGTAAAAAGTAATAATTTTGCAAGAACTAAGTTATTGAAACATTATATTATTTTAGCAATTGTCCCAAAAAAGAAACATAAAATTGCAGAAATTAAAAAGCAAAGAGTATTATTTTTTTTTTAAGGAAAAAAGTATTGTATTTGTTGGGACTATAAGTATCTTTAAACCTATTTCTTATAGAGATTAGGATAAAAAAGTGCATATTTGGTTGACTAAAAAGTTATATTTTTTGATAGATTTGACTAAAAAGTTACTAATAAAACATAAATAAGATATTGAAATTGAAGAGATAAGGGGTAGAAATAATTACAATCCGCCAACAGTTATGGATGCTCCAACAGAAAAAACTGTCCCTCCTTTAGCACCATGGTACATGACCAATTTGCTACCATAATAGCACATGAAGGACCAAATTGCAAAGACAACACTATTGCTTCCAATTGCTAAACCTTTAGCTAATCCTTGTTTTAAACCCAAATTAACAATCCCTTCCAAAGCATTAGAGAAAGCAGACATGGATTTGTTTTCTCCAACAAATGAATAGACAGTTCTAATGGAAGATATTGTTTGTTCTGCAACTGTACCAGCTTGATTATACTCTTCTCTCATCTTGCTAGATAAACCCAACAAAATCTTGGCATAGATTATTCCAGGGATCACCAGAAGAATAATAAATGGAAATGCTACAATGGCCATTCTCCATAACATTGTAAATGCCACTATATAGCTCCCAATGAACAATGAAATGTTCATCATGAAATTTGGAACCTGTTTAACAAGAAGTTAACTCCATGTTAATATAAGTAATATTTATTTGCAAAGTTGCATATATATATATATATATATATATATATATATAGTCAAATAGACTGTGGATTAAATGACTAAGATTGCATGTTTACTATATTAATTTAAAAGATCTCGATTAATTTAGATCGGACAGTCGAGATCAGTAATTTATTAATATGTTTCCTTGGTTTTGATACCATATATGTTTGGAATAGCGTTCGGTCTTCAAAACACGTATCAAGAATTTTAAAAGCTAAGCTACTGTGGTTTTTAAAAGCTACAAAAGGTAGCTTCACGTAAAACGCACGTTTGGACAATTTTCACCGCTAAAACAAACAGGCCAATAAAGGTTTATGATATGTCAATTAGGTGACTGCAGAATTCTTTGATTAAAAATAAAAGATTAATTTAAGTAAAAAATAAATAAATATAAAGAATTTTTTAGTCACCTTCTCACTAAGAACATCTTGAATTATAAGAGTGTCATTAGAGACACTAGTTATGATTTCTGAGGTGCTTGTAACCTGCATATCAAAGTAAGCAACTTCTTGCCTAAGTACAGCTTTTAAGTACTTGTATCTCATTCTTGCAGCTTGTCTTCCACTTGTCCTTGTCCAACAATATCCCTCTTAATAATAATTTCCAGAAATAAAAGAAAAATAAACTACATTAAAATTTTGCATGTTGTAAATGAAAAAAAGGAAAAAAAAAACAAATCATATGATATTTGAAAATAAATATGAACCGATACTCATATGAAAAAAAAAATTAAATTAAATTCACTGAAAATTAATTAAACATAAATAAGAGATGTGACATCAAATAATTATATATTGGTTAATGTACTCAACAAAACACAATGATATGTGAACAATCATTCAAAATAAGTTGCAAAGACTTACCAAGAAAGCAAACAAGTAAAGTTGCACAAGCCAAATATAACCAAACCAATGCATTCTACATCATCATAAAACCAAACCATGTTAGCTATTTTTTTGCATGTGTATGAGAGAGAGAGAGAGAGAGAGAGAGAGAGAGAGAGAGAGAGAGAGAGAGAGAGAGAGAGAGAGAGAGAGTGAGTGAAAAGGAGATGACAGAAAGAGAGAGAGGGGGGACCTTGTTGATGTTATGGATGAAAGTGTCTCCATCCATGGTAGATGAACTTCCAATATTGTTAGTCATCTGGCTACAAATATATAAAATCAAAGGAGCGTTGAAGCCTTCACCAATTGCTCCAATGGTACCTAAAATCATAAGAAACCAATCTTCCCCATCAGCATGCATGAAAATGGACCTAATAGACCCATTCATGTTCTTGTTTTCATTCATAGCAATATCTTTACCCATTTTCTCGACACACCCTTTTTTAGAAACAAAGAAGAGTAAGATATGTTTTATGGCCTTGAAACTATGTTGCAACGTTATGTATTTATAAGAAATTTTTTAATATTTTATTATTTAATTAGATTCTCAAATCTTTTTTTAATATTTTATTATTTAATTAGATTCCAAAATCATGATGAATGGGTAAAAAAAAAATCAACGTCAAACCATTTACCTTTTACTTCTTGACTGCTTTAATATCTTGGTAAATCAACATGTTGATATATGCTGGTTTATTTGCATGCTCGTGTTTAAGTGGTATTGAAGTTTAACTTTTATGTGTAACCAAAAAAAAGAAGTCTAACTTTTATGTTGGTTTAATAAGATTGTTGCACCCAAGTTTTGCAACTCAAGAGTTTACCTCAATTTGTTTTACTTAGGTAAATTCGACTCGAGAATTCGTATAAGTTTACCTAAAATTAAAAGAGTTTAATTGTGATGGGTTGACAGTCCAAAACAATTTAGCACACATGACCAATCAAAACATTTTAAATTGTCACGTCAATTAAATTATTGCTCTATTTTTAATTGACGTGACAATTCAAAATGTTTTGACTGATCGTGTGTGCAAAATTGTTTTAGACTATCAACCCACCACCATTAAACTCAAATTAAAATTATATAAAATTTATTATATGCATGACATATATAAGCTAATATGATATTGTAAATAGGCCGACTGTGTAAAATATGACTTAATTACAAAGGCAAATTATACCAAACTACCATAATAAAACGTTATGCTCAACTTAGCATCAAAATACAAAAATTAATGAACAAAATTATAAGTCTCTAAGTTTAAGTCATCCATAAAACCATCCAAAAAACCAAATTTCACAAGTTCTTAAAGTTGTTAATAAAACTATCTAAAAAAAATAAACTAGTTCATTTCTTTAAAAGGTCAACAAACACCACCACCACAACCTTAACCGGCGTCGCAATCATCGGCGTTGAAATCTGAATTTCCACCGTCGAAATCGCAACCTTGACTAGTATGTGCTCCCATGTTCATGGGTTTGAGAAAAAGAAGAAAAAAAATAAACGTTTCATTTCAGGAACAACATGTTAATGTAAATGTAACTATTCACTAAACGTTTCACTCTTTGGGCTTGTAGAAAATGAATTGGGTTTTGAAAAAAATGGACCCAAAATATAGGTCAATTTATTTATTTAGATGTAAACTCGTAAAACTCGGTAAACTCAGTCGAGTTAACACGTGTTTACCAAGTGTTAACTTGGTCAAACTCGTCAAACCTTCCGATTTTACCAGAAAACCTCCGAGTTAACACGATTTTGGTATCTAAAAACGTAAACTCGGAGAGTTAACACTCGATTTGCGGATAATTGGTTGAACCTTTTTCTATATCATATTTGTGGAGAATGTTTAATATGGACATCTAAAATTGGAATCTTACCATTTTTAATAAAATATAAATTTCATAATAAATAAATTAATAATGAAAATAATATTTTAGGCTAAATTGCATTTTTAGTCCCTTAACTATTTAGGTAGTATCGCTTTGATCCTTTAAAAAAAATCGATTTATTTTGGTCCCCTAACTTCTCTTTGTTACACATTTTGGTCCTTTCTGTTAGTTTAAATTCAAAAACGTTAGATTTTCTTCATTTTTTTCGGAATTTTTATGAGATTCTTGTTGTTGAAGATTGATGGAGATGATATGAAGATGAAAAATAGGAGAACAAGATGAAGAAAATCTAACGTTTTTGAATTAAAACTAACGGAAAGGACCAAAATGTGTAGCGGAGAGAAGTTAGGGGACCAAAATAAATCGAATTTTATTTAAGGGATCAAAGCGATACTACCTAAATAGTTAAGGGACCAAAAATGCAATTTAGCCAATATTTTATTAAAATTAAAAAAAATGAAGGTCCGCCATTATACCGGACTAGACCATCGACCTGTGCATCACACGGGTCATATCAACTATAATATATAAGAATAAGAATAAAGTATATCACATTATAGATTTGACCCGTAATTGAAATTAAAATACATTTAGTGTTTTGTAAAAAAAGGGAGATTTAGAAATTCGATTAAAAATGTGATTTTCATAAGGTAAAATTGGTTGTTTGCAAAAAAACAGGGCGTTTGATATTGAATATCAATTAATAGAAGCAAAATTTAATCAAGAAAATTGTCAATGGCTTAGTGGTGAAAATATTGAGAAGAAGTCATTAAAGTTCATGTTCGGAAAAAAAAAAAAACAGGGTGTTTGATATTGGATATCAATTAATGGAAGCAAAATTAAATCAAGAAATTTGTTAGTGGCTTAGTGGTGAAAATGTTGAGAAGAAACCATTAAGGCTCGGGTTCGAATCTAGAATTAAGGTTTAATTAGGGTTAAGTATAGTTTGATCGGTTAAAATTTATAAATAAGAGATTTATATTAGATAACCCTATATTTGTTTTGTTGTTTTAAATTCTTCCTTTGTCGGAACCCTTATTTTAAATTTTGGTGATTTAGTTAATTTCCACAATTCATGCGAACCTTTTTTTAAGCGATTTTGAAAGAATATAATATCGATTAAATAGTTAATTTATTTGGAGGTTCTAATAATAGACTTTTGTCTCTTTTGCATCATTTAAAATAAATTATTGAAAGAAAAGAATAATTATATGACGTTAGATTTTGACCAAAAAGTTTTGACGTGAGACCTTTGGTTTTGAAGGCTTTTGCTTTGTTTTTATGATGACATGCTATCATTAATTTTAAGTCATGCAAAGCAAAATGGTCAAAAAAAATGTTTTCTAAAGCAAAATGGTCAAAAAAAAAATCCTCTAAACCAAAGTGAATAATAATATTCACTTTATTATCATATCCTATAGTTTTTACTTATAGGCCCAAATACAATTTAGATTTTCTATTTTTTTGTACAACAAATTAGATCTTTCTATTTTGATACATTCATAAAACTGGTCCAATGCTTTAAAATTCAACCATTTTAGTCCCTCCCTCTCATTTTTGTGTTTGTACTAAGTTTACGGAAAATTCAACTATTCCTTAATCTTCCTTACCAGTGCTCGAGTTTCTAGGTTGTAAGCACCCTAAAAAAATCTTGAAGAAGAGCTTGTAAATCTGATACATTTTTCCAGACTTTCCTAAATTGTCTGTCTTAGCAAAAGGATTATCTTAGATTTGAGAGGCATATCCACTTTTCTTAGTGGTTCCAATTTCAAACATGCCTCTGTTCTCAATTTTTTTTATCCAAATTGGCACCAGAGATGATCAAACCTGACACCTCGAAAAGGAGCACATTCCTAGGTCTCAAACCAATACTACTAGACGAACCCAAGTGAGTTTCTCTGTTCTCAAAACTTGTGAGGTTAGCTAGATCAGATTGAGTAATCTTGACCTCAATTCCTTACAAACCTAATTTATGTCTCTATGAACTCTCTTATACCTAGTTCCTGACGAGATTTTCATTGTTCTCTTCAGACTCTGCTTGTTTTAGTCTTAGTTCATTCTTTGCTGAAATATATCACTTAAGAAAGTCGTACTTCATTGAGAAAAAAGAAAAACAATGAAGTATCACTTTCATAAGTGACGAATGGAAAAACACTAATATTTCTTTTCCTGTTAGTATAGCGGTCAACTCATGTTCAAATAAACACACATTGCAATAGAGAATGTCATAACCCAAATTCAAATCAGAAACTCGACATAAAATGTCATCGCAACCAAAACACTAGGCATATCAATGTGCTCAAATATACCAGTAATCAAATCAGCATATTGTGGATTTAAAGAGTATACTTTTTTTTAAAAAAAGTGGTTGATGCATTGAATACCTTTTTTGAAATATATATATATATATATATATATAACTTGTTAACGGAACTCATATTTTGGGTCAAAGTAAAATTAAGTTGATACTCCTTTTCTCCCTAAATATAAATGCCTATTGTCTTTTTCACTTTTCTTGAGAAAAGTTGATAATGTAGTTAATGTAGTTGCATGTCCAATACATCCTTGGACATGCAGCAACGTGGAAACTTCTAAGGAGAGTTTGCCGCTCATTTGGATCTTACAAGGTTCGAGAGATTAGCTCTGCAATTGCACGCAGATGATATATGATTTACACATAAAAAAAAGGTCAAATACCATTTTTGGTCATTTTAGTTTAACATAATTCCAAAGTTAGTCCTTTAAGTTTCGAAAGTTCCAATTAGGTCCTTTTAGTTTGACATAATTCCCAAGTTAGTCCTTTAAGTTTCAAAGGTTTCATATAGGTCATTTTAGTTGATAAATTATTTCACCGTTACCCCTGCTGTCAGTATCCGTTTAACTAATGCTGATGTAACCGCTAAGTTGTTGACTTGGATCAAAATGTTGCCTTTTAAAAGCTTCAGGGTGTCAAATCGCTACGTTTAATGGTCACAAATGATCATTTATAGTGCTAGAAAGGCAGCTATTTACAACAACAAATGTCTTTCTAGCACTATTAAACGACATTTATAGTGCTCGAATGATATTTGTGACCATTAAACGTAACATTTTGACACCCTGGAGCTTTTAAAAGGCAACGTTTTCATCAAAGTCAACAACTTAACGGCTACATCAACATCAATTAATTATTAACTGACAGTTGGGTAAAGGTGAAATAGTTTATCAACTAAAATGACCTATTTAAAACTTTTGAAACTTAAAGGACTAACTTGAGAATTCTGTCAAACTAAAATGATCTATTTAAAACTTTTGAAATGTAAAGGATTAACTTGATAATTCTATCGCACTAAAAGGACCAAACGTGGTATTTGACCAAAAACAATTGTTTTTTTTTTTGCCCACACAAAGATGAGATTTATTTTATTTATTTTTTTGTCAAATAGTTTATTAGTTAAAAATTTACCTCTTAATTAAGATGAATAAGTATAAAATTAGGGTTCAAATTCCAACTCTTAAATATTATAGCATCCCTTTCAATTGAATTATATGCATGGAAATAAATATAAGACTTATTTATTCACAAGACAATACTATTTTTTTCCTTGCTCTTTCAAAAAAAAAATACTATTTTTTTCCTTTTGAATATAAGATATTAATAGTGCCCAAAAAAACATTAATACCAGTATTGGATGTAAAATATATCGAAGGCCAAGATACTTGTGCCTTGCCTTGGTTGCCTCCCCTAACTGAACGCCTTTCCTCCACACTCCAGAAAGCATTAAAGTCACCCAGACGCATACTTGTTTCCCCTTAACAACATCAACCGAGCAGATAAAGATTCCCACAACACCTCTTTATCTCGCAACCCACGTGGAGCATAAACATTGAACAAATAAAATTCTTCATTCGACTTAATAACCTTTCATGAATCAGAAGGAAATGATGATTGCTGACTGAAGACCACACGTCCACCTCAAATATGTCCCACATAGTCAAAAGGCCCTCTGAAGCCCCTTCAGATGGACGAAAGGAGAAACTACAATTATAGAGTTACCCCATAACGACGAACATAACAAAGCATCACAAATTGTCAATTTTGTTTCCTGAAGACACACAATCATATGAGATTTCTCCCCCACCAACAACCGCACTTCTCTTCGCTTCTCTAACCTGCTGAGACCCCTAACATTCCATGACAACATCTTCATCTCCCTCACCACCCGCCCCACACACCACCACCTCACCTACGAACTCCCTCCCCCAACTAAACCCACTTCCCTTTCATTCCGCACACCCTCAACTGGCCTGACACCTTTTTCCGCTCTAGACAACACCCTAAACATATTATGAGTATCGCCGGAAAAATCCACACCTATAGCCTTACTTATGACCCAAACATCTTCAACCTCCACCTTCTCATTACCATGCAACACTGCCCGATGTTTCCAGTCAATATTCACGGATGATGATGAAGAAGTACCATCTGAAGATCCTTGAGAAACCATTTCCACTGCTTGCTTCAAACTAAGTTCACGTTGTCGTTTGCGGACTCTTTTCCTTAGAATTTTCAAAACCTATAAACGATCCTTACCAGGCATTCAGGCCACCTTTTTAAGGTCGTGAACCGAATGATTTAGCACACCATCTACTTTCTTCCGACAAGGCCCCCTATCAGACTTAAGTGACCCATCAGCTTTAGTACTCGTTGACTAGACAACCTTCTTATTTTTAGAGGACACTAATCTCGCATTTCCATTTTTGTGAACCTGTAACCACTCCATACTCCATGGACCTGAATTGGAAGAGCGGACACCACCCGGTGTCCAAGACAACTGACGGATACGCCGTTCTTTTGTTACCGGACGAGCTTCATCAGACCCTACCACCTGCGTCCCACTCGGCTTAGGAGCACCAACATCACGTCCGAACACATCCAGTCCATTTTCGGTGTTAGAAGCATGTTCCATCAAATCAACATTAAGATTCTTGTTCGAATTGTTATTTTTATATTCCGTCAAATCATGCACAGTTTTGTTAACCAAGATATCAACATTATTAGCCACCTCTATATCCCTGTGCATGTCTGCATGGTCGTCATCAAGAATCTTCGACCCCTCGTCCTTATTAAACAAGCAAGCAACTTCACCCAAATTAAATCCCCATTCCTCAAACATCTTGATCTCAACTTAGACACCATCAATCAATATCTAATCAGTCACATTGTTTACCTTGGTTTTTGATAAACAACCGCTAGTTTAAAATTAATTACTTGCAAGATCAACCAGTAAATCTTTGGGCATATTGTGTTTGTTATTTTCCAGAAAATGATGAATGTTCTTGATGTTTATGTATAAAGGATGAATATAACCGTCGAATTCAACAAAGATCGAATTCGTAGAAGTTATCTTCGGGAAAGTAAAGTAAATTGCTTGAAAAGAGCAAGTAAATTTCAATGGAATGTAAAGGAATAAACATAAATTGCATTGATTGAATGTAAATTGGTACACAAATTTATACATTATGACTTATTACTTGTTTCTCTCTAAATCCGGATAGTTTGAGTGTAAGTTTTCTGTATGGTTGAATTGTGACTTGTTTTTCCTATGCAAAACTAATATTTATACTAAGAAACTACCTACACAGAAACATTCAAATATAACTTCTAATAACGGTTACATACATCTCTTTGATTTGAATTTCAAATAACATCCTTCGACAACAATTGCTGTTTGGATTCTTCATCTGGCACCAATCTCTTTTCGACTCCTTTTTGCATGTCGAACCATCATCCTTAAAACAACAAAACTCTTTAAGTCCATACTTTCGACTAGGCAAGTGTATCGAGTATATTAACTTTCGTTCAAAGTTTAAGTCAAAATTCATTGACTGCATTTATTATAGCCTGTGAGAAAATACAGGCTAACACACATTCACAATATCCAATGATGACGTCGCAATCAACACCCTGGCATACTCAAATATTTCTCTATTTAAAGTGCACTCATCCGTATAAGGGTAGCGGCCACAATCTAGAACATAAAGCTTGAAGAATTTTTCAGGCCAGACATGCATCGGTAACCTATACACCCTTAACCAAGCACCTATTTGAAATGGCATCACTGATTTATCCCATCGCACAATATTAGAAAATAAGAGATCAAAGAATTGTTTAACTTCAACCACTATATGCATAATATCCACCGCGTTAGGATGTGAATAAATACCTTATCAACCCCCAATGGAATAATATCAACATCTTGAAAACCAGCATCCTCCACTTTACTCTGAATCACCGGTATCGCCTTCCAATTAATTATGGTGCCAACCAAACCATTCCTAGCCCATTTAGGTCATCCTCTAACGACTGGTACATTCTTACCAACTTCTTATGCTGTTGTTGTAACCCTTAAAACTCATGAAATCACGGCTTACCCGACCCACCTCCAAATTTAATCACCTTTTCCCACCTCTTCCTCCCTCACTCCCTTCCTTACTCCACCCTCACCAATCTCACCCACCCTCACCTCTTCAAAAATCATCCCAACTCCCCCCTCCTTCACCGGCACCTCCTTCCCAATATTCGTTCCCAAAATCACATTTTTTTCTCCCTCACCATCCGACTCCCTCCTCACAGCCACGTTGCCCGCCTTTTCCATCCTCACCTCACCTTTCCAGACAAAGCCCTTCCCCTCACCTTCACTCACAACAACCTTCTAAGACACCTTATGGAATCGTGCCAAAGAAGCTTTTACGTGCATGTGATCAAAATACACTGCATTCACTGCCCGTAAAAGCTTGTATACATCACAAACATTAGAAAACCGCGCGAAACCATAAACCTCACCATTTACATTCCTTTTGTTAGGTACAAAAACCTCCTCCAACATACCACAAACCTTAAACCCTTGCCTCAGTATAAAATTAGGAGCATGCATTGGAAAATTTGTAATATAAAATGTGATAAATCGTTTGAGTGGTGTATCTTATCAAAAGGGAGAAGGCAAACGTACGGTTGCTGCTGCATAGAACCATCGTTGTCCTTGCTGAAGTAGCGCGGCCGAGAGGTATCAGGCCTCTGCCGCGATGATGAACTCCATGACCTATCCCTTGCAAACCGTCCTTCCCATGTAGCATACCAAAACCTAGACTGCTGATAACCATAGTCACCTATGTCGTCAAACCGTGAAGCCTCCCGCTATCTGACCTGATCTCGATCATCCTGTCGCAACGCTTTCCCATGTCGCAATCTCAACTTAGTCCAATTTCCCCCATCCCCCCAATTTGTGGAACTCTGCTTGGATCCCTTCCCCCTGATGAACCTCTCCTCCGATGAAAAAGACCGATGCGATCGGCCACGCTGATAACCATGACCGCCGCCTCTAACACTCTCTCTCTGCCAATTTTCGGTAAGTTAAGGTGAATTAATAGGAGTATCAAATTATTACTTTTAGCATTATTGAAAGAACAAAGTTTCAGTGGCGACTAAAAGTGAGACTTGTTATAGAACAAATATTTTTTGCAAATCTGAAAATTAATATTTTTTGCAAATGATATATTGGCAAAAATTATAATTTTTTTTTATATTTTGAAAATATTTATCGTGATACATCAAACACCATCTTATGTGCTATCATTCGTCTTTTTTTTTTTTAGGAAACATACTACCATTTATTTTTATACTCCTTCCGTCTCATAATATATGTCATCTTTACTATTTTTTTGTCTTAATTATTCATCTCTTTTATAATACCAATACAACAATAATTATTTTTTTCAACATACCCCTATTTACTACATTTCAATCATCTAACTACTCTACTAACTATAATTAATGAGGAGGTTTTATTAAATTAATCATATTTTACCATTAAAATCAATATCATAAAAAATTCTTTATTAATCGTATAAAACTCAAAACAAACATCTATTGTGAGACAGACCGAGTATAGTATGAAGCATAAGGTATGCAGCAGTTTTGAAGTGTCAAAAATATGGAAAATGTTAACTTGTGCTCTTAAGGCACAAGTTAATTAATTAAATATAGAAATATTTTATTGAAATGTGTGCATTATATTTAATTTTTAATTTTTTAATGAATTGAATGTACAAAATTTTATGAAACATTTCTTCTTTCGGGTTTCTTAACATGTGTTCTAAGGGCACAAGTTAACACTACCCTAAAAATATTGGATCCTAAAGTTTTTTATTTCTGTACTAGGTAATTACGACATATAGGAATGTGTACATGGACCATTAACATTTACCAACCCTATTCTACTCAAAAACATTTTACCAACCCTATATAATCTGTGTCTGTGTGATAATAAAAGAACCGACAAGCAATTTATTTGGTGTTCTAGCTTTTACCATCAATCCAAAGAATGGACAGGGGTTTTTATATCACGACCATCATTTGCTACAAATAGATTGGTCCCTTATATTGAGAATGGCTAGAATAGATTGCCTTTCTAATCTGCCTAATGGACGTGTATGTTGCAACCATTAACGCATGTACCTTAGGTCCCAATCTATATTTCAATACGTGTTTCAATACATCTACAATTTCTCTAAATTCTCCCTTCAAAAAAAAATTTTGCTCTAAATTCTACTCCTCCGTTTTTTTATTACTTTTGATTTTGGTCTTTAAAAAAAAATCATTGTTTTCTTTGTTTAAATCAAGATATTTAGTTGGTTGTTTGATATATTATGTTAATGGTGATGGTGCACTTGAGCATTGATTAAGAAGTCAAATATAGTAATGTTTGCATTTAAAATTATATAATCAATGCATTAAATACTTCCTTTTTTGACTTAAACTTCCTCTTTTATATTCCTTAATCAGTGTCGAGTAGGGATGACAATTGGACCCAAACTGGATGGGCACCTGCAAAAAAAACCCGCAACGGGTAGGATAAAACCCACTTTTATGGGTATGGGCTTGGGTTTGGGTAACACCCGCACATTTAGATGGGTATGGGTACGGGTAAGGGCATTATACTACCCATCCCCGCACAACTTGCATATACATATTTATATAATATAATAATTATTTTATTTATTTTTAGTGTACAATTATTTAATTTATTTAGTTATTTAAGCATAAACCTAAACCTAAAAACTAATACGGTAATCGTTTCATTCTTACCTTCATAAGCTCACGAGCTACAAATTTATGATTTAAATACTACGATTTCTACTATTTTATGAGTGCTTTAAAAAAAATGTGGATCATAGTTTTATTTCGATTGTGATGTTTTTTATTGTCTTTTTATAATTAAAATGCAGGTAATGGGTATGAGTATGGACAATTAGATGCCCAAAGGGTATGGGGAACGACACTAAAGTTGTTACCCACGAGGGTACGGGTCCGGGTATTGATATTTTTTACAAACGCATGTATGGGGAAGGGTACTATAGTACCCTACTCATTGGGTACCCATTCCCATCCCTATTGTCGAGGCACCGGTTAGCATTACTTTTATGTTAATATACAATTTTGATATTTAATATTTGTAAAGATATATTGGCGAAAATTATTAAAAAAAAAAAAAAAGGTTAATGATGTTTTACATCCTGTAATATAGGTCATTTCCGGTTTTCCCCCTGTAATTTTTTTTATTTACCCTCTTGTAAATTTTTCGGTTTTGAATGACCTATTAGGGTGTATTTCAAAACAAAACAAAATTACAAGGGGATAAATAAAAAAAAAATATTGCAAAGGAAAACCGAAAATGACCTATATTACAGGACGTAAAAAGCACCATTAACCCTAAAAAAAAATTGGTTGATATTCTAAAGTATTTATCGTGATGAATCAAACATCATCTTATATACTGTAATTTGTCTATTTTTTTTAAGGAGACATACTACCATTTATTTTTATGTATTAGTATAAAAAAATGGTCAAACTAAGTCACTCATTTTAAAACGGAGAGTGTATTATTTACTTGTTATTTTGAAAGTTCAATGTAACATTTATTATTTTGTTAATAATGTCCTTAAGGGTTTATTGTAGAGAGACACAGATGAAATGAGATGCTAAATGATTAAGAGCGTCCTAGGAGTAGAGATATTAAAAGTAGAAAAATTTATTTGTTGCATTGGTATGTGAGAAAGTCAAAAAATGACAACTAAAAAGAAATAGACGGAGTAATTTTGTCTTGATATTTTTCACATAATTTTTTTCTTCAAATTTTGGACATTTTTCTTGAGTACTTTGAAATTTCCACAGCAACCACTTAAAATTTAACTGATTCAGAATATATTTGTGTTTCGATTTTCTAAATAGTAATAAAAATTCAGAATTTCTGGATTTTTAAAAAATTCTATTTAATTTTTTAAAAATTTAGAGATTATATCCATTTTCACTTATGCAACAGGTTGCACATCCTCATACGAGCAACAAGTTGCTAATCCTGATGCAACAGGTTGCATTACCCAATTTTATAGTGATGATTATTGTTCTAGAGTTATCCTTATGCTTGCTAGCGAAAAGACCGTTGCAACAGGTTGCCTTATCCAATTTTATAGTGATGATTATTGTTTTAGAGTTATCCTTTCAGTTTTTTTATTGGGTTATGAAAATTATGAACGGTATTTTTTTTATGAAATTTTAGTTTTAATTAAAAGTAAAAATATAAATTATAGTTGCTTTTTTTATGATACGAAAAACATCTATCCTTGCCTGGAGACTGCTTCATGATAGGCTGCCAAAGTTAATCTCTTCCGACGTGGTATTATACAACACGCGGCCTCTTCTTGTGTGGCGGGGTGTGGTTTTGATGAATCGGCAACACACTTATTCATCCACTGTGCATCTTTTGGATCGATATGGCAGTATATTAGAAATTGGTTAGGAGTTTCAGGAGTGGGTCCATTTACCATTCATGATCATTTCTTTCGGTTTACTAACTCTATTGGAACGTCTCGTAAACGACGTTCTTTTATGAAGCTTCTGTGACTCTTGTGTGTGTGGATAGTTTGGATTGAACGCAACAACATAATATTCAAGAATACTCAAACTACCATGACAGAACTTGTAGAAAACGTTAAATATCATTCTATTTGGTGGCTTAAAGCTTACAATGTCAATTTTGTTTATGGCATGCATAACTAGTGGTTGAACCCGTTACTATGTTTGGGTATCGACTGACCTATCATTTGTAATTATACAGTGACTGTTGATTTTTTGGGATGCCCTCTTTAGTACACCTTGTGCTTTAGAGGATTCATCGCCGGTGGTAATATATTTCATTTTTTATTTTTCAAAAAAAATGATACGAAAAACAATCTTTATTATAGAAAAAGTTGTTTAAGGGTATGATTGGAATAATGAAAAAGTAAGTATAAATATACTCATCTAGTTTATTATACTTTTAAATGATAAAGGGAAAAAAAACATATATACATATTCATATCGTATTTGTTACATTTTTTTAATATTTAAATTTATTGTTATCTATTTGTTACATGTGTTATTTGAATTAAAAATTAAGGGTAATTTTGGAAAGAAAAATCCAACCCAAAAGTGCTGGAAAGGGTAGTTTTCTTTATATATAGTATAGATTTATTTATTTTGTACAAATTTATTCGAGAGCTAAATCAATATTTTTTTTGTTATAGTGAAGATTAATTCGTGGATGTTATTAAACTTTGGATAAAATATAGGTTAGAGAACCGCCTTTGTTCGCTAAGCAAGACTTTTGTGCTCAGAGAACCGCCTTTAGCTTTTCCTTCTGAAATCATCTGCTTAGGCTCGTTTTTACCTCGACATGCATGTTTAACAATTAATGCTTGTCTTCGAAAGTCTTTATAAGAAACTGACATAACTCAGGGTGTGTGTGCTTGCCTTCCGTTAGTCCTTATTGGTGCAGTCATTGTCTTAAGCCTATAATTTTTTATAGAAACTGAACGTAATAACTTTATGGGACGTTTTACTTATATAAATAATATTTGTATCAAAAATTAATTGATCTATGTAAAATAATAGTAATTTGGCACTTATCATCATGTCCGATCATTCTTCAATGAGATCTTAGGTATTATTAATCCAAAGAAATACTTAATTAGAAGAATAAAAATAAAAGAGGATATTAAGTTATGTTCTCATAACTCATTGAAATATTTTTTATTACAGCTTTGGAAGTTAAATACTTTCTTGTGGAGGGTGATAAAGTGTTATAACATTTGATTTCCTATATAGATAGAAACTCGTTCCGGTTTCAAAGATCGATATTTTTATGTCTTGCCTTTTCTTTTTAAGTCTAAAACTTCTTATTTGTAAATCTAACATCTTCCAATGAGAATATTGTTAAATAATGTATTAATCAAAGGAGAATAGATGTTAAAAGGAGGAGGATGAAGGAGAAGAAGTAGTTATATAGAAATTCTTTAAGTAGATAGACTTTTCTTGTTCCTCTTACCATTTCTTCCTATCCAGTCATGCATTTACCTTTTAATCCACTCTTTCCCTCTGCATCTCTTTTGAAAATGAATAAAGAATCATTCGAGGACTAACACATATATATTAAACATCATTCCAATTTTGTGACCCTATGGTAAAAATAATTTCATTCATCCTCGAATTAACCTAAGTGATCATCCTCTCATAAATCTTCATATTGTCTTTGGATAAATTATCATCTGATGTAGCTTAGGGAAGGGGAGGGGAGATTTTTAATTTCAAGTGTTTGGTTCAATTTTTAGAAGGGAGGGGAGGGGAGAGGAGGGGAGCCAATTTTATTGCACTGCCTAATTTAAAATCTCAATATTATCCTTATAACAATATTTATTATTATTAGGTTATATTATCCTTGAAACAACTTTTATTATTATTATTATTATTATTATTATTATTATTATTATTAGGTTATAGATTGTTTTATTTTGTAACAAATTTTTACTATTATTAGGTTATATTATCATTGTAACAACTTTTATTCCATATTATTATCAACTTTTCCTTGTAACAACTTTTATTGCTACTTGTAACAACTATATTACTAATCCATTATTCCATCATCTACATTGTATTGTTATCGATTACATTGTTATTATTTTGTTGCTTTATTATCCTTTTTTAATTAAGTTTAAGGGTAAAACAGTAAAATAATTTTAAAATCCCTCCCCTCCCCTTGCGAACCAAACACATTTTTAATTAAAATATCTCACCTCCCCTCCCCTCCCTTTCCCTCCCTTCCCTCCTAATTCTCGAACCAAACAGACCCTTAAGGACACGTGTTTTAACCTTGACGTGGCAGTATTTTCTTGATTGATCTCAAAATTATTATATGTGGTAATCTTTAAAAAATTTCTCTATGTAGTATGTTCTCTTATACTTTATGTGAATAACATATAATGCATTTCAAGTCAAACGATACTTTGATACTTCTAATTATTAGCAATATCACATTTGAGAACAAGCATGTTAAACTTTATGAACTTTATCACTCAAAACTTATATTCAAAACAACTATGTTGGAAATTTAGATTATAAATAATAAATCAATTTGTAAACCTAAATTCTTGATGAAATATATTCAACATTACAAATAAAATTGAATTATTCACTTATTGATAGAATGAGTGATTTTAAATTTTAATATTGTGACTTTTCCTAAGTGAATTAAAGAATCTCATTCATCACTTTGGAAGCAAAATTTTCCCCTTTGCATAAATAAGGTGGTTTTTGTTGGTGTAAGCCCTAGAGGCCAATAATTTATGATAAACTTATGTTATGTATCATGATTTTTATTATTAAATAATACATGGCACTCTTTATTATGTTATTGTTGTAATGTTAATAAAGTCCTTAGAATAGATAGTTCATGCAAATGATATATTAAATGTGACTTAATCATGAGATTACATTAACGTAAAGAACGCTATTATTAAATGATTCGTAGTCAAAGCTTTAATATGAATTGGAATAATAATAAAGCATTGAGACTATTATGTACGTAGACCGATGACCACATCTCATGGGTCATAGATATGAGATATTAAGTCTATACATAGGTATAAATATTAGGAGTAATATTTATACTGGATTGATCCACTGTAAGAATACTACATAGTATGTTATGAAAATGTCATAAGATATTCTCACATTTATAATAATATATATCACTCTTAGACCTGAAACCACTATGATCCCTAGATATGGACTCAAGTGCTTTATTGCCATTCTAATGTTGTATGTAAAAGGATAACCATAACGTTGGCTAATGGGTAATTGATGAATCATGTTGAGGGACATAAGTGTCCTAGATGGGATTTGTCCTTCCTCATAACAGGAAATATACCGTAGGCCTCTAGATGAAATATGAATGTAAAGTTGCATGGTCATGCCGAACTAAGTCAATATGAGATATTGGACTTATTCGTTATTCAGTATATTTCGGGATCAAGAAACATAGATATTGATCTATACAAGGGTGACAAAAACTATGCCTTGTGATCAATATAGATATTAGGACAAAGGAGTCATTGTACACTTGAGTATTATCATGGAAAAGGTTTCGTCATATCATTTAACACTCTTGTCACTTGGGTAGCAATGATGTGTAGCTAGATACCGCTCATTGTTTATAATATTAAATATTAGATTTAATATTATGGCTAACGTGACTAGAACCTATGGGGTCACACACAAAGAACGGTCAAAAGAGAAATATAAGTATGACTTATATGATGAGTGTGTTTAGTAAATAACACTAATTAATTAGCAAAAGACTAAACTCGTTATTGGGCTTACAAAAGCCCAATAGTGACTTCTGACTTGCATAGCACACTAGGAGTTCTATAAATAGAACCCTTCTGCTGAAGTTTCAGTTGTACGTTTTTGAGAAACCCTAATTCTCTTAAACTTCTGATTCGTTGGCTAGAACCAAGCTTTGGAGGAGAACCGTTCGTGTGGACTTGCTAGAGGCTCTGCTGTTTGCTTAGTTGTGATCGTGATTCCAGATTGCACGCTTCGAGGTAACATTTGAATCACTGATTCATGTCAAATTCGTAATGATCCAAGGAAAGAAAATTGAAATTATATCCGCTGCTTTATTCTGTTTTAATTTGATTTTCTTTCAGTTTTAACTGGTTCTCTCTTTCAAAAATATTACTCCCTCCGTTCCTTTTTAAGTGTCTTTTTAGGGTGAATTTTTCGTTCCTTTTTAACTGTCTTTTTGGTATTTTAAGGGTACGATTTGTCAATTAAACCCTTTCTCAATTACTCTTATATTTTTCAATAAAACTAATTATTGTTATCTATTTGGAAAACTAAAGTTTGTTTTTTTTAAACCAAGTTTGTTATTTGTTATCTTCAAATTTAAACAAAATTTTGTTACAAACAATGGTTCCAAGAAGATTTAAAATTCTATAAATAAGATGAATATCAATTGTTTAAATTTTCAAGTGCAAAGTAAAAGAACAAATTTGAGAGAAGAAACATAAAAGACTCCATGAATGTTCAAAAGGAAGAGAAAGCGGAAGACTCATTAGAAAATTGACAATTATTTGTTACGAGAGAGAGCAAAAAAAAAAAAGGAATTTGTTGAAGAAAAAGATAATAACTGACAATTGTTTCTTATGAGAGAAATATAACATATTAAATTTATTGAAAAGATAGTGTATACAAAAAATTAGGAATTTATTAGTAAACTAAAATGAGGGTATAGTAGGAAGATAATGTGCAAAAATACACATCGCTATTTTGATGGTAATTTTCTAAAAAGACACTTAAAACGGAACGGAAAGAGTAGTAATCATTATCTTCTAAGTGAAGATTGATGTGTTGGATTAAATATTCCTTTGATAGTTATGTGAAACACTTTCCTATGAGAGTAGTAATATATATGAATTATTATTCATTTACCTTTGAAAAATGCAAGTGCGACTTGAAACGACAATAATTTGTAAGTTAATTGACTCCAATACATGTGTACAGGGCCTACCCTAAACATAGTCTCAGGGTGCGACGGTCTAGGGCTAAACCCTGTAAGGGGCCAAAAAAAATTGTGTTGAGATAAGGTGTATATGTAAGGATTCATTGTATTAAGGCATATGTAGTAAAACGTATGAAAAGGCCTCAAACGTTAACATACTTAATCCTAGCAGCTTAAGGATTCACTGTTTTTTTTTTTTTTTTTGTAAAACAACTTGAAAATGCCCCAAACACACTAACAATCTTTTAACTTTTTTATTTTGGAATTTCTTTTCTCATTCTATCATTTCTCAAGCGCCTTCAAATTGATCATTTTATCTCATTTGAATTTTATAATTCGAAACATATTAACTGTATTTCGGATTTTATAATCTGAATTGTGATTAACTAGTTTTTTCAAAAAAGTGACATAAATTAAAATGACAGTTTAAAGATACATAATGCAAATTGTCAAGAATTGAACACATTTTAATATTTGATCAAAAATTCGTAATACATTAACATAATATTTATTACAGCAAATTATTTGATCAAGAACTCATAAGAATCAACTGTTTTGTTATTGTTGTTTATATGACAATTATTTCTTTGAAAAATAGATTTGGAGACATTTGAAATGATTTTACATCTCAAAATTCTTGAAGAAACTACAATCTTATGACTTCCCAATTAAAGTGAAGTTTTTTATTTTTGACATTTTGTAAATCAATTATAGATTCTCAATGGTAATCTATATATCCTAGTTTTATTAGGACTAGTTTCTTTGTGATACGTTTGATATGTCTACATATGATTTTATTTAGCTTTGTAAAACAACTTAAATGCCCCAAACACACTAACAATCTTTTAACTTTTTTATTTTGGAATTTCTTTTCTCATTCTATCATTTCTCAAGCGCCTTCAAATTGATCATTTTATCCCATTTGAATTTTATAATTCGAAACATATTAACTGTATTTCGGATTTTTTAATCTGAATTGTGATTAACTAGTTTTTTCAAAAAAGTGACATAAATTAAAATGACAGTTTAAAGATACATAATGCAAATTGTCAAGAATTGAACACATTTTAATATTTGATCAAAAATTCGTAATACATTAACATAATATTTATTACAGCAAATTATTTGATCAAGAACTCATAAGAATCAACTGTTTTGTTATTGTTGTTTATATGACAATTATTTCTTTGAAAAATAGATTTGGAGACATTTGAAATGATTTTACATCTCAAAATTCTTGAAGAAACTACAATCTTATGACTTCCCAATTAAAGTGAAGTTTTTTATTTTTGACATTTTGTAAATCAATTATAGATTCTCAATGGTAATCTATATATCCTAGTTTTATTAGGACTAGTTTCTTTGTGATACGTTTGATATGTCTACATATGATTTTATTTAGCTTTGTAAAACAACTTAAATGCCCCAAACACACTAACAATCTTTTAACTTTTTTATTTTGGAATTTCTTTTCTCATTCTATCATTTCTCAAGCGCCTTCAAATTGATCATTTTATCCCATTTGAATTTTATAATTCGAAACATATTAACTGTATTTCGGATTTTATAATCTGAATTGTGATTAACTAGTTTTTTCAAAAAAGTGACATAAATTAAAATGACAGTTTAAAGATACATAATGCAAATTGTCAAGAATTGAACACATTTTAATATTTGATCAAGAATTCATAATACATTAACATAATATTTATTACAGCAAATTATTTGATCAAGAACTCATAAGAATCAACTGTTTTGTTATTGTTGTTTATATGACAATTATTTCTTTGAAAAATAGATTTGGAGACATTTGAAATGATTTTACATCTCAAAATTCTTGAAGAAACTACAATCTTATGACTTCCCAATTAAAGTGAAGTTTTTTATTTTTGACATTTTGTAAATCAATTATAGATTCTCAATGGTAATCTATATATCCTAGTTTTATTAGGACTAGTTTCTTTGTGATACGTTTGATATGTCTACATATGATTTTATTTAGCTTTGTAAAACAACTTAAATGCCCCAAACACACTAACAATCTTTTAACTTTTTTATTTTGGAATTTCTTTTCTCATTCTATCATTTCTCAAGCGCCTTCAAATTGATCATTTTATCCCATTTGAATTTTATAATTCGAAACATATTAACTGTATTTCGGATTTTATAATCTGAATTGTGATTAACTAGTTTTTTCAAAAAAGTGACATAAATTAAAATGACAGTTTAAAGATACATAATGCAAATTGTCAAGAATTGAACACATTTTAATATTTGATCAAAAATTCGTAATACATTAACATAATATTTATTACAGCAAATTATTTGATCAAGAACTCATAAGAATCAACTGTTTTGTTATTGTTGTTTATATGACAATTATTTCTTTGAAAAATAGATTTGGAGACATTTGAAATGATTTTACATCTCAAAATTCTTGAAGAAACTACAATCTTATGACTTCCCAATTAAAGTGAAGTTTTTTATTTTTGACATTTTGTAAATCAATTATAGATTCTCAATGGTAATCTATATATCCTAGTTTTATTAGGACTAGTTTCTTTGTGATACGTTTGATATGTCTACATATGATTTTATTTAGCTTTGTAAAACAACTTAAATGCCCCAAACACACTAACAATCTTTTAACTTTTTTATTTTGGAATTTCTTTTCTCATTCTATCATTTCTCAAGCGCCTTCAAATTGATCATTTTATCCCATTTGAATTTTATAATTCGAAACATATTAACTGTATTTCGGATTTTATAATCTGAATTGTGATTAACTAGTTTTTTCAAAACAGTGACATAAATTAAAATGACAGTTTAAAGATAGATAATGCAAATTGTCAAGAATTGAACACATTTTAATATTTGATCAAGAATTCATAATACATTAACATAATATTTATTACAGCAAATTATTTGATCAAGAACTCATAAGAATCAACTGTTTTGTTATTGTTGTTTATATGACAATTACTTCTTTGAAAAATAGATTTGGAGACATTTGAAATGATTTTACATCTCAAAATTCTTGAAGAAACTACAATCTTATGACTTCCCAATTAAAGTGAAGTTTTTTATTTTTGATATTTTGTAAATCAATTATAGATTCTCAATGGTAATCTATATATCCTAGTTTTATTAGGACTAGTTTCTTTGACTATATAGTTCGTGTATGCATCGTATGCATTGCACAAAGTCTCAACATCACATTGTATAGTGTTTGAATCGTCTACATTACATAGTGTATGCATCATCTGCATTGCATAGTGTCTGTATTGATCCACATTTATGCATTAGATGTGAACAAGACTTATTAAAATTATTTTTATATTTTTTTGTTAGGTCCAACATTAATGTTAAGAGTTATTGTCATCTTAAGTAGTATATATTAAATAATTCCTTCAAAATATAAAAAAGTCATATATTGTTTCATCTTTTAACTATGATATGAAATGCATACGATAGATATACGAATTAATCTACGTTAACAATTAATCATAATCAAGTATCATATTGCATTATTTTATTATTGATTAATAAGTAAAATACCAAATTCCTTTAAAAAAAAAGTAAATTACCAAATAATTTTACCAACTAAATGTCAGTTTTTAAGAAAACTTATCAACAATTAAGAATCTAAAATATAAACAACAAAATCAAAATCTTCATAATCAAATTAAAACCATAATAACAATAAGTATAATAATAAATTCAAGATCCGATTTCACGCGGACTAAAGTCACTTGAATTAACATGAAATTAAATATATGTCTCAACATCCAAAATAAAATTTAAAGAGTAAATGAGGAATAAGCCTCCAAATCCATGATCTCAAAATGAAGCCACTAACTACTACACTTCTTCATCCTCCTGAGAAATCACCTGTGTATAAAACAAGTAACAAAAGAGAACAAACAAATAAGGTATTAGTACATTCAAATATATGTTTAGTATTTAAAATTAAAATATATGAATTAGAATTCATAATAATCATATAGAAACAATAAAAACACTCATAATCACATAAATTATCTCTTGTTGTATAATTCAAATGATTCAACACTTATCATGTTTTACATCATATCTATTTGATACTTTTTCCTAATCATTCAATAAAACATAACTACCAATCCTACTTATCCAGTATTTTGGGGGTTTTTTTTACTTTATTTGAATTTTTCCTATATTTTTCAACATTGAATGATAACGCAAAACTACTTAAGGATTTCCAAACATAAATTCTAACATAACCTGTTTCAATATTCATGATCATGGCAAAATGATCATGCACACAATATGTTCTTTTGTATTCCTCAGTGTATATAATCACATGCCGGTACTAAACTCATCTTACTCATGTTAGGTACCATCTCGACATTTATATAGTAACATATATGAGGTTATATGATATGTATGAGACAAATAGAGTGCAACAACATTACTCAATCCAAACATATAAACACAAATATCATAACTACACATAATTCATAATTAAATTATACGCATATATCACAAGCAAGTAAATGTGATACACACAACATGTCTTAGGCCTGCCCATTCATCTAAGCCTATTAACTACCCATGATTATGAAAATCTCTTAACTTTTTTAATGAAGGTTTCTCACAACGTAAGAGTTAAAGAATCTTAATTAACTTAGTGATTATAATACCTTCAAAACACAATCGAACAATGATGGAGGGTTTTACCACCAATAGAAGAAGAAGTATCGAACTTTGAAAAAAGAGACAAAAAACTCACTAAGTTTCAAAAGAAAAAGTCTCTTAAAGTACCAACAATGTCAGCGTGAAAAGATTTTTCATCCATTTTGATTGACAAAAACAGAAATGTTATAAAAATAGATAAAGTAGTTGCTACAAATTACATAAATCTTTTATCTATGGAGTATATAAGTATAATCATTCCCAATTACAATATTATACTCATAAATGGAACAATATATGCATTTTTATTCATAAATACCTAATAGTTTCTCAAGAAAGCACAATTCATATAAATTACCAAAAATAAGTAATAATTTTAGTCAAATAGAAAATAAAAGTATGCTAAATAGGATAAAAAAAAAGACGTAATTTGTAAAAGACCTTATAAGGGTCTTCATCAAAGAGGATAGAGATGAAGTAGCAGCTTCAGTGTGACCAAAAAGCGTCCCATATAGCCTTGCATGCTTGCCAAATGGGAAAACAACAATGGTCATTTTGAACAATTTCTACCGGTTCAGAAGTAGACTCCATTACATTCGGTTCAACCCGACCCTCGTGTTGGCCTTCAGCATGACTTCCCTCATCAGATCTCTTGTGGGATTCTTGAATTCCTTTTCTACGAGAACGTAATGCCCGATTTTCAGAGATTGTTGCAAGTCTACGAACTGGGCGAGCTTGATGTCGATTCATTTCAAAGATAGCGGTTTAGGTTTTGGATTTTGAGAATTGTTTAGTTCAGATCAAGGAGGAGAAAGATTTAGATTTGGTGACCAAATAAATATAGTAGAGAGATTGAATTTGTAAGGGTTAGGGATGATGGAGCTTACAAAAAAACGAGAAAAGGAAACGGAGTTGTGTTCTAAAAATATAAAATTTGTCGATTTCTAATGTAAATTTTTCAACTATAATCGTTGACTTGCAAAATAATTTATTAAAGTTTAATCTTTTTAAAAATATCACGTCAAACGTTTAATTATTAATTTAGTTTCATATTTCTAGAATTATGAAAAACTTTTTTTTTTTTTTGAAGAAGTTAAATTAGCCCACCTAAATTGACATCGGAGAGAATCGAACTTGAGATCTTGAGGAGGAGCACACTCCCATATCCCAAGTCAATACCACTAGACCAACCCAAGTGGATTTTTGAAAAACAATTAAATAAATAACACATCACTCAAAAAACTTGGTTCATGTTCATTATATATTAATAAGTAGTTTTATGTAGCTCCTTCAAAAAAAAATTAGCTTTATGTATATCTTATTTTAATAAATTAAATTGAATATATTTATTATTTAATTTATAATGAATGAAATAGGAATAAAAATATTATTGTTTTAATTTATAAAGTTAAGCTAATAATTTAATTTAATTAGATAATTCTTTAGCGATTTTGGACTTTGACCAAGAAAGATTCATTTGAACCTTATCTCCTCTATAACATCATTCACATAATATCTGCTCTTTCTTTTGCACTCAAAACTTTTCAATGATAGAATAGAATATTTGCCATAATTAGTTTTAATGATTTCCCTGTAATTATGCTGTAACATAATTAGATAGTTGACCTACAATTGTATATAGACATCCTATTCAGTAATGAGAAAGGCAAGCATTCCATTATCTTACATGGTATCAATCCTAACCGATCCCTTTCATTAAAAAAAAAAAAAACAACAACAAAAAAAAAAGGGAAGAAAACAGAACGCGTGCTTCTTCTTCCACGCGCCTGCTGTTCCTTAATCCGCCGCCGCCGTACCTCCTCCTTCTTCACGCGGCCGCCGACGAACAGCACCCTGTTGTAAACGCAATCCATCGCTCTCTGTTCTAGCGTTTTGTCGATCGCGTCTCCAGGTTCTTCATCACGCAATCTGTTCACCTGCAGATTCGTATCGGGCTCGTGTGCCCTCTCCTCCGCCGCGATTACGCATCAGTTCACCGATTGCTCTGTTCGTGATTACACATCAGTCTGTGTGCCCTCAGCCTTCTGTTGTTACTGATTGCTCTGTTCCGACGAAGACAACACCACCACGTACCGTTTCTCTTCCCTGCAGCACTTGTCTGATCGTGATTGTTCACATTCAGATTCTGTTCTTATTATTGTTGGTACTGTACGTGACTGCACTTAGCCATATCCTCTGTTCGTGATTTGGTTTATTCCCAACTGCAAATCATGTCTGAATTCGATAACAGCAACAACAGCAGCAACGACAAAGACACCACTCCTGTTTCCGGCAAGATGACACACACCTCCTCTTCATCGGCAGGTTCCAAAACAAGGTTTCATCCTGCCTTCGCTGTTTCCAACATTAAGAATCACATTCCTATTGTTCTTGAGATGGAAAAAGACCAATATGGCACCTGGGCCGAGCTATTCCGCATTCATGCTCGTTCTCACCGGGTACTACATCATATTGTCCCCTCTAAGGACAATACCAAACCAGCAGATTCCTCCAGTGTTGAATTTGAGGAGTGGAACACCCTTGACTCCACCGTCCTTCAGTGGATATACTCCACAATCTCCACTGACTTGCTGACCACCATCCTGGAACCAGACTCCACTGCTATGGAAGCCTGGAATCGTTTGACTGACATTTTTCAGGACAACCAAAATGCTCGGGCTGTCACTCTTGAGCAAGAATTCTCTAACACCCGCATGGAGGATTTTCCCAATGTCTCTGCTTATTGCCAACGTCTTAAGATGTTGTCTGATCAGTTGAGAAATGTTGGCTCTCCTGTCAACAATCATCGTCTGGTACTTCAGCTGATCTCTGGTCTCCCAGAAGCTTACCGCAGTGTTGCTACTTTGATTCGCCAGAGCAACCCTCTTCCGGCATTCTACCAGACTCGTTCTATGCTCACTTTGGAAGAAGCTGGCATGGCTAAGATGGCAAACACAGGCTCTCATGCTGTCATGCACACCACTCAGCCGAAACCAACTGAAGACACCTCTCAGCGTGGCAACCGCCGCCCGGGCAACCGTTCTCGCTCCCGTGGCAACCAGGGTCGCGGAGGGGGACGTGGTAACCGCAGTGCAACTCAGTCTGGAGCTCCTAGCGCCCCTTCACCTTGGTCTGCGCCTCCTTGGCAACAGCAACAGCAGTACCTAACCTGGCAACCATGGGGTTGGTCTCCACCACCATGGGCTACGCCACCGTGTCCTTATCCCACCGCTCAGTGGACATGCCCTGCTGGTCCCTCTAAGCAGCCAGGCATTTTAGGACAGCGTCCTCAGGTGTATGCAGCCTCTACCTCATCCCAGATTCCGACAGACATTGAGACAACAATGCACACCATGTCACTCCACACTCCTGACAATCAGTGGTACATGGATACTGGCGCGACATCTCACACGGCTGCATCACAAGGTAATCTCTCGTCTTATTTTCCAGTAAGTAATTCAAATCAGAAAGTTATTGTTGGCAGTGGCCATGGAATTCCAATTCACGGCACCGGACACACACAAATAACCACATCTCACCAACCCCTTCACCTTAACCATGTCCTGCATGCCCTGAAAATTATTAAAAAATTTAATTTCTGTGAGACGACTCACCACTGACAACAATGTTTCTGTTTCTTTTGACCCTTTTGGTTTTACTGTCTCTGATTTTCAGACGGGGATCACCCTTCTCAGATGTGACAGTCGTGGAGATCTTTATCCAGTTACCGCTCCTCCCAATTTTGCCGGTCTCACATCCAGTATTTGGCATAGTCGTCTTGGTCATCCTGGCGTATCTGTTTTGAATTCCCTTCACAAAAATAAGTTCATATGTTGTGAACCTTTTAATTCTTCTGTTGTTTGTGACTCTTGTGTTTTCGGCAAACATGTTAAATTACCATTTTTTGATTCTCAAACTACGACTTTGATGCCTTTTGATATTTTACATAGTGATTTATGGACGTCTCCAATTTTAAGTTCTGCTGGTCATAGATATTATGTCTTATTTTTAGATGATTTTACAAACTTTTTGTGGACTTTTCCTATTAGCAGAAAATCTCTCGTGTTTGAAACGTTCAAGTCACTTACTCAACTCATTCAAACTCAATTTTTGCAAAATGTCAAAACATTTCAATGTGACAATGGCGGTGAATATAATAATGAGCGTTTTCAAAAATATTGTATTGATCATGGCCTTGTTTTTCGTTTCTCTTGTCCCCACACATCCTCACAAAATGGGAAAGCGGAACGCAAAATAAGAACCATTAATAACATGATACGCACTATGTTAGCTCATTCTTCTGTTCCCCCGTCGTTTTGGCATCATGCTCTTCACATGGCAACTTATCTGTTAAACATTCTTCCATGTAAAACACTTCAAAATCAGTCACCAACACAACTCCTATATCACCGTGATCCCACTTACACACATCTACGAGTTTTTGGTTGTTTATGTTATCCCCTGTTTCCGTCACCCACCATTCATAAATTACAACCCCGCTCTACTCCGTGTGTCTTCTTGGGTTATCCCTCGAATCATAGAGGTTACAAGTGTTATGATTTGTCAAACAGAAAATTAATAATTTCGAGGCATGTTATCTTTGATGAAACTCAATTTCCCTTCACCAAGATGCATTCCCCATCGCCAAACTCTTATCATTTCCTAGATGATGACCTACACCCTTACCTTATACATCAGTGGCACAATCAAATGTTACCACCTGTCACACACAACCAACCTACACCAACAACCACAATTGATCAACCAATCTCCTCAATAAACCAACCGTCTCCATCTACTGCCTCTCCCACCAGCTCGTCCACTACATCTTCCTCTCTCCCAAAATCAATCCAACCGCATCCACCTCCGCCTACACGAACCATCACTACTCGTAGCATGAAAGGCATTATCAAACCTCGCAAAAATTTTAACTTATCAATCTCTCACTCTGACCACGCCATCTCTCCAATACCTAAAAACCTCAAACTAGCCTTATCCGATCCGAATTAGAAATCCGCAATGCAATCTGAATTTGATGCTCTTATTAGAAATAAGACGTGGGATTTAGTTCCTCGTCCTTGTGATGCTAATCTTATTCGATGTATGTGGATTTTTAAACATAAGAAAAATTCTGATGGCTCATTTGAGCGGTATAAGGCTCGTCTTGTAGGTGATGGCAGGTCACAGGTTGCAGGTGTGGATTGTGATGAGACTTTCAGCCCGGTGGTTAAACCTGCCACCATCAGAACAGTGCTCACCATTGCTCTCTCAAAATCCTGGCCCATTCATCAACTGGATGTCCAGAATGCCTTTTTACATGGTGATCTTAATGAAACTGTTTATATGCATCAGCCTTTGGGTTTCCGTGATTTTCAACATCCAGATTATGTGTGTCGTTTGAAGAAGTCACTTTATGGTCTCAAGCAAGCGCCAAGGGCATGGTACCAACGTTTTGCTGACTATGTATCCACCATTGGTTTCCAACATAGCACATCATACCACTCTCTCTTCATATATCGACAACAGTCTGACAAGGCCTACATTCTTCTTTATGTGGACGACATCATACTTATCACCTCTACTCATGCTCTTCGCAAATCAATTATGTCACTCTTAGCATCTGAATTCGCGATGAAGGACCTAGGCCCCCTGAGTTATTTTTTGGGTATTGTTGTATCTCGTCATCCTGGTGGCCTCTTTCTTAGTCAAAGCACCTATGCTTCTGAGATCATCGAGCGTGCTGGCATGACATCTTGCAAACCGTCTGCCACACCTGTCGATACCAAGCAGAAACTTAGCACCTCCTCTGGCACACCTTATGAGGATCCTTCTTTATATCGCAGTCTTGCAGGAGCCTTACAGTACCTAACGTTCACTAGACCCGACATCTCCTATGCAGTTCAACAAATCTGTCTTCACATGCATGCACCCAGCACAGAACACATGATTGCTCTTAAGCGCATACTACGTTATGTACAAGGTACCATACATCTTGGTCTACATTTATCACCATCCCCCATTACTAAGCTGATCTCTTACACTGACGCTGATTGGGGTGGATGTCCTAACACTAGACGCTCTACATCTGGGTAGTGTGTTTTTCTTGGTGACAATCTTATCTCTTGGTCTTCCAAAAGGCAGCCTACTCTCTCTCGTTCTAGTGCTGAAGCTGAATATAGAGGTGTTGCAAATGTTGTCTCTGAATCCTGTTGGATCCGCAACCTTCTTCTAGAGCTCCATTTTCCTATTCCTCATGCCACTCTGGTATATTGTGACAATGTTAGTGCCATCTATCTATCTGGTAATCCTGTGCAGCATCAGCGTACCAAACATATTGAGATGGACATTCATTTTGTCCGGGAAAGAGTAGCTCGTGGTCAGGCACGCGTACTTCATGTTCCCTCCAGACATCAGATTGCAAACATCTTCACCAAAGGGCTCCCGCGTGTTCTTTTTGATGACTTTCGGACCAGTCTAAGCGTCCGTGAACCTCCCGCTTCGACTGCGGGGGTGTGATAGAATAGAATATTTGCCATAATTAGTTTTAATGATTTCCCTGTAATTATGCTGTAACATAATTAGATAGTTGACCTACAATTGTATATAGACATCCTATTCAGTAATGAGAAAGGCAAGCATTCCATTATCTTACATTCAAGAGCAAATTTATTCAACTCATAAAATAAATTACATCAGAAGACTTCGAAAAAAAATATTTGCATAACTAAAACAATTAAAGGTATTAGATTCAAAAATTTAAAGTATAAGCATTTCCATCTAAATTATCTTGTAAAAAAACTAAATAATCAAAATCCAAGTACTACCTATGAACCACTTCCTTAAAGACAAACTTTTTTACATACTTAGCTATTCTTGGAGAAGTTTTTCTCAATGGGTCTTCAAGACACGAAAGAGGCGAAATTTCTATCTTTGAAATAAAGAACCATGTAAATAGAAGAGTACATCTTAAATATTATAGGGTAGAACATTGTAATAAGTTTGATATGAGATTTAAAATCACGTGTGTCGTATTTAACTCTTGGTTTGTTAGTAACCACCCCTACAAGCAAACCAATACTCACAATTTATGTACAAAGAATGTGAGACAATATTATATGGTAGAACATTTTTAATAAATTTGATATGTCTTCCTTTAAAGTATATAAATGTTATCGTTTGAAAGGGATGGTTGAAATCGAACAATATTTCTGTTAATTGTTAGACAAAGTCTTCAAACTCAAAATGCTAGAAGAAAGATTCGTATAAATTATCAAGAAAGCAATTCAGAAAGTCAGTATGTGACAAAGCTCAAGTCTTCATGATTTTCACGATTGTGATGGAAGAAAAATAAAGTAGCTTAAAAGAGAGTGGAATGTATACTTAAATTTACGGAAAGCTTGAGTCTCCTTTAGGTTAGGAAGGCTTAAATATTTGATCATTTGTTCTTTGTGAGAGCTATAATGAAAGAAAATTAAGTAACTGCCATTCATGGAGATTTCTTTGTTGAGCTATTCTCAGATCGTGTGTTGTGGATCAACACATGCTCCAAATTTGTTCTTCATCGACTGGTATTCTATCTAATTTAAGTCTTGATAAACCATGTGCTTGAACGGTCGTCTATGTTAATGTTCCTCATCTTATGCAAATGTATCTCAAAAGTCTTCTTTTTTTTGTCAATTCCTCGATTATACTCGAGCCCTCCAGGGTTTTGTTCGTTTGGAAAACGATAAAAAAATTGATGGTTGACAACTCAACAACTCCAGAGGCTATGTGTCTTATGTGAACTAACATGTTCTTCGTGGTGCACATGTCACATGTCTAATCAAGAATCACATCTTTTGAATATTGCACCGTAGGGTGATTAGAACCTGCACCATTTGGAAATCTCGAAACTAGTTGTTTCATCATTACACATGCTTGAGTATTTCACTTGTCGAAAATAGTTCGAATGCCACTCTTCACCCAGCAAAATACACTCTCGTCCAACCAAAATGACTAAAATGCCCCTGCGCAAGTTAAGTCACGCAGCGTGACTTAACATGCGCACGTTATATTTGCTGCACAGACACTACGCAAGTTAACTTGCGCATGTGTTAAATCTGTGCGCAAGTTAACTTGCGCAGTGTCTGGCTTAAGTCACGCAGTGTTAACACATGCGTGACTTAAGTCACGCAGCTCATGTTAACTAACACACAGTTTTACACGTGCGTTAGTTATGCAAAACAGCTTATTAGGATCTCTTTTTTCAAAATAACTTATTCAAAACAACTTATTTATACAAAACAGCTTATTAGGATCTCTTTTTTCAAAATAACTTATTCAAATTAGCTTATTTATGCAAAACAACGTATTAGCATCTCTTTTTTCAAAACAACTTATTCAAAACAGTTTATTTATGCAAAACAACTTATTTGGATCTCTTTTTTCAAAACAGCTTATTTATGCAAAAACAGCTTATCAAGATATCTTTTTTCAAAACAACTTATCCATAACAACTTTTTTATGCAATACAGCTAATTAGGATCTCTTTTTACAAAATAACTTATTCAAAACAACTTATTCATGCAAAACAACTTATTAGGATCTCTTTTTAAAAAAAAACAACTTATTCAAAACAGCCTATTTATACAAAACGGCTTATTAGAATCTCTTTTGTCAAAACAACTTATTTATGCAAAACAGCTTATTTGGATCTCTTTTTTCAAAATAACTTATTCAAATTAGCTTATTTATGCAAAACAGCTTATCAAGATCTCACTTTTCAAAACAACTTGTTAAGAACATCTTTTTTATGCAAAACAACTTATTAGGATCTCTGTTTTGTATAAGTAAACTGTTTCAAATAAGTTGTTTTGAAAAAAGAGATCCTCAAAGTTGTTTTGCATAAATAAGTGCGCAAGTTAAGTCACGTAGCGTGACTTAACTTGCGCACGTTATATTTGCTGCACAGACACTGCGCAAGTTAACTTGCGCATGTGTTAAATCTGTGCGCAAGTTAACTTGCGCAATGTCTGGCTTAAGTCATGCAATGTTTAACACATGCGTGACTTAAGTCACGCAGCGTATGTTAACTAACGCACAGTTTTATACTTGCACTAGTTAACTTGCGCAGGGGTATTTTCGTCCTGCCTGCAGGGTGGGAGTGGATTTTGCAGGGGGAGAGCATGATTCAAATTGTTCCACCCAATAATTGAATTTGTGTTCTTCCAAACAATTTGTTTTTCAATGGAGATCATTAACAACTTGAGCCCAATACATGATTGTTAACCCTCATTGTGTTAAGTTGTTGATGTCGTGATATGAATGTATTGGAAACATATTGTACGTGTGAATTGGAATTGTGTCTGTGACATTGTAGTTTTTTTTTTTTACATATACATCCAATCAAATCATATACGGTGTTGGTATCTTAACTTGGTTTCTAAAATATCCAAAAATATTTATATAAAATTACTTGATTGGATGCATTTGTAAAAACGTTTTACACTGTCGGTTTATGCAAATCAAATGTGTTGTAATAGTTGTGGTTTCCATTTCTTTCATCAAAATGTGAATGTATGTGGATCGTACATAAAATACATCATTTATAATTACTGATGTGATTCGGAAATAAATTATGTATAAACGGTAGGTGCTACGCATCTCATTTCCCTAAGCTCGTGGGAAGAGAAATAGCAAAGAACATATTCCAATGTATAATGGAGTAATATACAAGTAGTGAAATTATGTACCATACTCATTCAATTATACACTTTCTGTGAGCTTTTTTGCATTTCAGACTCAGTTCTCCTTATATTTTCAATAATGAGTTGAACTCTAGTGGACATTTCCTCCGTTTCCTCCTCAATATTGTTTATGAAGCTGAGTAGTTTTTCTCTATACGCAGCACATAGTTCATCTTGTCGCTCCAACTCCAGAGTAAGTTCAGAGATTTTCTTATCTTTATCATCCTACAAGTAGAGGGAAAAGTAAATTGAAACAGTAAGGATCAAACATATCAAGTAGATTTGGATATTATAAGTTAATATCAGAAAGTTGCAAAGACATTCCTCTCCATAAGAATCAATTCTAGCGAGACCAAGAAGTTGAGTTCATATGCTTAGCTTTCTTTACACCTTTATGTACCAAACACCTAATTTAATGTAATAGAACATCTAAAACCATTTATTAGTTCCCAAATATAACCATTACTTCCTAAATCTTAAGTTCCTAACCATCTCTGGTGTCTCCTATTTTATATAAGGAAATATTGAATAAAGCTACAGCTTGGCTTTAATATCTTTCTTATTTGAATATTTACACTTTATCATCATCATCATCATCATTATAGTTACTACTAATCTCTGTTAACTTGAAAGATAATTCATCTCTGCCTCCTTCCACATGCAACTCCAATAACAGTAGTGAACACTAACTCTACGTAGAAAGAACATAAACGAGACCGTTCTTCATAGACATGCACAAGCAAACAACAAAAAATAACTTGACCAATAATCAAAGAACAATAAAGTGATGATTTGAAGTAACCATGCAGATATCTGTATCAATTCTTCAATATCCATGTTTTCCAGATAAGTACCAGACATGTTAACTAGCGGAATTTGAAGAAACCACTATTGCATAACGGAATTTGAAGAAACCACTATTGTTCCTCGATACGCTATTAAATACAAAACATTGTGAAATAGCGGCGCTATATCACTGTAGCGTGGCTGAGTTTGAACAAACCGCTATTTTCCGTAGTCTGCAATTGACAACACTACTACCAGAAAAACCAAAGGAATATGATTGATATCAGAGCTTAGACTACAATGGGGTTCTGTGATGTTTAAATATGGCACAACTAATTTTCCACACTACAATTTCCAGTTTATCAGTGAATTAGATTAAAATTTCTTAGCACTGTTGATGCTGAACTTTTTTACAAGGTATGGAATGTAATAAGGGGCTGACCATTTTAGACTTTAACAAGGATCATAGGCTAAAATTGGAAGACTTTGATAGAAATTGATACCAAAATACAAATTAATATTAATATTACAATAGAGTCCCAAGATATTCGAGAGTCTTGGATCCCTCCCTTCCCAAATGTTCAAGAGTTGGGTCTCTCCCAATACTTTACCAAATAACCGATCCCCCCTTCCCCTTGTCCCATAACTTTCCTATTTTTAACACAAATACACAACTGCCACACATAACCATAACTGTCCTAATTAAAACAATATACAACTCCCTCCTAATTAAAATAAGATATAGCATAACTGCCTTATTTCAATAATCAGAACCCTCTAACAGACTTCAACAGTAATTTTTAAATTTTCTGTTGGAGGCAGCAGATGAGTTCCCCGTGATTTTGTTGCAAATGAACAGTCATTTTGGGGGATAATTAACAAACTTATTGACCCGGAAGATTGAAAATAAATCTTACCTGAAACTCCTGTTTTGGCGAGTACATTATTTCAAAGACAATAGTACTTTATTTGGTTGTGGGGATAGTAACGATGTTGTCGGTCAAACTTAGGTCATGTTCTTCTGGGCTGTAAATGAAAGTATGGCTGTAAATTTGCATTATACTTGTTATGAATTTTGCATGCATTTCTTACTTTACTTTACATGCAGAAAAGAGGCATCTTATTGTGAAAAACCACGTGAAGGAATGGAAGTAAAGAAGGACAAATCTCTTAGAGGGAAATATTGTCACAAGTCACAACCATGATCTGTGTTGCCATAGAAGAATACAAGCTTTAGTGACACCAGAGCTTGTCACAGCCTATCCACGACACATTCTTCAAATCATGGGAAAAGTTTTATCCTATGTTATCAAATCTTGGGTAGCGGCACAGCCAACCCCAAAATTAGAGCAGAGCGGGAGCAGTGCAGACGTTATTTAGTGGCATGAACAATAATATTGAAAAATATATTTAGTTGAGGATTGAGAAGATATGAAAAAAAAATAAAAAACTTGATTATTTAAATTAATTGATTTTATATTAAGGACCGGACATTATTAACTTATTTATAAAGTTAAAAAAGAAAATGGTAAAAAAGAAGACCCAATATTAACTTAGAGGCCCATATGTTATTTCATTTTGTTCAGTTACTTTGCAGCCTCCCTTTTTTGTTTTTGTTATTTGGACTCCAGTTAACTTACGTTGGCCTTACAAAAAGAGAACAAGGCTACAAGGTTACTGCAGCAGTAACCCTGATGACCAAAACACAGTGCCACTACAACAGTGTCATCTTTCCCTTCTTCTACGATCATGTATCTCCCTTCTTCGATCATCCTTCTCTCCTCTATTATTTTCTTCCATTTCTTCTCTCTCTGCATCCTTTCTTCTGTCGCTCCTCTCTCTGCTTCTTCTATTCGTCTCCTACTCCCCTTTTTCTACTTTTTTCAACTAGAAAGCGGAAATGGTAGCCCGAGCCTTGTTTTAGGGATTTCACCGCACCAAACTGGCCCCCACAATAGCGACCCCACCCACCGCATTATCCTTTTGTGCCGCTCCGTGCAGCTGGGAGAAGTAACCTCAATTTTTCTGCGCTGCGATAGCGGCTGCTCTAGCCGCTTTTGATAACATAGTTTTCATCCAATGCACAATATCTAAATGTCAAAACTATCAACTAAGTATTAAAATTCTCAATGACTCTCTTCATCAAACCTGTTTCCCTCTACTTACCCGAAATTTCCTGTGTTGTTCATTGATTACCACACAACAGACATAGTAAAAGAGTTGTGATGTAACTCAACTACTTCTGATGTATATGGTTTTCTTGTCATATCCCCTAGGGTGTGACAGGACCCCAATTACCTTTGGTCCAAATGAAGCAATGTTGGTCTCACCTATGAATTCTAGGCCCACAATTTGGAGAGTGTATGAGAGGAAGAAAAAGTGGGGAGAGAAGGATACGGTTAAGGGAAATGTTTAGCTTGCAGTTTGTTATGGGTAGAGGTTATAAGTAGTGAGCAAGCAAATAGGGAAAATCATTCTAGAATCATTCTGTTAGAAGAGAGGACAGAGAAATATTCTGAGGAGTCATAGGACTCTGGGTCAGTTGTAGAGAGTCATCTCTCATCTGAATTTTCTATCAATAAACTGACTATTTCATCTAGTCTCTTTTCACTTTTCCTGCTATTACTGTTTCGGGTCTATCAATTGGAGAGCTTGAACAAAGGGGTTACAGATTTGTCCTCTCCTCAAAAAGGGGATTTACAATTGTTATTGAACAAATTTGTGCATGTTTTCGATGAGATTAAAGGTTTACCTCCAACCAGAAATTGTTCTCATGCCATTGTATTACAGCCAGGAACAGGTCCAGTGAGTGTGAGGCCATACAAATACCCACACTATCAGAAAGATGAAATTGAGCGACAGATTGCCGACTTGTTGCAGCAGAGAGTGATTCGCAACAGTTCTAGTGCCTTTTCTAGTCCGGTCATTTTGGTAAAGAAGAAGGACGGCTCTTGGCGAATGTGTATCGACTATCGAGCTCTTAATAGGGTGACTGTACCGGACAAGTACCCTATTCCGGGGGGTGGATGAGTTACTTGATGAGTTGTATGGAGCACAATTCTTTTCAAAGCTGGACCTTAAGTCGGGTTACCACCAAATTCGCATGAAGGAGGATGATATGCATAAGACTGCCTTTCGGACTCACGAAGGCCATTATGAGTATTTGGTGATGCCTTTCGGCTTAACCAATGCTCCCGCCACTTTTCAGCCGGTAATGAATGACATCTTTAAACCTCTGCTACGGAGGTGTGTTCTTGTGTTTTTTGATGATATCCTAGTATATAGTGTTGATTGGGAGACTCATTTGAAACACTTAGCATTGGTGTTGAGTATTATGCAGCAACACAAGTTTGTGGTAAATGAGAAAAAATGTGCTTTTGGACAGCAACAAGTGGAATATTTAGGGCATGTGATTTCTCACCAAGGTGTGGCTGTGGATCCTATAAAGGTTAGGAGTGTGTTGAACTGGCCGACTCCTAAAAATGTCAAAGGGGTGAGGGGATTCCTTGGACGCACGGGCTGTTACCGGAAATTTATCATGAATTATGGCAAGATTGCAAAACCCTTAACAGAGCTTACAAAAAAAGATGGGTTTGAGCGGGGGGCTGCTGCAGAGGCAGCATTTGATGAATTGAAGAAGGCAGTCACTTCAACTCCGGTGTTGACCCTTCTGAAATTCTCTCTTCCGTTCAAAATTGAGTGTGACGCTTCGGGAAAGGAAGTGGGGGCTGTCTTAATGCAACAAAGACATCCGGTGGCTTATTTTAGTAAGGCTTTTTCCGGTCCTAAGCTGTCAAAGTCAGCATATGAGAAAGAATTGATGGCCTTGGTGTTGGCTATCCAACATTGGAGGCTTTACTTTCTTGGTAGGAGGTTTATGGTCTATTCGGATCAAAAAAGGTTGAAACATTTGCGGCAACATTGCATCACCACCGCCAACCAGCAAGAGTGGATTGCTAAGCTCTTGGGGTTTGATTTTGAGGTGATTTACAAAGTGGGGGTGGAAGACAAGGTTGTGGATGCCTTGTCTCGCCAATGGGATGATGGAGAATCACGTGCGTTGATCTCTTACCCATTGTGGCAGCAAGGAAAGGAAATTCAGCAGGAAGTAGAACAAGATACATTGCTACAGAATATTGTGCAGGCAGTGTTGGCTGACCCCAGCTCACGTCCAGGTTATGTATTAAAAGGTGGGGTGTTGTTTTCCAAAGACAGGTTTGTGTTATCAGCAAAATCTGCAGTTATTCCCTCACTTTTGAAAGATTTTCACTCATCCCCAAGTGGGGGACATTTCGGTTTCTTAAGAACATATCGAAGAATTGCGGGAATTTATTTTGGCACGGTATGAAAAGCACGGTGCAGGAATTTGCCAAGTCTTGCGACACATGTCAAAGGCAGAAATACGCAGCAACAACGCCAAACGGACTGTTGCAGCCCCTCCCTGTTCCAAATCTGATATGGAGTGAGTTATCGGTGGACTTTATCACTGGGTTGCCCAAAAGCAACGGGTATGATGCAGTTATGGTTGTGATCATTTTGTTGCTCTAAAACACCCTTTCACGGCCAAGAGCATAGCTTCAACTTTTACCAAGGAAATAGTGAGGCTGCATGGCATCCCGGACTCTATTGTGAGTGATGATCGTGACCCTTTGTTTGTCAGTATATTTTGGAAAGAGGTGTTCAAGCTCCAAGGAACGGTTTTGAAGATGTCCTCTGTGTACCAACCCCAAACTGACGGGCAAACCGAGGTGGTGAACAGATGCCTAGAAGCTTATCTAAGGTGTTTCGCCTCGGAGCAACCTAATTCATGGTCTCATTGGATTCCTTGGGCTGAGTTGTGGTATAACACCACCTTTCATAGCTCTACAGGGTTCACTCTGTTCCAAATTGTGTATGGTCAACCTCCTCCGGTGTTGGTTCGGTTCTTGGAGGGAGAGACTAGAGTTGAGGCAGTAGCCCAGGGGCTGCGGGACAGGGATGAAGTGCTCAAACAGATGAAATTCAATCTGCAGCGGGCACAGGAGCATATGAAGCATTATGTAGATAAGAAACGAAAAGAGGTGAATTTTGAGGTGAACGACTGGGTTTTTTTTAAGCTGAGACCCAACAGACAGACGTCGGATGTACAACGCGTGAATCAGAAGTTGTCTCCATGCTTTTATGGGCCTTTTAAAATTCTACAGAAGGTGGGGGCAGCAGCATATAAATTGCAGCTGCCAGCAATGTCCCGAGTGCACCCGGTTTTTCATGTGTCGCAGCTGAAGAAAGCAATCGGCGACTATCAGGCTGCAACAGATTTACCTACTGATCTGGGAGTGGAGGGCGCTGCTATGGTGCAGCCAGAGAAGGTGTTGGCATGGAGAGATAGCTTTGAAGCAGGGAACCTGGTGCAAGAGTGGCTGGTGCAGTGGCAGAACATGTCTGCTGAGGATGCAACATGGGAGGCCGAAGTCATGATGACAAGTCAGTTCCCAGATTTTAGCCTTGAGGACAATGCTAATCTTGTAGGATGGAGTAATGATAGGACCCCAATTACCTCTGGTCCAAATGAAGAAATGTTGGCCTCACCTATGAATTCTAGACCCACAATTTGGAAAGTGTATGAGAGGTAGAAAAAGAAGGGGAGAAGGATACGGTTAAGGGAAATGTTTAGCTGGCAGTTTGTTATGGGTAGAGGTTATAAGTAGTGAGCAAGCAAATAGGGAAAATCATTCTAGAATCATTCTGTTAGAAGAGAGGACAGAGAAATATTCTCTGAGGAGTCATAGGACTCTGGGTCAGTTGTAGAGAGTCATCTCTCATCTGAATTTCTATCAATAAACTCACTATTTCATCTAGTCTCTTTTCATTTTTCCTGCTATTACTGTTTCTGCTCTATCAGGGTGCATCAAATCAAAGTGATCAAACGAAACTCTTACCTTATTTGTTAGTTTCTAAGACATACATTATTTCTATTTTCTAGACTTCAGCAATTTCATGAAAAAGACCTGTGAGACCTTAGTTATGCAAAATCAAAATAGACAAAATTTAGCAAATGTATCATGTCATGTCTCAGGCTATAGGGAAAAGATGAACAAACTCACTTATACGGCAGATGCATGAAAATAAGGAAACAGGCTTATTATCACAGCTGTACTGAAACAATGTTATGCTAGAGTTCGTGCCTAAGAAACAACAAAGATCTACTTAAAAAAGTGGAAAGCTATAGTAAAAACAAACATTATAAGAAAGCAGAAAACTCACCTCTGTCCTGAAACCATTAGCTGTGGAAGTTAGAGGATGGTTGTGATCTTTTATAAATCTTGTGACAACCCATTTTCCAGATTTTTCCATCTTAACCAAAATTGTTGCCATGCAACCTTCTCGTGCACTAGGCCTTGGTCTTTTTTCTTTTCCCAATGTTCCCTTGCTATTCGGTGAGAATCCTTGTTTGTTACATCCAAGTCGACGAGCAAGAGTCCTGCCATCAATTCCAGAACGTCGACGTTGCATAACGCGTACAACAAATCCTACTTGTCTAGCATATTCAGCATAAAACTTCCTGGCAGCTTCTTCAGAATCAAACTCCATGCCCACATATGGCTCTTGAAGTTCAACTCCATCCAATATATGTGTGCTCTCTTCTAGAAAGCTATGATCTGCCTCGTTTCCCTTGTCTGAATCCACTACCACAGAGTCCATAAAAATCTGCACAATTTATGTCATCAAGATATACATTATTACTGTTTTGATTAGTTATGTATTTTGATATGTAAAAATTCATATTTTTCAAATTCACAGATGCATAGTCAATCCGCCAAAAGAACTTCACACGTAAGTCAAGAATAAGCATCAGAGTATACACATTTACTACTGATTGAGTTTATGAGTTAAGGAAAAATAAATTGAAGTGTCACCAGGCTATTATTTATTATTATCTGGATAGTACCCGAGTGACAATTTGCTTCGTAGGACCAGCCAAACGAATAACAGGGAAAACAAGGAATAATAAAATGAAAATAATTTTCAAGTAATTGAGTCAAAATTCATACATCATACTACCGCAAGTATATTGTGTTAACCTATAACAATGTATAAAGGGTTTAGGGGATTTAGTGCTGGCTTTTTTCATTCTTCCATATATACCCTTCATTTAAACTATTACAACTGCAATTTTAACTTTTTTATAATATTATTAAATATATAATTAAAAAAAGTTAAATCTCATTATAATAGTTACAATTCAACTACAATAAGAACAATATTCGTTAAATCTTTATTTAATTGTGAAAAAATTGTAACCAGATGCGATAAAATAAATATACAATTAAGCACAATATAAAAGCGAAAAGACGTGCACGTTAGTGACTGTATTGCCGGTAATAGTGCTGCCAAAGCAAGACTAAGTGCCGAAAACTACTAATAGCCTGTCTGAATAAGATTCTACACGCCTAAAAACCGATTCTAGATTGAGGTCTTTCTTTGCTTAGGAAAAAAGAGAATTTTGTAACGTGCATTTGGTCACTGTAAACACTCTTGCGATTGGAAAATATCATAAACAAACAGGCTGTAAGTAATAAATTATCCAATACCAATTCCCCCATCCAGGCCTATCCTTCCCTCTTTCCCTTCGAAGGCAACAGAGATCACAATACTTTTAATAGCCAACTAAAAGATTTACACAAAAAATGTCACAAATGCAAGTACGTAAGAATTGAATGAACTTATACAGAGAAATGATAGAAAACTGCACCTATTAATCCAAATCAAATATGTAATCAGACAGCAAACAAGTTGCTTTATTTAGTTGATGTTATCTAAGAAGAAGCCAATGATTATAAAATTTGTGTTTTTCATTAACTTTATCTTCTTTTCTTCAACTATTTGGGATAATGATTTCTTAATATACTTATAAGCTATTCTTTTCCTGGTATTTTCAGCATTAAATCAAAAAACCAGGAGGTGATTATATTATAACTAGCTAGTGAATAGGTAAATTATTCCAACAACAATGCTGCTAGCTAAGTGTATGTTTGGATCCCCACTAAAAATGTCACATTCATTTCTAGTTTCTCAAGGGTAAATCAAAATAACAGTAACCAAGCTTACTAATAGGTAGTTTTTGGAGCACATGAAGGTTAGACAAGACCCACGCCTATCCATATTCAATCTCACCTTACACTCTAGATTAGAAGCTTGGTATTTACAGCCTATTCATGATTAAAAATCTGAATCGAAATTGTTCTCTTTCAACCAAATTAAGTTGATTCTTTTCAAGCCAATGCATTTACAAACTATGAATGACTAACACCTTGGATGAAGGTGTGTCCGGACTCCGGTGTCTGACACATGTCAATGTACGACACTAACACGCGTGGTTACCAACCACTTTCATCTTCTTAAATTATTACCGTTATCAAAGTGTAAGTGTCTATGTCGTTTTAGGTGTCCATGTTTGTGCTTCACAGTTCACAGCTTACAACAATGAAATGATTAAAGCCATAACAAGTAGGCTATCCACTTCTGTGGATAAGCAGCTCAAATTATGGGACCTCAAAAGGTATTTCTAACTAGCAAGACCTTTCATACATGTGGATTTATTTAGCCAATTCAAATCGTTTGGTTTAGCATCTTGCCCTATGTCAAATGTGAGTAAACAAAAAGGAAAATATTATTCTATGTTGGCAGAGTTGACATTGAAAAGATATAGGTACTGCCGTACAGATTAGAAACTTAGAATACTTATGACTTTTTTTTGTGCCACGTGGATCATGTCAAATTATCAATACTCTTTCCTTTCAGATAGATTTTTGGAATGGTTATATCCCCAAACGCTTTACTTGTAGATCATCATTTAACAGTGTTACTTGTAACAAATCGCGAAAAATCTGCTATGAAAAATAGTGGATAGTGTAGCATGAAAATAGCGGAAGCCGCAAAGCAGTTGATATAAATAATTGTATATAAAATAAAGCATTAGCAGAAATTAAAAAACTGACTGACAGAAAACTCAATAATTCAAACAACTAATAAAGCATGATACATAGTTTCATACATTACTGCAAAACAGACGCAAAAAAATTAAAAGTGACTTAAAACACAGAATCTAAGTAGTTCAAAATAACTTATAACTGGTAGTTCTAACTAGTGGAAAAGATAAAAAGATATAATTACTCTCCTCTTCCCAAACATAATAATTATCTTCATTTTCAGATAGTGAGGCATATCGTTCAACTTGTTAAATTGAATCCTCAAAATCAATGTCTTGAAGGAGATGATGTATGAAGTGAAGAGAGAGAGAATGAGATGGTTTAGTGATGAGAGGTTACCTATGTCGTGGGGTTTAGGGGTTATATAAGATCCAATCTCATCACCGACTCAGCATGATTTAATTTCAATACGTCATGTGTAGTTCACATGATATTTTTAATGTTATCATTAGGGGAAAAACCATAAGAGACAGAAACTTCTGCTATATAAGCAAAAACCGATATCAACAATATGCAAAAAGCCACCACAATTGTAGTCGTAGCGGAATTGCAATATCTCGATATGTAATAGCGGTATAGCAGGTTATTTAACAACACTGTCATTTAATGTAATGAAAGTCGAGAAAACAGTGTTGTTGAGTGATTTCGTGCAAGCCAAGGTTAAAAGTTTGATCTGATATGCAAGATCAACAACAACAACAACCAAGCCTTATCCCACTAAATGGGGTGGGCTACATGGATCAAATTACGTACAAGATCACATTATATATTTATGTGTTGTCTGTGCAGAACAAAAGTGCATACTTGAGATAAACTCTAACAAAACAGCTATCCAAATCACAAGGAAATTGGAAAATAAGAGACCTTACATTCACAGAACGAAAAAAAAGTAAAACACAAAAGAGAAAACATAATGTAATCCTTCAACATATCAGTTAAATTGGTTAAATTTGTTCTACCGAAACGAAACCCTAAATCATTTAAATTGCTTAAATTTGCTCTACCAAAACTTATGAAAACTCATTCTTCAAAAGATGCAATATCATACTGCAAATTACTAAATCCTCTAACTCTTTCTTCATGTCTGAATTTCATACTTCATCATCATCATCATATCCAAAGATGCAATATCTCACAATCTTATATGAATAAACTACCAACTGAGTTTACGTTTGGTAGATGTCTCCAACAGAATTGATTTTGTCTATAGAATTGATTCTATAAGAAGTTAGGATTTGTAGCTTCTGATTCTAGAATTGAATTTTACACAAATTTATTGTTCAATTCACTTTTAGATGAATACATTCAAACACAAATCATTTTACCTTCAACTAACTTTATTTTACATAATCAATAAAATCAATTATTGTCACCGCTGAACCAAACACACGTTAGTGTCTCTAAAGTACGCAAACTTACACAAAACTCCTACATTGAGTTATGGAAGAAAAACAAAACATGGCAACATAACTTACTGTGAAAGGAGGAAGAGCTTTTGAGTGAAGCGCGTTTTGAAGAGAATTTGGAGCGAAATTAGAAAATGAAGAAATTTGAGTAACTAAAAGGAGACATGATCTTGTGCGGTGTGTTATATGTGAGTTCCGTCGACTAATTGAGAGGAAAGAAAGTTAGTAAGAGAAAATAATATTAAATGACAAAAATATCCCTACCTGTAATAATATAAAAATGAGTAAATAGGTAAATGTCCTCTTGAAATCGTAAAATCTAGCAATTACCTCTAAAAATTTGAAAAAAGGCAAGTACTCCTTTAAATGTGGATAGTGACACGCCAAAGGGGGTATTTTGCCCATTTTTTAAATTCCAAGGGTATTTTCCATTTTTTGAATTCACCATTTTTTTCATCTTTTATAGAATCAAATTTTGTAAGGATATTTTTTCTCCACGATATAACTTTACTTCATGGAAATGAATATGTATGCATTGTTGGTCTAAAATGATTATGTACGCATATTATTTGAAGTGTATAATAGAATTAGGTGTCTTCTTTCTTTTAAACAAATTAGCTCATTCACAGTAAGTATGTATCCATTGTTGGTCTAAAATGATTATGTATCATTGAATGGAAATAAATGTATGGAGTAAATTGTGTGCTAATATGTTCGTTTTTGTGACAATGTAATTTATGCAAAATCTGCACTGATATTTGTCACTTATGTTCAAAATGCATCCTGAAATTGACAGTAAAAATCACATTCGACCATATTCAAAAAAAAAAAAACTTCAATATGATGGTTTGTATGAGTTGTTATTGCGTATGTAACACCCTAAACCTTTTAACACAATAAATCATGCAGATAATACAATTATTCAAAAGAGTTTAGATGTTATATCTTCAATTAATTCAAAACATGCATAACTATGCTTTCAAAAGCTCGCAGCGGAAAAATCATCATACAAATTTATCTCAACAAAATGAAAATTTCTCAATAACCATGTCATAGGTCTTATAATACATCACCAAATAAAATCTCAAATATAAATGAGCAACAAGTCTCAACGAGACAAAAATAATAACATAAATTTGGCACTCTAATCAGAGCCTTAAACTAGACCCCGAGCATAAGAAAAAGAGGTAACTTCAAAGCTAGTTCTCAATCAACTCACAAGCAAAAGCAAATCAGTCCTGCAAGCCGTCTACTCATTCATATAAATAGACGGACGGTCAATCAAACGACCACTGGAGGTTAGATTATATTCCACAAATTAAAAGTAAGGCAACATATTTATTTTCATTGATTGATAATTAGATACTTAATTAAATTACTCAACAATGAATTTTCACATCAACATTTTCATCAAGCATACAAGTATAATAAAACAACATGTACAAATTCACCTTTTCACATATTCAGAGCATTCACCAAATTTCACCAATGGACATAATCACCGATTCACATAGTCAAGTATGACACGTTTCACCAATTATCAAGTGCATGCAATGTTCTAGACACTTCTACATGCATGTGGTACCAACTGGATTTCGGAGATAATTTTACTGTATGAATCCACACCTAACATAGAGTACACCTCCAATACGTTATATCACCAAATCAATGTAAAAGTACACATCCATGTACATTCTTCATAAGACTTGACATGACCATGAATGCATGGACTTCAAGCAAAGATTTGATAATGCACATATCACCAAACTATATTATAGAATTTTCACCATCATATAATATATTCACCAATTCACCATCATTGCATTATCAAGTATTTACATCCACACAATCAACAAGTCATAAACAAAGAGTCATCACCAAAGGCATCAACAAGATTTATCACCACAAAGAATGAATCATCTTTCACATAACATCACTCAAAAATAGACAACCATTCACCAATCATAATCACCAACACATTATACACCAATCAAACATTGATTCATCCTCATTTCATCATATTATCATGAATACAATCCATTTACAAGTTATGGAATCATAAAACTTAATTTTGGTAAAGTTCGTATATTTTTCAAAAATCGTCTATTTTCAATTTCTTTCACCAAAAGAAGGTATTCATGTTCAAATACATCAACATATCATATTCACATATCACATAACATCACAGTAATGTATTCATGTTATCATCATTTCATAATTTCGGTTATTTCCAAGAACTCACCAAGTTCGTCTCATTTTCTTCATTCTTCAAAATCAAATCATTTTCAAGGTAAAACCAAATTATAAGCTCAACTATACTTTGCATAATCTTTCTAAGTACATTATTACAGAAATAAAGTCATATCCTCGTGACTTTATTCAAGAAAAACAAGTTTCGAAAAAATTCCAAGTTACGTTTATTTTTAAACCATTTTTCGTCTCAAGAATTGTGAAACTAAATATGATCCAAGTAAAAGATGTTCCAATAGGTTTATAAGGTAAAACAGCAGTCAAACACATAAAAAGGAACACATCGGGGTGTCGGAAACACCCCCAACTGCCCGGAACGTCGAAAACTATGGGTTCTGACCTGAACAACTCGCCGCGGCGGAGACATGCTCGCCATATGAGTTATACACAGCAGGGAACCCAGATTTTTGGGTTCCTCTCGGGAACACACACTAAATGCCCCCCCCGCCCGCCCCATTTTGATCCCAATTGACCCCAAAATGTTACTCAAACTTCATCCACATTTATCATGCATCAAAGCGACATTAAAATGAATTGAAACACAAGTTCATATCACCATTTCATCGTGAATCCAAAATCATCTTCATTTTTCACCAAAAACTCATATTCTCTCAGATTGAACCAAACTTCACAAACAACACCCACAAATCAAACTTCAACAACATACAAACATATTCAATCGTATACCAAAGGATTTGAAACATGTTTGAACATTAATCACTTACAAAATTCATAGTTTACACTTAATTGAGCAAACAACATCAAAACAACTTATTTCAAACATCAACTATAAACTTAAACATATAAACACTTCAATCCCATAAAATTCAACATACCTATAATTACACATCAAATATGAACACGGAAATTGACATAAAAAATCATCAAATTCATAATTCATTCAAAAGTAATTATGACCCATAAGCAGAAAAAGAAGATTATAGTTTATTTGATGACATAGAACTATTCCCCTTACCTTAAACCTTCAAAATCTCTAGTTTAGGCTTCACTCTACAAGAGAGCAGACACACAACAATTTTATACTAGTTCCTCCTACAATTCAGGAGTAGTTCAGTCCCCCTGCACTTCCAAGAGATTTCACTATTATCACACCTGATTAAAAATTGCTTAAGGACACTTCCAAGAGACTTCTCTATGCTCAAGCACAACTGCAAGAGACTTCTATGCTCTAGGACTCTACCTAAAGACTTCCCTTGCTTAAGCACAACAACTTAAGACATCCCCTTACTCAATCACAACTGATTGAGACTCCTAGGTGCTCAAGGTTTCACCAAGAGACTTACATGCTCAAGAACGCAGGTGAGATATTTTCTAAAATGTTTGGCCCTAAATGCAAACAAGTTAATTTGTTCTTACACTTTTTCTAACCAATTGGTGTAAACTAAACAAATAAACAAACTCCTTAGGATTTGTAAGATATGACTTGAAAATAAATCCTAAGTGTTTTGCGCTATTAGATATGATAGAGTAATGGCACGGTAAAATAGCAGAGTTTTGTTACTTCTTCTTCAAGTCTTCAACTCCTTTTATAGGCAGTGATTTTAGAGACATTGGAGAAGAGTGTCAGTGCAAATAGAGTCGTTAAAAAACTTTGATCACGAACATTGGTCATTTACTTGATATAGATAATACCATTGGAAAGTCCTTTGAATTTCTTTTGCTGAAAGAAGAATTATATGCTGCTCTCTTCGTTACTGATATCCTTTGTCTAGTTGTACACGTAGATAGAATAAGACAAAAGGACTAATCTATCAGATACTATGACAGAGACAACTCACAGAATAAGACAAAAGCTTACGTAGATTATGGGTCCTTCATATCCAAGTAGCTAGTCAGATTATGTGTCTGATGTCTTTCACAGAATCTGTTGAGATCTCTCTCCAGATTCTGTGAGGCATCCTTCTTCTAAGGATGTTGACTTATGGTTGACCTTCCAGTAGATCTACCACCGTAGTCTTTTAAGCTTCCTATTCTCTTTCGGATGCTCTTCATATGTTCCTTCTTCATGATAAGTAGATATTGTACACTTGAACATATGTTAGTATTCCAATTGTTCTTCAATACTATATTATCATCAAAACCCAAGAAAACTTGTATGAACCATTCTTGTACTAACATGAACGATCAAGAATCTTATTCCAATGGTTATGTTAAAAAATATTGGAAAAGCAAAATCTGATTTAAAGACCACTAACATGTTCATCACATGTTAAAATTGAAAATCTTCCCCGATCAACGAAGTAACCAATGTAAAACTCAAGGTGATCGGCCAGAAGAAGAACTATGGCTTTTGTGATACCAACTAAGTCCAACAATAATGTTTTAGTGGGACATGATTGGATTCATTCAGATGGAGTTATCTTATTGTTTACACGACAAATTTTTTATCTTGTTAGCTGACATTAGAAGATAGGTGATTAAGTTTCAGATGAGGAACCTCTCAGTCGAGGGAAGGTTAGGCAAAAACTAAGGCAACTAAGTATGGAATAACGTAGGTCTAAATGATTTCAGACTAAGTCAAAACATAATAATACTATACAATGAGGCTTAAAACCCATGATTTATGTTTATACGCCACTAACTTCAAGGAGTGATGAGCAAGGAAGCAAGTTCTTGGGAAGGTTGCGCATGAAAGACCTTATCAACGGATCATGCCATGAAGGAGGAATCTAATAGCCAATAGTGGGATCCCACAAACCTTTAAATAAGGAAAATTGATGCACTACCCACAAAATTAATTGAGTGACTATAGACAATGTGGGACACATCCTTTTGGCCAGTAGGAATATATTATCCTAAAAATAGTACTCATTATCTCCATTTTAGACACAAAATTAATGAATCAAAAGTTATTTTTGTCAATGTATCTCTTTATCAATCTACCTTTATTTATCTTTTTATTCATTTAATAAAATATTAGAAAAACTTAAACAATCGTATTTAACACTCCACTGGAGAAGTGAAGGATCCCACAAGTAGGGATAGCAATGAGTACCCATTGGGCAGGGTACCATAATCCCAATACCCGCGTTTTAAGAAAATCCTCATACCCGAGTTCATACCCTCGTGGGCAATAAGTTTTATACCTGTCCCCATACCCTATGGGTATATAAGTGCCCGTACTCGCACCCATTACCCGCACTTTCACAACAAAAAGATAATAAATAGCAAAAAAAATATCATAATATAATTAAAATATGCTATGAAATATGTTAAATCAACATATAAAATATTACGCATCATATTATTTAGCTAAATAAAAAACATCTAAAATAACTTGACCAAAAAAAACATCTAAAATATAAAAAACAAATGCATATTACAATTAATATCAAAGACATAAGGTTAATAAACTAAATTTATTATAAATAAAATTATTTGTATAGTCTATATAATGTGTAGGCATGGGGCGGGGTGGGCACTAGAGTGCCCGTACCCGTACCCATACCCGTTCAAATTTGAGGGCAATTACCAGTGCACAAGCCCATACCCAATAATGTGGGTATTTACCCGCCTATCATGAGTATTTTTTGCGGGTACCCATTGGACTTGGGTTCAATTGCCATCCCTACCCACAAGTGAGAGGTTAAGTTTGGAGGTGATAAAAACAAAAGAAAAGGGGTTGAATTGTGCTCGCTATTTGTGGCTTCTTTTTCGAAGTGTTTGAAACCTGGTAAGAATATGAGGTATGCAGATTCTAACTCAGAGTATGAATGTTGCGGATAAGTATAAAACACAAAGAAAGATTGATATATATATATATATATATATATATATATAGAGAGAGAGAGAGAGAGAGAGAGAAGACACAAAACAATTTTATACTGGTTCCTCCCACGACAAAGGAGTAGTCCACTCCCCTTGCATTTCTAAAGGATTTCACTATAATCACTTTGTATTGCAAATTGCTTCAGGACTCTTCCAAGAGACTTCTCAATGCTCAAGCACAACAGCAAGAGACTTTTATGCTTAAGCAAAACTGCTAAAAACTTCCTTCTCTAGGACTCCACCGTAAGACTTCTTACTCAGAGACAACTCTAAGAGGCTCCCCTTTGCTTAAGCACAACTGCTTAAGACTTATCCTTGCTCAATCACAACTGACTGAGACTCCTAGGGGCTCAAGGTTTCACTAAGAGACTTATCTGCTCAAGCACGCAGGCGAGAGACTTTTTAAAATGTTTACACAACTGTAAACAAGTTAATTTGTTCTTACATTGTGTTTAACAATAGTAGTGTAAATTGAAAAAATGAACAGACTCTTTAGGATTTCTGAGATATGAACTTCAAAGCTAAAATTCTAAGTGTTTTGCGCTATTTGATTTGACAGAGTAATGACATAAAAAAATAACAGAGTCTTGTTACTTTTTCTTCAAATCTTCAGATCTTTATATAGACAGTAATTTGAGAGATGTTTTAGAAGAGTGTCAGCGTAAATAGAGTCGTTGAGAAGCTTCAATCGAGAACGTTGGTCCTTTACCTGATATAGATAATTCCGTTGAAATGTCCTTTGGCCCTTCAACTATGTTTGGTGTACGCAGTTGAGATATACAAAGAGTCTTTTCATTATGGATCAAATATCATTATTAATAACTAGAAGGCCAAGTCAACATAAACCAATCGAGTTTTCACAAACGGTAAAAGTGCTAACATTTGTGGCACCATCTAGCTTTTTTGAAGTACAACCGGTTGGTTATATTAAAATAATTATATTTATTTTCATTCATATAGTTTCTATAATTTAATTAATCTATAAAATAAAATATACGTAAAAAGACATATTAGTATAATGTACATGGACGGAAATTTTGAAGTTATGCATTAATTACTGAAAATAATTTTACAAATAAGCAAAATATGAAGCTATATTGATAATTAAAAAGTTAAAGTGATTATTAAAATATTTAATTTAATATATTACTTATTAAGTCAAAAGTGAAAATATAAAATGTTACGATAGAAATGGACAATTTTTCGATATTCAGAACACAGATTTGTTTCATTTTCTTGGTTCTGTGTAAACCCCATCAACCCTAATCCCACAAATCCAATATTCGTACTCTATTTCTTTGATCAACAAATATAACTCTTTCTCCTCCTTGATCTCACCTAAACAGTTCCTCAAACCATCAAATTGATCTTGAAATATCAAAACCCTAAACCAGATTCTTTCAAATGGATCGTCCCAAAACACAATCGGACCGAGGGAATGGAATAATCTTTGAACTTGATACATTTATTGTCCTAGAATTAGGCAAGACAACTGATGGGGAATATTATGTTGAAAGTCGTCATGAGGAGAAAATTGTTGTGACTACAATGGAGTCTCCTTGTGAACTTACAAATGTTGCTCCAGATGATCACTGGGAGGTGTTCTTATCTCAATTGGAGAACCTGCGACAATCTATGGAAGAACGATTTGATCAGATTGAAACTAGTATTGCATTTTTATCTTCTCGGATTAACTCCCTTGAATGCCTCATTCGCGACACTAAGAAGAATTGAGGTAATTTAAACATCCGATGTCTTTTGATCATATTCAGTATGCTTTTAATTATATTTAACTCAATTAGTTTTTAATTATTGATACCTCTAAGAATTGTGCTGGCTTAAGAAATTTTGTACTCTTCATGAATTAAAATGCATATTTTGTGTTCATTAGGGGTATAATTTTGTGATTGAGATGTTTATACATCACACTATACATATAATGGATTGATGTAATTGCTAGTAATTACTTTCTAAATTTTTACAATATTTTTATCAAACAAAAAGGACGAAAAGTCATTCAAATCTTACTTTTATAGAGATTTGGGGCATTGTTTTTTGAAAATTATTTTGTTTTTTCCATCCTCTTGTGACAAAGATTTATCCTTATATTTTTTTGGATAATGTGATCTTTGCTCATTGTTGGGTTGGGAATGGAGGTATCATAATCATTGAGATTCTTTCTCTATTAAGTTATGGTAAATATTTATTGAGGGGAAGAAGATATTGACATAATCATGGGTAATAAGTAGACCTAAATGAAAGGGTAAGCCCTTGACCTTTTTGTACATTATTTATAATGGTTCACATTGTGTATATTAAGGTCATTGCTTCATGGATTATGCTTAATAATATTTTACCTTGATATGAATAAATTGAATATTGTATATTGTATTACCAATATAAGGTTTCAATAGAGAACAAAGAGACAACTATGTTTCTAATATGATTAACAACGATCTTGCAATAACATAGATTTCAAACCAATATATAATAAAACTCAATGGAATGCTATTTTACTAATATAAAGGCACAATAACTTAAATCCAATACTTTATTATCTAACACCTACCCTCAAACTCATGATGCATCAATAAGAATCATTGTGAGTTTGTCAAATAAAATACGAAAAACATAATAAATAATTTAAAATTCGAACAATACCCCTCAAGCTAAAGCTTGCTAAGCTTTAAGCTTGTTACAAATTAACCTAGGAAATAACCTAAATCAACTGATAGAAGAACAAATGGAAAGCAACAACCGAAGTGAGTTATCATCATAGAGAGCTCCAAGAACCATCACCATCAACCAGCCAAATAGAAAAATCAAGTCAAAGCAAACCAAACAAAAAGAGAAGCATCCAAACAGAAGGTCAGAGAGAGAGAGAGAGAGAGGGAGGGAGGGAGGGAGGGAGAGAGAGAGAGAGATAGAAGCAATTAATCAGAAGAATCAACAGAGAGACGTGCAATCAATCAGTAGAATCAAAAGGGGGGAGAAACAATCAATCAGAAGAATCAAACATGGATAACCAATCAATCAAATGAATCAATAGGGAGAGACAATCAAACATAAGAAACCAATAAGGAGAGAGACAATCAAACATAAGAAACCAATAAGGAGAGAAACCATCAAACATCAAGAAAGAATCAATCAAACAACCAAATGGTGAACACTTAACTCACTAAATAACTAAATTATGAGCATTCGACTCAGCAACCAAACAAACAAACAAACAAACCAATTGTGAGAATTATCTTTGACTAACCAAACAAACAGAACCAGAAAAAACCAAACGAAACCAAATCAAACTAAACCAAGATAACTCGAACGAAACCAAACAAAGGCTAATTAAAGAACAAGTGTAAACCAAACTTCGAAGCCCTGTTGAAAATTGGAGAGACAAACAACCAAATAAGCAACGTTGATCAAACCACTATTTACCAAAACTTCTAGGGTGGTCGCACCAAGCATATTAATAGCAATTCCTTTTGGCATTCAAATTAGACATACAGTTTCTCTGCTGTTCCATCTCAGTCATCAGACAAATCCAACAACATAGATATAACATCAAGTAAAAACCTTTTTGCCCCACCCAATACTTCTGCCTTTCAATCATTCTTATGAGCTCTCACACTTATGTGCATCATTCTTAATATTCAGGCCGATAATTTTTTTTCTTTCCATTTCTTACAATTATGTGTTTTTACATAATAATATATTTTATTCAATTTTGTTCAACATCTCAATATTCACGTTGTTCAAAAATGTTACTCCTAACTATTAAGTTTTCCAAATCAATTGAAACCATACAGGGCAACAACATAGGCTTGAATAATAACACGATTCATCAAAACATGTGTTACAAAGACACGAACAACATAATATATCTCAATAGTTAACATCAAAATCTACAAATTGGAGAACAAACTTTGCAGCAAAATCAATTGCGATTTCAAGACCAAATCCAAAGAGTTTGAGCCACCAACATAATCACCCCCATCAACAAACTGTCACCATGGGTCGACTGTTGGATTGCTTCTTGTTCTCTTTCTCTCTCGATGACACTCAATGGTTTCATACAGAGGCAATTCGTACTAGAAAAGGGAAAATTCAATTGTTTTTAATTTTGTGCTTACACTTTATATCCTAGCCGTTAGATTAATCAAATGGATGAGATTGGTGCAGTAGAGGCAACATCAGAGAAATTGGCTACTAATGATCTATTTTTCATACAACATATCATAAAATTTCATAACAACCACACCAAATAAACGTATTGAGTGGATCTCCCTATTTTTTTTCTTATTACCGATCTGCCTCTTAATTAATTCAACAACTTCAAATGCAACTATGATAGCAAATTCCAAATTGTATACTCGATCCAACTCCTTTTTTTTTTTACGAAAACTTTCTCAATCTAATGTTGCAAGTGGCTATATATTGCAATAGTTTCATATATCCAACTTCAACATTATCTTCAAAATCAAATGGATGAACAAAATTAAAGTAAACCAAACTATCATAAAATTATTCAAGCAAAAGAAACAAAACAAACCAAAACAGACCAAACCAAAAGAAATCAAACCAAATCAATCACACAACATTCCCAAATTTTTGGAAACTCAATAGCGGAAGCTACAAACAATTTAAAGAGGATCAAACCATGCTCTGTATACCATGTTAACAATATAGAGTTTCAATAGAGTACAAAGAGACGACTATGTTTCTAATATAATTAACAACAGTCTTGCAATAACGTAGATTACAAACCAATATATAATAAAACATAATAGACAGCTAACTTACTAATATAAATGTCCAATAACTTAAGCTCAATATTTTATCATCTAACATGTTGCATCCTATTTCTCTGATGAGAGAGATGTTCTCTTTATGTATATAATATTTTAGTATATCTCGGTATCAGATAATTGTGATAGGACTCGTGAAATTGTGAAATATTAGTTGTATAATTTTAATAATAATTCACCAAGTATTTTTAAAATGTTCTATGATGAGACTTGAGGGTTGTTTTCAAAAGTGGATGTTGTAGTAATTATTGATAGAGTATTAGACATTAATTATGAAAGAGTGATTTATTTATTTTGTAAAAAAGTTGGATTATAATGATTAATGAGTATGGTAATTCACAATGACTGTAGTTGTATTTTTATGAGTACCAGTATAAAAGATATTAGGAAATTAATTATTATACTTGGATTGTAGAGTATAGAAATATGTGAATGTCTCAATAGTTTCAGATAATAGTTTATCAGTCATTAAAATACTAATTAGGATGGAAACTTTGATAGAGCTAGTTTATGATATATTGAATTGAAGTTTCTCATTGACATGAGATACTTGTCGATAAATTTTATCATACTCGATGGATTGGTAAGTTGAATTAAGGATATAACATTAAGATTTTGTCGCTTGAGTTGAAGTTATGTTATTGAGAGTGACCTTATAAAGTTCATCTTATGAAAATATTTTTTTAATAATTGATAGATTATAATTGATATATTATTTGATAGTCACCATGCATATGATTTATTATGAACTAACACCTTCTAAGTATGTGTCTTTTTTTTACCTATTTGGAACATGTTAGGTACACAGTGGGCCCTCAGGAAGATTTCAAATTGTAGTTCGTGGTGACTTCATTTTGAGATAATGGATTTGGAGACCAGTTCCTTGTTTACTCTGTTTGATATTTCTTTTGGATGTTGGGTTCTATATTTAACTTCATGAGATTTTATGTGGCTTTCATCATTGTGACATCGATGTTTGGGTTTATTATTACTATGGTTTATCTCTTTATGTAGTCTTTCTAAACATAATATGTTATGGATTCAAATTTTAATTTAATAATAAGGATTTTGAGATGTGTTGTAATGTTGTATGAGTATCACCAACATGTGATTGGTTAAAAACTTTTAAATTAGATCATGTCACTTTTTTTTATAGACGAGATGACAAAATCATCATAAACTCATACACATAAAGTGAAGATACCGGGGTTCGAACCTCAGTCATGATGTCCAGCACAATTTCAATATTTTTGTCAGTTGAGCTAGGACTTGTGGGGACAAATCATGTCACTTTAAAAAATGTGTCATTTTCTTGGAGTTATTTTCGGCCACGTTTGGCATGGCCTTGGAACCTTACTTTAATATATTTTTACCGGTATTAATCCACATTTGATTGCTCAAATAGAATGATACAATATTGATAATTCAAGTTCCATTGATGTTGCGTCAAAAAAGAATGTTACACGTACCAATTTGGGATAGTAATAAGAAAAGTTATCTCATATATTTTCCTAGTGAAAATTACATTTAAGATTTTGAGAATGATCATACTTTTCTAAACTAGAAAGTATTTTTTGAGTTTAGATTTTCTTTCTATCTTGTTTAGAGATATAATAGCCTTCAGTTAGTTACTGTGATAAGAGGAACTTTTACTATTCTCTCAAACATTTGAAAGCAAATTACATTATCAAAAATTAGAATAGTTGCATATCTGAATTCGGGAGCAACATCACCATTATTGTGAGCAAGATAACTCAATACAAACTTTCTAACTTGGAGAAAAAGATCAAAATTTATTCCTAGGCAACATATCACATTTTATCATACTTGAGAAATGAGTAACAATTCCAATCACAAAGATGGGACAAATTACCTAAAGTCCTACCTTTTGATGGGTAGAATCTTGATTTTTGATGGGTACCTAAAGTCCTATCTTGCAGCTCTATATGAGGTTTTCTCGTCAAAAAACTAGAAACTCTATACGAGCATTTGTAAAAGATTTGAAACTTAAATATACATTTTGACTCAAAAAAAACTTAAATATGCTTCTGGTCCTTGTAAATATAGTCTCTTTTGATTTTCGTTCTTATAAATGTTTTTTTTTTTTTTATGATTTTATATCCGGAATGTCAGATATCATTATTTTTCAATTTGCTAAAAAAAGTATTTTTTTTTTAAATGTTAAAAAAATAGTTGTGGTAATCACAAGTCAATTTAGCACATCTAACGGGAAATTTAATAGACATGGTACTCCAACTTAATTTTTTTTACCCAAGAGCGCTTAGATGAGATGGAAAGGGTCTCTTCTAGCTTAACCAAGGTCCTGAGTTCTAATCCAACCTTGGGCATGCAACAGCGTTAAAACTCTTAGGGAGAACCTGCCGTCCATTTGAGTCCCACAATACTCGAGGGATTAGTTTATGCAATTGCGCATGGAGAATACCCGGTTTACACCAAAAAAAAAAAACTTTTGTTTTTCCCAAGAATCCATTATTCTTCTCTTCTTGTGTTCTTCTCATACACATCTTGAAATTAAAAGTGATAAACCCAAAGAAAAAGTGGGCAAAGATATGTAACTAGAGAACCTTGGTTGCTCTATCTATTTCATCTACTAACTTTTGTTTTGGTTCCTTTTATTAATTTTTGCAAATGAAGGGTTTCCATTCTTCAAATGTGGGTGTTTATGATTTGTTTGGGGTTCAAATCAATTGACATTAGAGAGATTCACAGGTGTGTTCAACAATCTTCCATCAATTCAAACAAATTCCACGAGTTGGAATCCTCTCAATTTTCTATCTCCATTTTCCATCTCCATTACTATATTTTTGAAATGTATATTAAATAATTGGACCCCCAAATGTCACATTATTGTATTTATGTTATTAAAACTTTGATAATAGAAAAAAAAAAGGATCTTCACTCAGATTTCACACCTTTTTGCAACCATAAAAGCTAGTTAGTTTAGTTCACAATCACCCTGGACTGGTATGGATAGACCATTCCATTTGATTGTTCAAGTCAAGTCAAGCCAACTCAGCACGTCTTCAGTCAACACTGGATTGATTGTTCAAGTCAAGTCAGCCAGCTCAGCACGTCTTCAGTCAACACTGGTTTGATTGTTCAAGTCAAACCAGCCAGCTCAGCACGCCTTCAGTCAACACTAGATTGATTGTTCAAGTCAAGCCAGCCAGTTCGTCTCATCTTCACCTAATACCACATGTCTTGCACGGACGATTAACACGTCTCAACTCCACGCACCCAATACGGATGAGTTGCATCCTAGTCCACGCGCGGCCGTACTCAAAAGAGACAACCAATAGGAGGTTCTGGATGACAACTTAATGGACCTTGAATGATCAGATAAAGACCCATTAAACCAACATTTTGATGACTATAAAAGGGGGACACTTGGATGTTTGATGGGACAGATTAAAAAGATTCAAAACAGTGTATTGTTCATTTACTTATTAAAAGTGCTCTTGAGACTCCACCTAAGACGTTTCACTGAGCAGCTCACCTGTTCTACTTAAACTTGTGTTTAAGTACACACCCTTTTGTGAAACCAAGTTTATACATAAGATGCAATGGAGAAGACTTCACATTTTTTTTTTACTCTGTTGCTGCTTTAGAGGAAACAATGCATTATATGGCAACAACAATTAAAATATTGGTCACCATAAAAAATCCACACCCATTAAACTTCAAAAACTAAGATACCAAGCAAAATCCATACAGTATATTAAATGAAAGCCAGAATGCAAGTGACTCCATATTCAGCAACTTTTACGTCCTACGACTGCAGTTTTGACCTGAAGCTCAATCAGTCAAAGTAAGCCATTCCATAAACCACCGTACTAGCTCTAAACTTTTCCGGCTAACTACGCTAAAACGAATTAAGATTTCGGCACACCAAGTGTAAAGGCAATGTTCTTTCACCTATGTAATTCAGCATAACCAAAGTTCTAAGAACTTAACCAAAATCATTTCATAGAAATCAGGTAGACTACAAGCAACACTAATCACCATGTTCTGAAGCAAACAAAAACTTAACTGCTTCAATAAAAATGAACCCAATCTGTTGAACTTTGTGTTCCAATGTTTCAAATTGCGATATGCAACTGAAATTAAAGCTGCATTATCAACAATTTACAGCTATTTGCACCTATCAGCTATACATTTGGATGAAATTATCCACAATTTGAAAGATCTTCACGTGACTGCAAGTCTGCAACCACGTCACAACTGAAAACCTTACTGAACCCTCTATAACCACATATTGGAAAAATGGCAAATCATCGCGCAAAGAACCACTGTTCATTTGCAGACTCAGTAGACAAAAGCAATCTTCAAACCGGATTAAATTCAACAAAATCCTACAACCACTCCGCAGTTAAGACCAAAAGTTCACTCAGTTAAACCAAATTCCACCCACATTACAGATTCTAAAAATAATTCTCTCGCTCCTTCAACAAGAAAATCATGTACCACCAACCAACCACGGTAGACTAGATCTATGAAGCACTAACAAAACAAAAACACTAGACATACAAGACATGACATGGACACCAACAAATAGACGCTTAATAATAGTTCTTAGAAGTGGTAGTAGTTGGTGGCGGCCACAGGTGTTGACTGGTGGTCGCCAATGCCAGTGGCTGGCGGAGGCCACATTCAGGTAATAATTTGCGAAAATAGAAGTAACTATATGTAATCACACACCTCTTCGTGCTGTGTTAGTGTCAAACACTCAAATACTACACCTTCAATATAAAGTATCAGTGCTATATAGAACTTACCAACTAAGTATTAGTGATATATGACACAAACAACTGACTATAAACTCAATCCATAGACCCAATCCAGTCCACCCACATTGAATTCAATTCCAAGCAACACCATTCACTAGTCACTATATAATGAAACAACCTATGAAGCACCGACACTGACACTAGACACGTCGACACCATTACTAATTTAAGAAATTGACATAATTGAATGTCATCACATATATCAATGTCGTATTGGTGTTACACACGTATACATGATGTCAGACACTGGATACACCTTCGATCAGAAGTGTTAGTTCTATGATTTTGCTGTCATTAAATAATCACATAAATTAGTAACTAGTTACCAAATGACAAATCCATTTCATATATCAAAAAACATAACAAAGAAACAAGATTTCAATTCCAAATCTAGTGAGTAAAAGCATAAATAGCAGTAGAAATATAAACAACAAGAGCAGAAGTAACAAGAACAGCCATAACAGCAACAGCATGAGCAGCAGATTTACTCCCACAAGACAACATCCCCAACCTAATCTCAATAACATTCACCATAGAAAGCATCAAAAACAAACAACCCATAACAGATCCCAAAGCAGATCCCAACATCCCCCATCTCAAAACCTTCAAATTAATATGTGCACGAAAAGCTTCATCCACATCCTTACTGTTTAACAAATTGAGTGCAAGTTTAAGACCTTGAGCGACTAAGGAAGATGAGAGAAAGAAGCTGAAGGAAACAACTTCGAAGACTAGAAGCTTCTTTGCGACGTCGATGCCGGCGTCGCAAGAGGAGCGATTCTCTAAGCTGCGTTGGCCTGGAGTTGTGAGGGATAGGCCGACGAATACGGCGATTGTAAAGAGGGAGTTTACGTTGACTAGTCCGTCTAATGCGGTGACGTGGACGCTTGTTGTTGAAGAAGATGACATTGAGGATATTCTTGATGTGTCGTTGTTTGGGTAATAATTCTTTGGAGATTGCTCTGATCTGTAATGTAAATATAAGGTTTTTAATTTTGAATTTTTATTAAATGTTAGTAAATTAAATTAAATTTAAATGTAAGGTTGGAAAATGAAAGAGAGATACTTACTCATCCATTGATTGATGGAATGAACGTGTGAGAGAGGGTGAAGGGGGGTTTGAAGTTGAAGGTTTTGGAAGGTTAAGAAGAAATAATTTGCTTGGGGGAGAGGGAGAGGGTTTCGTTTTGAGATGTGTTTGCTTTACTTTTGACTAAAAAGATGTGATTGCTTTGTAGCTGGTTTAATTGCTTTTGGGATTTGTCTCAAAGTTTTAAAAGATACGCAATGAAAGTTAAGGCAAATGGGGATGGGAAGGATAAGGACATCAGAGTTAAGTAACAGGAAAACTTGTTTTGAGGTTTCACAGTTCACACTCGGTCAGTCAGAGAGGGAATAAATCAGGGTAACACATTCTAAAATAATATTTATTTGAGATTGGGGAAAAATGAGTGTTAGAGAAAAAAAAGTATTTTTCTTGTGTCAGATTTTATTGATATTAATCTTCTGGAAAACATGTTAAAGACAAAATTGATAATAAGTGTTACGATAGAAACATTTGTTCTTTTTTGAACAAGAGATAGAAACAAGGTTGACATTAAATGGTTAAATATAAAGATCTATTAATCGATAGCAAATGGTTAAATTTAAAGACCGACTTAATCAAGTCGTAGCCTTTTTACGATATTTATAATCTAAGTATCTCACGTAGCGATAACTAATTTAATGGTTTTTTTTTTGGTACACAACTAATTTGATGGTAGCGATAACTAATTGCGGTATTGGTTGTTATGAACGATAAGTAAACAATCTCCATGCATGGTTTGTTGGTGGGTGCTTATCATATTCATCTATAGAAAGAGAGAAGATCGTTTGGATGACTGAAAAAGGGCACAAAATAACAGAAAAACTAAGAATGCAGGCTTAGTGTACTTGGTTCTGAGATAATAAAAATGGATGTTGGTTAAAAATGAGTTAAATGTAAAGTGACTTATTAATATTATATACATTCATGTAAAAGGGAGCCGGACAATAAATTTCAGACTAAAAACCATTAGTGGCTAAAGCTCTAAACTCTATCCTTAATAAGTTAGAATCAATTGTGTAAAAAGAAAAATCAAATTTACTCAACAGCATCTTAATATGTCAAAATCATGGTTGCTTCACATTACTGGCTTAAGTGCATAATACACAACACGTACGGTGTAGAAGGAACAAATGGCTTGCTGACTTTCTGTTAGTGTATACTATGATCAACATGTGTATATGTCACTGTTGTGAGACAGCGTAGTGGTCGAGTAGAGCTGTATAATATGAATCATGTTTAAGATCCTGGTGCAGAATATGGTCGAGTAGAGGTGTAAACAAATTTGTTTGTATTGGTTACATAAGGGATAGAATATGATCCTGCTGTGCTGAAATACACTGTATATGAATTGGTTGCAGCTTGGTAATATGGGAAAGAATTGTTTTATGCGCCTAGTAGATTGTTCAACCTCTGAAATAAGCCGATCAGAAGTTACAATTATGGGTGGTAGATGAGTTGAGTTACCATGGCCACCCAGTAGTAAAAGTCTTGCCTTATAACCTTAAGATACCCCTCAGAGACGGTTCTAAATTAACACTAGTACACTTAAATTGATAATAATCTCTCAGCTTCTCCAATGTTTTTTTATTAAAAATAAAAATAAAACAAAACCCCTCCACGTTGAAGTTTCCATTAGGAATGTTCTTTTTTCACAAGCATCTGGATTAAGTATTAACTACATATATACTCCCCAACTTTTTGAGGTTACCAATTTTGCTGGATTGTTGTATAATCAGAAATAACTGTGCTCACATCATGGAAGACTTTTAGAAAGACAGTCAGAATAAACTTCTAGCCACACTCAAACTTACCTCAATCTTCATTGCAACAATGTATTAAACACTCAAATTTCTTCAAATGAAGAGGATCCTTACTCTTCATACACCACCTCAACAGTTACAAGCACGTGAATGCTTAGAAAATGAAGAAATGCCAAAACAACATTTAAAAAGGGAGATCAAACATCAAAGATTGAACTTGAACCCCCATGAAAAAAATATGTGGCATCATCTTCCTCATTCTCAAACTAAAAAAATAAAAATACATCTTGACTTTCCACCTTCATATGACCCAAAACATAGACGCTCCAAATAATCATATGTGGGAAGGGGGTAGCAGGTGCCGAGTGATGTGGTCACAGGCACAACCTGCAGTGCAGTCAGACGGGGAAAAGGAGATATTTTTTGGGAAAAAAATAAATAAAAGGTGGTGGTTGACAGCAGCAATGTGGTGTATGTAACCAGTCTTTTAACCTAAACCCAAACAAAACCAGTCATTTTACAACCTATATCTTGTGATTGTCATAATATATCATACCTGCTTCCTTGTCATAATCAAGGAAGCAAAGGAAGTTAGTTGAAACCTCTCGGGTTAGTAGGTCTTCAAACTACAACACCTTCAATTTGATTTTCTCTTAGGATTATTACTATACCACCTGCCGCACCTCCAGACTCTAATAGTCTAATTATAATGCGGCGGATAGAGAGATGCCATTAATTGGCAACTTATTGCAGGCCTCCTAAATGTGAATCATGGTGAACAAATCAATGTCTTCCTTCAAAAGTCCAATAAATCATCAATCTTTCATTTTTTGTTATTAGTTTTAGTATCTTGTTTTGCAAGCAGGATTAGAACAAGGGACTGTCTAAAATAAGTGTACTCTCCTGTCAAATGAAGTAGAACTAACTTATAATGCATGAACAGAAATGATAGCAAACTTATGCCTGATGTTTGAATTACTTCATTATTACCAACTTATATATAGATAATGGCTTATCACCTATCAAATCAGCCAAATGCGTCTACAGAGCTGGACAATCACACTGCTAAATACACACTCTTGTGCGACTTATTGGCATGTAGATGGACCTTTTCTTATATCTAGGAAAACCTAAACACCTGGAATTGAACTTGAAATCTACACAGATTACTAAGATAAAATCTCTACACTGGAGAATTAAAGGGTTTACCCAAATCAGGCATAACCAGGGAATTAGCAGCACAACCAGTACCAAGCAGAACCCATCTCACTATCATTTATCAGTGTCATTGTCTATCTAACCACTATAAAACGACTAACTTCCGGCGTTTCACAAAATAATCTGCCATGTAAGCCTCTTATCAAAGCATCTATTTATTACCGCATTCACTAAATGAGACTACAACCATTATGAGGAAGGTAAAGTACCTTCAGCTACAGATAGGATACAAAACCAAGGTTAGTTTGCATCCAGCTAGTAAATAGCATTAATTGTGGATATAACATACCTAAATTTAATTATCATTATACCCTGAAGTATACAAAACTGTGAAGACCTCATATCATTACCCAAGAACATTGTTCTTCCAGTTAATATCTTCAATTGACTAGACAGTTGACACACTTTGTATATGCTAATGAAAGTAATCCAAGATCCTTGTGCTTAAGAGTTAAGAGGGAATATGTATTTTCAAAACAAACAATTTCACTAGTAAAAACCAAAACTGAACTATAATTTCTTTCAAGTAGCTTGAAGCATACTAGGCTTTATAAGGTTGAGATCCAGACATATAACACATCAAAACATCCCCAAAATATAAACACCTTACAGCTGCAATAGCAAAATTTGTTTAATTAATATAAAAGCACTAGCACACAAGTTTTCTGTATCAAAATGTTCCTGCATCATAGCTTTGCATTGTCCTGAATCTACTTAATCACTCAAGCTTCCAAACAAAAAGCAAAGAAAGATTTTAAACAATACATTCATGCATTGTTGATTGAAATAACAAATCATCCTCCTTATCTTATTGACAAAAAAAGAGAGATAACTTCAATTCGGCTTCATGTGATTTAAAGCCTTTAATGCTACTTTATTTTAACACAGCATTCTCTTTCTCTCATGGAGAAAATGGGCACAACTTTATTTGTATCAAGCCTTAAAGTTTCAAAATCCTTTGCAATCTTAATCTTCCAAAGTACATATGAAAGTGTGGAAATTTCGTTAGTAAAGTGTTTGGAAGCTTCTCCTAAAGTACTTAGGTTTTGTACCTATGGTCTATATATGTATATGCAGTGTGCTACTACTTTTCTTTAGCCATAATATTAATCATTAAGGTTAGGCATAATCTGTTTATTCTATCCATTTCCGCAAAAATGGTGAGTTAAAACATCCTACCGAAACTCAAAGAGCAGTTAACAAGATTCAAGGGTGACTGATACACCTCCAAAACATACAACTCATGGCTCGAAACTCACGACAAGGGTACGACTGGATTCACATTTCAACTGTAAACCAAACGAACTATATTCATTTACCTTCAAAAGGACTGTACATTAATTTATTTGCATTGAAGAGCTATATAACACCGACACTTCATATTAAAGGTTATGGTGTCCGACACATGCCAATAACATGTGGCATACTAGGCACAATTCTGACACACATGGTTAGATTAAATCACTTCCATTTTTCTTTAAATTATTAGCAGTGTCAGTAATAGTTTGAAATTACAGACATGGTATAACAATTTTTTAGGTACACACAACGACATAGCAATTATTGCCGCAACGTCAACATTTTCCTGTATTTGACCTCAATATAAATGTTTGCAACATAACTACAATTTAGAACCATGGTGTAAGACTGTCAATATCATATCCGGTGTCTGTGCTTTGTCAAAATTAAAGAGTTTACGGGGTCAAGGGAACCAGAACACACCCAAAATGCTATAATGAAGACGCAATAGCACAAACCTACATTGGCTGCCGATAACAGCCTAATACAGTAAATAGAACAATCACCCGTACAACCAATCATCATTGACCCTACATTGCAAATTGGTTTCAACTGTAACTCTCTGAAAGAAAATAAACTCCAATTAGCTCCTAAAGAACAACCTGTGGCTCAAAATTCACAAGGGTATAATTGATTCCCGGTTTGAGAGGTACATTTGTACTAAAGACTCTCCATAGTTATTTGGGACTCAAACATGCATTTGCAGTTATTCAACCGCAAACCAAACACACTATATTCCTTAACCTTCAAAAGTATTCTACATTTTCTTCAATTATATCAAAGGGCGATGTAGCGCCAACACCTCATATCAAAGTTCTAGTGTACGACACATGTGGTTAAGTTCAAGCAGTTTTCTTTTCTCAAAGAGAAATGCTAAATCCTACGAATGTTATTTAGACGAAATGCAAGAGTACACACAAACTTCCTTTGAAAAAAAACGGAAAACATTACATAACAATTTGACAGAAAACATGTCTAACATATTCTTGCTTTTCGTTTCGCAACATTCAATATTTCTCTTTCTCAAATTATTAACAGTATCATTGTCAGTTCAGTTCTAAATTGCAGTCTGCAACCACAAATGTGACCTTCACAACCACATCCCAATTGCATACACAGACGCATTTACCTACATTTTACCGCAATATAACACTTTGCAGCATAACGACAAACACAATTTAGAACCATGGTATCCGTATATCCAATGTATGTGTTTCGCGTTATTGTTGAAGAGATAGCAGGGAAGCAGTCATACACACCCCAAATGCTACAACGAAGACGCAATAGCTCGAGTCTATGTCAATACTGATAAAAGAATTACACAGTTCGAAAATAATTATTAATAACATGACATTGCCAATCACAGGCACAATAGTTCAAATAACCAAAAACTTCCATCATAAGTTCCAAACTTAAAAATAAAACATAACAACAATAAACCACAAGGTTCAATTACTTCACCTCATTCAATCAACAACATTATTCAACAACAAAACAATTTTTCATTTTTCCCCAAAAACCCTAAGAAGTATCCCATGGCTTAGGTTCAGGAAGAGCAACAACCATACCTTGAAGATCCTGATTAAGAAGAACCTGACACCCCAATCTGGAATGCATATTAAGAACCCTAGCCCTCGAATTATGCTTCAAAACATACTCTTCATCATAACTCCTAGCAGGAAGCTTATCAAGCCATTCTTGAGCGATGTTGATTTCACAGTGAGCAGAACAAGCGTCGATGTCTTCGAGACGGTGTGAATCGGGATCGATTAATCCGGTGTTGATCAGCGCTTTGAGGAGAGTTTGGCCTGATAGGCCGATGACGTTGTGCTTTTGGCCTTGGAAGTCGATTGCGGAGAGACGCACGATGCGGTCGGAGACTTTTTGGGTGGATGTGGGACGGAAGATTGGGGATTGGGAGAGGTAGGAGAGGGTGGTTTGGCGGGTTGTGAGTTTTCGGAGAGATGCTAACGCCATTGTTGAGCGAGAGAGAGAGAGGTTGTTTGTGATGTGAAATATTGGGAGAGGAAATTGATGGGAACGAAATGGGGGTGTTTTGGGATTTCACTTATGTGTCGGGTTTGGGCTACCGTAACCCGAATAATAAATATCGATTAATGTTTGTCCTTAAAAAAAAAAAATATCGATTAATGTTTGGTTAATGAAATAGTCAAATTGGTCAATGAAATTTACGTTAAAAAATTGTTAATCTCTTTGATCATCACCATTTTTCTTACCACTTCTTTATCTGTTTATATTTCTCGTATTTGTGTGGTATGTGGTGTTTATTTGATTAAAGTTGAAAACGTAGCTTTAGTTTTCTCATCGTTTTTTAAACCCATTGTATTGACTTGGGACCTGAGAGTATACTCTTTTTCGAGATCTTATCTTCGATTATTCCAGTATCAATTTAGATGAGTTAATTTAGTTTCTTAAAAAAAAAAAGTTTTTTGGTCTTTTTTAAAAAAATAAAACATACATTTCACAATGTTTTTGCTATTTTTTCTTGTAGAACTAGAAATTTATAAAAAAGACAAGTTTTGATCCTAGTTTTAAAATTCGGTTTTCTTAGTTTTAAAATTCGGTTTTCTGATCCTTTTTTATGTAGTCTATTCATTTGTGAAGTAGGATACTAAGACTATATTGAATATCCATGTCAACAAAAATATATCAAATAAGTATTGCCACATCATAAATGAATATATCATATTATTAAAAAATATTCAAAAATAAGATAGAGAATTACTCTTCTTCCATTTGGTTTCGCTTATTATCCTCAAAAAATCAAGCACAAGTTAACTCACGCATGTGTATTTTCGACGTGGTTAATTCACGTAAGTGTATTTTTCAACATGAGTTAAGTCACGTAAATAATGAGCAAAATCAAATGGGAGAAGAACAATACCCAAATTTTGAAGGAAAACAAAGGTTAAATTGGAGACCAAAACAAACCGATTTAAAAAAGACTTAAATATGCATTTCATCCCTGCAATTAGGAATCGTTTGAAATTCCATCCCTGAACTTACTAATCCTCCCATTTTGCCCTTGCAAATATTAATCATTTGAAAATTCGTCCATTAACCCACTTAATGACTGCCACGTCATCAAATTAGCAAAATAGCATGGAAAAAGACAAAAATACCCTTTTTTAATTAAAGAATCTGAAAAAAAATTAAAAATCATAAAAAAATTCCAATTTTTTTTAAAGATGAAGAAAAAAGTGGAAATTAGTTTTTTAAAACCGGAAATTAGTTTTTCAAAAAAAAAAAGTAATATATAATTTTTTTTTATGATTTTTAAATTTTTTTCCAAATTTTTTAATTAAAAAAGGGTATTTTTGTCTTTTCCCATGCCATTTTGCTAATTTGATGACGTGGCAGTCATTAAGTGGTTTAATGAACGAATTTTCAAATGATTAATATTTGCAAGCGCAAAATGAGAGGATTAGTAAGTTCAGGGATGAAATTTCAAACGACCCCTAATTGAAGGGATGAAATGCATATTTTAGCCTTAAGAAAAAGATCAAAGACTTCATTTGTTTTAAATAAAGGGATAAAAAATGCATAAAAGAAATAAGAATGGAGGACGAGGGAAGAAAGGAAATAGATGGAAGGAGAATGGACATAAGAATGCATAAAAGGATGCTACAAATTTAAAATAAGACTTTTTTTTTACTTTTTTTTATTTTAGTGTGTGTTTGCATATGAAACATTTTGGGTCTCATACCCATTTGATTTTATTCATTTCAAAAGTCAGGGATTCTTGCTTTCTTCAGAATCAATTCTATTCACTCCAAACTCAAATTTATCTGCTGATTTTGTAACTCAAACATTAGAATAGTAACTTTTAATTTTAATTACCTTGTTTTTGTTCCAGGAGTTGATTGTAAATGAGTCCCATTTTCCACATTTTCATTTGATCATTTTACAGCTACAAACCAATTTTGTATATTAATTTTGATTAAACGTGAGTTGAATGTAAAATAATTTATCCTCTAAATGCAAGCACAATAGATGAATAGTTAAAAGTGTCAAAGTATCCTTTAGCAATTCTTTCATAAGATTATTACTAAAAAAAAGAGAAGTTTCTGTAAAAAAAATAAAAAATAAAAGAAAGGGGTTACATGATGAAGAAATTTAATAAAAGGAGTCACTACATATAGAGAAACTTCAACAGGGACATAACTCACACTCACTCAGAACTTACGTATGAGAATTCCTAGTGAACATGCATGCTTTCACATCCTAGACTGCTACTTACAGCCTCATGAATCGTTTGCATTTACTCAAGAACTCGATCCACAGCAAAAGGCGCGCTATCGACTTTTCCTGGACGACCCAACACCACATCAACGACCATTTCAGCAGTCCCCAAAGCCTGGAAATTTGTCCTTAATTAGAAGACAGCAAAAATCGAAGGCCAAGGAAATTTTAAAAAATTCATTTCCTCCAAACAATGTGCATTCAGAGCGCAGGCATACTACCATTTTATAGTTTAAGGTAATATATAAAACCTTTTTCTAGCGAAAATTAGAGTCGCATTCTCTTAGATGCGCTTAAATAACACACACATCCCTTCTATTTTTTAAACAAACACTAACCACCCTGATTTGTTGGAGAAATGACACTCACCTCTCACATCTGATTAAATGACATACACACCCCTTCTAAATTAGATATGAAGGAGAGGTGTGTAGTGAGGGGGTCAATGCCTTTCATTTACATGTCATTTCAACGGAATTTGATCCCATGTGGTGGGAAAAGCAGGTAGTTACACACAGTTTTCGATCTCGGCAAGTAATTGAAATTGGACAATTCAGATAACACAAACAAGATTAATTTAAAAGGATCTTGATCGTTAATCTGAGATCAAACAGATGAGATTGAAAACTGCGTGACGCAGTTACTGCACCAAATCCTACTTCAACAAGTACATCCATTTCTCTCTTTTATAATAAAAAATTAGTAGTATATGAAAACTCACCATTGAAAGCCCACCCCCTTCATGTCCAGCCGCAAGGTACACATTTGACAAGCCAGACACAGGCCCAATCACTGGCTTACCATCTGGCACTGACAGAGTAAACATCGTGCAAGTCAAATATAGCATATAGTGTAGATACATTTTGCAAACAGAGTTGCTATTTAGTACAAATAACAGAGAACAAACTGATTATGAATCAAAAGAGCGAGTTATGTCCCTGTTGAAGTAATTGTATGAAACTAACAGCTATTCTCGCACTTGGTAGTTTTCGTACTCTTTATCTTTTTTCTAATATAAATAGATCAGCTGCATAAAATTGCAAAGAGATAATGTGACTCACTGTAAGGTCGTAATCCTATTCTGACTTTTCTACTTGCGCTTAGTTCTGAAAGGGAAAGACTTCTCAATTTTGGGAAGTATTCTCCAACTCGCTTCCATATGTGAGTAATAACAGACTCGTCCAAATCAGTGTTGAACCCAGCAAATTCCCGGCTACTCCCTTAAACAGAGGAAACATTTTGATTTTAACAAAAATTATAAGAAAATAATGTAAAGAGAATTCTAGAAGATAGTAGGAGCATTTGCATCAACTGCAAAAATTAACCAAATTCATGAACATAATTTATAACTAAAAAAACTATTAATGAAGGAAATGAACTTAAGTTCAGCCAATACGCATTTTCTTTTATAAGAAAAAAATAGTAAAAACTAAAAACTTATTACAACATATGCATCACCCACATTTAAATTGGCAAAATATAAGCTTCCCTATTGGCAATATGTATAATATTAATAGCCATAAGAGAGAAGCTTACCAACAAGAAGATTTCCTGCTGCATCTATTGTTGCTGTCATTGAAACAGACAAGTCCCGTCCATGATCTGATGATTCCAAACCAGAAATCGACGGATGATCAACATAACCGGCCTCCATCAAGCCATGGTACAATTGAAGAGAATTTAAATTCTCAAGAGCAAGTAAGTGACCCTTCACACCAAACAGAAAAACATATAAGAAGGTATATGAATCATTCAAACAACAAAATATTATGATCAGATCAAACAATTTTATGCACTTTTAAAGGAACTTCACTCATGATATGACAGTATTATTTTATTTGCATGATCGACCATCCAAACATTTTCGTTTGGCAAGGATATGTATTAGATACGTGACTAGGATGAATACGAATAAAACTTTGGCTTGAAATTTAAAACCACCTTACCATTCAATTTTTTATTCTGGCAAAAATTTCAAGAAAATGTAGAGGGAAAGTTGAGTTTTGAATGTTGAGAATGGTTTTTCAAAAGAGTGCAGGTGAGAAAATTCAACAAACCAAAGAGCAAAACTACATAGTAAAGCTTACCATAGCGCTTGGTAAATAACATTCTTGGGAAGAAAAAAAATAAGGAATATTACAAGGTATGGAAGAAAGGGTCGGTTCAAGCAGTATAAAGACACACCTTTCTGGGCCTTACAGGAACATGAAACTCCATTCCCCAGTTTCTAAACAAATCTTGCATCAAAGAACCAGTCCAACAACCAGCAGCAACTATGACCGCCTTCTTGCTGTATAACGTATTCTTTGAAGTTTGAACAGTTTCCACACCTCCATTGCTATCTGACCTGAACACAAAATGCAACATAGAAAATGTTTGAATAAGCAGTTTAATTAAGCACTTATAGCATAAGCACTTAGCTATATTTATAACAAAAGATAAAATGAAGTTAAATTGTCGTTATAAAAGCTATAAGTTGTTTTCATAAGTTCTCTTAGACAGTCTCACAAGTGCTTATTGCAGTAGATAAGATCAAACAAGTCATTCCAAACAGGCCATTACTAAACAAGATTTCTTTCCCTACCACCTTGCTTTCGGAGTCATAGTACAACAGAACGTGAAAAAAGATTATACCTGATGAAACATTTCACAGGGTCATCATAAAATTCTGTATATCTTCCTTTTGATGCAAAATTCCTATTACCCTACATATATCCATATAATGAGATTGTTACTATATGACAGAAGTCATATAACAGCAGTGTGGCATTGACAACTCTGTAGTTAAAGAGAAATGTATTGATAAAAGTAAAAGATCTGCAAGAAAAAATGGACCAAGAATTCAAACCTTTTCAATATATGCAACAGTACGATGAGCATCCAATTGGCAGTCATCTGGTAGAAATGCAGCTGCAGTGTCTTTATCCACCAACAGATCAGGTTCCCGTTTCAACAAATCACTGCTACCCAGGAACTCGGCTTTCAACCCAGCCTCACTAAGCCGTTTCACCCTCCCTTTTAGCATGTCTGACTCTGCAGGAGTCCTGCCGACTAGAAGGCTCCCTGTGGATCATAAATCTTGTATATCATAACTTTTAATCATTGTCTAGAAGAGGCCTGAAAAGCCTTCATCATGATTACAAAGTATCAATGCCTCCTAAACATGACCCTTTATGGAAGACAAACACGCATCTCCAATTCACGATCATAATATATTGTATATCATAATTTCAATCTGATAGTTACACTATTATTAAGATTTAAGAACTCTTTCAATTTTCCGTTCGAACACAAAAGCACACAGGCAGATCTATATTTCAAACTAAAAAAGCAGTATCCTTTTGCACCTTATGTCTACAATGAACCGATGATATAAAAATGCAGTGTTATAGATTTGACTGCACCTCAAATTGCTGTACATACAAAGAGAAATTGTAGAAAGGTATAGCTGTGTTACCAGTTTTTTTCCAACCAAGCTCCATAATAGGATCCAAGCCTTGCTCTTGTAGGCTTTCTGCCATCATCATCCAAAGTTGATGGCTTCTCATAGAAAGATCCCATGTCGCACTCCCTGGTGTTTTGTGTGTCATCCACAGATATCCCTGCCCTGGAACCAGCTCAAATTCCAAAACAAAGGAAGAGATCCTACAATTAATCAAAATTCAGCATGAAACTATATGTTCTTTTTTAAATTTAATTAAAATAATCCAAACAATCACAAAAAATGTAAAGAGAGATTAATACAAATAACTAGATATGGTGTGTATTTTTTTGTTTAAAAACTAGATGGAGTGTGTACTATTTAAACATAACTAGATATGTAGGTATGTAGCACCAACACTTTAGATTGAAAGCATATTCAGAGTTGACACCGACAGATATGTTCGCATTCAACCATATCCATTTTGATAAATTATTATCGCTGCCAAAGTGTCAGCGAATGAATCAGGCATCAGATGCCAAAACCATTGAAAAACTTAACTTGACCAAAAATACGCGAATGAATCACCAATTCAATTTGTGAATTGCAAGCATCAGACTGTCTACAGGTTAACAAGATTTCAGTAAATTTTGAAAATCCTCAACCACGTTAGTCCTTTTCGTTCCAATGTGATCTTTGTTACAAAATTGTGTTATGTGATGAAACACACATGCAATTGATTACATTTCATTTAATGGATGATTTCATTATTTTGACCAAATTGTTCTAACGACAACTTCATATATTAAAACCGCATGTCACTTGATAAAAGACACACAACACATCTTATAATAGGACATTGCTTAAATATGAAGAAGTAAAGTCATTTTTTTCACTAAACATGTGAGGAGCTTCCACTACAGTTCCTATAGCCAACACATACTTGAGCGTGCATTTTGTTAGTGATTTTAGAGACCAAACTAACTAATGAAAGACACAATTAAGGATCAAACTAACGAACGAAAGGAACATTCAAGGATCAAACTAACTAATCAAACACACACTCAAGGGCCCTGTTTGAATAAACATCTTAATTGGATTCTCCTAATGGGCTTAAGTCCTATCATATTCATAAGCTTGTCAAGGTAGTTTATGAATAAACAACTTATGATTATGAAGATACCTTTAACATAAGTGAGAATTATGAATTAACATGAAAAGTTAGTTACTTGCATATGCTATTTTTCATAAGCTCCCAAATAAGTGAATCCAAATGGGCCCTTAGTTTAAAACAACTTATAAATAGACATGTCATAAATTGTTTCCAATAACTCTTTTTCAACCAGTTTGTTTACGCCAATAGATAAACTCAGATAAGTCAATTCAAATAGTCTCTAACAAAAGACATTCCGGGATGCTTTTGAAATATTGATACATTCAAATTGTCTCTTGCATGTTTTTTTGTTACAGTCTCACACATATTTATGTCAGTAGATAAACTCGAACAAGTCAATTCAAATAATATATAATAAAAGACATTTGTGGATAGTTTTGAAGTATTGATACATTCAATGTGGAATACCTGCACCAGTTGCACCAGAACAAGGAAGACCTTTATCAACTATCGCTACAGATAAATCCGTATCCATAAGAAACTGTCTAGCAACGGTTAAACCAATGATACCAGCACCCACTATCACAACATCAAACACCTTATCACCATCAGAACATGACCGAGTCATCCGGTTTCCGGTTGCCGGGAATTTATTATATTTGTAAGAAAGAGATCTCTTAGAAGAGGAATGAGATGGAAAAACAGAAGAGAAGTTGATGCTGCTGTGAATGTGATGAAGAGTAGCCATATTCATTTTCTTCTTCCAAGGATCAATAAAATAATGATATTCGATTGTAGTTGTTGCAAAGTCTTGTTTTAAAATTCAAGAGAATGGATACACAATTTGTTCTTTTAATAAGCTTTGTCTTTGCTATTTGGCTGATGATGATGAATGTTATTGTCACTTTTTTAATTAGAAAAATTGGAGTTTAATATTGTTTTACCATAGACTTTTGTCTGTCATGACACGTGGGATTGGCAATTGGCATCTACTTCTGGCTTGGGTTCCAAAGTGAGGGGTTTTCTTCTTGCTCTTATGTTTAGAGTTTAGACCATTTTAATGTGGATCTCTCATTTATAAAATTGTTTGTTCTCTTTCTTACATGAGTGCGGTAGGGTTGGTATTAAGATTTTTGGTGTTAGGCGAAACAATAAATTTATGTTTTTTTTAATTATTTCAATTTTTTTTGCAAAAAAAATATTTATGATCAAAATTTTCTAATTTTCAATAGAAATAGTCAATGTTGGTGCCCCTAAATAAATGGTGTCATTGGTTGTTGCCTCTCGTACCCACCGTCAGGCTACCCCTAATGAGTGGTATTAAACTGTCGTTTGACATTTTTCATTGATAGTTAACTGATGTTGCCACTTTAAGATCAGTTGAACTGACTTAAAAAAATGATTGAGTTGATCTTGATAGTACCAGTGGCAATTAACTGTCGTTGAAAAATGTCGAGCGACAGTTTAATACTGTCGATTCAAGGGAATATACAATTTTAAAAAAGAGAAGATCAATTTTCGTTAATATTTGATACGTTTGGGAGAAAATTATTTTGAATACATAATAAGAACAATGTTTTAATGTGGAGCTTTAATCTTAAATGTGGTTTAATTTTTTTTTTAATATTAGAATATTAAAATGTAATTGTATAAATATATTTATATGTTGGGTTAGAAAAATTGAGTGTGTATTATGTAATATTTTTAAAATATTATAAATGAGTGATGTGTACACGCGATACTCATTTAAGTATCCAAAAACGGATGTCTTCATTATGATTCTAGTTTGTTTAAGATTTTTTAGAATAAATATTTTGTTTATATCAAGAAATTTACTATTGTCATTTTTTTAAGTTTTTGTTTAAGTTGCTAAAACAAAGTTTGTTTAAGATTTTTAGAAAAATCATTTTATAAAAAAAATCTAGGGTTAAATATGTTATTGGTCCCTACATTTTGCCTCTATGCGAAGAATAGTCCCTACATTTTAAAATCTCCACATTTTATGTCTGAAGCTCTCAAGGATCAGTTACCAGAAGTTATGAAGGAACATAAGAAAGTTATGAAGGAACATAAGAGGGAGAGTAAAATACAAGAGGAACTGATGAGGAAGCAAGAAGAGATGGCAAAGAAGCAAGATGAAACTAATGTTGGGATAACAACTCTTCTAGACATGATGAAGAGACAACAACAACCTTAGAACCTTAGTTGCACATCCTTCATTTTGTGTTTATCATGTTTTATCTTTGCTTCTGAACATTACATTTTCTGTTTCTGTTATAACTTTTTTATCTTTGATATTTTTTCTTTCTTTAACTTTGATGCTTTTATTGTTTCATATATTGTGTAGTCTCTAATGCTTATAATCATGTTTTATCCAATCTTTTCTTACTTTTTATTTTATTTTTTGTTGATGACAAAAAGGGAAGTAATGCGTATAAGCATTTAGACTCTCAGTCCACTAAGTAAAATTAAATATTTAACTTAGGAATTAACTTCTTACCTCTTAGCCTCTAGATTTAATGTGATTATATGTTGAGTGATGCATTATTTAATTATTTTGAACTTAAAATAAATTTAATTAACTTGTATAGAAGTCGGGAGGAGCTTACAAAATTCGCCTAAAAAACTATTAGATCCAGGAGGAGCATACAAAACTCATCTTAAGAAGAGATCTCTTGGTAAGTAATGAAGAAAAGGAATGAGATGGAAAAGCAGAAGAGAAGTTGATGCTGTGAATATGATGAAGAGTAGCCATATTCGTTTTTTTCTTCTAAGGATCAATAAAGTAATGATTGTAGTTGTTGCAAAGTCTTGTTTTAAAATTTAAGAGAATGAATACACAATTTGTTTATTTAATAAGCTTTGTCTTTACTATTTGGCTTATGATGATGAATGTTATTGTCACCTTTTTAATTAGAAAAATTGGAGTTTAATATTGTTTTGCCATAGACTCTTCGTGTCATGTCATGACACGTGAAATTTGCATATGCTTGGGTTCCATTTGATTTTCTTCTTGGCTCTTATGTTTAGACTTTGAATATTGTTGTTTACACTTAGAAGATGGCTAAAAAACATAAGTAAAAGATGGAAATGTCCTTCAGCAGTTAATTGTTGTCGTCGTTACATTCCTCAGTAGTTAACTACCGTCGGATCCATCGGCAGTTAACTGCCGATGCATTTAATTATGCAGACATCAGGTTGTGCATAATGGTTTTCAAGCAATTTTTAGCCTATTTTTACCTGTAATTCAACCACATCATTTCCAAAGGCAATACAAGTCATACACCATTTATAATCAGTCAAAACAAGAACAATACACAATCTTTTATAATTGACCATAATTAAATCAATATGAGATTTCGTTAAAATTATACGAATGTTTGAAATTCATCAAAACATTAAAGAGTGTTTGAAATTAAACAACACATTACATATCATTACATAAAATCTCTATTTACATTCTACGCACATGCAGATGGAACGAACACATATATAATATATTATCTTCAACCATATTCCTAAACATAAATTATACGTCGTTATGGCCACGAATAAGCCAAGGCACATAGTCCACCGTTTTCCACATGTGTTCATCTTCATCTTCTTCCATGTCTATGCAAGGCATCTGAGCAAATATGTGACGTGTATATTGATTTTCTCCATGAAACTCAAAATATGTGTTAAGTTGTGCCTTCAAATAATCAATAGTGTTGGTCAGAGTTATCATAACCTTAATTGTCTTTTTGAAAGAAGAGAACCGAACACAGCCTTCAATTTTTGCAACCTTAGACATGTTTAACTTGACAAAAGCTTTATGAAAAAACATACATTAGAATAAAATTAACAAAACGTAATAACCAATAAATTGACGGAAACATAGAGATATATATCAAATGCGTAAACATTTATAACGAATAAAATAGTATTGCACTTGTTGAACCACATAAAAGTCATATATTTTCAAATATTTATATAAATTATATAATGTTAGTTATATACTGGCCACAAAAAATTGGTGTTATAATATCGACCCCAAAAAATATGTCAGCATAATATCGACTAAAAAAAAGGATTAACAACGATAAAAAAATCATTCATATTGCATCAAGTGAAAATGAATCTTTTTCACCTTCCCGAATAACTTCAAATTCTTGCTTTGCTTTTTCAGGAGTGTCACACAAAATATGTTTGGCTTGGTTTGACTCCTTTTTTGGTGGGGGCGGTTTCTCTCCCTTTTCAATCTTCATGAGATCTCGGAACCTAGCTTGGTGATCCAAATACTCAAATTCCCAAGTCGATGCATCGTTACTCATGTGATTGTTCCACTCCGTAGATGATGGAGGTAGTGGACAATCGTCTTTCAAAAAAAGAAGCACAAAATGATTGGGAATTAAGACAAGGCACATGATGGGTTTTTTTTTTTGCTTAGTCGGCGGTAGCCGCCTTAGTCGGAAAAGATTTTGAAGTTCAAATTTTATGATTTGTAAATAAGACCACAAGCCTATTGTAATAATTTGCAACGATGTGTCCCATGTCCGGAAGCGTCAACCACTTATCGACAAGTGCAATACCACCACTATTTGTGGGAGGATGCAAGTCATTTAAAATGTAGTTATAACGATCCTTACCTGCATATACCCCCACATAATTATTCATATGATCTTTCAACTCTTGAATAAGATGTCTACGAACCATGATATGACTTTCTTCGATCAATCCCAAGAAGTCGGCTATAGCCCGAAATCCACAATTTCCATCTCCTATAACATCCACCACTTTTTCAATAAATGGAAACCGGAATAGGATTTGCAACCGGAGTAGACTTTGGAAACTGAGTAGGTGGTAGAAGTAGGGAACGTGATGTTTTACCAAAACGAGCACCTTTCCTTTTAGGAAATGATGACATCGTTGGTGACGGTTGACTATCCGGATTTTGGGAATCAACACACTCCCACGAAGAAGGGATTTGACTAGTCGATGCCACTTTTACTTAGGACCTCGCAATGTCCACTTTTTTCTTTCCTCCCTTGGTTGGTACTTTTTGTGGTGGCGGAGACAACACTGTGGTGTCTGGAAATGCCAACTGCCACAAAACCTCTTTGATTTCTAGCTTCATTTGATAAAGGACTTTCTTGAGACGTTCTTGAACACCATTCCACCCCTCCTTAACAGAAAAACCATCTTCATTACTTTCTTCACCCACACATAACCTATGCAAATGCCCATGCATCTCATCCAATAAAATAGGCTTGTTGTCACTGATTTTAATAGCAATAAAGCATGCAGATGGTAGCTCATACGATATCCTTTGAACACAACCACAAATTTCCTTGTCCATACACAATATTTCCCTGCAACGTTCCTCTTCCAAAAAGATGTTGCCTAAAGCAAATTTAGACACATAACCCCCTAACCCATAGTACAAAATGACGTCTTTGAATCTATGTTCCAATACAGCCCAACTCCGATCAATTGATGTTTGTATCGCAGTTAACTAGATCACCAGGATGTTATGTATTTTCTCCCAACAAGTACCCAAATCACCTACATTATTGTTCAAATATTTCTTTGCTAAATCATGAGCCGATTCTACTATGTTGGTGGTTCTGCATCCAAGATGCAACACATGGGTTGTCCATGCCCTCACTATTTTCTCCTTAACAACATCCAATACCGTGCTCTTGACATAGGTTAGAAACTTTGGAAAATCATTACAAACTTTTTGGAACTCCACTAATGCACTTGCATATAATTCATGAGTGGGTGATTCAGCAATAAAATCACATGCTCTCATTATCGTCTTCACTACATCACTATGTTTCACCTCTTTCCCATACTTTTTTCCCAAAGCATATCTACATTCAGTGATGCATCTGGCTTTAACATTTTTTCCAACATGAAAATAACAAAGTATTGCTTTACTTTCGGGGAGAACAGTTGCAACCGCATTCATCAAAGTCGTATCCCTGTCAGTCACAACCACCTTTGGCATATTAATCTTTAACTTAAGAAAATTAAGCATCATTTGTAAAACCCAAACAAAATTTTCCTCTTTCTCATGTGTCACAAATCCAAAACCAACCGAATATGTCAAATCGATCGAGTTGATTCCAACTATCTCAAACATTGACATCTTGTACATGTTGGTTTTGTAGGTGGAGTCCATAACCAAAATTGTTGGAAAATTGTTAAACAACTTAACAGATGCTGGATGAGTCCAAAATATGTCTTCAATAGTAATACTTTCACTACCTCCATTACTCCAATATTTCCTGCGCATAGTACAAGCTACAATTGTGTCTCTACTGGATTGTAATGGTTAATTCCTCGTCAAGGAAACGGCTCAAACTCATTCATTCATAGGACATTAACCAAATCAAGCAACAAATCAATGTTGATTGATCAAGCTTATCCAACGACTCTTTGATGTGCTGACACCTCTCTAACATCTGTTTCATACCTCTATATAAAGGAATGGAGACTTGAAGACATTGAGAGACTCTGCAATATTTTTACGTGTGCCAAAACTCTGTCAAAATTATTGTGCATCAAACACTTAGAATTTTTTATTAACTTTCAAATCTTAGAAGTTATTAAGTAATAGAGTCTGAACTATTTTGTATTGTGAACACCACTGATTGTATATCAAGTGTTCAACCAAACGTATTCCTTGTAATTTGTTTGTTAAGAAGTCTCTTGCTTTTGTACTTGAGCATGGGAAATCTCTTGCTTGTGTGCTTAAGTATTTGAAGTCTCTTGCTTGTGTGCTTAAGCAATTGTAATCTTGTGTGCTTAAGTTTGTGCTTTGATGTTTTGGCATTTTTTTAGGGCTGTAATAATGAGACAGCCAAATCACACTTTGGTTCTTCAAGTTTTCTTATATTCTTCATACCTAGAGTTGTTTTGATGAATTTTTAACTGGTTAGTTGTAGTCGTTACAAACTTATAATAATTTGCCAAGCACAAGCACAATTACATTGAAGGCTCATTTATGAGAGAAAACATGATTATAAGAGGATCTCCAATGAGAGATGTTTTGCCTAATAAGATGTAGATCTTATTAGCTATTTTCATTGAACAATTTTCTCAAAATAGAACCCACCACAATTGATCTTTGACACTCTCTAAAACACGCACAACCAACAAAAATCTCTACGAAAGAAAATGGAGAATTGCTCTATGGTGAAATTGTAGGGACTAATTGTGCGTTCAAGTTTGCTCCATTTATTTACCCTCAATTTACTCTATTTATGAGAGAATTGGACACAAATGAAAGATTAGTGAAACCTATTAGTGGAATCTACTTATTAAAATGGGGCACATTAATCTCTCACATGTGTTTGTCTCTAATAAATGGAAGGTAGATAAATGGAGCAAACCCAAACTCGGTCTCTAAAATTAAGAAATTGGCTAAAATGTTCATTTGTAAATAAATATTATCAATTATTTTTGCCACCTCATATTCTTTGGGTAGCATTGAGTTTTAACTAACCAACATAAGAAGAACCAACTCTTCATATTGTTACATTATAAACCAATTTGTACAACAATTACAATTCCTACCTTCCAAGATTGTATTAGAAATTTGAAAAGATTATGACATCAAAAATTGCCTTGTTCTTTGCACTGAAAAAATTATAGAAACCAACTTCAAAGAATATGTTAGCTACAACATTAAAGATCATCCAAGTTGATTACATTGTCATTACACCATTGAATATCTGGTTTTCTTTCACTATGAATCTCTGTATCATTGAGAGAACACTCCAAGGTTTTCTCTAAAGATTCAGCAAGATCTATCTCCCACAAACCTAGCCTACACATTGTTCTATAGGTCTCATAACCTGTTACCCTCAAGCCATCTGATACTAACTCCTTTAAGCCTCCACTAATTTGTTCACCATTCATTACATTTAGAAAATCTTTCGACAAGCCAGGTTCCCAGAAAACGACAAAGGCACAACTCTTGTCCACGAATTTAACATCAAACTCTTCTAAAAAGATGTCATGGGATTCACGGAGAACACTCTTCAACATGCCGGCCGTCATACCAAACTTAAATCCCCATAAGAATACTAAATGTTCGCAATTTGCTTTTCTTGTATTATTGGTCCACACACTAACATCCTCATTGCATGATGATTCTCGGATATTGGCGGAGCATGAACGGAATACATTAGTGAAGTCTTTAAGCTGCGGGGCCAATTGCCTATTTCCAGATTCAGTTACAACAGGGGAAATTTTCAATACAGAGCAGAGCTTCATAAATAAACAGGATAGCCTTAGAGCATCAAGCCCATCAACCTTGCCTTTGTTTATTGTATCTGTAAACAAAACAAAAACAGAAAGGGAGACTAAGCAGCTAGTAAAATTAACTTTATATCATGCTGACAGAAATTATTAAAGGAATAAGAACAAAACTTCGTATTCAGATTGTCTCCAGTCACAATCCCATGCATATGCACAGTCAATACATCGGTGACCGTCTAATCTTGATTCAACTGCCACTGATGTGCTAAATGTATGAATGTGTGGGATTGCTGACTGCATGCAATCAAAATTCTGCAAATTATAAAGGATTTGTCGTGCTGCTTTCCACAATTTTTGCAAGATGACTTGGATGAAACAATCAATAAGCAAACTTCTGAATTTTGCATTGGACATAAAGAGGTAGAGTGACTGACCTTGGTCAGGAATTTCCATGTCAACTGGTGCAAGGAAATGAGTATTCACATAAGCTAAAGCATTACGTATGTTGGTCACTTTTTTTATGGTTCCACTTTTCTTCATCAAATAATTCACGTCAAGTACTTTGGGGAAAAACATGCAAAAGGAGCTCACAAATTCATCTACTTCTGATGGCAGTGGTGCGATGAATTTTGAATGAATAAGTGTACAGTCTGCATAAATAAACCAATACATGGTTAATAAATGGAAGAGAGTAAACCAGGTCAGTAAACTAGAACTAAGTTCATAGATTTTCATTTAAGAGAAACACCATTAAGGCAATTGTGGGAGATAACAGGTTTCTGTGAAGCAGAAATCAAATCGATCACCTCTCGAAATCCACGAATTTTCTTGCCCTCCTCCTCTTCCAAACTACGAAGCTCTCTCTGCAGAGCAGATCTATAGTTATATCCGAAGTAAAACCTAACGAGGAAGAGACAAACAGCGAAAGACTCTTGTTACCTCCAACATTTCCTTATCTTCTCTTGATTTTGTCAAAACGACACGTACTGCCTGAGTTGTCCCACCCCTTGAAGGTATCACTAAAGGAAGCAAGTCATCTGAGAAGTCTACTACCATCTACATGCAGAGAAACCAGAGTACAAAAGAAATAGGTTAATATGTTAATTCAATTCTATCTATTGTGACGAGATCAAGGGCTTGTTTGGATTAACTTATTTGAGCTTATCTACTCGCATAATCACTTGTGATATTGTTTGGGAGCGCATATGAAAATAACTTATGACGTGTCTAAGCTGTTATTTTCATAAGCTCTTCAGGATAGCTTATGAAAACAGATTATTGTTTATTTGAAAACAGTTTGACTTTATTTTATATTTTGTTATTAAACTAGTTTATATATATATATATTCACTAAATTAAGTGGTTTATCCAAACAGGACCCGAAGTTGTATCAATCAAATTAAAGAAGTTACGACTATATTAAGTCTGCTATACCTGCAGAATTAGTTGCACTTGGCGGTCACTGCAAACATCTACATTCAAGCACGGTCTTGATTTGAACTGTTCACTACCCGAGATAATATTCCTAATAGAGTTGATAAGTTCGTCTGCACATAATGAGTGATAAAGAATAAAAGGAGGACCTAAGAAAAATCTCATTGTACAAAATTACCAAAGATTTTCTTACCATCTTTGCTTGTTTTTGTGCCTGAGTTTTTACATGTATTTCTCCAATGTTTAATCCGTGATTTAATCCTTTCAATAAAAACTGTATCAGCAACAGTAGGAGGTGAAGAAGATTTTATCACACCAAGAGATGGAGAACTGGTCCCTAAACGAATTTTAGCAACTGACTCTTGTGCTCTAGATAAATACGATATACCTGTTACACAAATTGAAATGGATCATAGGTCTTAGGATATAAGTAACAGAACCATAGACCCTCAATTCACATTTCACATAGCATAACATACATTTTTCTGCATATAATAGAATTCTAAAACATTTTCGTATGTAGTCGAAGAGATTGTCTGTTCAGGTGTCTAGCATCACTACTTTGAATTTATGACAAAATAAGCTTAAGAAACTGATGCATGATGGTAACCCTTCTTTTTCTTTTTCACCTTGCCTTAACACATATACCAGAAGAGACAGAAGAACCTTCCAAATTAGTTTTCACTGACTCACATCACATAGGCAACTAAAGTAGCATGGATATTAACATGCAAGTGCAACAAAACATCACAGCAATACAGTACCCACACAAACCCAACTCCTTTCTCCAAAGTATCCATATTTGAAACAAACAACATTAGAAAACACATGAATGAAAGTTCTATTTTTGTTCACTGGCTCATTAAACTTAAAAGTAAACTAGCACAAATATAAGCACAGGACCGTAGGAGATAAATGTGACATTGTTAATAAATCTCATGAGTTTGAGTAAACAGCTTAATTAATACAACTTATTGTATGAGTGCTTACTTAAAAGTTGTTTCTCTAATGGAAGAAAGAATGAGGGAAAACTTTACATAAGCTCTTTATAAGTTGTTTCTATAAACTATCCTACAAACCTGAAAATAAGCTGACAACAGCTTAAGGTTAAGGACATATCATCAAAAGCTCTTCCAAACACTTGACCAGATATTTATGTGATAAGATAAGTTCAAATAAACTCTTCTTAGTACCATATAATTACTAAACAGCAGGTAAGACAATAACCAAATAAATTTCGCAGAAATTCCAGTTTTTATTGGTAACAGAACAGCAGTTCCAGTTTGGGCAAATGAAAGTATTGTATTTGTCGAAATACAAAACTCTATCTAAAATACGCCTACAAAGGCAAACAACAAACCTACATACAAATTCCAGGTAATAGAAACATCCCATTAGAAACATAAACAAAAACACAAAGTACAACAAAACCGCACACCTTCATATATGCAAGCATTGAAATCAAAACCCTGGCGAGCCATGGTTGCCAAATGAGACGTCTGACACAAAAAACTGTAAGCAGGCATACCAAGCTTTAACTCATCCCTTGGAAACAAAAGGAAATTATACCTGCACAAAAAACGCATAAATTAAGTACTAGAAAATTTGGCAACAATAAATTCATTTCAAAGAATGCAAAAATTTCACTTTGATTCTTTCAAACAACAAATAGTCCAGGTCATTGATTTTTATCACAACCAATGTATCTGCTAGCTATGGATCAATATCATCAACATTTGTGATTATTAGAAATTAGGTGAACTTTAAAACTTTTTACATTCTCAAGAATAAGGATTTAAAAGATGTGAACCGTCATTGTAACCAGGTTTTACACTGACTTCCAACGAAAATTCATTGTTTTCTCAAGCCATCCCACCTATGCATGACCGAAAATTCATATTGAAGGTTTGTCTGGTATCGACATGTACTGACACAGTCACACACTCATGGTTATATTCAGTTACTTATATTTTTTAAATTAGTCACTAGACACGACATACTATCCCACTCTTGTAACTAACATTATAAAACTGATGATATTATATGACAAAAAACACTGCTCATTTAAGATGTTAGTGTAAGACTAATGTACTTAAGTCTATGGCCATTAAAGTCCAAGAATGATGCCTACGCTGAAACATTCTGTAAGGTTTACTCAAAATGGTATTACAACAAAACAAAATGTTTATTTTCTCATGAGGTTAGCAGTTGGTTCATACCCAACAGGAGCATGAGTTCAACTCCCTCTGCCAACATTAAGACTTTGTTAGTGTGTAATTTGTAAGTAAGTACCCCTGTCTGTGCTCTGAAACCTGCTGTGCACTGGTGAGCGTCCGAGACCCAACTCAGGTAAACTTTAGTTCATCAATGAAAACTAGCATTTCTTATAAAATGATGATATTATATCACAAAAATATTGCTCATTTAAGATGTTAGTGTAAAACTAATGTACTTAAGTTAAGTCTACGGCCATCAAAGTCCAAGAATAACGCCTGCGCTAAAACATTAGGTTTATTCAAAATGTATCAATGCATGTGCCGTGTGTCTGCTTCATAGCAGCATCGCACTCATGTAACTACTTTATACAATTGATAATATAATATCACAAAATAAAGGCTCCAACTAAACGTCAGTGTAAAACTAAATGTACTCCACATTTTTACAGTTTTCTTCGAAAAGTTATAACAACAAAAGAAAACTAGCATTTCAAGTCAAATGAGGTTAGTTCAGTTGGTAACGAGTTGGTTCATGAGTTCAACTCCTGCTGTCGGTGTTAGTTGGTGAGCCCCGAGACTCAACTCTTTTTTTAGTTGAACGACAGACAAATGTTAGTAATTTTAGTTGTTAGATTAGTTTTTTTTATTACCATTCATTCGGCTTAGGACCTTCAACTTCTTATCGCTTAGCTCAAACCAGTTACGAGGATTGGTTTTGCCATCCAAAAAGGTCTAGCGGCGCAGCTTGTTTCCCGCTTGCCTTCTATTCAAGTGTAAATAATGGTTTATATATCTAAAATTTAGATAATCAACAAAAAACTAGCATTTCCTACTTAATACTATGATTAAGACTTTCTAATAATAAATATTCTAATAATCAACTTAAAATAAATAAAAAATGGTTATGAGTGTTGTAGTTAGAAGAACTCACGGATGAGCAACGAGGTTGTTAGAATCTGTAACAGAAAACGGGCAGACAGCGAAATGAAGAAGCTGAAACCGCTGAGCGGACTGACTAGCTTTAAGATAAGCGGTTTCCGCCGTATCGAAAGGCTGAACACGGTGCCATGGAGTAGTGGAAGAAGAACCAGTTTTCTCCATAGAAATGGCGATAAAATCGGAATTTGAGATGTGGGTTTTGATTTCTTCCAATGATTCGTTGAAGTTGGAGATTGTGACTTGTTTTACTTTCCATTTCGAAGAGGAGATTTTGGTGCAGAGGGAACGTTTTTGGTGATGTAGGAGGAAATGGAAGAGTGAAGAAGACATTGATACGGCGTCGTTACTGTTTCGTTTCTGGGTTTTTGCTTGAGATAAACCTTCGGGGTTTTGCTTGGTGGGTCGGATCTTAATTGTATGATTTATTTGTTCACTTCTTAATTTTCAGCCATACCTTTTTGAATTGTGTCAAATAGTGCATTGTGATTGGTTTCTCTTTATTCTTAAAAAAATTTTGATGTTATTTTTCTAGTGATATATCATTGCTCAATATGATAACATGATTAGAAGATGGAAATTGCTATATATCACCACAGTTTTATCCTAATTGTTTCACGACATAGCAAGTACTCTGAATTTTCTTTAAATTATGCCAACCACCCCCTTGATTTGTGGCTAGGAAACAATTTTATTGGACAATTAATTTTCGCTAGCCGTTCGGGACAAAATCTATCTAGAAGGTTGGATTTGATTTTTCATTTTTTTTCGAGTGGAAGAAGGTTTAATGTTCTTATGTCTTGAATCTGACTCATAATTGGTTGATTTTACTTTTAAAGATTTGTTCCGTTTATAGATCTGTGATTTGACTCGGAATTGTTTAAAGTTAAGAATGACAATGTATTTTATGGCTACTCACATTTTTTATGAAGGGAATCATTGTGCTTATAAAATTGCCTTCATTTTGGTTTTACTTTACATATATTGGTGGGACTGTTATCCTGGTAATATAAAAGATATCTTCTTTATCCGGTAAAAGCTAGATTTTGCTTCAAGTAATGAGTTTTCATATGGAACTCAAGTTGCTGTTATTTTCTCTTTCTTTTGGATGTATTTTTGGCACTGCACACCTTTTTCCTCCATCAAAGTTTTTATCTCATTGGGTTTTTTCTGATGTTGGCCGGATACATTTATTTATATTTTTATTAATAAATAAAAATGTGAAGGAGCAACGAAGTGCATGAGAAGACTCGTACACTTCATACATAAATAAAAGTAGCAAGTCTTAGACAACAAGCAAATTTTTTTATAACATGGGCAATTATCATCCACACTCACACATGTCGAAACAAAAGTCAACACTGTATTTGATAGAGAGTGTTGAACCTTGAGGGTAAGGTTCAAATGAACCCATTGGTAATGATAGAGTGCAATTAGACTCAAATAAACAATTTAAGTATTTAGTTTAGATGTAAAATTATGTTAGTTTATCTTTCCTTTTAGTTGTTGTTAGTTGGACCTTTAAGTTGAGTCTTTAGACTTTAGGCCCATTAAGGTTATTATCCATTAGCCTTCCTATATATATAGTGTATTTGACACACTATGCAAGGAATGAAATAAAATAAAAAGTTATTTTATTTTATCTTATTTATTTTTATTCTTCTTTATCATTTAGTTTAGAACCCTACTTTTATTATAGTTTGTTAGTGGTAGTGATTTGCCCGGTGAAAATGATTGAGTCGCAACTTTTGTAAAGAATGCTCCGATAATCGGTAACAGTTTCCGGTGCGGCAACGAAGCGTCTTCTACGGTGGAACGAAAGGTGCCTGCATGCATGTTAGCACTCTGACGATCAAGTCAGTAATGAAACTGAGAGAGAAATTCTAAGAAGTGTTGTGGAAAGTGTTGTGTACCTTGAGGGTGAAGCAAGTTCACCCTTATATAACCGCGCTCATGGCATAACCGTCTGTGGGTTAAGCGGCGTGTGATTAGGAGCGGGAAAGGATACGTGTAGCGTGATCACAACAAGGAGGCGTGCTCCGGTGTGGCACCACACAGGTAGGTTGTTGTGCTCCTTTGAGTGCGTAGTGTACACGTGTAGTCGTGTGAGTGGTCAGAACAATTGCCCCTATACCGTTGATGCTTGTATGGCTCAATGGATTTAGAAGAGAAAGGAGGTGTTCAATCATAGGCGCTCATCGAGGGATTAGTCTGACGGCCCTCAATGCGTCGTGTTAGGAATTCAAGCACGCTCGCAAAGAGTCTGGCGTTTGTTGATGACCTAAGTCGGACGACCCTTGATGCGTTTTTTTGGGAAACCTTGATTCCGTCCGCGAGTGATGGCGCCCGACTTTGAGTGACGGCGTTCGCGAGTGATGTATTTTAATGCTTTAAGCGGAACGTTCGAAGATGCGAAAATCGTTCAGTTTCGTTCTCCATGTGTTTGGCCCGTGTGTTGCACGCGCTCCTAGAAAATTGTTGCACGCTGTTAGCCTGAATTTTCGACATGCTATAATAAATGCAGTCAATTAAGTTTGACTTAGGTTTTGAAGGAGTCTAAAGGAGTTCAACTCACAAGCTGGATGGAAGATATGGACTTGAAGAGATTTCACCGATCGATGGAGGAGCTTCAACAAGCAAGCAGAAGATGGAAGAGGAGTTGGTACCAAATCAATAAACCAAGCAGCGGTTACTGTCGAAGATGTCATTTGAAATTCAAAAGATGTCTAGTATAGATGAATATTTTTAAAATATCGTCTTATACTATTTTTTTTATTATAGGTAATTAAATGTATGGTTAATTCGAATTTTTTATTTTGGTCTCCCTAATTTTTTTTCTTCAACTTTTGTTCCACCATAAGTTTTACATCACTTTTTGTCTATGATTTTATGCCCAACTCTTATGTATCATTCAAAATTTTGAATTTTGTTCGAAATCATATTTAATACATTACATAATTTACTTTTGCAAAAGATTAATTATTTTTGTGCCCTGGAGTTTAGGCAACAGATGACAAAACTGTTTAGAGATTGCTATTGCACTTATATTTTTAGAGAAGGAAATGCGACTGCTGTTGATGCCATGTCCAAAAATAACCATAACTTGCCTCTTTATTCTTCTCAAATCTCAATGGTGGAATTCACCTTCTGCTTTAAAAGGGCTGAGACCCTCTTCTAGTTTTATTGTATTTTCTAGCTTTTATAAAATAAAAAAAATTATATTTAATTCAAATTATGTTAAAAGATATAATTTTTTTTGTGAGATTTTTCTAATATTCTCAACATTCATGCAAAAAATCATTCAAATTTTTCAAAGATACACATGAGTTGACTTAAAAGAAGGATCAAAAGATGTGGTGCAAAACTTTTAGGGGATCAAAAGTCGAAAATAAATTTTAGAGGAGAGTGATTTGTCCTTTGAATCATTTTGAGACAAAATAGTTCATTCACATTATGCACCAAAAATAGAGAAAAAGCTTGCTTCAATTTACTCTGCACTTATAGTTGAACCCCTCATGTTACCATTGAGATTTCTTATGCTCTAATTCTACCCTGCATGTTTCTTATTTTGGCCCACTAATTCAAGTATTTAATGTGCATGCTTTTGCGAAAAAAATAAAATCAATGTGCTTGTGGAGAAGGTTGCAAAGTTTACCTGGACACTAAAGATTAAATTCTTTGAAAGGTTAGCTTTAGTTTTATTGATTATAAAATGTGGATATTTCATTGGTATAAAGTTTGATCCTCATGATGAAGAGAGCATATTTATTGCAATTTTGTAAATTTTTTTACTAAGAATCTAATTAAAACAACATGAAAATATTATTCAAAATGACATAGTGTAACACCCCAAAAATTACACGTAATGATTTAACGAAGTTAATTAGAAGTAATCTCAATTTTATGATTATAATGATGTTATGATGCTAGAGTATTATGTTAGCTATGAAGAAATAGATTTATGATGATTAATGACGTGCTAGGAGGATTATTATGATGAAGGGGAAACATAAATAAAATAATATAGAGGCGGGAGTTGTAGAATAGAAGTTTTAATTAAGTGGGGGAGGGAGAAGTAAAAATAATAGAAAATATAATGGAAGGAATAATAGTACGAGGTTAGCCCAAATATAAATAGAGAAGTAACAATCAGAGTTGCCACTTTTGCTGAAACATAGAAACAAGAGAAGAGGAGAGAAGAAGAGGAGAAAACCCTAATTCAAGAGAAAAGAGCCAAAGCCGAGACTTCAGAGATTCGAGGTAAGGGGGAGATTCCTACCACTTTAGGGTGTTTAATCTATGATAATTTATTTAGTATGATGTGTTATTGTAATGCGATTTATGATGAAAGTATGGTGATGAACAAAGGTAATGATGTTGTTGAACGAATGAAATTTATGAGATTAATTTAGGGTTTATAAATTGAAGATTTTGATCTTGAAAAGAGTAGGTAATCCGGTGAGATGATGGAAAAGTTAGTGTTTAGATGATAGGGTAACCATAGGTAGTGTCCCCTATCAATTTAGGATCAAACGAGATCAAAAACAGAGATTCCTAGCCAAGTTAGGAGCAAATTCGAGGGTAAAAACGTTGTTTTCTGGGTTCTGGAAACGGCTCAATCGTGCCACGATTGAAGCCCAACGTGCCACAATTTTTTCAGAAACGAAAACCATTTTTAAGCTGTCCAAACGTGCCACGATTGGAACTCAACGTGCCACGATGTAGTATGCACTTAGACTGATTTTAGACCCACTTTTATGCCTCCAAATCGTTCCTAAGGTGTATAGTAAGGTCCCAAATCAATAAACTTACATGAGAGGAGTTTAATTAAGGGTTATAAGAGTAGTTTCACAAGCCATAATGAATTTAAAATAAGATGAGTATCAAAGGTATTCGAGAAGAACTAAAGTAAGGATATGAGTTATTCGATGACCGTAGTGACAGGAATTATTTGATGAGCCTTAAACATAATTTGGTGACTGGGAGACATGACTATCATAAGGAAGAATACGGAAGGATAATTTGTGATAGTTGTCAATGACAAATGGATTCCTAATGTAAAGGTAAATGCCCTACATTATTAAATCTAAATGAGGGAGTATGTTTAAGTGTCATTAGGGTTGATTTTCTCAGAAAGCTAGAGAGATTAGGTCGTGAAATTATGAAGGACTTAGAAGTGAAGTAGAGAGAGTTATGAGAGGGTAATTCAGGAACTAATGTAGATGAAAAATAGTAGTAAACTAGAGTAAAGGATAAATGCAACGATGAGACTATATGAAGAGTAAGACCTAGGGTAAATTAAAGAGACACGGTGCTAAAGGTTTAAGGTAATAATGACGTTAATGATGTGGCAAAGTATGAAGTAAGGTACATGATATAAATGGGTGACTATGGGTAATTGATGAGGTTAAACATAATCGACTTAAATATTAATGAGCTTAGGAAGGTTGTTAGGTTGTAAGGAATAAGAGCTAAAATAAGCAGTAATGTTAAAAAGTTGATGAGGTGTATATAAATGAGGAGAATGATAGATGGGTTAAATAAATGGATACAAAGAAGGATAATGATCGTGATGAGTATAAATATCTAGTTACCTAAGGTTATTAAAATAAAACTATAATGGCGTAAATAGCGCGGTCACATTGTGAGTCTAAAAAATGAATTAAGTTGAAGGAGGATAAGACGAATATAAGAGGGGTCACATAGTGGTTTTAGTAAGAACTTATATATGTACGAAAGAGGTAATGACGTTGGTGAAATAGGGCCTTAGAATAAAGGTTGAGTCTAATGATATAGGCTAGATTTAAAAGGTACAAAACCGAGTAAAATAAGTGTACGATGTTAGTGGTCTAAGATAATATATGACAATAATGATGAATTAATACATGATGATAGGATCTCAAAACGTAATAAGCTAGCCGCACAGACAAAAACCATTATATGGAGTGACGAAGGAGTAGTGAAAGTCTTAAAGATTGGGAATGAAGGATAGTGTATGTCACTAGGAGTAAAAGGTGTAGAGAACGAGGATTATGAAGGTGAGAAAAACACAAGAAGGGAGGGGAGTTGAATTGTGTTAACTTTTTCGCAACTCTTGAAGAGTGAGAATCTGTTTCCCAGGATCAGAGTCTGAATGGATTCAGAATCTGATGGAAGACCAGAGTCTGTTGCAGCGGAAATAAACAAGAGATAAAGAGAAAGAGAGAACACCAGCAATTATACAGGTTCCTTCCACAAACCAGAAGTGTAAGATCTGGGTTATTTATCTTATTTAGTTTGCTATTTATTTTATTAAACTATTTTGTTACAGTCAAGCCGATGTTGCTAATTATTTGATAAATGTTTTATGCTATTTTATTAAAAACTGAATATAAATATTTATTTTATTATACTATGTGTATGAGCAATAAATTGCATTATTAGGATAAGCATTATTAGTAGACAAGAAAATGATAATAATTAGGCCGGTGACCATGTGAATAATAATGATAATAATAAAAGTAATGGCCACGTATTATAGTGTGATTAGTAAGCCTATTATTATGCAGGGATTTTAACTTGGTATCAAGGCACTTGCACCACGTACAACTAGCAGGTTACACTACCTCTTTAGTTCACAGTCACTCTACAAATTCCCATACTCACCCTTACATTTTTAATTCATTAATTTATTAAAGTGATAACAAGAAGTAAACGTAGGAATCAAGTGAAACATATGACAATAAATTATAGTGGTTGGCGTGAGAGAAAATAGGAAAATCAATCTCAACTTCTGTTCTTGGTTATTTGGTCAGTTCCACTTTCTACACTACAGATTCGGTTCCATCTTTTTAGAAAATGAGTTGAGGGGTGAGTAGCTAATAACCCGTTCCCCACTCTCTCTGGCACACATAGAAAGAAAGAAAACAAAATGTATAGGGAGGCACACAAGGAGAGAAAGAGGAACGTAGAAGAAGTTTGAAGGAGAAAGGAAAGAGAACAAGGCATTCAACTCTAGGTAACCAAGTAAGATTATTTTCATTTTTAACCGGTTTCTCGTTATAAATCTATTGTTGCATATCAGTTTTGTCTATGAAAATCAATTTACTAGAAGTGCCAGTCTACTCAATCCTTCTCATTCTCTTATGAAGTTGAAATAAATTGATGGCCAAATTCTTGTTTTGACAGTATGAAACACCATTTTCTGGTAATCTCGATTTTGTTAAGAATGTTCTGTTTATAATAAAACAAAGAAGTTTTGAATTTCTCGTGAAGGAAAGAAATTGGTTGTAGTAAAATACATATATGTTGTCTTTTAGAAAGGATAAATATAATTTTGATTGAGTCAATTTGATTCAAACATTGAGTTAAAGCCAGAGACATTTTTCAGATTTATTTCAATTGTGGTTCAGTTAATGTCTTGCATAAATTTATATTATAATGATAATGAAAACTACTTCATGAATTACCTCTTATTTAAAGGTCTGCTAAGAAACATTTTGTGACAGTGTTTGGTCTTTTGTTAATATTATAATATGCAGATTTATTCTATAGTCTATAAAAGATTCACTAAATGTCCTTTGGCAATGAGTAGTTTTTGGGATAAAGATAAAACAAAAGATTTGAAGTAATACGAAACATTTTAGGTATGCATGGATTGAAACTACAAGTTCATTGATATGTAATTAACTATAAGTATTCTTATAATTTCATTCACTGAAATTTGCAAGTTGCCGTGGACACATACTTTAGAAAAATTGTGAAAGAAGAAGTATAACAAATAATCATCTTGTTTACTTTGAACTTTAGTTAATCTTTGAAATGCCTTTTTTATCAAATAAAATTCGGTTTTATATTTACTAGGGGTTTGTTTCTAAATTAGTTAATAAATATTGTAGGAGTGAATGTGATCGAAACTCAGTTAGTAAATATTTACTTGTGAAGGTGTAGAGATAGCAGACCAAAAACTACTGCGTGAAAAGCTGTTGCTAAGGTAAGGGAAAGGGCGCTCCATTATTTATTTTTGATATGTATCTACTTGTTGATAGCATGATTATGTTTTGAACATGTTTATGTGCTGTGTTATGTGCACGTATTATATGGACTTGATTTTGTATTGCTTGGTTGTGTGTAAAACTTGTTGTTTTCATACCTGAATTGTGATCTTGCATATGTTGTAAGTCAGAGTTACTATTGGTGCAATCTGTGTCTCTAGCAGGTGGTTAAGACAATGATTAATTTAGTCGGATACTCATTGTGAGTGATCTATTTTGTGGAGTTAATAATCAGCTGTCGCATACATACATTCATAGTCGCGTGGTGCCCATAATTGGTTGGGACCCGAAGTCTTAAGTGCCCATAATTGGTTGGGGCTTGTCTTTTCCTTTTGAGTGCTCATAATTGGTTGAGGCTCACTGTTTTCTTTTGGTGCCCATAATTGGTTGGGACCCGTGGGGTATGTGGCGTCCATAATTGGTTGGAGCTACCGTGGAATATTCATAATTGGTTGAAGCCCACAAATATCTACGAAGAACTTTTGTTGCCCTATAAGGGAGGTGATATCCGGATCATTGGCGTCGCATATAGGTCAACCGTTAGGTGCATTTGTCGAGTCCACTAGGATTTTGGGTGTTGACAGTTTGCGTATTTTATATTAAGATTTGTACCACTTGCATGCCTTGAAATACATGTTGAATATATGTATAACTTGTATAAATGTTGTTGTTTGGGTATTGACCTTTTTTCCGTATTTGATATCAGATAATGATCATGACTTACAGTGGAGGCTCCGAGATATGTGGACCTTTGGTGCGCTTTGGTGAGATTTCTCACAAGTGTCCAAAGTTATGACCAACTAGGATGTGTTCTTGGGTAGTGAAAGGCTGGAAGCCTTATTCTTAGGAATTTTATATTTTGATGTAAAACAATACTGATTTACCATTTTGAAAGTTTAAAGAGAAACTTATTCACTTTATTTTGAAGCCCAGAAGTCTGAGTTATTGTCATTATTTAAAAAAAAATATGCACCATTTTTGCTAGGAACTATCGAAGTTAACGTCTCAATTTTTGGGTCGTTACAGGAAGTAGTCTTGTCCCCCTTGCACTTCCAAGGAGAGTTCCACAAAAATGTAATTAACAATTACAAGTTGCTTAAACACACAGTAAGAGACTTCCAATGCTCAAGCACGCAGGCAAGAGACTTCCAATGCTCAAGCACGCAGGCAAGAGACTTCCAATGCTCAAAGACACAACTAAGAGACTTCTTTGCTCAAGGACACAACCAAGAGACTTCTGACACAATTTACAGAAAATTGAATAGAGTTGGAACACTTGATAAACAATCAATTGTATTCCAATTACAAAACAAAGACAGACTCTGTTTTTCTGATAAACTTAGAAATTCTAGGATACACAGTTTGTAAGAATTTGCTAAGTTCTTGATGTGTTTCTGGTTTGACTCAGTTAGAATTCAATAGCTTGACAGCGTAGTTTTTCAGTTGTAGAGTCCAACATATTCTTCAAGTATTCTATCCTTTATATAGGCGTTGGAAAGAGACGTTGAGACAATCCAGCACATCACAGAGAATTCTGGAAGCTTGATCAATAGCTGTTGATCTGTTGCTTGATATGATAATAGTCCTTCAAATGCGTATTTTGAATCCCATTCCTTTTGAAGCGAAATACCGGTAGACACAGTTACCAAACTGTACGAGGTAATGGAGTAGTGGAAACAGAGTTCGTACACAAGTACTCTGTCCTATTCTGCATTCTTTGTCGTTGAGCATCCCACGCTCAAGTTGACTTTGAAGCTAGCCGTTACTCCAAATGAACGTTTCTTATGCATCGAAATGCCTTCAGAAATCCTTCTAAACAAATCTTCAGTTTGTAGACTTCAGACTCACTGTAGCACTTCAGCTTCTGATGATCTTCAGACTCTCTTGAACTTCAGCTTCTGATGATCTTTAGACTCTTTTGAACTTCAGGTTCTGATGATCTTCAGATTTTCTGGAACTTCAGAATCACAAGCAACAAGCTTCTCTGGATCTTTTTGCTCTCAATTTGTTCTAACAGAATACTTACTAAGATTGAAATCTTGATTAAAATCCTGCACACTTAAACAAAATATTAGCATATCCAATTGACAATTTTTAATACCTTGTTATCATCAAAACTCAAAAGTGGTATTGCTAAACACCTTTGTTCCAACAATCTCCCCCTTTTTGATGATGACAAACATACGTATTTAAAAAGGTCAATTGTTGTTAATCTAATTAACAAGTTGACTAAAGGGTCTGAGGTTTGTAAGCTCTGACGCCCCCTGAGTCTGATAGTCTTTAAGGTGAGGTTTGAAAGCTCCCCCTAAGTCCTATCCATGTTAATTAAATTCATTTTAATACATATAACTGAATCAAATCTCACGAATAAACAATAAGATATGAGAGAAGATTCTTTTTAAATTAAATTGCAAGAATTTAATTTAAGGGGCTCAGAACCTAACGAAGTACCTATCGCAAACTTCCCTTTTCTTCAGACTTAGCATGAATGAAATTAAAAAAAAAAAATACTCACTGTTTCTTTCTCTCCCTTTTGTCATCAACAAAAAGGTTTAAAAACAAGTTTCTTCCCCTTTTTACAAGACTCCAATTGAGAGAAATTTTTTTTAAAGAAAATGAGAAGAGAAAATTCAGAGCAAAAAAAAAAAACTTATTAGAGTCAGTTTTTAAAAACAAAATAGCTAAAAACAAGACAAATTGTAAATAAGATAAGATAGTTAGACTTCAAAAGTACTCAGATAAATATATCAAGATATATCAGGAGCACTAATATATAGAAGTTAAGAACTATCTTGAAGCAAAGATTCAAAAGCTGATGAATATAAAAGCTTAAAAGTTCAGAAGCAATAAAATATCAGCATATAAAAGTACAAGAAAAACCAAACTAAATAAAAATTAGGTGTGCAACTAAGGCTGGTTTTATTTGGCAATGTGATCCATCAATTTCTTCAGATCCTCTTGTTGTTTCTTGACCATTTCCTCAAGAGCTTCTGTTCTCCTGAGATGAGCTTCTCTTTCAATTCTAACTTCTTCTTGAACCTTATGAAGCTTCTTCTTCAGAATCTTATAAACCATTGATTCCCTTGGATTGTACTGATCAGAATCAAAGAATGGTTTGTTATCCAATGCCAGAACAGGAGCTTTCTTCTTAGCCCTTGCTTCCTCAGCTTTCTTTATTTCTTCCAAATGCTTGGCAAGAACGATAGCTTGTTCTTTTGCTGCAGCCTTCTGAATTTTAGTGACAAAGTCTACAAAATCATTTTTCACAGCAGCAAATTTATCCTCATAATTGACATTGAGGATTGACACAAATCTTAGCTCAATAATTTCCTTGAGCTTTGAGCTTGACATTCCATATAACTCATCTATTCTCAACGAATCAAAGAGGTTGGGAAGTATTTGAGTTTGGGTTGGCTCAGTGGAAGTTGAGGGTTCAGATGTTAAGGCTGTTTGTAAGGTTTCTGAAGTTATGGTTTGAGGTTGTTGAAGAGGTTCATCAACTGCTTCAGACACAACCTTTGCTACACATTCTGTTACAAGTTCTGGGTCAAGAATGACATCAGATTCTTGCATCAGAGTCTCAGAGACTGGTTCCTTTTCAGTTACAGTTTCTGGTTCTTTTGTAGCTTCTGGTTGAGTTTCTGGTTCTGGTTGAGGTACATAGTCTGGTTTTGATACAAATTCTGTAGTCTTGGTTGTTTTGGATTTTGCAGGGGTCTTAGACAGTTCTCCTCCTAGATGTTTCTCAAGAGAATCTAGGTTATCTGGAAAGCCTATTTGGGTTGTTTCTTGTTGAAAAGATTGAATGGGTTCTTCAGGTCCTTCAGTAGGCTGAATTACCTGAAGTGGTTTAAGAAAGGATGGTTGAGCAGGATGGTCAGATGGAAAGGTTTGAGACACTGTGATGGTGTCTTGGATAACCCTGTCAATAGTTGAATCAATATATTCGCCTATTCTTGGGTCAAGTGGGTCAAAAGATGTGATTGGTGAGGGGGTCATTTTGCGAAGGGATGGAATGACTTTGCTAAGGGGGATATTATCTGATTCTGTTTCAGATGAGGACGATGACTCTTGATTCGTAGATGAGAAAGGTGAGTCATATGAAATATTACCTGAGACATTAACTTAGCAGCTTCCTTCACAGTCTTGTCTCTCAGACCCTCAGTCACAACTTCTGCTGCCATAGCCTTGCCAACAACATGTTCATCTTCTACCATAGATACTGAAGTACCTATCTTCTGTGCTAGATCCTTAGCCACAAGAATTTCTTCTTTATTCATTTTCTTGATCTGACTTTCTTCTTCATCAGACTCAACATCAAGATACTCATTAATTTCCTCCTCAAGTCTCTTATGATCCTTATCAGCTTTGCCTCTCTTAGCTTTCTTCTCATTCTTTGCCTTCTTCTCGTCCTTTGCCTTCTTCTCATCCTTGGTTTTCTTTATCATATCCTTGATTTCCTTGGATGCATGAGCGGCAGATAGAGGCATAGGAGCTATGGTTTCAGAGACATAAATAGTTACTCCTGGAAGAGCAGTTGACTTAGACTTCTTCTTCTTCTTCCTCTTAGGAGGTTCTTGCTTCTCTTCCTCCTCTTCTTGATTGACCTCCTTAGTCCTTTTGTCTTTGACCTTAAGAGGACCTCCTTCAAGAGACTCATGAATGGCAGAATAGTTGATTATTCTACCAGTCTTATTGTAGTAATCCACTACAAATCTTGCAAGGACCTCAGGATTGTCTTCTTTGGAAATTGGGGGGAAGTCTATCATCAGATCAGATTGAACAGAAGACTCCTTCATATCTTCATTATAAGGTATGTACTTCTTGACAATATTCATGTATTGAAGAGTCTTGCCATTTATGATCCTCCCTATTATTGTTCCAAGTTGAGCATCAGACACTACACCAGATTCTGTTAAGACCTTCAAGAGTCCTCCTTGATACAGAATCTCAGAGATCAATCTTCCAAAATGAACTTGTCTTCTGGATTTGTTTTGACCTTCCCTGCTAGCCCAGCACATGTGGTGCATTACATATCTTGGAAAGTTAATATTTTTCTTGTTGATCAGGAAGAATAGAAGCACCTTATGATCAACAGATAGAGTGTCTGTTCCTCCACCTTTCTGAAGCATACTGTCCAGGATGATCTTCAGAAGCACCCTATGATCTGGATGCATGTCCACCAACTTATTTGAAGGTCTTCCATCAAATAAGAGTTTGTTGTAGACGTTCATCCATTCACTCTTCTTATCAACATTCCACTGAAATTTTCCAAGGTTCGTCACTCTGCACGCCCTGTCAACAATTTCCTCGTTGATGAGGATTGAAATCCCCATCACTGCTGATCTTACTTCTAGACCAGTGTAAGGTTTCAGACCCATTTGCTTTCTGGTCTTGCCAACAAGTGAAGGGTTGTTCATAATTGCAGCAGTTTCTTCTATGGTCGCATCATCCTTGTCGAAGACTTCTGCTCTCACCCATAGATCTCTAACCAGTTCTTGATATGTTGGTCCATTCAACATACCGAAATAACTCATCATTCCTTGAGCAAGAAAATGTGTTGAAACGTCAATACCATGCTTCAACAACGATCCAAAATCTACTGGAGATTCAACTTGAACTTCCAGAGTTTCCTTGATGATGTTCATAGTTCTAGGTTTGATGACATAGGATTTACCAGTTTTGATGATCACACCAGATTGAATAAGTTCACTTGTCATTTTAAGGTTCTAGGTTTGATTTTGAGAAAAGAGTTTTTCAAAGACTAAAACGAAAGAGTATAGTTCAGAGAAAAATCAAAGTGTGGAAAGTGAAGTGGGTTGTGTGTGATTGCTATTTATAAGGAAAGTTGAAAACGTTTGAAATGAGAAGGGGACAAACAAACATAAGCAATAAATACAAATAAGCATGCAGCCGTAAAAGTGTTGGGAAGATGCGAGGGTTACTTGTTAAACGGAATAAAATCATCGCCCTTTGAGTTTCTACCTAATACAAACAGACCACGTATGAGAACCTAAAAAGTAACTGTTAACGTAGTGGGACAGATGTTACTGAACTCAACAGTCATCCTTCCACTAATACGAGCTTCTTCAGAGTCTAAGTTTCCTTAACAGAGTCTGAGTGTCTTCAGAAGCTTATATTCATCAGAGTCTCCAAGAGAGAGTCTGATTCTCAATTAGCTTCTGAGTAACTTTCAGAGTCTGAATTCTGTCTTCAGGAGCACACATTACACAGAGACATAACACATGTTCAAATTTTTCTTGATAAAATCGAATCTCTCAACAATTAAAGGTTTAGTAAATATATCAGCCCATTGATGATCAGTATCAATGAATTGAATATCTAAAATTTCTTTTTGAACATAGTCTCTAATAAAATGATGTTTAATTTCAACGTGCTTTGCTCTTGAATGCAGAATTGGATTCTTAGATAAACATATAGCAGCTGTATTATCACAATAAATTGGGATACAGTTTTCAGTTATTTGATAATCTTCAAGCTGATGTTTCATCCAGAGTAGTTGTGTACAACAACTAGCAGCTGGGATGTATTCTGCTTCTGCTGTAGACAAAGCAATAGTTGCTTGCCTCTTGCTAGCCCAGGATATCAGATTCTCTCCCAGAAATTGACAATTGCCACTGGTTGATTTTCTTTCAATCCTGTCAACCATGGCAAAACAAAATATGGTGAGAGGTCTTCCATCTATCAACCATCCAGACCAATTATGTGAAGGATGTTTACTTGGGAAGCAATTCCAGATGAGTTTTCCAAAGGAGTCAAACTCAAGAGCCAAGAAGCCGCTCGAGCTTATACATGCTGACGTCTGTGGACTAATCAAACCATGCTCACTAGGTAAAAACAATTATTTCCTCCTTTTCATTGATGATTTTTCAAGAAAAACATGGGTCTATTTCTTAAAGCAGAAATTAGAAGTCTTTACCACCTTCAAGAAGTTTAAAGCTAGTGTGGAGAAAGAAAATGGTCGACAGATAAAAGCTATGCGAACTGACCGAGGAGGAGATTTCACTTCTAAAGAGTTTCAAGAGTTTTGTGAAGAAAATGGAATCAGACGTCCATTGACAGTTCCAAGATCCCCCCAACAAAATGGTGTGGCGGAAAGGAAGAATCGAACAATACTTGACATGGCTCGAAGCATGCTCAAAAGTAAGAGACTGCCAAAAGATTTTTGGGCTGAAGCTGTGGTGTGTGCGGTCTATCTATCTAATCGATCTCCAACAAGGAGTGTGTCAGGAAAGACACCACAAGAAGCATGGAGTGGAAGAAAGCCAGGTATCTCACACTTGAGGGTCTTCGAGAGTGTAGCCAATATCCATATTCCAGATGAGAAAAAAGCAAAGCTTGATGATAAGGGTGAGAAGTTCATATTTGTTGGTTATGATCAAAGCTCAAAGGGCTACAAGTTATACAATCCAGACAACAACAAGATTGTAATTAGCCGAGATGTGGTCTTTGATGAAGAAGGAGAATGGGACTTTGGAGCACACAAAATGGAATACAGTTTCTTTCCTGAATTCGAAGAAGAAACGTCTCAAGAAGTTCAACAAGTGCCCCATTCATCAACATCACCCACTTCTGGAGATACGAGTAGTGAAAGAATTACGGCACGCACACGGAGTCTTCAAGATCTCTATGATAACACAGAGCCGCTATCACCACGAAGGCTTGAAAATCTCTACGAGGAAATAGGAGAAACAGATAACATCACACTATTTTGTCTTTCTGCAAGTTATGAACCGATGAATTTTGAAGAAGCTGCGCAAAAGAGACGGAGAAATTCAATAGACAGATTTTCAAGCCTTTAAGAAGGATAATATAAGGTACCACATCTCAATTTCAAAAGATCATACGGCTATCAATGGAAAATGGATGAACAAGACAAAGAAGAACGTCAACGGGAAAATTGAAGGACACAAGGCAAGAGTGGTTGCAAAAGGTTACAACAAAAGGGTCGATTGTGATAAGGTGCTTATCCCGAGACGCTCACCAGGATATCATAAAGCTCGTAACTTATCGAGCATCTCAACACAAGCTAAGAATTTATCGGATAGACGTGAAGTGTTCCTTTTTGAATGGAGACCTCAAAGAAGAATAGGCGTACACAAGCAACCATTGGGACACAAGGTGAAAAGAAAAGAATACTTGGCGGCTCTCAGGTTAAAGAATGACAAATCAAGTTTAGGGGGGGGTGTAACACCCCGAAATCCCAACTTAAAAATTCATACATTTAATCAGAGTATATCGCAATAATCAGGATGTCACATTTCATAAAATCTTTAAACAAAATGAATAATAATTTATTCCTCGTCTTTATTCAAAATGTAGCAGCGGAAACATAATTCAAACTCTTTAAAAGATTAGTTCTTCGCACCAATGTCATAATTAATTTAAAAACGATACATAAAGGAATAGAAACAAAAGATAAATCCCATCCCGTTACGTATCAGAGCTCCTAAGACTTCACAAGGACCTCTCACGTCGTCAATCCTACACTTGGTCACCTGCACTTGCCCACGAGGCGGCAATTCCAACAGAAGGGGTGAGATTCACATCAATTATATTAACATATAACTCAAATATCTATGCTTAACAACAACAACAAGATTCATCACATAGAACAGGAACGTCTCAAATCATCCAAATATACAGTTCATCTTAAAACATCTTCACATAACAAATCATCTCATAACGTCTTAAATACAAGACTCGATAATGCAACTCGACTATGCAACTCTAACATCTTAAACATCATGTATGTGGTACCAATATTTAAGCTTAAATAAGCTTCACCGTCGCTTTGAGCAAAATGCTCCACCGTCGCTTTGAGCATAAGCTCCACCGTCGCTTTGAGCATAAGCTCCACCGTCTCAGATTATGCAAATGCATGAACTCGACTATTTATACTTAAACAAGTTACATACAACATCTTAACATCATTTACGACTCTTGACTGACACATGCAATTATAACACATTTACATGGCAGCAGTTCAGCACATTTAACACATTCACATCACATAATCATCGTCACAAATATCATTTAAACATCAATCATATAACTCACTTAATAAGCATATAATCATAGATTAAGGTCAACAGTTAAGAATCATCTTACAGCATCATTACAGGTTATAATTTAGGTCTTAAACATCTCTAATACTATCCATAAGTCTACCCTCAAAGCCTCGCTCAAAACAGAGTTCTAAAACTCAAGTTATAGTGGTCTGAGACCACATTGTTCGCTGTGGCGAGTGGGACTGCTCGCCACGGCGAGCTACTAAAATTGCGTTCTGCCACTTGCTCGCTACGGCGAGTGATGTTGCTCGCTTCGCGAGCACTAAAGGGTTGCTCGCCACGGCGAGTGATGTTGCTCGCCTCGCGAGTTAAACTGTTCTGCTCGCCACGGCGAGTAGGTCTGCTCGCCACGGCGAGCGGTCGCAGAATAGGCTGCGGGTTCGCTCAAATCCTCGCTAAAATTCGTCCAATCTCTCATACTAAGGTTCTAATCATCCAGAATTAAGGTCCTAGTGATTAATCTAGGTTCTGTAACAGGTTTCTACGTCAATTCACATCATTCTCACATCAATTCCTCAAAATCCATTAAACCCTAACTTAAGAACTCCCTCTAAAACCTTCCCAATCCCTTCGTTAATCATAAATAATGAATTACAGCATAACATAATCGAAGCTAGGCTCACCCTTACCTGAATAAAATCCTGAATCAAAGCTGCGTTCTTCTCTCTTGTTCTTGCCTCTTCTAGGTTTCTCTTCTTTCTCTCCAAAAACTCTGACAACGCTTACTATGTTCTTCTTAACCTAATTCTCTCTTTATATAACTTTCTAATCTCATTAATCCCCACAACTCTATCTAATTCGAAAACAGCCCCACAACTTTAGTATTTATTTTTATTTCCAACCTTATTCTATTAAATAATAAAATAACCCGCCTAATAAAACCACAACATAACACATAAATCACGTAAATCATGTAAATATATTCTAAACTCGAAAAATTAATTAAATAATCGAAACGGGCGTTACAACTCTCCCCAACTTAAAGAATTTTCGTCCTCGAAAATCTTACCTCATTCATGTCTGAGTACCAGTCAAAGCGAAAACTCTCCCAGTAGTCTGAGCCTTCTTAGGCTTCTTGCATTGCGACCCAATGTGACCTTCCTCATTACAGTTAAAGCACACAACATCATCAAACTTGCAGTCTGGGGTAATATGCCCCTTCTGTCCGCATCGGTAACACCTCTTCACATCTCTCGTACAAGCATTACTCTTGTGGCCCTTTTCACCACAACTATAGCAGACAATTTCGGCAGGAGCATATTCCTTCCGAGGTCTCCTCTCATCATTCACCTTCTGCTTACCCTTATCAGCCGGGGCGCTGTAAGGCTTATCACAATCTTGTTGGCGTTTACCCTTCCGCTCCTTCAGAACCTTATAATGAGCCTTGGTGTCCTCCTCATAAATTCTGCAGCTACTTACCAAATCAGAGAACTGACGGATCTTCTGATACCCAATTGCTCGCTTCACTTCAGCACGCAAGCCATTCTCGAACTTGATACACTTGGAGAATTCAGCAGTCTCAGCAGTGTAGTGCGGATAAAACTTAGCTAGCTCAACGAACTTAGCAGCATACTCCGTGACTGACAAGTCGCCCTGCTTCAGCTCCAGAAACTCAATCTCCTTCTTTCCGCGGACATCCTCCGGAAAGTATCTATTCAGGAATTCCCTCCTGAACACAGCCCAAGTAACTTCACCCTCATTCTCCAGATTCGGACGAACACTAACCCACCAGTCATCAACTTCTTCGGCCAAACAATGCGTACCAAAACGAACCATTTGAGGTGCAGTGCACTCCATTACTCGGAAAATCCTTTCAATCTCTTTGAGCCAAGTCTGAGCTCCATCAGGATCATACCTGCCCTTGAAAGTAGGTGGATGGTTCCTCAGAAACGTCTCCAACATTCGAACTCCATTGTTACCACCAGCGTTAGGTTGTTGTCCAACCGCTTGAGCCATTGCTTGCAAAGCAGCAGCAAGAGCAGCATCATTTCTCCCAGCCATCTTATTCCTCTACAAAGCAACCATAAGTTAGAATAATATAACTATACTACTCTAACTCTAAGACAACGTCACTCGACTCTCTAATTGGCCGGACGGACCGACCTGCTCTGATACCAATTGTAACACCCCGAAATCCCAACTTAAAAATTCATACATTTAATCAGAGTATATCGCAATAATCAGGATGTCACATTTCATAAAATCTTTAAACAAAATGAATAATAATTTATTCCTCGTCTTTATTCAAAATGTAGCAGCGGAAACATAATTCAAACTCTTTAAAAGATTAGTTCTTCGCACCAATGTCATAATTAATTTAAAAACGATACATAAAGGAATAGAAACAAAAGATAAATCCCATCCCGTTACGTATCAGAGCTCCTAAGACTTCACAAGGACCTCTCACGTCGTCAATCCTACACTTGGTCACCTGCACTTGCCCACGAGGCGGCAATTCCAACAGAAGGGGTGAGATTCACATCAATTATATTAACATATAACTCAAATATCTATGCTTAACAACAACAACAAGATTCATCACATAGAACAGGAACGTCTCAAATCATCCAAATATACAGTTCATCTTAAAACATCTTCACATAACAAATCATCTCATAACGTCTTAAATACAAGACTCGATAATGCAACTCGACTATGCAACTCTAACATCTTAAACATCATGTATGTGGTACCAATATTTAAGCTTAAATAAGCTTCACCGTCGCTTTGAGCAAAATGCTCCACCGTCGCTTTGAGCATAAGCTCCACCGTCGCTTTGAGCATAAGCTCCACCGTCTCAGATTATGCAAATGCATGAACTCGACTATTTATACTTAAACAAGTTACATACAACATCTTAACATCATTTACGACTCTTGACTGACACATGCAATTATAACACATTTACATGGCAGCAGTTCAGCACATTTAACACATTCACAGCACATAATCATCGTCACAAATATCATTTAAACATCAATCATATAACTCACTTAATAAGCATATAATCATAGATTAAGGTCAACAGTTAAGAATCATCTTACAACATCATTACAGGTTATAATTTAGGTCTTAAACATCTCTAATACTATCCATAAGTCTACCCTCAAAGCCTCGCTCAAAACAGAGTTCTAAAACTCAAGTTATAGTGGTCTGAGACCACATTGTTCGCTGTGGCGAGTGGGACTGCTCGCCACGGCGAGCTACTAAAATTGCGTTCTGCCACTTGCTCGCTACGGCGAGTGATGTTGCTCGCTTCGCGAGCACTAAAGGGTTGCTCGCCACGGCGAGTGATGTTGCTCGCCTCGCGAGTTAAACTGTTCTGCTCGCCACGGCGAGTAGGTCTGCTCGCCACGGCGAGCGGTCGCAGAATAGGCTGCGGGTTCGCTCAAATCCTCGCTAAAATTCGTCCAATCTCTCATACTAAGGTTCTAATCATCCAGAATTAAGGTCCTAGTGATTAATCTAGGTTCTGTAACAGGTTTCTACGTCAATTCACATCATTCTCACATCAATTCCTCAAAATCCATTAAACCCTAACTTAAGAACTCCCTCTAAAACCTTCCCAATCCCTTCGTTAATCATAAATAATGAATTACAGCATAACATAATCGAAGCTAGGCTCACCCTTACCTGAATAAAATCCTGAATCAAAGCTGCGTTCTTCTCTCTTGTTCTTGCCTCTTCTAGGTTTCTCTTCTTTCTCTCCAAAAACTCTGACAACGCTTACTATGTTCTTCTTAACCTAATTCTCTCTTTATATAACTTTCTAATCTCATTAATCCCCACAACTCTATCTAATTCGAAAACAGCCCCACAACTTTAGTATTTATTTTTATTTCCAACCTTATTCTATTAAATAATAAAATAACCCGCCTAATAAAACCACAACATAACACATAAATCACGTAAATCATGTAAATATATTCTAAACTCGAAAAATTAATTAAATAATCGAAACGGGCGTTACAACTCTCCCCAACTTAAAGAATTTTCGTCCTCGAAAATCTTACCTCATTCATGTCTGAGTACCAGTCAAAGCGAAAACTCTCCCAGTAGTCTGAGCCTTCTTAGGCTTCTTGCATTGCGACCCAATGTGACCTTCCTCATTACAGTTAAAGCACACAACATCATCAAACTTGCAGTCTGGGGTAATATGCCCCTTCTGTCCGCATCGGTAACACCTCTTCACATCTCTCGTACAAGCATTACTCTTGTGGCCCTTTTCACCACAACTATAGCAGACAATTTCGGCAGGAGCATATTCCTTCCGAGGTCTCCTCTCATCATTCACCTTCTGCTTACCCTTATCAGCCGGGGCGCTGTAAGGCTTATCACAATCTTGTTGGCGTTTACCCTTCCGCTCCTTCAGAACCTTATAATGAGCCTTGGTGTCCTCCTCATAAATTCTGCAGCTACTTACCAAATCAGAGAACTGACGGATCTTCTGATACCCAATTGCTCGCTTCACTTCAGCACGCAAGCCATTCTCGAACTTGATACACTTGGAGAATTCAGCAGTCTCAGCAGTGTAGTGCGGATAAAACTTAGCTAGCTCAACGAACTTAGCAGCATACTCCGTGACTGACAAGTCGCCCTGCTTCAGCTCCAGAAACTCAATCTCCTTCTTTCCGCGGACATCCTCCGGAAAGTATCTATTCAGGAATTCCCTCCTGAACACAGCCCAAGTAACTTCACCCTCATTCTCCAGATTCGGACGAACACTAACCCACCAGTCATCAACTTCTTCGGCCAAACAATGCGTACCAAAACGAACCATTTGAGGTGCAGTGCACTCCATTACTCGGAAAATCCTTTCAATCTCTTTGAGCCAAGTCTGAGCTCCATCAGGATCATACCTGCCCTTGAAAGTAGGTGGATGGTTCCTCAGAAACGTCTCCAACATTCGAACTCCATTGTTACCACCAGCGTTAGGTTGTTGTCCAACCGCTTGAGCCATTGCTTGCAAAGCAGCAGCAAGAGCAGCATCATTTCTCCCAGCCATCTTATTCCTCTACAAAGCAACCATAAGTTAGAATAATATAACTATACTACTCTAACTCTAAGACAACGTCACTCGACTCTCTAATTGGCCGGACGGACCGACCTGCTCTGATACCAATTGTAACACCCCGAAATCCCAACTTAAAAATTCATACATTTAATCAGAGTATATCGCAATAATCAGGATGTCACATTTCATAAAATCTTTAAACAAAATGAATAATAATTTATTCCTCGTCTTTATTCAAAATGTAGCAGCGGAAACATAATTCAAACTCTTTAAAAGATTAGTTCTTCGCACCAATGTCATAATTAATTTAAAAACGATACATAAAGGAATAGAAACAAAAGATAAATCCCATCCCGTTACGTATCAGAGCTCCTAAGACTTCACAAGGACCTCTCACGTCGTCAATCCTACACTTGGTCACCTGCACTTGCCCACGAGGCGGCAATTCCAACAGAAGGGGTGAGATTCACATCAATTATATTAACATATAACTCAAATATCTATGCTTAACAACAACAACAAGATTCATCACATAGAACAGGAACGTCTCAAATCATCCAAATATACAGTTCATCTTAAAACATCTTCACATAACAAATCATCTCATAACGTCTTAAATACAAGACTCGATAATGCAACTCGACTATGCAACTCTAACATCTTAAACATCATGTATGTGGTACCAATATTTAAGCTTAAATAAGCTTCACCGTCGCTTTGAGCAAAATGCTCCACCGTCGCTTTGAGCATAAGCTCCACCGTCGCTTTGAGCATAAGCTCCACCGTCTCAGATTATGCAAATGCATGAACTCGACTATTTATACTTAAACAAGTTACATACAACATCTTAACATCATTTACGACTCTTGACTGACACATGCAATTATAACACATTTACATGGCAGCAGTTCAGCACATTTAACACATTCACAGCACATAATCATCGTCACAAATATCATTTAAACATCAATCATATAACTCACTTAATAAGCATATAATCATAGATTAAGGTCAACAGTTAAGAATCATCTTACAGCATCATTACAGGTTATAATTTAGGTCTTAAACATCTCTAATACTATCCATAAGTCTACCCTCAAAGCCTCGCTCAAAACAGAGTTCTAAAACTCAAGTTATAGTGGTCTGAGACCACATTGTTCGCTGTGGCGAGTGGGACTGCTCGCCACGGCGAGCTACTAAAATTGCGTTCTGCCACTTGCTCGCTACGGCGAGTGATGTTGCTCGCTTCGCGAGCACTAAAGGGTTGCTCGCCACGGCGAGTGATGTTGCTCGCCTCGCGAGTTAAACTGTTCTGCTCGCCACGGCGAGTAGGTCTGCTCGCCACGGCGAGCGGTCGCAGAATAGGCTGCGGGTTCGCTCAAATCCTCGCTAAAATTCGTCCAATCTCTCATACTAAGGTTCTAATCATCCAGAATTAAGGTCCTAGTGATTAATCTAGGTTCTGTAACAGGTTTCTACGTCAATTCACATCATTCTCACATCAATTCCTCAAAATCCATTAAACCCTAACTTAAGAACTCCCTCTAAAACCTTCCCAATCCCTTCGTTAATCATAAATAATGAATTACAGCATAACATAATCGAAGCTAGGCTCACCCTTACCTGAATAAAATCCTGAATCAAAGCTGCGTTCTTCTCTCTTGTTCTTGCCTCTTCTAGGTTTCTCTTCTTTCTCTTCAAAAACTCTGACAACGCTTACTATGTTCTTCTTAACCTAATTCTCTCTTTATATAACTTTCTAATCTCATTAATCCCCACAACTCTATCTAATTCGAAAACAGCCCCACAACTTTAGTATTTATTTTTATTTCCAACCTTATTCTATTAAATAATAAAATAACCCGCCTAATAAAACCACAACATAACACATAAATCACGTAAATCATGTAAATATATTCTAAACTCGAAAAATTAATTAAATAATCGAAACGGGCGTTACAGGGGGGTGTTGGATAATAAACTTGATTTGGTCCATTGGACTAATCAAGTGTTAGTCCCAATTAGATAATAAATGGTGTAGCCCATAGAAAGTTCTAGAGTCATGTAGAACTAGGTTGGTAGAAATATCATTGAGAGAAGTGTCTAGAACTCTCATGTATGTAGTTGAGAGAAGTGTGCAGAACTCTCTATTGAAGTATGTAGAGGGTTATCCTAGGATGTGTCTAGAACTCTCCCTTAGAGACTATAAAAAGGAGAAAGCTTGTCATTTGTAAATCAAGCAAGCAAACTAGAATCAAAGTATCCTCTCAAGTAATAAAAATAGTTCTTCTCTCAAATATTCTCTCCTCCTAAATTCCTCACAAAGTTCTCACTATAACATTCTCCTTTTCCAACAGTAACAACCTACTATCACGCATTAACTCATTCAAGCCTGCTTCAATTTTTCAGGCATTCTCAAAGCGAAATCCATGCTGAGGCCGTTGATGGCTAATGACAGGTTGGCAGTTAAGCAAAATTGGATAGTGATCTGAAGCTGGTGCCACAAGATTTTCGAGACTTGCACAAGAAAAGTTGTGAAACCAACCATTATTTGCTAAAGCCCTGTCTAATCTTTCTTCAACTACCCTTGGGGTACCCAAGCTCTTAAACCAAGTGAAGGGATAGCCTTCCATCGGAACGTCGGATAAACCAGAATCAATGACAACCTGCCTAAAACCATTAATAAGCCAGTTTGAACGTGTGGTACGACCATGCTTTTCACTAACATCCATAATGTCGTTAAAGTCCCAAAAAATGCACCAAGGTAAGACAATTTGATTGGATAAATGTCGCAGAAAGTCCCAAGAGGCACGACGCCGGCCCCCATTGGGGTAACCACGCCAATGCCCTTTTTCATTATCAGTTATTTCTACTATTATCTGGTTCTGAGAGTAATCAATTATTCGACAATTGGTAGACGAGTGCCAGAAAAGAACTAAACCACCGCTTCTACCAACATGATCAACAACAAAACAATTTGAAAAACCAAGAATATAACGAACTTCCTCGATTTTATTCCGGTAGATTAGTGTCTCGCTTAAGAAGAGGATAGCCGGTTTATAAAATCGGACTAGATACTTAAGGTTAGGAACTGCACTCGGGCTCCCCAAGCCCCGACAGTTCCATTTAATGACACTCATCTATCAACCAAACAAACAAAACCCTATTTCCAAAAATAGCGAAAACCAACAAAAGATTGAAAGAATGCAGGATTTTACGGGAACAAGATGAAAATGGTGTACCAATTGCTTATAAGAGAAAACAAAATTGATGATAGGAGACTCATGTATAGAACACGATCACGGGAAATAGCATAACGCTAAAACAAAACGTTTAGGTGAGGCATGAATCTACCGAACCACAACAACACACTCACTAGGGATGAACATCGGCGGCGCTACTAACTAGGGGTGGCAAAACGGGCCTGATCCGTCGGGCCAACCCGTTTAATCCGTCATTTTAGGCGGGCTGGGGTGAGATTTTGAGCTCATCTCTCTAGTTGGCCCGCCCCTGTTAAGCCCGTTGAAAAAGTGGGTCATAGCGGGGTGGGGCGGGCTGGCCCGCGGGCTTATTAAACTTTCTTTTTTTACTAGTAGTTGCCAAATTTTTAATGTACACACCCCATAAACAATTGGGCCAAATGATACCTACCCAACTTCAAATTGTCCCACTTTTTACGATAGTGATAAGTGATAATTGATTCACCACTAGTCTACTGCCTCTAGAAAAAAACTGATTCACCACTGCATTATATTGAGACTTATTTTATGTTGTTGGATTTATTTTGGTATTTGTTTTATGTTGGATGTATGGTGGATTTAATTTGAGATTTGTTTAATGTTAGAGTCTTTATATTGAATTTATTGTTTTTATAATAGTAGCGTATTTGTTAATAGCAATCGACAAAAAAATATTTTAAAAAATAGACGGGCCAGCCCGCCAACCCGCTAGTCCGCCTTTAGGTGGGGCGGGGTGTGAGTTTGAGCCCGCCCCCTTAAGTTGACCCGGCCGCTCCGCCCCTTTTTTAACGGTCTAATAACGAGCTCGACCTATATAGGGCGGGCTGACCCGTATTGCCATCCCTACTACTAACCCTAGGAGAGAAACACTCTCGAAACGGAAAAAAATCGTGTTTTAAAAGCCCCGTATATATTGAGCGAAGTAATTAAGTTACATTATTCCCCTGAAACGTAATTATTGTAATGTACAACGAGGGAACAAAAATAATACTAATTAGACAGGACTGCATAGAGAACCACCCACATAATTAAAATTTGAAAAAATTATTCGTGGGAGATAGGTTACACTTACACACCGTGTATAATGGGAAATGATAATGGAGTCAAAGACGCTGGGTGGAAAAGCTAAAAAGAACAACCATTACCAACTATTGACAAAATGGCCCAAGAAAGAGTTATACGAAACTTCCTAAAGTGCCTTTAGTAGTGCATAGGGCACACAATTGTTTTCATTGCTGAATGTGAATTTTTTTTATTAAATAAAATGACACTAACCACTATTTTACTACCGTTTTGAGAAGATTTGAAATATGTTCCTAACGTTTTGAGATCCCATGTTTCTTTTTGTTACAGGTTGTCTGATTCATTCATACACACACATATATATATATCGTAATCAGAATCATTCCAAGACAACAACCACTTTTTTGTTTTTTGCAGTAATTAAAATTTAATAGTATATAAGAAAAACAATTGAAAGTTTGACAAAAAACACAATTGAAAGAAAATAAGAAAAATGGAAGACAACGACCTAAGGTCATTTGTTTGGAATGATAAAGTAAGTTGTTAACTTATTCCTTAATAGCATCTTTTAGGTGTAAATTAGCCCATGTATATCTGTGTGTGTTGGTCCTTTATTTTAGTCAAGAAAACATATCGGGCATTATTCTAAATAAATATGTTTTTCTTTTTTTACTTAGATTTATTTATTCTCCAAATATATACCTCAATAAAAGAAATTTATTTATTTATTGTTTTTGTGCTTAAACATTTGAATTATTTAATTTTTTTGGAACAGTAATAAATTAATTTCCACTTTTTCTTTGATACATGATCTGGTAATTAATTTTGGTCAATCCCTAAGGATATTTCATCAATAAAATAGTCTACAGGTTGTAATGTTCTTTATAAATAATTCGTTTACTTTATGATCAGTGAGGTCGAAATTGTGCTTATATATATTGTCCCTTCCATATATCAAAGCTTTGTACTAGCAAAATGGCAAACTTCTACTTGGTGTTGCTTCACATTTCTCTAACCTTTGTGCTGACACATTCAGCACCTAAAGGATCTCTTATAACCCACCTTCCAGGCTTCAATGGATCTCTACCTTCCAAACACTATGCTGGGTATATATTCTATTTCCACAACTATTTTTGATAAAGTATCTAATTCATATTTTTAATCAGTTACATCAACTTTGTTTGATTTTTTTCTTCTTCTTATATTCGAGAATGGAGTAGTAAAAAGTTCTATCCCATTAAAAATGGAGTGATTGCAAAATGTCTATGATTCATTATCCTTGTTTTTTTTTTTAAATTGAAGGTATGTGACAGTTGATAAAAATCATGGAAGAAACTTGTATTACTACTTTGTGGAATCAGAAGGTAATTCATCGAAGGACCCTTTGGTTTTATGGCTTAATGGTGGACCAGGATGTTCTAGTTTTGATGGCTTCGTATATGAGCATGGTAAGGGTAACTATTTTGTCATTTAAAAAAATCATATTAAGAATTTCAATGAAATTTAACTATAATATATTAATTGCGAGCAAAATGTTCAACTATATGTGTCAACTGAAATTGTTGAAGGGTTCCATTTAATTTCAATAATCTAAATATGTAATATAATATTTAAACAATATCAATTATTCCAAATGATGTGGTGTTTCAGGTCCTTTTAATTTTGAAAAACCTAAGACCAAGGGAAAGCTGCCTAAGTTGCAACCAAATCCATACAGCTGGTCAAAGGTTTGGATTTTTTTTTATCTTTGGAGAAAAATAACTTTGAATTATTTTACACACAATACATGTAACAATGAATTTGTCTAGTTTTTTTGAGGAATTAATGTGTCTTGTTGTGGTTTGCACTTATAGGTTTCCAACATTATATATTTGGACTCTCCTGCTGGAGTAGGGTTTTCATACTCAAAAAATTTATCTGATTACAAGACCGGAGATGTAAAGACCGCATCTGATACATATACTTTTTTCCTAAAGGTAAGAAAATTGTTCGAGTTTTCGACAAAATATTTTCATCTAATTTATTTGTCATTTTCGAAGTTCAATATAAAACTAAATTTTTTAACTAAGTTTATTATTTATTGCTCACTCATTTAATTTATTTTTTATTCTTACAAACTAGTGGTTTGAATTATACCCTGAGTTTCTTGCCAACCCATTATTCATTGCTGGAGAATCTTATGCTGGAGTTTATGTTCCTACTCTTGCTGATTTAATAGTGCAAGGTAATTAATCATGATGCTCTAAATTTTTTGAATTAGAATATGTTAGAAAAATAATTAAGATGCATTTTCTTGATGTTCTTTAGGAATTGAAGCTGGTACCAAGCCTAAATTCAATTTCAAGGTATTTTGTCTTTAAAGTGATCACTTTTATATTTTCCAATATGTGGCTGTAATTAGAAATCATTTCAATGTGCAGGGTTATTTGGTTGGAAATGCAGTTACTGATGATGTATTTGATGGAAATGCTCTTGTTCCTTTTGCACATGGAATGGGTCTTATCCCAGATGAACTTTTTGAGGTGAAAACAATTGTATTTACGAATTTGAAACTTCATATAGTTTGTTGGATATTGAAAACAAAACCTTAAAGCGATCAATTCGCACATAACTAATGTATACATACTTTATATGTTAGTTATGTGGGAATTTGAAACTTTATCGATCCTTTCATTTAACAAACATATCTGGTTTGTTGGATATTGAAAACAAAACCTTAAAGCGATCATTTCGCACATAACTAACGTATACTTACGGTATACGTTAGTTATGTGCTAATTTGAAACTTCATCCTTTCACTTTTAAACATAAACATAAACTTCTTATAGATTTGTGTGATATTTTTAACATGTTTCACATAATCAATTGTATGTACTATACAGGAGTCAACAAAAGCATGCAATGGGACTTTCTATGAAGTATACACCGATAAGTGCAACAATTTGTTGGATAAAATTGGAAAGGTGATTCAACTATATATTACAATTGAGGCATGAAAAACCTTCAGATTTATGTTCCATAATTTAATAATGATTTTTTTTCTAAAAAAAAATCTTAGGGCATTGCTAGATTTATGTAGACTACATTTTTCACAACATATAAAACCTTATGATTTATGTGGTACTTATTTTTTTATTTTTTTTTAATCTTAGGCAATTATGGGATTAAACGTATATGACATTCTGGAACCATGTTACCATGGTGGAGAAAATAAAACATCAAATTCAAAGTTGCCATTAAGCTTTAAGCAATTGGGTAAGACTGATAAATCTCTTCCTATAAGGAAAAGAATGTTTGGTCGTGCTTGGCCCTATAGAGCTATTGTGAAAGATGGATATGTGCCATCATGGCCAGAACTTACAAAAGATAGTAACAGTGCTCCTCCTTGCGTTGTAAGTTACTTTTCTACTTAATTTACTTTTTTAAAATTCAAATATTTTATTTTTACTACCTAGCTCATTAATTGATTTTTGTTCCTTTGATGACTGGAGTATAATTTTAAATAACAAAATAAAACGTTATGTTTAGGACGATGAGGTTGCGATGGTATGGCTGAACAATCGTAGGGTTAGGAGGGCTATTCACACTGTGAAGGTGAGGATTCTCGTTGTCTAATTATCTTATTTTATCCGTCTTTATAGTTTATTCTATCTTAACCATCAAACGGATTTTAATTGTGTTCGTTGTAATAAAACAGAAAAGTCGGGTTAGGTCATGGACCATATGTACAGATCAAATTAAATACAACCATGATACAGGAAGTATGATCAAATACCACAAGAAACTTACTTCCAAAGGATATAGAGCATTAATATACAGGTACATGATTTCTAACTTGATATAATAATTATTTTACATTTTTGCTTTTAATATCAAAGCACCCCTATATCAAAATTTATATGCATAGCAATTTCTTACTTGAAACCATTCAAATGTGTTACTCTCTTTGAATTTTTATTAGAAGAAGACCTAATAAAGGTTTATTTTATTTGGCAGTGGTGATCATGACATGTGTGTCCCATATACTGGAACTGAAGCTTGGACAAGATCAATCGGATATAAGATTGTTGACGAATGGAGGCCCTGGTTAATCAACGATGATGTTGTTGGGTATTATATTTTTCCTATCCAATAATGATTTTTCAAATATTTATTCCATTAAATGAAATCACACCTTGTGTGAGATTCATCTTTCAGGAGTTGTAATTAAATGGGTTTAAAATCAAATTTAAATTTGTTGAAGTGCTCTAATTAAAAATGTGTTAGAAATGTAAAGAAAGATTAATCTTACTAGACGTTGAGTTAAGTTTCTTGATTTGGTTCCAGGTATACACAAGGATATGCCCACAATCTCACATTTCTGACCATAAAGGTATGTACATAAAAATTATACAAATTAACATAAATTGTTTTTTTTAAAACTCGGTATCCGATCCAAAAACCGACGAATTAACATTGGTTTAATTTTGATATACCGATGAATATCTATCTCTACAGGGATCTGGGCACACTGTTCCGGAATATAAGCCACAGGAGTCATTGTATTTTTACAAACAATTTCTCAATGGGTTGCCTGTGTAAGAAATAAAGAGAAGTTATATGTATTGAGAAAAAAAGTTATATGTATTGTTGTTTTTTATTTCGCTAAACAAATATCATAATAATATAGTCTTCTTAATATTGTAAGAGGTAATTTTGCTACTACTTTAACTTATCATCTTTTTAGGATAAGGTGTCACTCTATCCAAAAAACATGTTTTTCTTACTATTTGATAGGGTGGAAAAATTGCTTTTATAAACCTTCTTGCCTAAACCTAGAAAAGAAATTATAAATAACAATTAGATTCAATATGCATTTCAAAGAGCATATCATGATATCACATTCAAGGTTTTAAATAACGGTCGCAATCTCAGTCGTGTTACGGTTGTCGCGATTTTGGCTGTAACGGACGCTACGATACAAATAACGGTCTTCGCGGTGTGAATTAATCAAAACGTTTCACAAAATTTATTAAAACTATTTATATTATCATATAATGTATAATAACTTAAATTAATACTTTTTCCCATAATTATAACATGTTTAAAGTAAATATAATAATAAAAAATAGACTACATTAAGGAAAGATAGAATGTTTAACGGATTGAAAAGAAATTAACTAATAAATAATAACTATTCATAGCATATCTTTAAACAAAGTTCATGATCAATTAACTACATTAATTCACATCATAAGAAACTACTAATACAATTGAAAAAGTCTAATAAAAACTTATTGATTACACCACTAGTCACCACATGGTAGAACGACGTGCAGGATCATAACTTCCACTATCACCTTCATCATTGTTATTTCCACTTCCTCCAAAGATATAATCAAACAATTCAGAACTTCTTGGTGGTTCTATTTGTTGGTAGTCATATGAAGAATTTGTTGATGAGTCATGGTGGTAATTCATAGGAGGTTGGTTATAAAAAGGTGCATTTGAGTTTGACATATATGGATAATATTCATGTGATATATAAGAAGGTTGTTGGTAATATGATGGATAATTACCTTGACTACCAAAATCACCAAATGATTGTACTCCACTTGATGAGGAAGAATCATCTAATGGAGTCTCTTCTTGCCTTCTACTTTTACCACGTCTTCCTCGACCTCTGCTACTACCACCAACATTAATCATATCAGCATGTAAATCTTCTTCCATTCTAGGAGGCACCAAATTTTGATCACGCCTAACATATGAGTCTGCCTGAAAAGAATTAAATGACCCTTCATTCATTTCATGACTCTGTTCAGGATTACCATTGCCACCATTGCCATGACTACCGCCACTATTTCCATCACTAGGTGGACTTAAACCACCATCACCACTTTAACTAGGAGTTTGACCTGAGTTTGAGACATTACGACCAAGTATTTCATCATTCTCATCATCTGAATCAATATTGAGCCACTCTAAATTTTGGGTTTCATCCAACAATGGTCCCTCTCTTTCCTCAATCCATGGTGATAAATAGTCTTCTTGAAATATATGATCAAGGTTGATAGGATTAAAACTCTTTGCAATGTCTTCATGACTTCTTATCATGGTAATCCTCATTTTTAGCTTCATGTTGTAAAATGTAAAGACAAGTTTTTGAAGCTATATAAAAAAAATTATATTAAAAATTAGCATAGCTTTTCATATTTTCATGTCAACTAGCACAAAATATAAATCATACATGCCAGGTTTCATTTGAGATCATGCTTTTTGAGCTTGTAGAGTTCCAAAAGCATCTAACTTATCTCGAAAAAGTAATAACTACAATGATATATATATATATATATATATATATATACACACACACACACAACATATAAGTCTCCAAATGAATAATTTTGTTTCTAAAATTTAGTATTAAATTGTATATGTATATAACAAGAAAAAATGTATCACCTGATTTATGGCTCTTATTTGAATATCAACATTCGACTCTATTTTGGTTATTACTTTTCTAGTTCCTTCTAGGGTTTCCTTAGCTACATGCCTTCCATGGACTAATCCAAATTGAAATTGTGGATTGAGAAAATAACCTTTAGAGAAAATGGGTAAACATGTAGATACAAATTAATATTTATACTTCAAAATTAAATACCAACATATAAAATAAATAAATTAAACATGTAGATACGAACCCGCTGAATGCAGATCAGAATGCATGTAAATCCATCTTTTGTCAATGATTGAATTGTAATAGGTACTGTATCGACAATTTTGTTTAATAGCTTGCTTGGCTCTATCAATTGCTTCATAAAGAAATCCCATTGTTGGTTTATCATCACCATCCACCAGCTTCAAGACCTTAACAATGGGTTCAAATACCTTTAGTATCTCAGTTGCCTTATTCCAGAATTCCTTATCCATCACAACTTTCTTTGCTTCATAAGCAGCTCCTCCTGGTTTCTCTTTTCCATATTTAGAACTCTTGTATTCTTTAGAATCAAGCATGTCTTTCAAAGCTTGCTTCTCTTTAAAAATTGATTCAAGTTGTAAAAATTGTGTAGCAAATCGAGTGATTGCTGGACGAATAAGTTCTTTATCATTAGTGTATTTCTTCATCAAACTCACTGTCCAAATATGGTTGTATATAAACAAAGTCACCTTTTTTGCTTCCTCAAGCACTTTTTGGACATTTGACTTTTTTCCAATATCTTCTAAGCACAAATCCAAACAATGAGGTGCACATGGAGACCAATAAAGGCGAGGTCTTTTTTCCATCAATTTCAAACCAGCTTCTTTTAGTGCTGCCTCATTATCAGTGACCACTTGGACAACATACTCTTCCACTATTTTGTCAAGCAAGTTAAAGTAATACTCAGTGTTTCTACTTGCAACATCAGAGGCATCAATGGACTTTAAAAACACGGTTCCATGACTAGAATATACTAAAAAAATTCATGATATGCATGTGGTTTATTCCGTTTGTTCAACCATCACACATTATAGTCACTCCTCTCTCTTCCCAAAATGGTTTTAATTCTCCTATATATTTTTGCATTTCCGCATATTCTTCATTCAAGTATACCTCTGAAATCTCATAAGGAGTAGGAACTTTAACACCTGGACCCAACTTTGCAGCTTCGGCTAACAAGGCATGTAACCAAGGAGAAGTGCTCAAATTTATAGGTAGACGTTCATATATTATCAATTTAGATAACACCTTTCCTAAAACCTTTCTCGCATTTTTCATGAATCATGTAGGAACTTTTGTTTGCTTCATACTCTTACTTCTCTCTAGATCAACATCTACATTTCTTATTCTTTGTTGAAGGTCATGTCTTTGATATTGAGATGAAGCTCCACCACTACTACTACCAATGCCACTTCCAGGAAACCTTTGTCTATCTTCCCATTGCCTATGTGATGTCATACTTTCATGTGTAGCTTGTCTTATCGCATCCTCTTCCATCAAATCTTCATTGTCATCATTGCAATCCCCTCTTAATCTTTCGACAAATTCTTCCTTTCTTTTTCGAGAATTATTTTTCTTTGCTTTCTTGTCTAATATAAGCTTCATCAAACTTTCTCTAACCAAAGTTGTAACACTAGGACAAACTTTGACGTCTCCTGTCATGTGTGCAAGATGTTCCTTCAATCGAGTAATTTCACCCGTTATTATTGTTTGACATAATTTACATTGTATGGTGTTTCTACCTCTACCCTGCACAATGTTACCAAAGTGCCAACCAACATCATCACTCGGAGCATTTTCTGCTCTACCAATTGGAAATACTTCTTCCCGTGCTTCTTCTCTTCGAGGCATTGTTCAACCAACCTACAAATAAATGATGTAGTTCTAAATTATTATTTTTATATATAAATTCACAACTAAACACTTTTACCAAAAAAATAGTTACAACTAATATATTTTTAAAAATAAAATAAAGGTTTCTAAAATAAATAAATATAAAACTTCATGTTAATGAGTTTAAATAAAAATAAAACACTCTAAAATTTCATCTAATAATTGTTACCTAAATACTCAAATTAAGTGGTTGAGTTAAATGTAAACATACTAAACACTTTCATTGAGAGATTCAACCTGGATCCACTAAGTTCTACAACATATTAATAGTAATAATTAATAAAATAATAATCAGTTTTCTAAATAATAAAATAATAACTCATTGGATCTACTAAGTTCCACTAAGTTGCTACTTGCATTCACAAAATGAGCGGATCTCTCATTGACTTATTTTTTTTACCTTATCTTTATCCTCTCAAAAAAAAAACACGCAACACCACAAGTCCACAACACCAGAAGAGGAAATTGCAAGGCAAGAAAAGTAGAAAACCAAAATCACAAACCTCACAGAAGGAGTCAAGAGGAGAATGAACAAGAAGCTGGAAGCAGCAAACGCACCACCATAATGAACAAGAAGCAACAAGCTAGCAACACCAGAATCACAGAAGGAACAATGAATCACCAGAAGAGTAACAAGTTTGTATGTATGGTTGTTCTGTTACTGTTAGTTACTAGTAGAAGAGAGAATTAAAAGGAGAAGAGAGAACAGAGTCACCCACCAGCCACCACCACAGGAGAAGAGAGAACAGAGAAGAGAACATAAAAATAATTGATTTGTGTTTTAGGATAAGATTGAGATTTGAGATGCCTGACTTTTTTGTACAAAAGATAATATTCAGATTCCTTCTTCTACTGTTCTTGTTTTCTTGTGTTTTTTTTTTTAATTTTTGATTTGATTCCTTTTCTCCTTTTCTAAATTCTGAACTTTCAAGTCTGTAACGGCTCCGTAATGGCATTTCGCGTCTGTAACGTCCTTTCCCGGCCGTAACGGCGTTTCGTAACGGTCGTAACAGCGATTTTCGTGTGATTTTTGTTCTCACCGTGAAAAGGTCAAAAAACGGTCACAGTGGCTGCCGATACCGTCTTGTAACGGCCGCAATCCCGGTACCGGACCGTTTTTTGAATCCTTGGGTGTTGGTATATTCACGTAAATGCAGGTTCTTGAGGTGAGTTTCAATTCACTTATGGGTCATTTGCCAGATAGAATATCTTGTTTGCAACATACTAAGGTTCTAAATTTGGAACATAACAAGCTTTCTAGATTCATATATATATATATATATATATATATATATATATATATATATATATATATATATGATCAATGTGATCAAGGATTCAAAAAACGGTCCGGTATCGGGATTGCGGCCGTTACAAAACGGTACCGGCAGCCACCGTGACCATTTTTGGACCTTTTCATGGCGAGAACAAAAATCACACGAAAATCGCCGTTACGGCCGGGAAAGGACGTTACAGACGCGAAATGCTGTTACGAGGCCGTTACAGACTTGAAAGTTTAGAACTTAGAAAAGGAGAAAAAGAATCAAATAAATTTTTTTTAAAAAAAGCATAAGAAAACAAGAACAGTAGAAGAAGGAATCTGAATCTTATCATTTGTACAGAAAAGCCAGGCATTTCAAATCTCAATCTTATCCTAAAACACAAATCAATTATTTTTATGTTCTCTTCTCTGTTCTCTCTTCTCCTGTGGTGGTGGCTGGTGGGTGACTATGTTCTCTCTTCTCCTTTTAATTCTCTCTTCTACTAGTAACTAACAGTAACAGAACAACCATACAAACAAACTTGTTACTCTTCTGGTGATTCATTGTTCCTTCTGTGATTCTGGTGTTGCTAGCTTGTTGCTTCTTGTTCATTCTGGTGGTGTGTTTGCTGCTTCCAGCTTCTTGTTCATTCTCCTCTTGACTCCTTCTGTGAGGTTTGTGATTTTGGTTTTCTACTTTTCTTGCCTTGCGATTTCCTCTTCTTGTGTTGTGGACTTGTGGTGTTGTGTTTTTTTTTTGAGTGGATAAGGATAAGGTAAAAAAAATAAGTCAATGAGAGATCGGCTCATTTTGTGAATGCAAGTAGCAACTTAGTGAATCCAGTAAGTTATTATTTTATTATTTAGAAAACTGATTATTATTTTATTAATTATTACTATTAATATGTTGTAGAACTCAGTGGATCCAGGCTGAATCTCTCAATGAAAGTGTTTAGTATGTTTACATTTAACTCAACCACTTAATTTGAGTATTTAGGTAACAAATATTAGATGAAATTTTAGAGTGTTTTATTTTTATTTAAACTCATTAACATGAAGTTTTATATTTATTTATTTTAGAAACCTTTATTTTATTTTTAAAAATATATTAGTTGTAACTATTTTTTTGGTAAAAGTGTTTAGTTGTGAATTTATATATAAAAATAATAATTTAGAACTACATCATTTATTTGTAGGTTGGTTGAACAATGCCTCGAAGAGAAGAAGCACGGGAAGAAGTATTTCCAATTAGTAGAGCAGAAAATGCTTCGAGTGATGATGTTGGTTGGCACTTTGGTAACATTGTGCAGGGTAGAGGTAGAAACACCATACAATGTAAATTATGTCAAACAATAATAACGGGTGGAATTACTCGATTGAAGGAACATCTTGCACACATGACAGGAGACGTCAAAGTTTATCCTAGTGTTACAACTTTGGTTAGAGAAAGTATGATGAAGCTTATATTAGACAAGAAAGCAAATAAAAATGATTCTCGAAAAAGAAAGGAAGAATTTGTCGCAAGATTAAGAGGGGATTGCAATGATGACAATGAAGATTTGATGGAAGAGGATGCGATAAGACAAGCTACACATGAAAGTATGACATCACATAGGCAATGGGAAGATAGACAAAGGTTTCCTGGAAGTGGCATTGGTAGTAGTAGTGGTGGAGCTTCATCTCAATATCAAAGACATGATCTTCAACCAAGAATAAGAAATGTAGATGTTGATCTAGAGAGAAGTAAGAGTATGAAGCAAACAAAAGTTCCTACATGATTCATGAAAAATGCGAGAAAGGTTTTAGGAAAGGCGTTATCTAAATTGATAATATATGAACGTCTACCTATAAATTTGAGCACTTCTCCTTGGTTACATGCCTTGTTAGCCGAAGCTGCAAAGTTGGGTCCAGGTGTTAAAGTTCCTACTCCTTATGAGATTTCAGAGGTATACTTGAATGAAGAATATGCGGAAATGCAAAAATATATAGGAGAATTAAAACCATTTTGGGAAGAGAGGGGAGTGACTATAATGTGTGATGGTTGGACAAACGGAATAAACCACATGCATATCATGAATTTTTAAGTATATTCTAGTCATGGAACCGTGTTTTTAAAGTCCATTGATGCCTCTGATGTTGCAAGTAGAAACACTGAGTATTACTTTAACTTGCTTAACAAAATAGTGGAAGAGTATGTTGTCCAAGTGGTCACTGATAATGAGGCAGCACTTAAAGCAGTTGGTTTGAAATTGATGGAAAAAAGACCTCGCTTTTATTGGTCTCCATGTGCAGCTCATTGTTTGGATTTGTGCTTAGAAGATATTGGAAAAAAGTCAAATGTCCAAAAAGTGCTTGAGGAAGCAAAAAAGGTGACTTTGTTTATATACAACCATATTTGGACAGTGAGTTTGATGAAGAAATACACTAATGATAAAGAACTTATTCGTCCAGCAATCACTCGATTTGCTACACAATTTTTACAACTTGAATCAATTTTTAAAGAGAAGCAAGCTTTGAAAGACATGTTTGATTCTGATGAATACAAGAGTTCTAAATATGGCAAAGAGAAACCAGGAGGAGCTGCTTATGAAGCAAAGAAAGTTGTGATGGATAAGGAATTCTGGAATAAGGCAACTGAGATACTAAAGGTATTTGAACCCATTGTTAAGGTCTTGAAGCTGGTGGATGGTGATGATAAACCAACAATGGGATTTCTTTATGAAGCAATTGATAGAGCCAAGCAAGCTATTAAACAAAATTGTCGATACAGTACCTATTACAATTCAATCATTGACAAAAGATGGATTTACATGCATTCTGATCTGCATTCAGCGGGTTCGTATCTATATGTTTAATTTATTTATTTTATATGTTGGTATTTAATTTTGAAGTATAAATATTAATTTGTATCTACATGTTTATCCATTTTCTCTAAAGGTTATTTTCTCAATCCACAATTTCAATTTGGATTAGTCCATGGAAGGCATGTAGCTAATGAAACCCTAGAAGGAACTAGAAAAGTAATAACCAAAATAGAGCCGAATGTTGATATTCAAATAAGAGCCATAAATCAGGTGATACATTTTTGCTTGTTATATACATATATAATTTAATACTAAATTTTAGAAACAAAATTATTCATTTGGAGACTTATATGGTGTATATATATCATTGTAGTTATTACTTTTTCGAGATAAGTTAGAGACTTTTGGAACTCTACAGGCTCAAAAAGCATGGTCTCAAATGAAACCTGGTATGTATGATTTATATTTTGTGCTAGTTGACATGAAAATATGAAAAATTATGCTAATTTTTAATATAATTTTTTTTTATATAGCTGAATGGTGGTTGATGTTTGGATCTTGTGCTCCTGAACTTCAAAGCATAGCGGTAAAAGTTCTTAGCCAAACAACTTCAGCTTCAAATTGTGAGAGAAATTGGAGTACATTTAGCTATATACATACAAAGACAAGAAATAGGCTAAAGTATTAAAAGCTTCAAAAACTTGTCTTTACATTTTACAACATGAAGCTAAAATTGAGGACTACCATGAGAAGAAGTCATGAAGACATTGCAAAAGGTTTTAATCCTATCAACCTTGATCATATATTTCAAGAAGACTATTTATCACCATGGATTGAGGAAAGAGAGGGACCATTGTTGGATGAAACCCAAAATTTAGAGTGGCTCCCTATTGATTCAGATGATGAGAATGATGAAATACTTGGTGGTAATGTGTCAAACTCCTAGTCAAAGTGGTGATGGTGGTTTAAGTCCACCTAGTGATGGAAATAATGGTGGTAGTCATGGCAATGGTGGCAATAGTAATCCTGAACAGTGTCATGAAATGAATGAAGGGTCATTTAATTCTTTTCAGAAAGACTCATATGTTAGGCGTGATCAAAATTTGGTGCCTCCTAGAATGGAAGAAGATTTACATGCTGATATGATTAATATTGGTGGTAGTAGTAGAGGTCGAGGAAGACATGGTAAAAGTAGAAGGCAAGAAGAGACTCCATTAGATGATTCTTCCTCATCAAGTGGAGTACAATCATTTGGTGATTTTGGTAGTCAAGGTAATTATCCATCATATTACCAACAACCTTCTTATATATCACATGGATATTATCCATATATGCCAAACTCAAATGCACCTTTTTATAACCAACCTCCTATGAATTACCACCATGACTCATCAACAAATTCTTCATATGACTACCAACAAATAGAACCACCAAGAAGTTCTGGATTGTTTGATTATGTCTTTGGAGGAAGTGGAAATAACAATGATGAAGGTGATAGTGGAAGTTATGATCCTGCACGTCGTTCTACCATGTGGTGACTAGTGGTGTAATCAATAAGTTTTTATTAGACTTTTTCAAATGTATTAGTAGTTTCTTATGATGTGAACTAAATGTAGTTAATTGATCATGAACTTTGTTTAAAGATATGCTATTAATAGTTATTATTTATTAGTTAATTTCTTTTCAATCCGTTAAACATTCTATCTTTACTAAATGTAGTCTATTTTTTATTATTATATTTACTTTAAACATGTTATAATTATGGGAAAAAGTATTAATCTATGTTATTATACATTATATGATAATATAAATAGTTTTAATAAGTTTTGTGAAACGTTTTGATTAGTTCACACCGCGAAGACCGTTATTTGTATCGTAGCGTCCGTTACAGCCGAAATCGCGACAACCGTAACGCGACCGCGACCGTTATTTAAAACCTTGCCAACACCTTGAGGAATGCAATTTGTTAACTGATTGTTGAGAACTAGAATCTCTTAGTTTTGAGAACTAGAATCTCTTAGTTTAAGGCTAATAAAACCAAAACTTGTTATATTTGATTTTTTCAAAGGAGAGAATTCTTAGGAAGTCAAAGATAAGAATTGAGTGTTTTTGAAGTAGAATATTGAGTTGGAAAAAAATTTACAAACATATTAGGAGAAAATTATTGAGCCTCTCGCTTGTTCATCGAAAGGGATTGAGAAAATGGTAGAAATTATGGTCTATGGTTAAAAGCTAATTTTTTGTAATTCTTTCATCTCTTTACAATAAACTCATTGATAATAGATTGGAAAGCTACTCTCTCCCATATGTATGTCAATTTGAACCGAAATGGTAGCAAATTATTGGTGTTTTCTCCTTTTCCTTTATCTTTGTTTCTTTATTCGAACGTTTCTTGTTTCATATGGACCATTTTGGGTTATTGATTGTCAGTGATATTTGCTCCATATATCAATGATTGATGTGATTTTGTTTGAATTCACAACAAAAAAGGATGGAGAAGATAGAAATCGTGAGATGATACTGCAATCAAATTTATATGTAAAACTTGAATGATAATCTTTGAAGTATGATTACCACAAGAAAAATTGGCATCTTAATAAGATAAAATTTAATGGTTCAATTCAAAACCAAAATGAGGCATAAGTTCACAAATACACAAAGTTAGGTGTTGTTTACTTGACCCATTTCTTGTTTCTATTTTATATAAAAACATAAACCAAGAGAAAAAAAATATGTTTACCTAAGCTTTTAGAAACATTTTCATTAAAAATTATCGTCGAACTTGAAAGTTAGCTCAATCCAACTTTTTTTGTTTCATAGTATAGCGGCGAAACTCATATAAACTTATTTAATGTGGAGACGAGGCGTAGTGCGAATCAAATTTGTACACTAAAATATCAAATATCCCAACAACCCTTTTATCAACTGAGATATTTATTTGGCAATTATTTATTATCAAAGATAATATGAATTAGTAACTTAAAAAGTATTATAATTTAAGATCCTTAATTGAAATAAAGCAATGTTTTTATTGACGATTTTTATAATTATTGATAAAAGAAAATCATATAGGGTTTTTAATCCCATTATTGAGTCATTATAGCGTAAAAGTAGCTAGTTTAAATGTATTTTAGTTAAGTTTTGCAAAGAATTCAATCGAAAGGCATGAAGGGAGAAAAATGGGAAAATATGCTTGAAACCATGGAAATACACCCAAATCAAACAACTTTTGTGATCCTGTTATGCCTTTAACAAGTTTATCAATGTTGATTGTTGGGCATAGTCGTTACGGAAGATTTGGTGTGGGGACATGGAGCAAGAAGTGAAGAAAAAAGCATGACTCAGCCTCGTCATCACTCGTGACACATGCTATGAGCTCCGCATCGTGATTTTAGAGAGAATTGTCAGAGATCAATCTTGCATCGAATCGGGTTGAGGGATGTAAAGGCCACCTCATGAGACTTTGAAGGAAATGCAACTAAATTAGCCTCATCATGGCTCGTCTCGTGAGATTAATTCTCACATCGCAGGCCAACTTACCCTAAAAACTTGGAAAATGTGTGCCTATATATTCCTAACCCCCCTAGGTCGGTGAAATGACACATTTTAACGAGAAGGTGATGGCATAAACTCGATTTCAAAAGGATTAGAGCGACCAGAGCCATTTGGGAGCCCATGAATCATCAACTAGTGATCCTTTACTCATGTTTTCTTATTCATACTCATTAATATGTTTTTAGGAGCTATGAGTAGCAAATTATGTCTAGGGTAGGTCATGAAAGAGAAACTTCTCTTGTAATTGTTTGATCATGTAACTTTAAATAATTCTATGAATTTCAATTGATTATTTTTGCTATTTTATTCAATTATACTTGTGTTCAATGTTTATTAAAATTCTTAGCAAGTTTCCGAACTTATTAAAATTTAAAATAAACCAAAGAAAAAGATTAGAATCCTTCTAAATTGGAAAAATTGAAATAAATTAAACTCAATTTCACCACAATTTAAATCTCTTAAAATCAGGTTGAGTTTCAATTTCACTTAAAAATGGTTTTACTACCGATTTAGCGTGGAATTCACATCTAAAAAAATAATATCAAGTAATTTTACGTTTTAACACGTGATTTTGACAACATTCATCCTCCAGGGTGGATCTGAGGGTGGACGGGAGGGGGGGCAGCCTAGGACACCATTATTTTTGAGGCACCAAAATTATTATTTTTACTTAGTAGTTAATACTATAGATCTATTTTTTTAAAATTTGATTGATAAATTATATTGAAATTTTTTTTAGAAAACTTTGATTATAAATGAATCTTTTGAAACAAAAAATGCAAGAAGAAAAATATTGAAATATTTAAAAGGAAACAATTTTATTGTTTTGCCCAGGGCATCAAAAATCTTAGGACCGCCCCCTGTTCATCCTCACATAATTCTCGTTTTTAAAAATATTAATGATCTATTTAGAGAATAGAAAACAATATTTTATCAAAATACTTGAACATATGACCAACTGAAGTTGGACTATGATCCATAAATTTCAATGTTATTTTTTTGGGTAAAATTACAGTAATAATCCTTTAACTTAATTTTGTAATCCAGATATCTCTTTCTATTTCTCTCTCACACAGGGGCAAAGTGTTCGTAATAGTTTGGGTTTGTTTAATGGTGGTGAGGTTGTTGCGGAAGAGGTAGGCTGTATAAGAGGTTGAAGGGGGTTAAGACTAAGATTTATTTTATGCATAACGAAGATAGAGATCTCAACTCAGATATACAAACAGAAATTATGAAGAGGGGGATTTATGAAGGTATGTGATTCCAGGTGTTTCAATGAAGATGTGAGTTTCTGGTTGAAAAATTGTTTTTTGTTATGAATTTGCTGGGTTTTTGTGAAAAAAGATAATATTGTTAACATTTAAAAAGATAAAGGATTGAAATGAAAAAAAAAAAAAAAAGATAAAAGACTAAAACGTTACTTGAAATTAAGTTATGAGACTATTATTGTAATTTTGCCTATTTTTTGTTATGCTAATGTTTAATTTTGACTTGAGATTGCACCAACATATTTTTATATTAGTCGTTTAAGTCATCACATGTGTATGAAAATGACCTTTTCCAACTCGTTTCAGGCCTAACATTCTCATCACAGGAAAGAAACAATAATATTTCATGAGTATTCTCGAAGTTTTAATATCTTTCTTACCTTAGACCGAGGCATCCCTGACCCTAAATTTTTATTATGAAAAAATATATATTGTTTATCTTCACTTGATCACTTAATTGAAATGTATACTTGAATATACGTGAACATTGATACGCATAAACACATATTCAAAATTAATTTCAGTTATACTAATCAATAACTACAATTTTTTTGTATTGAATAATAAAAGTTTTGTTAGATTGATTACTGCTTGTAAATGTGTGATAATTTTATAATAAGAAATTAAGGTTGTGTGATAATAAAAGTTTACGAGTGGTGTAACCGACACCATCCCATATCAAATCAATGAGTGAGATTGATTACTGCTTGTAAATGTGTGATAATTTTATAATAAGAAATTAAGGTTGAAAATTAAGATGTCAAGCTCAATATGAAATTCTTGTAGAAAACAACGATAAATAATACTTATGAATAAAAAAATTACCCACCAAAGTTCTTACATGATAATCAAATGAAGTAAACCCAAATGTTTAACATGATTCAAAACTAATAAATGCAACAAAATTTGAAACTAAACCAACGACCGCAACCAAAATTTGAAATCATGTTTCTATGGGTCAGAATCATAATTATTGTATAGGTGTACCTTCGTGTGTTCCTCCAATACCTGACCAGATTCAAAGATGTCAAAGCAATATTCACACTTATGCACTTTTTCATTTACGACATCATATATGTTTCCACTTCTACCAATCTCTCCTGCTATATGGTTAGTTTTCCCATGGATCTCTTCATGTCCGAAAAGATCTTTACCAGATTGAAACACTTCATGACAAATATCACACTCAAACACGGTGTTTCCATTTTCCATTGCTTTTTTCTTCTCCGTGTAGTATTTATCCTCAATTTGTTTCCATTCATTCTTAAGAATAACACCTAGTGTTTCAGCAGCTTCTATATCCAAATCAGTATACACTAATTGTAATTGTGTATTATCTTCTTTTTCTTCAGCCATATTAAATTGTGTGTTCTCTTCTTTTTCTTTAGCCATGTTAAATTATGTATTCTCTTCTCTTTCTTCAGCCATATAAAACTGTTTTGGTTTGCGTTTTGATCTTTTTCCAGTTGGGTTTGTTGGATAAGACTGAAACACACCATTCCTACCAAAATTTGACAGGGTAGAATTGAATTTCCCTTTCAAAGATCGAGGATTGTATGTTGAACTATTTCTTGGATTAACAATTGATGGTGAAGATGTGGAGATAGACTGAGTTGGATGTTTTGCCAACTTAGCTGAGTATTCAGGTACATGGTTTTTGATTGGGGATTTTGAATGGATTGATAGTTTGGCATAGTGGGATTTCATATGTCCTCCCAAAGCTTTCCCATTGGAAAATGACCTGTTACAAATGAGACACACTTTGCCGTTGTTCTCCATAGTTGGAGAAAATCCTACACTTCCACCCCCTTTGCTCTCTCTCTGTTTTTTTTTTTGTTTGTGATGAAGTTGTAAGATTTTGGACCTTTATAAAGACAAAATGGATCCTTTGCATCTAACTTTTTAATATAATTGAATACAATCCATTGGATTAGGTCATGTGTTTTCTTTGACTAAAAGGAAGAAAAGCTTGGACAAAAAAATTAAAAAAATGGTATCGCGTTATTACTTTAGCATATTTGAAATTTTCCTTCTCTAAAATATTATTTTACATTTACCAATTAACGATATTTTTATATAGGAAATATTTTTATTTATTTTTTAACGGATAAGATTATGCATGTATGTAGTTTTTTTTAACTTGACATAATACAATGTTGTCGCGGCATTTTTGGAGATCATGCTATTTAGTTAGCATTGACTCACTATTTTTATTCACGACTTGAACTTTTAATTTTTAAAAGAAAATGGGAAAAAGTTCAAATAAACCATTTTAAAGATTTAGGGTACGGGGGTTAGTTACATAAAGGGAAGGTATTAGCACCCTTTATGCCCTAGTTTCAGTTCAGCAATGTTAACCTCTTTTGTTTCGACATCGGCAAAAGCTATGTCGAATTCTTGGTTGCTTTTGTTTGATCCGATATAAGCAACCTTTTCTCTTTTGTGATACTTTTGAGTTCTAGCTTTTTCAGCAAGCCTTTCGACCTGTCGATCTCTATCGGCCAATTGGGCCATATCTCTCAAATGATGAGTGTCTAATTTCTTCTAAATGGAATAATCTAAGCCACTAGCGGCCATTTCGACCAACTCATGTTCAGGCACTTGAGTGAAGCATCTTGCCTTCAACGATCTGAATCTATTGAGATAATCATCAACGAATTCAGTGGAACTCCTCTTGACACTCGCCAATTCTTTTAGACTTATCTTAGATTGGCCCATGTAGAATTGTTTATGGAATAACCGTTCTAATTCAGTCCAACTTTGGATCGAATGCGGTGCAAGGGTTGTAAACCATGTGAAGGCATTTTTTGTTAGAGAATTTGGAAAGTATTTCAACCTCAAATTCTCATCATTTGCTAGATCGTCAGCCTTTGTCAAATATCTTCCGATATGTTCGACAATGGACTCACTAGTATCCCCTGCAAATTTGGTGAAGTTAGGAATTTTGTAACCCCTAGGAAGTTCAGATTGTAATACCAATTCCGACAAAGGAGAAACAAAATTTGGCCTATGTAGGCCAATATTCAAACCATTTTGAGTCATTATAGTTTCGACCAAATTGGCTATATTGTTATGTGCTCTTATGTTTTGTCGTCGGACATTCCTAACAACTTCATCAGCATTATCATTTCTATCCACCAAGATCACTTCAAGTCGACCTTGATTTACTGGTTCGACTGGTTGGGTTTGAGGCATAGGTTGTTGCCTCGGAATCATTGGTACGACTAACCGCAACGATTATTGACTTTGAACATGTGGAAACGATTGGTAAACCGGTTGTGGGGGTGCAAAGAAATCTGCTATTCTCCCCATTTGGGTGGTTAAGGCTTGGTAACTCCGGTTTGTGTCCCTTATCAAAGGATTAAACACGGTACCAATTTGTTGCGTTAACAAATTAACCATTTCGTGGTTACTCTCATCCATTTGTTGTCTTAACAAATTCATCGAATATGTTGTCAACGGTGGTAGAGTATTTCGACCAAAAATGCTACAACTTGAGGGACTATGTACGTTGTGCATTGTGAACGGATTTGCTTGGACTACAATAACAGATGCACTATTATCTACATTTGCCATCATCGAAGTTGGCATACCATACGGTTGTTCCCTAGGAACGTTCTGCACATTTATGTTTCGATCATCAGGCTTAGGCCTAACTAAAGAAGAACTTGGAACACATGTGGCCGAAGGAACACCAACAGTGAATGGGGGTATAATGGTTCCCATTTCTGGTCGTGTCATTGGAACAGAGGTAGAAATGGTCGAGGGAGCGGTTACTCCCATTTCCATCGAAACTGGCATAGCCATGGTTGCCCCCACGGGGGTCGACACGTTTGAATCTCCCAAAGGAGAGGTCGCTTGTAAAGGTTGTGCTTGTGAAAATGATTGTGAAGAGGATGAACTGGCACGAGCCATAGGTCTACCACTTGTCAGATGAATACACAAACAAGATAGTGTTTATAGCAAAAAAGTTACCCGAAAGTTGTAACAAAATTCTAAAAACGGATCTCTCAAAGAGATGGATTTTTTAAAAAAGTTTTTGAAAATCAATTGTACAAACTGGGTCCCACTAGGCGTGCCAATTTGTTTGCCTGTGTTTTTAGCAAATGGGGGCTAGGTATGATTATTACAAGAGAGACCGAACTAGAGATCTCAAGACTCGTTGTGCAAAGGTTTTTATCGAAAAGGAGTTTGAAAAAAGGGGGCTCAAGATGCACTCAAGTGGCTTGACGTGTGGATAAAAGGGAATCTACTGCCTCTATTTTAGAAGAACCGATCAAGTGATTTGGGATTGAAGGAGGCTATTTTCCATAGGTAATGTGGAAGGGAGAGAATCCAGTGGCAGAATGTATTGAAGTGTTGTAAGACCATTCTGCAAGGGGAAGGAAAGTGTGCCATTGGTTTGGTTTAATGTGGACGAAAGAGCGCATGTACTGCTCCATAACTCGATTTAAAACTTCAGTTTTCCCTTCGGTTTGTGGGTGGTAAGAGGTGCTCATTTTGAGTTTGGTTCCACATAGATGGAAGAGCTCACGCCAAAAATGATTGATGAAAATAGGATCTCTGTCGGAGACAAGGCTTCTTGGGATGTCGTGTTGCTTGCAGATTATGTCCAGGAATAGAGAAGCCACTTTGAAGGCAGAGTAATTGGTAAGAAGCGCGCCAAAATGAGTCCCTTTTGAAAACCTATCAACTACAACCAAGATAATAGAGAAACCATGTGATGGTGGGAGTCCGTTAATGAAGTCGAGTGAAAGATCTTCCCAAATTGTTGAAGGCAGAGGTAAGGGTTGAAGAAGACCAGTTGGCTTTTTGGTCTCATATTTTGTTACTTGGCAAATTGGGCACTTTGAGATGAATTTAGAAACATCGCCTCTCATTCCATTCCAAAAGAAATTTTCTAAGAGGCGAAGGTATGTTTTTTGGGTTCTCATATGGCCACTGGTTGGTGAGTTGTGGAATTCTTGCAGCAATTTGTCTTTAAATGGGTTGGTATTATTGAGCCAGATTTTGTTTTTGTAGAAAATGAGGCCTTAATGGATTTTGTGTTCGGGGTAGGAAGAGGGGTTGCTGGAGATGTTATTGTAGAGGGATGTAAATTCAGGAAAGGATTGCAAGGAATTTTTATGGTCATCAAGAAAGAGAAAATGGGTATGGATAATGTGATACATTGGTTGTGTGTTTCAACTCGTGATAATGTGTCTGCCACAACATTAGTTTTACCGGACTTATACTAAATTTTAAATCGTAACAAAGAAGTTTAGAGATGCATACCTGCTGTTCAGGTGTTTGAATCACCTGCGAGATGAGTTCCTTGAGGCTTTTGTGGTCGGTGTGTATGGTGAAGGGATGTCCAAGGAGGTATTGATACCATTTCTTGACGGTTGTGGTGATGGCATGTAATTCACAGACATATGTGGATGAACGAAGTAGGCGAGGACAAAATTGCTTGCTGAAAAAAGCAATAGGGTTACAAGATGCATTTGTCTCAAGATCAAAGGGGAGGGTAAAGTCAGGGACGACGAGGATATGAGCTTTTTTCATGGCGGTCTTAAGTGCGTGGAATGATGTTTTTGCTTCGTCTGACCAGAGGAATGCGACCTTTTTGAGCAATTGGGTTAAGGGGGATGCAATGGAAGCATAATTCTTGATGAACTTTTGGTAAAAACCGGTAAGTCCCAAGAATCCATGAAGAGAGGTGGTGGTAGTAGGGCTAGGCCAATCGACCGTATCTTGTAGTTTTGAAGGGTCTACTTGGATGCCTTTACTAGAGATGATGTATCACAGGTATTTAAGTTGATGCTGCCCAAAGAGACATTTGGATTTTTTGAGAAAGAATTTAGCACCTAGAAGTTTGGCAAGGATGAGGTGTAAGTGATGTAGGTGTTCCTGGAGGGTGGGACTGTAGATGAGTATGTCATCAAAAAACATCGCGACAAATTTCCGGAGGAAAGGTTAGAATAGTTCATTCATGGCGGATTGGAATGTGGATGGGGCGTTACAAAGGCCAAATGGCATGACCTTGTACTCGTAGTGTCCATGGTGGATGTGGAAAACGGTTTTGGATATATCATTTGTGCTCATTTGAATCTGATGAAATCCCTGTTGAAGATCTAGTTTGGAAAACCAAGAGGTTTTTCCCAAGTCATCTAGGAGTTCATCTATTGTGGGTAAAAGGAAGCAGTCTTTGATGGTGACGGTGTTGAGGGCACGATAATCAACACAACATCTCCATGAACCATCCTTTTTTCTTTACAAGTAGGACGGGGAAAGAGAAAGGGATGCGGCTCTGTTAAATTAGGTCAGAGGCTAGCATTTCAGAAACTTATTTTTCAATTTCGCATTTTTGAGAATCTTGGTAGTGGTAGGGACAGACATTTACGGGAGTGGAATTGGGTATAAGGTGAATTTGGTGGTCTGTTGGTCAAGAGGGAGGTAGGCGAGGAGGTTGATTAAACAATGTGTCAAAGTTTTGTAGGAGGTGTAGTATTTCTGGGTTGGTGTTTTGGTGTGTTTCTGTTGGGGATGGTGGAAGAATTTGTAAGTGGAATAGGGAGGATAGGGCGTGTGTTTGTAGGTTTCTTTTTAGTTAGGATTTTGAGGAGTCGTTTGAGTGAAGGGAAGTAGTTGACTCAAGTGTAATGGGCTGGCCCAAGTGGTTAAATGAAAGGGATAGTTTGGCGTAGTCCATAAGGCATGGGCTCAAGCTTTTGAGCCATGGGGCTCCAAGAACAAGCTCTGTTCCAGCAAGAGAAAAGGCAAAGAGGTCAATTGAAAACTAGTGACCTTGTATGTTGAGAGGGATGTTGGTGTATTTGTGAGTGCAGTCGAGGGTTTCTCCGCTGCCAACCATCACATGAAGGGGAGTAGGTGTGGAAATGGGTGTTAAACCAAGGAATTTTGCAAATCTCGTTTATATAAAATTGTGGGAGCTGTCACCATCAACGAGTATGGCTATGGGTTTTTTTTGTGATAGTACCGAAGAGGCAGATTATGTTATGTGCTATTGAGCTGGACATGGCGTGAAGGCTTAATTGAGCTTAGTTATCATTGTTGGAATTTGTGGGATGGAATTTCTTCAAGGGATGCAATGAGGGGTGGTTTGGATGTTGTGATATCATCTTCCTCTTCTGAAATCTGAAGGAAGAAACGACCTTTGCAATGGTGGCCGGGGGTGAAGCGCTCATCACAATTGTAACAGAGAAAGCGCTCATCCATGTAAAAGGAGGTGATGGTTAGACAATCATGTTCGGGGGTGTTATGGAAATCGAAAAATTGGGAAATTTTAAAGATCCATCCAACGGCGTCGGTGCCGTTGAAACGGGGTACTTCGAGTTTCATGTGAGGTCTTGGTGGGTTTGGTGGTGGTGGTGGTAGTGGCGGCGGTGGTGTATTGTAACTGGAGGATTGTTGTTGGCGGCTACGGCAGTGACAACAGATTCAAGGGGGGAGGGTTGTGGTGTTGGTGTATTCATGAAGCTTTCATTTTTCTTCCGCCATTGAAGCTTCTCCTTGAAGCTTTCATTTTTCTTCACCTTTCTTGCTTCACATTGAAGCTTCTTCTTTCTTCTTTCTCTACATTTTTCATCGCAGTTTCTTCTTTTCTTTGCGCTTTCACGCTTCTTCTTCTTCTCTTTGCGTTTTCACGTTTTTCTCATCTAGTTTCCATGGTTCCTCGTCAAAATTCACCAGACACCGATTCACCATTTTATGTTCATCCTAGTGAGAGTCCAACTTCTCCATGCAACGCGCTCTTGGCACGAACAACAAGCTCATTTTTATTGATGGATCCACACCAATTCCTGATCTTGATGATCTCAATCGGCAAGCTTGGGGACGATGCAATTATCTTCTCCATTCATGGATCTTGAATTATGTTTCGGAATCCATTGCTCAAACTATCGTTTTTCACGACACTGCAATTTCAGCTTAGGAAGACTTGAAAGAAAGTTTTGCTAAGGTTGATCGTATTCGCATTTCTTCATTACAATCTACAATCAACAATCTCAAACTAGGTACCAAGTGTGTTATGGAAATTTTTTTCTTGAACATTGTACTCTTTGGGATGAATTGAACTCCCATAGACCTATCCATACTTGCAACTGTGTTCACACATGTAGGATTGACTGGTTTCATCATGCAATTTTTTACTGGTTTGATTGAGTCATTCTCTGTAGTTAAGACTCAAATCCTTCTTATGGATCCTTTACCTCCTATCAACAAGGTATATTCATTAGTTTTTCAGGAAGAAAGTCATAATTCTTTGCTTCCTACACCTATCCCTATTGATGAATCCACTATCTCTGTCAATGCTTATGATTCCAAGAAATTTGTTGGAAATAGAGGCACGGGTCCTTCTAGTGCTTCTGCTAATAAATCTGGTGGTAGATATTACGCCTTTTGCAACTGGTACAACCATACAATTGAGTTTTTTTACTTGAAACATGGGCATCCCAATATCAATAAGTCCCATAATTCAACCAATGCCACTACTGCTAAGATTTCTGAAGCTAGCAAGTCTTCCTCAACTTTTGATATGGTCGTAACTTGTTCTAATTTTAGCTTGACACAAGACAAGTATGATCACCTTGTGACTTTACTTTAACAGGAAAATTTACTGTCTTCAGCATCCCCCCCTTCAGAACCTGCCTCTAATTACATCAGGACTTCTACATCTCTAGGTCATTGACCTTGTGCTGCATCTTAGACAGGTATCCATAGTGTCATTTCTTGTTCAATTAACACAACTTCTGATTTTTGGCTTTTAGATTCAGGTGCTAATGACCATATATGCTCTTCATTGTTTTCTTTTTCTTCATTTTACAAAATAAAACTCACAAATGTTAATTTACCTAATGGTTCTACAATTATAGTTAACCATGCTGGTAATGTTTCATTTTCCCCCAGTTTATATCTCACTCATGTTTTGTACTCTCCAACTTTTAAACTTAACCTTATTTCAGTTTCAAAAATGTGTGATTCTCTTTCTTGCTTTGTTCATTTCTCATCTAATAGTAACACCATTCAGGACTTGAATACAAGGAGGATGAATGGTTTGGATGAAAAACAAATGGTTTATACAAGTTGGTGGTGAATGCTTCTGCTTCTAGTCCTCTTCCCCATCCCAATCAAATTTCCACTACTCTTTGTAACATTTCTTGTATTTCTGCTTCCAATTATACTTCTTTCAATGTAATTCCTTCTTCAACTTTATGGCATTTTAGATTGGGACATCTCTCTAATCAGAGACTGTCTCAAATGCACACCTTGTATCCCTCTATTACTTGTGATAATAAAGCCACTTGTGACATATGTCACTTTGCTATACATAAAAAGTTGTCTTTTAATCCTACTGTTTCTCATGCTACTTCAAAATTTGAACTTTTAGACTTATATATTTGGAGTACTCTTATTGTTTCTTCTATGCATAACCATGAATATTTTTTAACCATTGTGGATGATTTTAGCAGATTCGTGTGGACGATTTTACTCAAAACTAAGTCTGAAGTTTCACAACATGTTAAATATTTTATCCAAACTATTGAAACACAACATCATATCATTCCTAAAACTATTAGATCATACAACCCTGAGTTTCTTATTCCTGAATTTTATGCATCTAAAGGAATTCAACATCAAAGATCCTGTGTTGAGACTCCCCAACAAAATGGTAGGGTAGAAAGAAAGCATCAACATATCTTAAATGTTGCTATAGCTTTATTGTTTCAATCCAAACTCCCTAAACATTTTTGGTCTTATGTTGTTCATCATGCTACTTTTCTTATAAATAGAGTATCCACACCTCTGCTTGGTAATCATTCTCCTTATCTTGTTCTATATGATTCTCTACCTGATATCAACACTTTTAAAGTCTTTGTCTCTCTTTGCTATGCTTCTACTCTTCAAGTTCATAGATCAAAACTTGACTCTAGAGCCAGAAAATGTGTTTTATTGGGATACAAGTCAGGTTTCAAGGATTTTGTTCTTTTTTATTTAAATTTTAGAGAATTTTTTATCTCCAGACATGTTACTTTCCATGATCATATATTACCTTACACTACTTCAAAATCCACATCATGAAGAGAAACATGAGAATAAGGAGTAGTTAGTACAATAACTTGCGTAGCAAATTATCTAGCTTTAGTAAGCTTTCAGTTAGTTACAAGAGTTCTAATACTCTATGTTTCACCTCATTGTAATATAGTACACCACTTAGCTTCTATATAAGTTGTACTCTTTCCTCATTCATCAATTAATGAAAATATTATCCATCCATTTTTCTCTCATAATATTGTATCAGAAACTTTTCCCCCATTGTTGGAAAAGTTAGTTACGATTCAGTTACTTTGCTTCCGCCATTGAAGCTTCTTCTTGAAGCTTTTATTTTTCTTCACCTTTTTTGCTTCACACTGAAGCTTCTTCTTTCTTCTATCTCTGCGTTTTCATCGCGATTTCTTCTTTTCTTTGCGTTTTCACGCTTCTTCTTTTCCTTGTGTTTTCACGCTTTTCTGATCTGGTTTCCATGGCTCCTCGTCAAAAATCACCAGACACTGATTCACCATTTTATGTTCGTCCTAGTGAGAGTCCAACTTCGCTTGCTATTTCTCCGAAATTGGATGGTTCCAATTATCTCGCATGGGGTCATTCCATGCAATGCGCTCTTGGCACGAAGAACAAGCTCAGTTTTATTGATGGATCAACACCAATTCCTGATCTTGATGATCTCAATCGGTGAGCTTGGGAACGATGCAATTATCTTCTCCATTCATGGATCTTGAACTCTGTTTCGGAATCCATTGCTCAAACTATCGTTTTTCACGATACTGCAATTTCAGCTTGGGAATACTTGGATGAACGTTTTGCTAAGGTTGATCGTGTTCGCATTTCTTCATTACGATCTACAATCAACAATCTCAAACAAGGTACCAAGTCTGTTATGGAATATTTTCTTCAACTTTGTACTCTTTGGGATGAATTGAACTCCCATAAACCTATCCCTACTTGCAACTGTGTTCATACATGTAGGGTTGTTTCAATTCTCATTTCAAAACAATATAGAGTTGAGGATCAGATTATGCAATTTTTGACTGGTTTGAATGAGTCATTCTCTGAAGTTAAGACTCAGATCCTTCTTATGGATCCTTTACCTCCTATCAACAAGGTATATTCATTAGTTGTTCTGGAAGAAAGTAAGAATTATTTGCTTCCCACACCTATCTCTATTGATGAATCCACTATCTCTGTCAATGCTTATGATTCCAAGAAATTTGCTAGAAATAGAGGCATGGATCCATCTAGTGCTTCTGCTAATAAATCTGGTGGTAGATATTGCACCTTTTGCAACCGGTACAACCATCAGATTATGCAAGTTTTGACTGGTTTGAATGAGTCATTCTCTGAAGTTAAGACTCAGATCCTTCTTATGGACCATTTACCTCATATCAACAAGGTATATTCATTAGTTGTTGAGGAAGAAATTCAGAATTCTTTTCTTCCAACACCTATCTCTATTGATGAATCCACTATCTTTATCAATGCTTATGATTCAAAGAAATTTGCTAAAAATAGAGGCAAGGGTCCTTCTGGTGCTTCTGCTAATAAATCTGGTGGTAGATATTGCACCTTTTGCAACCGGTACAACCATAAAATTGAGTTTTGTTACCTGAAGCAGGGGCATCCCAATATCATTAAGTCTCATAATTCAATCAATGCCATTACTACTAAGATTTCTGAATCTAGCAAGTCTTCCTCAACTTCTGATATGGTAGCAACTAGTTCATATTTAGCTTGACACAAAAGAAGTATGATCACCTTGTGACAGGAAAATTTACTATCTTCAGCATCTCCCCCTTCAGGATCTGTCTCTAATCACATCAACACTTTTACATATCTAGGTCATTCACCTAGTGCTACATCTTAGATAGGTATCCATAGTGTCATTTCTTGTTCAATTAACACAACTTCTGATTTTTGGCTTTTAGATTCAGGTGCTAAATATTAAGGGTGTTCATGGTTCTAAACTGCATTGAAATTGAACCACATTAATGGTTACAATTCAGTTTTTAAAACCACTTTAAGAAAAATTGGTTTATTTTTAAAAACAATTCAGTTCAAGTTTAAAACTGGTTCAAAACCAGTTTAATATATTTGAACCATATTTTTTTTAGTGCACATTTTTTCTTCAAATTTTTATATTAATTTTTAATTAAATAATTTAAATGAATAATATAATTATTATAAAACAGCTTATTACGATCTCTTTTTAAAAAACAACTTATTCAAAACAGCTTATTTATGCAAAACAATTTATTAGGATCTCTTTTTTAAAAAGAACTTATTCGAAACAGCTTATTTATGCAAAATAGCTTATTAGGATCTCTTTTTCAAAAACAGCTTATTCGAAACAGCTTATTTATGCAAAACAGCTTATTCAAAACAGCTTATTAATGGAAAGTAACTTATTAGGATCGCTTTTTTCAAAAAAAGCTTATTCGAAACAGCTTATTAATGGAAAACACCTTTTTAGGATCTCTTTTTTCAAAACAACTTATTCGAAATAGCTTATTTATGAAAAACAACTTATTAGGATATCTTTTTCAAAAACAGCTTATTTGAAACAACTTATTTTTGCAAAACAGCTTATTAGGATCTCTTATTAAAAAAACAGCTTATACAAAACACTTTATTTATGGAAAACATTTAATTAGGATCTCTTTTTCAAAAACAGCTTATTTATGCAAAACAGCTTATTCGAAACAACTTATTAATGGAAAACATCTTATTAGGATCTCTTTTTTCAAAAATAGCTTATTCAAAACAGCTTATTTATGAAAAACACCTTATTAGGATCTCTTTTTTTCAAAAAACAGCTTATTTGAAATATCTTATTTATGAAAAACAACTTATTAGGATCTCTTTTTCAAAAACAGCTTATTCGAAACAGCTTATTTATGCAAAAACGGCTTATTAGGATATCTCTTTAAAAAAACAGCTTATACGAAACATCTTATTTATGGAAAACACCTTATTATGATCTCTTTTTTCAAAAACAGCTTATTTATGGAAAACACCTTATTAGGCACTCTTTGTTTTCAAAATTATCTTCTTTATATGCTCTTCATGCTGGTAATGACCATATATGCTCTTCATTATCTTCTTTTTCTTCATTTTACAAAAAAAAACCCACAATCTTATTTCAGTTTATATCTCGCTCATGTTTTGTACTCTCCAACTTTTAAACTCAATCTTATTTCAGTTTCAAAAAGTGTGATTCTCTTTCTTTCTTTGTTCATTTCTCATCAAATAGTTGCACCATTCAGAACTTGAATACCAAGAGGATGAATGGTTTGGGTGGAAAAACAAATGGTTTATACAAGTTGGTGGTGAATGCTTCTGCTTCTAGTCCTCTTCCCCATCCCAATCAAATTTCCTCTACTTGTTGTAACATTTCTTGTATTTCTGCTTCCAATAACACTGCTTTCAATGTAATTCCTTCTTTAGCTTTATGCCATTTTAGATTGGGACATCTCTTTGATCAGAGACTGTCTCAAATACACACCTTTTATCCCTCTATTACTTGTGATAATAAAGCCACTTGTGACATTTGTCACTTTACCAGACATAAAAAGTTTTCTTTTAATCCTAGCGTTTCTCATGCTACTTCAAAATTTGAACTTTTACACTTAGATATTTGGGGTCCTCTTGTTGTTTCTTCAGTGCATAACCATAGATATTTTTTAACCATTATGGATGATTTTAGCATATTTGTGTGGACCATTTTACTCAAAACAAGTCTGAAGTTTCACAACATGTTAAATATTTTATCCAAATTATTGAAACACAACATCATATCATTCCTAAAATTATTAGATCAGACAATGGCCCTGAGTTTCTTATTCCTGAATTTTATGCATCTAAAGGAATTCAACATCAAAGATCTTGTGTTGAGACTCCCCAACAAAATGGTAGGGTAGAGAGAAAGCATCAACATATCTTAAATGTTGCTAGAGCTTTATTGTTTCAATCCAAACTCCCTAAACATTTTTGGTCTTATGTTGTTCATCATGCTACTAACATAGAAATTTTTAAGTTCCATAGAAATTTTTATCTCCAGACATGTTAGTTTCCATGATCATATATTACATTACACTACTTCAAAAGCCACTCGTTGGGAGTTTTTCCCATCAAAACCTTCATTTGTTTCTCATCCTGAACCTGACAATTGACCTACTATACCTTCTCCTTCATTCTTGGATGAATTTTCATACAACACTATACCTCCTTCTACTCCTGCACTTGAATTACCTCCCCTTCTTAGATTTTCTAGATCTAGGCATCCACCACCACATCTCAAAGACTTTGTATGCCATATCTCAAATCAATCATCTTCTAATAATAACTTTATTGATTTTACTAGTTTTCCTATTACTGATTCTCTTTCATATAATAAACTGTCTAACCAACATCTCTACTTTACTAGTTTTCCTATTACTGATTCTCTTTCATATAATAAACTGTCATATGTTGAAGCTAGCAAATTTGATTGTTGGAATAAGGCCATGGAGACTGAAATTACTGCTCTTATGCAAACTGGAACTTGGAAGATTGTTGATTTACCTCCAAATATCAAACCTATTGGCTGCAGATGGGTTAATAAGAATAATCATCATGCAGATGGATCCATAGAAAGGTTTAAGGCACCATTAGTTGCAAAGGGCTATAACCAAATAGAAGGTTTAGATTATTTTGATACATACTCACCTGTTGCTAAGCTTACAACAGTGAGACTTGTTATTGCTTTAGCATCCATTCATCATTGGTCCATACATCAACTTGATGTTAACAATGCTTTTCTACATGGTGAGTTGCAAGAAGATGCGTACATGCAATTACCAACTGATATCACTGTATCTAAACCTAATCGAGTTTGCAAATTGGTTAAATCCCTATATAGATTGAAGCAGGCCTCTAGAAAATGGTATGAAAGGCTCACTTCATTATTGCTGGCTCAAGGTTATAAGCATGCTAACTCAAATCATTCCCTCTTTACCAAATCTTCAGCTACTGCATTCACCGTCCTTTTGGTCTACGTATATGACATTATTCTAGCTGGAAACTCTTTATCTGAGTTCACTAACATCAAATCCATCCTCCATGCTTCCTTCAAAATTAAATATTTAGGTCAACTCAAGTATTTTCTGGGTTTGGAAGTTGCTCACTCTCAACAAGGTATCTCACTTTGTCAGAGAAAATACTATATAGATCTTCTTGTTGATTCAAGTCTTACTCACTCCAAACCTGCATCCACTCCTTCTGATCCTTCTGATAAGCTTCATCATGATTCCAGTCCACCATACACAGGCATTTCTGCTTACAGAAGGTTAGTTGGTAGGTTGTTGTATCTCAACGCAACAAGACCTAACATTACCTTTGTCACTCAACAATTTAGCCAGTTCCTTACTAAACCTACCCAAGTACACCATTTTGCTGCTATGAGATTGTTCAGGTACCTTAAATCATCTTCAAGCAAAGTTTTATTCTTTCCTAGAGACTCGTCACTTCATATTTTATGGTTTTCTGATGCTAACTAGGCTGGCTGCATAGATTCCCAAAGATCCATCTCTGGCCAGTGCTTCTTCCTTGGTAAATCATTGATTTTATGGCGCACTAAGAAACAATTAATTGTTTCTTGGTCATCCTCAGAAGCAGAATATAGAGCTCTTGCAACTGCCACATGTGAACTTCAATGGTTACTCTATCTACTACAGGATTTGCAGCTTTAAACCACTAAGTTGCCTTTGTTGTATTATGACAATCAAAGTGCATCACACATTGCTGCAAACCCAGTTTTCCCTTAACGTACCAAACATTTAGAGATTCATTGTCATCTTGTACGAGACAAACTTCAAGCTGGCATGATAAAAATTGCTTCCAGTCACTTCTCAAGCTCAAATAGCATACTTTTTCACTAAAGCTCTTCTCCCTCATCCTTTCATCATTTTATTATCCAAGTTGAATATGGTAGACATTTAACATCCTTCAACTTTGTGGAGGCTAACACATCATGAAGAGAAACATGAGAATAAGGAGTAGTTAGTACAATAACTTGTGTAGCAAGTTATCTAGCTTTAGTTAGTTTTCAGTTAGTTGCAAGAGTTATGATACTCTATGCTTCACCTCATTATAGTATAGTACACCACTTAGCTTCTATATAAGTTATACTCTTTCCTCATTCATCAATTAATGAGAATATTATTCATCCATTTATGGAAATAGAATATATAGCCGACATAGTTCTTGGAAGGTAGAGATCCATTGAAGTCTGGAAGGTGGGTTAAAGAGATCCTTTAGGTGCTGAATGTGTCAGCACAAAGGTTAGAGAAATGTGAAGCAACACCAAGTAGAAGTTTGCCATTTTGCTAGTACAAAAGCTTTGATATATGGAAGGGACAATATATATAGCACAATTTGGACCTCACTGATCATAAAGCAAACAAATTATTTATCAAGAACATTACAACCTGTAGACTATTTTATAGACAAAATATCCATAGGGATTGACCAAAATTAATTACCAGATCATGTATCAAAGAAAAAGTGGAAATTAATTTATTACTGTTCCAAAAAAAAAAAAATCAAATGTTTAAGCACAAAAACAATAAATAAATAAATTTCTTTTATTGAGGTATATATTTGGAGAATAAATAAATCTAAGTAAAAAAAGAAAAACATATTTATTTAGAATAATGCCCAATATGTTTTCTTGACTAAAATAAAGGACCAACACACACAGATATACATGGGCTAATTTACACCTAAAAAATGCTATTAAGGAATAAGTTAACAACTTACTTTATCATTCCAAACAAATGACCTTAGGTTGTTGTCTTCCATTTTTCTTATTTTCTTTCAATTGTGTTTTTTGTCAAACTTTCAATTGTTTTTCTTATATACTACTAAATTTTAATTACTGCAAAAAACAAAAAGTGAAAAAAAAAATTTAATAATATTCAACGATAAACATTCATAGTTTATATATAAAAAAAAACAACAACATTATATATATACCCATTCATTGTTTAAGGAGTGATTTGGGTTTTTAGTCAAAATCAAATGGGAGTATGTTTGATTGGATATAAAAAATAAAAATAAAAAAATAAAAACAGGTACACGCACAACATATGAGTGAATCAGAAGATCAACAACAAGAACTATGAGAGTGTGGTTTGAGTGGTAAACCTCTAACACATGTCAAATGTCTTCCGTCTATATAATTTGCTGCATCAATTTCATTTGTGTGTTTAAGTCTATCATTCTAACATTGGTTCACACAATTTGCTACACTAGTTTGATGCATTATATTGATGCATTATATCCTAGAGAAAATATTTTTCATTTTTCTTTTAAACTTTTGAAAAATATGGAGAATATTCTTGTAATTTGTGTATATTTTAAAATTCTTAAATATGTTTTTGTCCCATATATTTATTTAATTGATAAATTTGGAAAAATATTTTAGTAAAAAATTATTGCTATTTGACTTGGTATAGTCTCTCTATTTTCCTATTGACTTTCTCCAACTCTTCTAAGCCCATTCCTCTCACATTCTAATGTTTCTCTATGTTACACATGCCTTTGAGTACATGTTGGGAACCTAAAAAAACTTGTAGCGACGTTTTAATACTTTACTGATTTTACCAACATTAACCAATATTTTGTCAACGTTAATCCTCAATCCTCATACTACCTCACTGTTTATTCGTTGTGTAGATCTTCGTAGTTGATTTAGATATGACAGTATCAACATCGAATTTAATTCAAGTTGTTCGAAGAAGATGCCAATAGAGTTGTGCCGATGGCCGAATACAACAACACTTTAAACAATGTTGATGATTAAAAGTTGCATGTAATTTTAAACACATATCCTCAAGAATCTATTGGAAGTTCAACAATTCGTTGGTTATAAAAATACAATACTTTTAAACGGTGTTGCTTGCCTCTTAAGATTGAATTTAGTTTGAGAGATATTTGTTTTAAAACAAACAAGATCAACTTTGAGCATGTTCTATTCCCTTGGGCACAAATCAAAGGGGTACTACCCAGGGCCCCTTGAGGATCTGGGTCCTCTGCCGTCGCATTCCCAGTCTATGCCCAGGCCCTAAGGGATAGACAAGACCTTGTTTGAAAAGAGAGGAAAAGTCAAAGCATAAACAAAGCCACCTCTTAAAATATTAAATAGACAATTTTATTAATATGGTAGAGAGTCAAGGAAGCAATTAAATAATACATAAAATTTCTCTTCTTTATACACATTTGAACTGCTTAATGAAGCAGTATAACCCTCTCCCTTTCTCTGAATATATGCTTCCTATATAGCTAGGCCATTTATAAATTGTTGGTAAAAATGCAATGCTTCCTGTGGTTTATATTCTGGAACAGTATGTCCAGATCCCTGCATAAATATTAAAAATAATATCAAGACCAAGCAAATATAAAGTAATTTATAGAACTAAATATTAGGGTTTTTTTTATGTATATACCTTTACAGTCAGAAATGTGAAATTGTTGGCATATCCTTGTGTAAACCTGCAACCAATAAAGATAATTAACTCAACCTCTTGTCAAGATTAGTCCTTCTACAAACACATTGTTTAAAACATTTTTAGTGTGTGTTTTTATCTATAGTACTTATTGCTTAGAACTTGTTTGGATTGACTTATTTAAGATTATCTGCCGGTATAAGCTTGTGTGAGACTGTTTGAAAGAGCTTATGAAAATAGTTTGTGACATATCCATAAGTTATTTTTAACTTTTTTCTATAAGTTGTCCACAATAACTTGTGAAAACGGTTATAGTTTATACGAAAATAATTTGACTTAATTTTTTATTTTGTTGTAAAAAAAGCTTATGGATAGACACTTATATAATAAGCGTTTATGCTATAAGAGTTTAACTATATTTTTTAATCTAAATTGAACCTTAGTCTAGTATCATACACGGATTCAAGTATCATATAAGCAATACTAAAAAATTATATCCTATAGTTTCATAGATTAAATATTTGAAAAAGAGGGAATACCCAGCAATTTCATCGTTGATTAACCAAGGCCTCCATGGATCAATAATTTTATAACCAATTGATCGTGTCCATGCTTCCGTTCCAGTAAATGGGATACACATATCATGATCACCACTGCCAAAAAAAAATTAAGATATTTAGACCTTATCAAAAACCAACAAGAGGATAACATGACTTTGAATAGTTTGAATTCAAAGATTTCATCATTTATGAGTATGGAAGAGCACACTTTTGAACAATAAATGGATTGATCTTAAAGTGAATCACCAATTTAGTCTCAAAAATCATAAGTCATCAAACAATTTGATATCTAAAGTTAACAAAATTCAAAATGATTTCTAAAAATAAGAAATCTTGAATCACATCAGTCCTTGAAGAAATATTTCATGACTAAATTAGTGATTCACTCATTGGTCTTTATTTTAGACGAATAAATTTTGGAGAACTACAAGTATAGATACTCAATCCATTATACCTTATACCTGACGTTCAAAACTTGAATTGCGTATCCTTTATACGCACTTGAAACATAGATTTCTGAAATACAAATTTCAAGTGCGTATACGCGACATATAAATTTATTTATGAAATTTGTGTTTCAAGTGTGTATCCCTTGTACGCACTTGAAACACAGATTTTTGAAATGACAATATAATTTGAAGTGCAAAACTAAATAACAAGCTACTGCTTTTGGCATAATCCATATCTCTAACTAGGGAAGATTGTCGTCGATCTTAGCATTACTCTCATCTATGTAACTATGTTCAAGTAATTGCAAATTTATAATGTCATCAAGTACATTTGGCTATCATAAATGTTCAAAATGCACTTATGTTTCAAATTTACCTGTAAACTAAAACTCGATATCCTTTAGAAGTTAGTTTCTTGTGGAATGGAATCATGCTCCCAGTGTCATGAACATATCTAACTTTGTTCCCGCATAAAACCCACTCCTTGACCACACTCTCCTGTTTTATCACAAAAACCAAATTTAGTGTCTTAATTAATATACACAATAGATGTGTAATTTACCTAGAATCATCACCTTCGCAATGTGAATAGCTCTTCGGACCTTACGATTGTTCAGCCATATCGCAGAAACCTCGTCATCCTAAATAGAGGAAATGCAACAATATCAATCATAATAAGGAGTGGTGTTAAAGTATGGCTCATATATGCAAGACACTAAAGAAGGCAAGGGGTGGTAGGATGAGTGTAATATTGTAAACTTAATCGTAGTAGTACTATATATATTGCTTGTAACACTGAAACCCTAATTCATCACGGTAAGCATCACTTATGAAAGAAGATGCATGAATAAACTGGTAACTTACAATGCAAGGAACATGAATATTGTTGCTTGTAAGAAGTTGTGGCCAACTTGGTGTCATAACCCAAACCATTGAAAAGACTGAATTTTAAAGAAGTAAATTATTAAGTAGTAAAGTAACTTACAACACAAGGAGGAGCACCACCACTATTGCTTTCAAGTTCTGGCCAAGATGGCACATATCCATCTTTCACAATAGCTCTATAGGGCCATGCACGACCAAACATTCTTTTCCTCACAGGCATAGGTCTATCAGTCTTACCCAATTGTCTAAAGCTTAATGGCAACTTAGAATTTGAATCATTATTCTCCTCTTTCTCTCCATGATAACATGGTTCTAGAATGTCATACATGTTTAATTTGTCTAGTATCTAAGATTTAAAAAAATAAATAATAATAATTAGTACCACAAAAATCTCAAGGTTTTTATGTTACTAAATAGTCATTTTGGTAATTAAATGTGTGAATTACTGTCAAAATCGTCCCAAAGTGTATCAAATTACAAAAATATACTTAAATATGTCATGTCTTTCATTAGTAAGTTTGTCATTAAAAGTGTCTATCCGTTATTCAATTTAGTTCATAAAATTTCTACTGAGAGATCCTCAATGAGCATGATTCTATAATTTCAAAACATTCAAGAACCATAGTGACAATGTTTCACACACTTAGTAACCCAAATGACTATTTATTTACTCATTTTTATATCGTAATAAATGTAGTGTATTAAATCACCATTCCAATTTTTATCAACACTTGAGTGCAACCTGCATTGCTGCCTAGTTCATCGAATTTTCCCCTACATTCTTTTGTTACATTCTGCAGCACAAATTACAGATTATATAAATTAGACACGTTATAAAAATGCAAGAAAGAATAAGAAAACAAAGAAGAAGAAAGATTCAAAAAATAATAAGAATAAAAAGAAATTACTCCCTTCGTTTTATTTAAAGTGTCAGTTTTTTTGAATATTTTTGTTCTTTACTAATTGTCATTTTCAAAGTTCAAAATATATTAAATATTGTTTTCTCAAAATAACCCCTAACTAGCTATCGCAAATTGAGAATAGTGAAATGCGATAATGAATAGTTAGGGTTATTATAAATAAAAGACAATTTATTTTTAAAAAGTAACCATTGAAGTTGAACACTATAACTAAAAAAATTATTTTTACCACGAATATTTCATCGGAGATGAGACCCATCCCGTGTGCAAAAGGAATAATAGCATTGCCATCAAATTTATGATCAGTTACTGGATTTCCAACCATGTAACCCTGCACATTGAAATGAGTTTAGATTTTTGCCACAGACTTGAAAAAATAATGTGAATTACTCAATGATAAAATACCTTGAAATTCAGTTTGGGCTTGGTACCAGCTTCAATTCCTAAAGAACGACAAGCAAATGAATCTTATATTATTATTATTTATTATTATTATTCTAACACATTTTTTTGACACAGTAAATTCAACACTTTCAAGAGATATTCATTTATTACCTTCTACTATTTTATCAGCAAGAGTAGGCACATAAATTCCAGCATAAGACTCTCCAGCAATGAATAATGAGTTGGTAAGGAACTTAGGGTATAATTCAAACCACTAGTTTTTTCCAAAAATAAGGTAGATGTGTTAGCAATAGCAATATGGTAAGAATAATAATTAAGGACTCGGTTGATGTAAATATTTTATTTCCATTCGTCACAGTTTATATAAAAAAAATGATTTTGACATTCAATAATTTAGCGATTATTTTTAAAAAGTTATTTTATGTTTGCTTATCATTGCGAAAATCAGATTTTTTTTTTTAAATAAAAAATCATAAATTAAATATTATTTTCAAACAAAGTTGTTCAAAATGAAGCTGTTTCTAGATTATTTTCATATTCTCGTATTTTTAAAGTTGTAACAAAAGGATAAAAACTCCTACAAGTAATCTTTTCCAAAAATAAAATGTAACAAACACATTTTTATGTGAAAGTGATCCCCAACATTTTCCTTACCTTGAGGAGAAAAGTGTGGGTATCAAAAGCAGTCTTTTTATCACCAGTTTCATAATCAGATACATTCTTTGAGTAAGAAAACCCAGTTCCAACAGGGGAGTCCAAATATATAATGTTGGAAACCTATAATTTGAAAGCACAATAAGATCATACAATCATTGTTAGATGAGATAAACGTAGATGCAACATTCATATAGAATGACAAATGTGATAACATCTAATTGTTTTATTTTTTCAACTGATTAACAATTTCGATGTGTCAGTACTGTATCTGATGTACGTGTCTTAGTATATGGTTATAAATCAATTTTCTCTTTCTATTGAGACAAATATGCATATAATCCAATTTTCTCTTTCTATAGAGACAAATAAAATTCCTTAATTTCTAGATTCAGTCTAACCTTTGACCAGCTGTATGGATTGAGTTGCAATGTAGGCAAGGTTCCCTTTGTCTTTGGTTTTATAAAATTAAAAGGACCTGAAAGACATGACCAATTGGAACACATGGTTATAAATTAGATTATTAAAACTAAAACAAACACTTCATTATTGAAAAAGTAACAAAAAATTCAAGGTTAGAAGATACTTGAAAAAGTAAATAATTAACAAATTTGAATGATGGAAATTACATAGATTAATTATGTATAGTTACAAAATGAAAATGGCTATGCAAAAAACGGACTAAATTGCCCTTACCATGCTCATATATGAAGCCATCAAAACTAGAACATGCAGGTCCACCATTAAGCCATAGAACCACAGGGTCCTTTGATGGATTTCCTTCTGATTCAACAAAATAGTAGTACAAGTTTTTGCCATGAATTTTATCCAATGTCACATACCTTCAATTTCAGAAACCAAGGTTAGTGAATTAATATATATTTAGAAAGATTGAGTGTAGGCACAATTGGGACCTTGGATCAAATGAATCAATCTAAAGATCGAGAGTATTACATCTCGCCCGTTAGATTAATTCAACAATTAAGTTTTTTTAGAAGCGTCAACCGATCCAAGACAATTCAAGTTAAATCTCAACATTATATTACTGTAACGGTTGAGATTTGACCGAAAAGACTAGAGGGAATCACTAGTCGCTCCAAACAAACTTCACTCGTTGAAAATGGTAGGACTATATCTCATCTATAACAAACAAAATAAAATATAAAGATTGTATATGGAAATTAATAGCATACCCAGCATAGTGCTTGGAAGGTATAGTACCACTGAAGCCAGGAAGTTTAGTTATTAAAGACTTTCTTGGTGCTGATTGAGTAGGAACAAAGCTCAAGAAAATGTGAAGCAAGACCAAACACAAGTAAACCATTTTGAACATCTTGCTAGGGCAAAGCTATGAAATAAAGAAGGGGTAGTGTAGGCACAATTGAGATCTTAGATTAAATGAATTGTTTATGAAAAGAAGAATAATATGCAGACCATTTTATAGATGAAAAAAAATATTATTATGAATATGATTAAGTGATGTTTTAATTCAGCTTTTTTCCTAATTAAGTGATGAAAAAAGATTAACTTAAATGTCACAAGTTTAGAGATAAAATGTAACTGCGTGTTGAGATTGAAACTTCATTGATAAGGTGCGTTTAATCAGCCTTATTTTTAGCTTATATTGTCCTTTTGAAAAAAGTTGTGCCAAACATATTTTGAGAGAAGCTCTAGAAATGAAAAACAGCTTATTTGTATAAATGGTATTGTAAGAAAAAGTAGCTCTAAACTAACTAAGTTGTTAGGAGCAACTTTTGGATGCTTATATGGAGCTTTTCGCATATATACGGGTCTTCAAATCTTGTACAATACGTTTTTCTGTTGAGGGGTTTATATTGGGCAAAATTTAGATGCAGTATTTTCGATGTTTTTTCTGTTCTACACACAAAATAGCAACTTTTTATTTTTTTTAAAACAATATTTTTACACTTTTTTTAAAACAAAAATATAAAAAATTGTTTTTCGTGAGAGGAACAACAAAAACAACATCTAAAGCACGCTATATTATTTATCCATAGTTTTTTCTCATCAAAATGATCAACATGAAAACCGAGGCTATAGAAAAAAAAAACAAATATTAAAAAATTGTAAAGTACATCTAAACCATATAATACAGTCTTCTTTGTTTGTTTTTGTGAGAGGACAAACAAAAGCAACATCTAAAGCACTTTATATAAGTTGTCCATAGTTTTTTCCCATCAAATTATCAGCATGAAAATTGAGGCTATACAAAAAAAAAACAAATATTCAACAACTGTAAAGTACATCTAGATCGTATAATACGGACTTCTTTGTTTGTTTTTGTGAGTGGACAAACAAAAGCAACATCTAAAGCACTTCATATAAGTTGTCCATGGTTTTTCCCCATCAAATGATCAACATGAAAATTGAAGCTATAAAAAAAAATCAAATATTCAAAAATTGTAAAGTACATCTAGATCGTATAATACGGTCTTCTTTGTTTATTTTTGTGAGATGACAAACAAAAGCAACAACCAAAGCACTTCATATAAGTTGTCCATAGTTTTTCCCCATCAAATGATCAACATGAAAATTGAGGCTATACAAAAAAACAAATATTCAAAAACTGTAAAGTACATCTAGATCGTATAATATATACGGTCTTCTTTGTTTGTTTTTGTGAGAGGACAAATAAAAGCAACATCTAAAGCACTTTATATAAGTTGTTCATAGTTTTTTCCCATCAAATTATTAGCATGAAAATTGAGGCTATACAAAAAAAAAACAAATATTCAACAACTGTAAAGTACATCTAGATCGTATAATATGAACTTCTTTGTTTGTTTTTGTGAGTGGACAAACAAAAGCAACATCTAAAGCACTTCATATAAGTTGTCCATAGTTTTTCCCCATCAAATGATCAACATGAAAATTGAAGTTATAAAAAAAAAAAAAACAAATATTCAAAAACTGTAAAGTACATCTAGATCGTACAATACGATCTTCTTTGTTTGTTTTTGTGAGATGACAAACAAAAGCAACATCTAAAGAATTTCATATAAGTTGTCCATTGTTTTTCCCAATGAAGTCAGGATACTCTAAAATGGAGTTGTACCCGTATCGGATACCGATACTCCACGGATACTCGCGGATACGTACCCACGAAGTATTGGAATTAATTATTTTAATTTTTAAAATATATTTTATCCGATACATATTGGATACTTCAAAGATACACAAGGATACTTATAGGATACTTCACAAATACGTATCCTAGAAAAGATAAAAGGAAAAAAGTGAGACAATGTTTTAGAAATTCAGTAGAGATGTATATGATTCAATTTTAGATATGCATCGGTAGAATTGTTTCTTGATGAACCAATTAAAATTATACTTCTTATGGATGAAGGTAACGAGAGAGGTGATTCAGTTAATCAACATTTGATCAAATTTGTGTTGAATGTTTTTCTCCGTATCCCAACAAATGAAAATATAATATGGTTTATAAGAAAACTTTACATGCATATAATAAGGGTAATCAATGCTTATTTTCTTCAAGTATATTTACATATATATAAATTTTAATATAAAAAATTTGTTGACGTATCTTAGCCGTATCGTATCCTAAATTTTAAAAAATTTGTGTATCCGTATCGTATCGTACCCGCACCCGTATCCGTATCTAGGCTTCATAGGTTTTTCCCATCAAATGATCAACATGAAAATTGAGGCTATACAAAAAAACAAATATTCAAAAACTGTAAAGTACATCTAGATCGTATAATATATACGGTCTTCTTTGTTTGTTTTTGTGAGAGGACAAATAAAAGCAACATCTAAAGCACTTTATATAAGTTGTTCATAGTTTTTTCCCATCAAATTATTAGCATGAAAATTGAGGCTATACAAAAAAAAAACAAATATTCAACAACTATAAAGTACATCTAGATCGTATAATACGGACTTCTTTGTTTGTTTTTGTGAGTGGACAAACAAAAGCAACATCTAAAGCACTTCATATAAGTTATCCATAGTTTTTCCCCATCAAATGATCAACATGAAAATTGAAGCTATAAAAAAAAAAACAAATATTCAAAAACTGTAAAGTACATCTAGATCGTACAATACGGTCTTCTTTGTTTGTTTTTGTGAGATGACAAACAAAAGCAACATCTAAAGCACTTCATATAAGTTGTTCATAGTTTTTTTTCCATCAAATGATCATCATGAAAATTGAGGCTATACAAAAAAACAAATATTCAACAACTGTAAAGTACATCTAGATCATATAATACGGTCTTCTTTGTTTATTTTTGTGAGAGGACAAACAAAAGCAACATCTAAAGCATTTTATATAAGTTGTCCATAGTTTTTCTCCATCAAATGATCATCATGAAAAATTCTAGCTATACCAAAAAACAAATATTCAAAAACAGTAAAGTACATCTACACCTTATAATATTGTCTTCTTTGTTTGTTTCTATGAGAGGACAAACAAAAGCAACATCTAAAGCACTTCATATAAGTCGTCCATAGTTTTTCCTCATCAAATGATCAACATAAAAACTGAGGCTATACAAAAAAACAAATATTCAAAAAATGTAAAGTACATCTAAACCATATAATACGGTCTTCTTTGTTTGTTTCTGTGAAAGGACAAGCAGAAACAACATCTAAAACACTTCATATAAATTGTTCATTGCTTTTCCCCATCAAATGATCAACATGAAAACCGAAGCATTTGCATGCCTGAGTTAAATCAGTGATATTTTTTGTTGTCCAAAGCCCAGTGAAAACATTTCGTGTATTCTTTAACAATTGATAGAAGTTTTTTTTATTTTATAATAAAAAATATTAAACACTTTGTTTAATATTAATCATGTGATCTTTTTTTTTTTGGTCAAGTCATATGTGATCTTTTATAACAACACGAATATGTTCCTTTTTAATTAAAATTTAATTATTTTTATGACAGGGAGGGCTTTCGCCCAATATTAGAATTTTTTGAATAGTTTTTTTTTAATATTTTTCTTATAGTACCCTTAACAATTCATAGTCTCATTTCATTTATTTTATTTATCTCTACAATAGTGAATACCAAAGTTTATTTTTCTTCACAACATCAAGCACTTATGATTCATATTACAAAGGGATGAGATCATAATCAAACAACTAAATTTATCTTTTAGAGTGAGTTTCATGTTGAAGGGGGTCATTGTTTTAACCAAAAATAAATGTAAACAAAGGAAAAGAGTCAAAACACCACCTGATACTTCTCAAGCTAGAATCAGTTGCAAGTGTAAAACTAGTTTACACTGACCGTGGATATCTCCTAGATTACAGTTATGAGTACATCTATATAAAGATCACAGTTATGATTACATCTATATAAAGTTTGTCCAACATGTTATACAAGCAAAATTTCCTATTCAATGGCAATGGCCATCTAAATCTTAAAATGGATAGCCTCATCTTACAAAGAATGACCTTGTTCTTTGTTTTAGATGACATTATTGTTTAACACTACACATGCCATACAAACATTCAATTAGAGCTAGGAATAATGACATGAATAGTATCATTCTAGAATTACTGCTTAAAGGTGATCCTACAGAAAATTGGAATTTGTGAGACTGGTCCCTGCATATGAGAAACAAGCACAATAGTTATTAGGGTTTGTCTAATATATGCAATATATAGTACAAGCATGATTATCAAATCGAAATTCAAATTGTGTATCGGAAGACCTATTTTCGAAATCGTGAATCAAATCTTATTGTGAATTGTGAAATAACTCAAAGTTGCTATGTTTGAGGAACTCTTACCTTTGAAGGGAGGAAAGTAGGCCACAGTATATTGCATTATCAGGCAAAGAATTTTCATTACTGTCTTTCTCTGTGTTTACAACTTGAAGATAAGATTCTTGGCCTAGATACCAGGAGTTGAGGTTCTCGGCACGAAGGTTCCAAATGCCAGCGTTATCAAGAGATACTAAAATGGCTGTCCAAGCCCCAGGAAAGACCTAAAGAGACAGGTTAAAGAACTAAGTTGTTATGCAATGGCTACTCTTGCATATCAAGTCAAATTCATGTTTCAATTTACGTGCAATAACACACAGCATGTCCTTGTATGGTTAAACAACTAACAAGAAAGTGTTCTGTAAATCGTGTGTGATTCCAAATTCATGGGAAGCACAGTAGAAAAAGTAACGATTGGTTCGAATGCTGCAATGCTACAGCACTATATCCGCTATTTGACATCACTTTGTATAACAGTGTGTATTGCTGAACAAAAGTGGTTTTTCAAATTCCACTATGATACAGCACCATTATAGCTATTATTTGATAACACTGGGAAAATCAAAAGAAAATTGAAGAAAATCTTCAAGTTTTAAGGTAGCATGCACAAATTAAGTATTCTTTTTATATTTGGAAATGGTCCATTCTAAGCAAATTCATGGAGTAAAATATCATGTTGGGTCAAGATACTCATAAGTCTACAACTATGAGTCCTCTTCGCAAATAGAAAAAAAAGGTGTCCCTAAATATAAGTATCATTACAAATTACTAGATATCTGTACTTTTCCAAACATACCCCTTATTCATACATCCCATGCAGTCAGCACATCGATGAACGTCGGATTGAGAACAGACGGTCCAAATTTGAAGCTCGGTATTTTAGAGTTTTTTTAAAATGTCAAAATCTACTTGCTTTCTTCCCGTACGATCTCAATCCAACGGCCACTGATGTGCTGACTGCGTAAATTTGTGACTGCAGCAACTCAAAATCCATTAATTACACTGCTAACTTTTTTTAATATATGTGAAACTGTCAGGCGGTTATAAATAGGTACAAAGGTGGTATGTAAGATAGAAATACCTGTGTAGTGCAGCGAGCCACACCATCCCACTTATTGTAAGTACTTCTGCTATTTTCAGTCCATACTCCAAAATCCATACTACAATTCAGACGAGAAACTTACTCAGTCTTATTCTTAAATTCAGAGTTGCTTATATGAAAAATAAACATGCTGGATCAAAGTTTTAGACCTAAATTCTCACCCAACAACAAAGAATGCATAGCCATCCAAATGGTAGGTCTGGACAGTGGTGTCATTATTTTGAAAGATTATTTCCATAAAACCTCTGTAAGTGCCATTAATGAGAGAGACGTCAACTTTAGAAGGCCTGTTCATCCATCTATTTGGAAAATCAAGCTTGTACACCCCGAGAATTTTATAATGTTGTGCAAGCGTCAAGGGTGTTGAAGGTGGTAAATACGATATACCATTAAGGGTAGTTCGCCACTTTCCGTTTATAAGTTCTGGAGGTCTATTCACAATAACATATACATCAGTGACAGTAATGTCCCCATATTTGAAGGAACCTTGTGGGTTTGGACGTGCAGCACCGGCAGACACATTCCACCTGTAAAATACCATTTTCAGATGAGGGTTTGAACGATCATGATTTTATGGTCTCAAAATACACTTATAACCTAATCATAAAAGTTAAAGAATAATCAGAGGGCAACAAACTTGTTCCATACTAGTAACAAACTTGTTCATATATCATAGAATAATCGAGAGCACTAAATAGAATAATCGATCATGATCCAGATATTGTAAGATATTTTAATATATTCTAACATGCTTATCCATACTAGTAACAAACTTGTTCATATATCATAGAAGAAATTTCCAAACAATATAAGAGTATCATGGCTTGATTAAGTAGTCATCTTGAAATAAAAAAGGAGTCAAAGAACTGTCAATAACCTTATTGATCTTGCTTGATTTATAGAGAAAGAAGGATTATCTTGATCAGAAAGGCTAGGAAGAGGACCTGAAGCAGGACCCTGAGAATTAGCGTAGTGCAAAATGGAAACTCCAGTAGCTCTAGTCCATGATGAATTAACAAACCGAGGGCTGGCAACAATGTAGTAATCAGTGCTCGCATTTTGATCCATTGTAACCAAGAATGAATATGACTGACCAACATGAATGTCCATGTTTGTGTAGTTTTGCTGGACTGTGTACGATCCTTCGGTCTCCACGAGAAGTAAGTTGTGATTTTGAATCCTGAAATTCAAGCTCGTTGAGATACCGACATTGTGAACCCGTATGCGATATGTTTTCCCTGTTTAAGACAAGAGGATAAGAAGTTGACTGTAAATATGTACAACTTTTGTACACAACTTGAAATTTCAGACAACTTACATTCTTTATAGCTTGAAATTTTGGGCATTCAATTTTAAACTACTTTCAGAGATAGATGTTTATATACATATAGAAACCATTGAAGTGCAAATTCTAGAAAAATAATAGTTCATGAGAGAGGCGTTGTCAATATTTTAATACTAATCAGCAACACAAACATTTCGACGGTTCTGGTTTCATCACCCTGAGAGTTGTTTGTGTTGGGTTGACTATTCCTAATATGATAGAATTTGGAACAAGTTGGAGATTTTTAGGTTAAAATATTTGCATCCAATAATATGATATACATTTGCATAGATTCCTTATTTGTGTCAATCTCACTACTTAAAACTATCCTTAACAACCTCTTGTGTATATACCGGCTAATATAGATGATTCATGGGCTGCAGCCTTCAGTAACTAGATTCTTTCTTGTGCTGCCCATGTTACAGTGCTATATTCTGCCTTGAAATAGATTTCGACATGGCTGGTGTTGCCTCCTGCTGCTAGAAAATGGTTTGTCTAGGTCTATGTGATTGCCATGTTTTGAAGAAACAATAATTTTCAAACATCATTTCAATATCGGTGTTGTATATAACTCGTAGTTTACTGATAAGTGGGCTTGGCACAAATATTTCTTTGGATGATACTGGGAGATGTGGAGGGCGAAGCTCCCCGCGATACAACCCAAGGTTAATGTTGTAAACTGGGTCCATAGTATTTAAACACAAACTGTACTCTATAAACTCTATGCTTTTAATGATAATAGAAAGGTACTGCAGTCAGAGACGTAGGCACGATTGGCCGAACTCCATGATCAAATATTGTGCTTTCCTAGTTTGCGTTTTCCGTATCTGTTTTCTTTTGAACTGGGGTTGCTATTCTAACACTCTGATTTGTGTGATATTTCTCAAAATATCAGAATCAAGTTGAGCCTTGAATCTCGGATATATTTTCTTAACCATGAATATTAAAATGAATATTGTAGTATAGACAACGGATCAGTTTAATTGTCAAAAAAGCTTTTATGAAGAATGTCTACATGTAACAAGCATTCTAAAGTTCCTGAACAGTCTAGACTGGCATATCTTTAACTACTACAATCAATCAATTGATTGATTTGATTGATATCTAAAGTAACATAGACTTCTTTCATTTCAGTTTGATGTCTATTAGAATCCCAATATGCCACATACTTGTCCTGTGCCTATAAAACATGAAACAAAGAATGACATATATTCTTACCAGGTTCCACATTTATTATTTGGTAAGATATGCCATTTGGGACAAGTGTGTCATCGTAGCGATAAGGACCAAATCCATTGATAAGAACACCATCGGGAATTCCAAGATCAACGCCATTTTCCACATCCTTCCTGAGATCCTGTTTCACAATATGCAATGGTCAAAAGACTCGACGCATCAAATGAATATATAAAACCAAATTAGTCACAGAAAGCGGCAAGACCTTATGACTCCTGGTGTACCAGTCACTGAGAAATATTGTAACATCACCATCTGGCAATCCAAACGGCACAGGAATAACTGCTCTATTGTTTATGATAATTCCTCCATATCCTCCAGAAGCTCTCTGGAAGTTAAGCGAAGGGAAATAGAAAAAACTCCCTATCTGATCTTTAACTTGAAACTCGTATGTCCAATTCCAGCCAGCTGGAATTGGACAATTGGTTCCTGAAACTCCGTCTTGCCAGGTGTCTTTCCTATGTTGTACACCATTCCTGCATTTAACTACCCGACATAATCATTACCATCGTCATTAATAGTTGCATATCATCACTAGAAAAAAACACAATTGTGTTACCAATGCAGAAGTAAGGATTCATCAAGATCGTTCTTCACATTGACTACTACATTCCAGTTTGTGGTGACATTTAGAATTGGTCCTGGAAATTGCTTATTGATCCCAATTACCTGAAATAGCAATATTTTATTAAAGATAGAATAGGGTGAGGGGAAGAACTATAACTCGTTCATTCCTGAAGTATTAACCAAACATGTAAACAACAAAAGCTAGAGAGTATATAATAAAATTTTTTTATAAACAGATCACTGACACGCACAAGTCTGATAACAATGAAGTAATCAAACTAAGTTTACTGTGGGACAATTAGAATGTTTTCACATTTATTTGGAAATGAAAAGGTTTGTCTAGGGACTTTGGAGAGTATCCTAGTTTAATAAATTTTGGGGTAAGGGTAACTAACTAATGATCTAACATTATCAATAGAAAAGAGAAATACATTTAGTTGGACACCATATCGTCTGGCACGAGCAAAAAAGTCGTGAAGTATAGCAAAAGGAGAAATAAGAAAGAAATTTAGAATGTGTTCTGTAGTGGACGCCATTCCGAGCAATGCGACGAGCACATGACATTAAGTTAGATGGATCCCTACGGTCAATAGGGCATTAAGTTAGATGGATCTCGCCTTGTGTATTGCTTTGTCATGAGTATGAGTACCCCCTGTACTCCGTTTTATTTATTTTATATGATTTGCCATTAAAAAGAAAGTTAGATGGATCCTTAGGCCCAATAGGCTTTTCTTGGGTTCCATGAGATGATTTTTTCCAATTGGAAAGAGCTCAGAACCAGATGGTTAGGTTTGCTAATTATCACAGGAAGCCTTCAAATATAAAGGTAGGAAATTAAGTATACTTGAAAGTCCATCCTCCTAGACAGGTGTCTATTATGTCTACTAACCTACATCCAAAATTGTCAGCCAGGTGCTATGACCCTTGCCAATTTTTAAAGCTTTTCATTTGCGGCTACTATAAGAGACGTGCATACACCCGATTTTCTGCGGTTTTCAGTAGAAATTACCAATGGGGGACAAGCCTGTGGAGGCTGAATTACCAACAGAGCTTCAGGAACAGATTCCCGCATATAGGCCCAAACAGGTGCTAGGTAGCTGTGTCATACATCAGCAGGATGACACATTCCATCAATTTCTGATCCAATGACACTAGAAATCAGCTGAGCAAGCAGCTTGGGAAGATCTTACCACTATTCAACATCAGTAAAATTCAGGGGCGGATATTCTGCTTTCTGCCTAATAGTGTTCCAGGAATCCTAACACTAGCACTAACAAATTGCTGAATCACAAATGAATCTCATAAATAAGAATAATAACTGAATAAAGGGATATAATCTCTCTAGATGTAAGTCAAATCCTAAACACAAGGGAACCAAACCAAAACAAAAAGTGCAAATTTGTTATATACCTAGATGATTGAAATCTTTTACTCTTCTAACATCTTATAACATATCTGAAGCATGAGATCAAATTGAGTAGACGGGGGAAACTAAAAATCTGATGCCAAAAAACCATTGATCACAAAGGAATCTTATAGTGTTCGAACTACTTAAATGTATGACCAAATTGGAATATTATACTGTTCTAACTTCTTAAATGTATGATTAACTTAGGTTAGGCCGGAGATCAAAAGAAACTCAAATTCATCTGCAAAAGATCACTAAATGCTAAACTCTTGAGAAGCCAAAAGTTAAGGTTAATAATTTACTCTTCTCTTATCATTTAAGGTTTACAATAATCAATTGTTACTGTATTTCAGAAATAACCATACACAAGTAGTATTTCTAGCTGAAAAGTGAAAACAGAGAAATCAATCCAATTGCAAAAACCAAACTTTAAATCACTACTAACAATACAATTGAGGCCTCTACAATAGTTATCCTAATCCTAATGCACAATAATTAAAAACAAACTGAGTTGTGTCACATTTAATTCATGGGACAGAACCTATAGAACACTAAGACACAGACATCAAACACAACACAAATACATAAACATTTTATAAATTGTAAACACATGTGTGGATGTCATGTGAGAGTCAAACATAAGAATGTCTAGGACACACCTAGATGTCAATGCTACATAGTTACTGAGCTACTCTTATGAAGGAAAAAGAAATGCATATATATAAAGTAAGCAATGCACGGACACTCTTCAAATTAGACGTGTCTCATTGTCAGACATGTGTTCCGTCTAATACTGACACAACAGTGAAACATTTAATTACACTGAGTTATGTAATTTTCTAAAATTATTAGCAGTGTGTCGGTGTATCAGTGTCCGTATCAAGTAAAAAAAAGGAAGAGAAAGGGAAAAGAAACCTGTTGTTTAACTCCAAGTGGGGATGCTGTGGTGTACGATACAGTCCAGTCAAAGTAAACAAAAGGGTCACCAGAAAAAACAGTATCTAAGAAGAAGAAGCATAGAAGTGTTGTGAAGAACCAACAAGACAATGATGGCATCGTGTGTTACTATTGAATCTATTTTTGTTATCTCTCTTATCTTCTTAAGTGGTGTGTAGAGAGAGACACAGAAGAAGAAGAAGGTGTTGAAATGAATGAAATAATTTAGAAAGATGGCAGAGAGACAAAGTTGTGTTGTGGTGACTTTGTGAGTGTGCAGAGTGTCATCAGATCACATGGGGATGGAAGAGAGGAGAAAAGGGACCCACTTTCTGACTTTCTTGTCCTGTCGCGGGTCCCAGTACTTTTCTTTTCTTGACTTAACAGATTTCTTTTTCTTAAGATCTCTTTTTTATTATACTTTATTGTCTCTTGATTTTTTATCATAAACTCACACACACAAAGTCGAGTTACAGAAGTTCGAATCCTAATTATAATATTTGATCTAATAATTTTGGTATTTTTATCAATTAAGCTATAAAAAAATTCAATTAAGCTATGATTTATGGGTGAATATTTTGAATGATACCTGTGAGTTAAATTAAACACAAAAAAACACGAATTTGAAGATTAAGAGCACGTTTGTTATTGCTTTTTTAAAAATGGATTTTTTTAGTGTAACATATTTTTTGTTAAAGTTTTTTTAACAAAGAAATTTTTAAAGAAAGCTTCTAATAAAAAATTGATTGGAATAACTTATCTTAAACTGTCATTCTAGATATTTCATAATTTTGTTATAATTTTTTTGGATAATAAAATTTTGAAAAAATCTTTAAAAAAAAAACTATTTCAAATAGCTTTTCATAAAAATTATTTTTGAAATATACCATTTTGAAAAAATATACGATTTTTACTATGTAAAATCTCAAACAATGAATATTTAGGTTAGTGAATGTCAAAATATATTTTTTAGCTTTTAACAAATGAGGTTGAAATAACTTATACTATTTTTGAGTAAATTTTCAAAAAATCTATTTTTAAAAATTCAAAGAAAAATCTATTTTTTTACGATCTATAACAAACGGGGCATAAATGTCAATTTGTTTCAAAAAAAATGAAAAGTTTGAATATAGACTAATCATTTTTGTTGAGTATTTTTTTGAAAGGAAAAAAGCAATCGCCAAAAAACATTATTTTTAGCATCTATAAATATATTTAACACAACAAATAATTTTTTTGAAGGATTAACACAAAAATATATAGAAACTAGAGATATTTAACTCGTAGTTTTAACACAATTTCTCATTTTGAATTCTTTAAAATAACTAAGAACTAAAAATGATACATAGCGTAAATAATTGATGTCCAAATCACAAAGGAAAATGGTGCTCCTCTGGCTGACATGACATGGTGGTGGGAAAGGAAAAAGAAGGATGCATATTCAAATTCAAAAAGGATTTTACTTTTTCGTTCATGGTCAACAGAAACAAGAAAACGAGATATGAAAAAATAAAGAGAAAAGAGATTGATGGTGGCTACAAAGTAAGGTGCAGGGTGTTCAAATCTGATCCTAATTAAAATCGTAAAATGGACTAACAGCTAAAAAATTACATGGACGAACAGCTAAAAAAATTACATCAAATTCAATAGGATTATGCTAACGGATGTTTTTGGAGAAATGGTTAAGAAAACCATTATTTAAGAAAACCATTATTTTTTGGCGATTGTTTTTTTCCCTTGAGTTGAAAATGTCACTTTTAAAATATTTAAGAAGTTGAATGCACAAGTTCTAATACGAAATTATTAATTTGTTTTCTTAATCAATGTCATGTTAGCATTTCCCAATTCGTTAGGTTATTATATACATGGATGTTTTTTTAATATGAAAGCCGCTCTTTTGGATTGGTTTTTTAAACATGAATCAAACCTTTTTAACTTGAGTATATTTCAATACTTTTATATTCTTTATTGATATGATATATTACACTAAATTTTTATCTCTTGGTTTTAACTCGAGCACCACCGCCGTCAGAGAACCACCGTCTACTGCCGATAAATCTCTGGAGAATCGTCGATGGTCAGAGTTCCTTCGTAGGTTGTCGGGGCACCGCCGTTGATCAGATCACAACAGTCAATTAAAAATTGAAAAAGAGAGAAATTCTATTTAATAAATGGGGTTTTTGGGCCTTTTGGGACAATTGTATATTTAGTTGGCGTAGTATATTTTGGGCCTATGTGATAGAAAAATTTCTCTTCTTACAAACAAAAATGTGCACTCCCACATGAATGGACCAATATACCCCTACGAACTAGATGGCGAAAAGGAATAAGAGGTGACAAGACGGAGATGCAATGCTTGATTGCGAAGTTATAGGAGCATAAATACGTCTATTTCACAAGAGCAAATAGTGAGGGAACCACTATTCAAGACATATTTTTTGCTCATCCGGAATCAATTAATATGTTTAACACTTTTCTGTCCGTTTTGTTCAAGGACTCCACTTACAAAACAAATTTGTACATAATGCAATTATTTGAGATTGTTGGTGTCACCTCTACCAACATGACATATTCAGTTGGTTTTGCATTTCTTTCCTATGAACATGAGGATAACCTTACTTTGACACTTGAGATGTTGGTTGATATTTTGTCCTCAAAACTCTACATGCCTAAGGTGGTTGTCACCAACATGGACAATGCTCTGATGAATGTCATTGTTAAAGTTCTCCCTGATACTTACGATATACTTTGCTATTTTTATATTGGGAAGAATGTAAAAGTTAATTGCATCATGAATTGTAGAGTCAAAGTGAAGAAAGAATTTGGTTGTGTGCAAAAGACATCGTACAGGTTGCCTTATGCATGTATTATTGCCATGAAGAGAAAGGAAAAATTGTCTATTCGATTGAATAACATAGACCCTCATTGAAAAGATTAAGTGTACTAGGAGAAGAGGTTGATGATGATTTTTCTGATTTGCTGTTATATCAGAAGCCAGTGCGACCTAACTCATGTTGACCAGTACTGAACGTGAGTTAACTCACGTTGAAGCCAACGTGACTTAAAGCACTTTGGTTTAGGCTTATAGTGAAGTTTCAACTTTGTTGGGATTCTCTCTATTCTTTACATGTCATTTTGCTCTTATCTTATATATAAAAAAAATAAAAAATACATCAGACATGCATTCCTTGAAGTGTTGGTGCTACATTTTGTTTTAGGAGTGTCAATATTGGAGACTACGCACTTTTACTCGGTGGGCGGATATTTTAGGAACCCAAAGATGACATAGACTTGTTAAGAAATCCATAAATAAAAAATTTGTCTTAAAAATATAAATCATTACTTTTAATCAAATAATAATTACATCATTTTTTATAAAAAAAATTATTTGTTTTTAGTAGAAAAAAAACTATTTGTTTTAGTCGTTATTTTTTTTGTGTAAATCGAATATCCTCTGCATCCAACTGCGAAGATTAATTACTCAAAGCTTGAATCTAAATGGTCGACAAACTCACCTGTATCATCTTATCTAAGCGTTGTTGGATTTAATTTTATGATGACTGAAGTTCGAATGTCAAACCTTACATATATTATACATTGTTCCTAACAACTATCAGGTAAACTCACTAGAACAATTGGAGTTTGTTTTAGTCTAATAACCAAGGAATGCTATTGAAATATGCATTCTCTTGAAACACAAATACCCCCGGCTTCTCAATTCACTTTCTTTCTCACTTACTCGGTCTCTCTAGCAGCACCTCCCTTTCTCAGTTCTCACTCTCCTTGTTGAATTTTGAATATAGATTGATTGAGTCGAGGAAATGGCGGCGAGCTATGTGTGGAGAAAATATGCAGATTATCTGTACACAAAGTGGGAGAAAACCTATCTCTGGGACATGGTTGAACCTTACCGAAGACCGAAATCCTTCACTCCTGTCGTTGTTACTTACATCGCTGCTTTCTACACTGGAGTTATCGGCGCTGCCATCACTGAACAACTCTACAAGGTACAATTCTGTCTTTCTTCTTTTCTTTACTATTTTGTTTACTGCAACTGTGGCGATTTTTCTTGTTATTGGAAACCCCATATAGTGGGATAAAGCGTGGTTTTTGTTGTTGTTGTTGTTGATGATGGATTTAAAGAAAGGAAAATAGCGATTTGTTGTTTTCGTTGTTTGTTCTTAATTTTGAATCTATTACTTTTGGGATTGATAGTAGATTTTGTGGTCAGTTTTGTTTATTTGAAAGATTTCAGTGTTCAATTAGGGATTTAGGGCTATAACTTCAATTTGAACATCTAATTGATAGGTTTATTACTTTATTCTAGAGCACCCTTTGTGTAAATCAGTATTACACTCACATCCAATAGGAACCCTCTATTTTTCCATGTCATCATATTATTAAGTTTAAAATGTTTTGATAAATAATAGATTTTTATTGGATGATAGTGTAAAACTAGTTTATACTCACGATGCATATCCTTTAAATCTTTTATTTAAAATGGTTAAACTTTTAAATTTTATTCATTCCATTGTTCAAGACTCAAGTGTTTTGGTATTATCTTTGGCTTGCTTCTGCTTATATTTTGGTGGCATAACACAATCATAGTTCGCTACATTAATGCTTCATATTCTGTGTTGGTATCCAGATTCTGACATTATAGTATGTTTTTAAGGGCACTTAGCAATGTTTTAACAATTAATTTCGGACTGTTCTTATCAAATTTGATTTTGTATCATTTCAATTTCAATTTGGTGCCTTGTGTATATGCTGGTTCTGGGATACATAACAGTCTTATGGTGTGATCTCTTCTGTTTTCTGCTTGTGGTTCAACATTCCTCTTTCAGTTGTTTTTTTTTCATGTTCCTTTCTGTTCTTTTGGGCCAACTGTCCTTTTGAGGAAACATTGGATAAACACGTCACTATAACACTCTTTTCAACATTTACTATTTTATTGGGTAAAATTCATGTGGGTCTCAACATTTTGGAAATGTGCCCCCACTTAAAATGGCGAGACCCGTTCTTAGTTTCATCCAATAAGAGAGTTAGCGTTGGAATTTGGAAAGAGTGAGTGTTGGCTAGCAATACTCTTAACATGTTTGTGCATGGGACACATCAAATTTGGGATTTTGACAGGTGCAAACTTGCAATTTAGGATGTAGATTCTAAATGGAAAATACAAGGGTTCACTTATATGCAGTTTTATTAAATTTATGTGTAGGTGTGACATTTCAGCTAACCTCCTCTACTTTGTAGTGCTAGACTAGCTTCCATGGCATTTATCTTAGACACGTTCAACTGCTTTTGGAGATGCTTCACCATCTCTTGTGCTAGTTGATGTGAGACAAAATGAAAGAATACGTTAACTATAAATTAGTAGGATGAGAAGGTGATTTTTGTGCTTGTAGATGTAAGTCAGAACTAAGTAATCACCAAAACCACTACAAAAATCTACAAGTACAGAACACGTTTACTAATGTTCTGATTTATGTGGTGTGGTGCCTGATACATGTACACGTATGTGATGCAAAACAGAACATTAATCGGTACGGTACAATGGGGTACACTTAGTCGGTTTCCTGTTTAGGATCAATATTTGGGTAGAACTGGATTTTTATGCATAAGCCTAAAATATAGTATGAAGTAGGGAATAAATATTAAGAATAAGCCCATTAGTAAATTTTATAAAATGATGGGGGTAATGTCAATAACTAAAAAACATGACAGTGTTTGAATTTTTGCAAGAAAAGCCAAGAGGGAGTAAGGTGACTAGGTAAGAAACTGAGGAATGTGAAAATTTCTCAGGCCCTTTGAGAGGTTTCACCTAATTCACTAAATTATAATGTGTGTAAAAAAATAGAGGTATCATGAGAGACATGGCATGCTGTTGGAAAGGAATAAGCTACTCCATTCTGCATCTGTAAACAAAGGTATAAATCTAAGAGATGCAGTGTGCTGAGAGAGAAGGACAATCTCAAACTTTGGAAAGGAAGAAAGACTTGTGTGCAGCCGTGCAATGACAGAGGTGTAAATTATTCAAAGGATTTCACCTCTATTTCCTTTCTCTTACTCGTGAATTTAAATATTTTTTAGCATTTTGGGTCGCACATGCTTGCTTCCCAATGTGAGATGTAAGGGATTAGGGATTACAGGGATTCATGTTTTATTTCTTTTATCATTGTAATTTTTTTGTACTTATTTCTGAAGTTCAACATTTGTCCCACATTACTGATAATTGACAAAGTGTTCAGCTTGTTTAACTGTGTTATCTGCTTTCGTACACTTCATTCTAAACACGCAACCAAACATAATAGGGATGAAGAGCAAATAATTCAGCTCCGTCTCACCATCTGTGTTCCATGCTTGTACTATATATGAATGTAGGCTTGTTTGAGTAAAATGTTCCTTGTTCTTGCCTTAAGATAATTATTGCTGGTTAACAATAAAAATTATTGCTCACCTTTTCATTGGTCTCTGTTGTAATGTTTGATGTCTACAACAACATTCATAGGGGAAACAATTACTCTTTTTGGTTTGACCTTTGTTTATCTTGCTCTTTATCACCTTGTGCCCAAGAGAGTGATATATAAAAAGTAGAATGCCATAACCATCAACCACTAAGGCATTATTCTTGGAACCTAATTTCCTCAGCTTTAACCACCTTTTTTTTTTATGAAGATCACTTGTAATCTTGTTGGTGTGAGATTTTCCATATTTTTCGGATGTTGTTATATGTGCTATTAACTTTAAATGCATTAAGAGAACTTATCTTTGACATACTAATCTTTACAATGAATCTTGCATTATTACAGGAAAAGTACTGGGAAGAGCATCCTGGGAAAGCAGTTCCTCTCATGAAACCAACGTTTTATGGGGGACCGTGGAGGGTAATGGGGGGTGAGATTCCGAAATATGAGTGAAAAGCTCTCGAGGATGTGTCATGTTTAGTTCCAACTAGACGCCGACCCGTGCGATGCACTGATTTGTTTCGATTTTCATATATGAGTATCATGTTGATTATATTATTAGTTGTCGACATGTTTAAAAGTATTATGTATAACATTTTAATAAAGACCACAATGAGCAAAATGCGCCGAAGTTGGAACTCGTCATACAAAATCTAAACAATGAGCAAAATTTAAACAATGAGCTAATTAAATAGTTCAAAATACACATCAAAGAAAAAAAAAGTTTTTGTATAAAGTTAGTATGAGAAACATATCAAGTGATTCAACCATAGAAGTCTATAAGGTCACCTACATTTTCATTTTTCAAGACATATGTCGTAGGAAAAAGGGGAAGAAATGGATGAAAACCGCCGACTTTTGAGTTTAGATTGCGAAGGAGAAAGGAGAAAAAAGGGTTCGAAACCATTTGGAGAAAAAAAAGAAAAGAAATTAATTGTTTTTTAAAAAGGGAGTTTAATATTGGATATCATGTGGTGGAAGCTAAATAATATCATAAAAACAGAAAGTGGCTTGTTAAGTAACCAACATGACATAGGTTCGAATCTCTGGAGGGATTTTTTTTTTCTTTTTCATAAATATTTTTCAAAACCCTAAAAAAAGGACGGGAGTTGCTTGCAACATTGTTTAACATTTAGATATATAAAGATAAAGATTATTCACATCTCACCACTGTTAATAGTCAAGGACTGTTTGGTGTCGATGAAAATGCACTATTGCAATGTAATTTTATAACAAAACCTTTATCATGCCTGAGTTTTTCTTTTATCTTGGTTCATGATATTGCTCCAAAATAAGATAATTTGATTCTAATGTACATGAACTTTTTATGGGATAAATGTTTCACTATTACTTTTCCCACTCCACTAGCTTCTCGCATGCCTTATTTTATATATATATAAAAGTACCCTTTATTTGGATTATGAAATCCGAATTGTAGTAAAACCAAGAAAATGTGTTGTGATTGATGTGAAAAGTCTATGCCGACCGTCGTACGATCCCTGGAAAAAACTACACAAAAATTTCATGGATCGTTTGAGCGCGCTCAAACTGACTAAAAAATGAGAAATAAAATGTAAGAATAAATGAGAAGTGAAGAGGGAATAAATATGTTGAAGCATATAAGACTATTTTTAGCCATAAACTTATCATAGACTGTAACTACAGTGAAGGGAAAAGGGAAACGTTAACCATGCCTAAACCGACCAAAAACAACATTAAACACACCACAAATTGTTCAAACCGATGGTGTAATTCCATTGTCCACAATTTGGGATGATTCAAATTATATATGTTGAAATGCTCAACAACACTTTGGATTTTGTAATCCGAACTATCCCATATTGTGTTTAACCTTGATTTTTGGGAGGATTTTCATGGTGAATAGTACAGGAAAAAAGTGAACGACATAATTCAATAGCCTCAAACAACGTAATAAAAGAAATGACCATCCAACCCACATACTTCTATCGGTATGACAAATTGATCAAGTTCAAAACAACCTCTTCATATTCAGATTAGCAGAATAAAGATGAAAGACAAGGTGTTTCAAGAGTTTTTTTTCTTTAGTTAGATCATGCTGCCTTGCCAACTGACATATTTATATTGTCAAAGCAGTAAGATCTAGCTCATAACAATATCTCGGTGTTCATATATTCCAGATAATTTTTCATAGTTCTTTGTTATGTTTTACAAAAACTGTCGGTGCAATGTGCACTATAGAAAAATTTGTACTTGACAGGTTCATATTATATAATCTGGATTGGGATTTGACCCTAAAAAGTATGAATTTTAACACATGTAATTTAATTTTAGCGACATACAATAAATACATCAAACGACTTAATTTATTAACGTAAAATACATAATAAAACAAAACATAATAGATCACATAGCAACCAACCTAATTTCTTCGTCTGGTTCCTCCATCAAAACCCTAATTCCTTCGTAGTTCCGGGGCCGAATCAAATGTTTCTGAATATGATCGAAAGACCTGACCAAAGAAGTGTTCAACTCGATCGGTCCTTTAATATTGTATTGACAAAATACCGACACATGGTTCGGACGTCGTCGTTCTTGAGCTTCATTTGGCTGAAATGCACTCTTCCGACTGAGTCAATCGATGGACGTCGATAATCCACATCTTACACCCTCCTTGTGTCTCTATGGTTGAGTTGATGGTTTATTTGATCCAATCGATCCTTCAACCTAGAGAGTGTGACATCATTTTGTACCCTAAACAAATGGAATTTCCCCCCGTTGTAGTAGACTATAACTAGTTTGGTGTTTGATGACATGTCATCTTACGTTATTTTTAGCATGTTCTCCAGTCTTTTTTAGTAGGTTTTACCAGCAAAACAGAGGAGTATTAGAGTATTTGCCTATGATTTTGGGACATTTGTAATGTTTTCTATATTAGAGTCTATAATCAGAGTTTTCCGAAACATAGCAATTGTAGGGTGTTCTTGATGTAATTAACAAAGAAATCATACAAATCAGCAAAGCGAGACATCCGAAGATTTATGTGATCCTTGGGAAGACGAAGATTCAAGAGGCCTCAAAAGACTTTACAAAGGAAGGAATTCTGTTCCCAATTTCCAAGACATCTTACTTTAAAGAAAACACCAAGACAGGCTAAGAAAACGGGTATTTTAACACTAAGTTTGCACTGAAGTGCCTGGGCACATGAAGGCGATCTACAAAAGCGTTTAGCGCATGGAAAAGCTCAGGGCGCATGAAACATGCACATGGCACATGATTTGGGCGCAAAGCGCATGTTTTTCTAAGACTAATGCGCCTAGGCGCATTGCATATGTGCGGGGTGCATGGTGCCTTGCGAAAAAAGTCTCTTTTTGTGAATTTTTCGCCCCTGGAAAACCCGTTATTTTGGCCCAAAACCGGTGGAAACTTTCCCTATAAATACCACCTTCCTTATTCATAATTTCTCATTCAGAACCCGAGAAGGTCAAAAGGAAGGCAATTCAAGGAGCCGAGGAGGAGTTTTATTTTCTCCTATCTTTTCTAGGGTATGTTTTTATCTTTCTGTGTATTGTCTTTAGTTACCACGTGTAACTAAGTAGTTATAAGTTAGAGTTCTACGATGAACCCCTATTTATTTTGTTGGATAATTATTTAATTATATGTCGTTTATTTATTTATTTTTTGGCTATTTAGTTTTATTAGCCTAGGTTTATTTCTGTAGTAGAAACAACCCTAGATTTGGTACTTAGGTTTTGAACAAAGCCTAACATTGTTATCACTATCTAGATGCTTATATCTTGATATTTATATCCTTATACTGATAACTATATGTCTAGGAAATAAGTAGTTTGTAACTAGCGAAAGATACCGAGAGCGAGTTGACCCTAGTAGTAAGTACTTAGGAGGTGACATTACTAAGAATGAGTAGTAACTCCGCTAAACCTAGGAGGTAACTAGTTATAGATTAGGGAAACAAGCGGTTGCTTGAAGGAAATAGACTGAAACCTAGTAAAACCATTCTTCTTTCATCCTTTGTTGAATAACGATGTTGATTTCTTACATATAATGTGATTAGATGTCATTGATCATTTGGAATTAATTATGCCATTTATTTCATCTGTTTATGCTTTAATTAATCTGAATGATGTCTAACTCTAATGGTCGTTTAGTTGATCGCCTGTCTTATTCTTATGAATGGGTAGATGGCGTGCATGATTAGTTTTCTTGACTTGGTGAGTATTTTTCTTGGGGATTAGCTTGGCTACTACCTCGGAATCTTAGTGTGTCGGCCTCTGATTAGGAGTCTTTGTTTATTGTCGTTTATATGTTAATTTTTTATGAGATGTTTATGACTCAGTATGATGAGATTTGGAGTTTTATTTTAGTGATGTATTATGGCTTAGTTGACATGGCTTTGGAGGTTCATTTAGTTGTTGTTGAGATGTTATAAATTGTTCCGCTGCAACGTTTGAAAAATTAATTCTGCATGTTTTTGAACTTATTAAAGAATTAACATCTAAATTCTTTATATGATTGTATCATTAGCGTAATTTATTACTTTTAGAGTATAGGGTGTTACAAAAATCAACAAAACAACTTATCTATTACAACAACCATGAGGTTTAAGCACATAACACATCAATTTCATGAAGCTTATCATACTTATAAATTCACTTGAATTACGAGTACGAATTTTATCATTCAAAATCACAAAGAGTCACTGAAGGTGAGAAAAACACAAGAAGGGGGGGGGTTGAATTGTGTTTTCTTTTCGCAACTCTTGAAGAGTGAGAATCTAATTCTTTTAAACTCAGAGTCTGAATGAGATCAGAGTCTGATAGGAGATTAGGTTCTGATTGCAGCGGAATAATCAAGAGATAAAGAGAGAAGAGAGAACACAAGCAATTATACAGGTTCCTTCCACAAACCGGAAGTAGTCCTGTCCCCCTTGTACTTCCAAGGAGAGTTCACTAAAATGTAATATCAGATTACAAGTTGCTCAAACACACAGTATGAGACTTCCTTGCTCAAGCACACAGACGAGAGACTTCCTTGCTCAAAGACACAACTAAGAGACTTCCTTTGCTAAAGGACGCAGCCAAGAGACTTCCTTTGCTCAAGCACAAAAGCAAGAGACTTTTACACAATTACAGAAAATTGAATACAGTTGAAACACTTGATAACAATCAAAATGTGTTTCAATTACAACAAAGACAGACTCTGTTTTACACAAAAGACAGACTCTGTTTTTCTGTGAAACTTAGAGATTCTAGAATACTCAGTTTGTAAGAATCTAAGTTAATGATGTGCTTTTGTTAAGACTCAGTTGAATACGAAAGCAGCGCAATGCAGTTTTTCTTAGTTGTAGAGTCCAACAATTCTTCAAGTCTTCTATCCTTTATATAGGCGTAGGAAAGAGACGTTGAGTCATCCAGCGCATCAGGATGATTTCTGAAGCTTGATCAATGACTGTTGATCTGTTGCTTGATTTGGTAATAGTCCTTCAATAGCATCATTTGAATTCCATTCCCTTTGAGGATTAATACCGGTAGACACAGTTGCCAAACTGTACGAGGTAGTGGAGTAGTGGAAACAGAGTTCGTACAACGTACTCTGTACTGGCCTGCAATCTTTGTCTTTGTGCTTCCCACGCTCAAGTTGACTTAGAAGCTAGCCGTTACTCCATTTGAGAGTTTCTTTGTGCATAGCAATGCAGTAGAGATCACTGTTAGCAGATCATCAAATTTGTGGCTTCAGACTCACTGTAGCACTATGCTTCTGATAATCTTCAGACTCTCTTGGTTCTCAGATTCTGATGGTCTTCAGACTCTGATATAGTTTTCAGACTCTCTTCGGTACAGTCTTCAGACTCTCTTCGATACAGTCTTCAGACTCTCTTCGGAACAGAATCACAAGCAACAAGCTTCTCTGGATTTATTGCTCTTTATCATTGTTCAAACAGAATACTTTCTAAGATACAAATCTTAATTGATATCCTGCATACTTAAACAAATATTAGCAATATCCAATTGACAACTTTTTAATACCTTGTTATCATCAAAACTCAAAACGTGGTATTGCTGAACACCTTTGTTCCAACAGTCACAATTATCACAAAAACACTTAAACCCGTAATTTAAACAAGTGATTATGACTTAATTTTGAAAGAGCATTATCTCCCTTACCTCTAGTTCTTCAAGGATCCAAACCCTAGCTTCAATTTAACTCATATCCTCCAAATCCAAAGCTTTCTCCTTCTAGCTCCCATTGGTTCTCTTTCTCTCTCTACATCTCTCTCAAAATATTTGTAAAATGAGTGAATGAATGTAATGACCTAATTTTCTCACAAGGTTGTATTTAGAATTATGCTCTTCTCCCAACAAGTTTTGCTCGTGTGCAACTGAAATGCCCAAAATACCCCTGCGTTAGTTAAGTAACACAAGTGTTAAAATCTGCGCAGCTTAACTAACGCTCCATGAGTTAACTCACGCTACGTGCTATTTTAAAAAAAGGCAGAACCTCATTTCCAATCTCAAATCTCTCTCAAATTACCCAAATTCCTTCCACGTCAAATCAAACAACACTCCAATAACAAGTAAGTTTTCATAATCAAACACCATTAACCTTTTATGTTTATATGTTAGATTTTTTTTATCTTTAATTAGGAATTTTTTTGATTTAGGGTTTGTTTAAATTTTGGTTTTTTTGGTAAGAAATCATACAATGTTTACATGAATGATTTGTGTTGCTTAAATGTTTAGATGTTTGCATGTAAACATGTAGTTTTGATTTTTAGAGTTTATGTATAATTTTCACTCCAAGTGTATAAGATGAAATATTTGAATGAGTTTTTCATTGATTGTTTTTAATTTCTTATTGTGTAGATTTAAAGCAATGCCTGATATGTTCGAAGTTCATGCACAATTCAACGATGGAGAACCTCAGAGGTTGAAGGTTCGACACCTTGGTGTCACGTTAAGAGGTATCAAAGATCAACTGAATGAATTCAACCAACGAGTCAACCCCGGAGACACAAGGAGGGTGGAATATGTTCGGTATAAACATCCAACGCTCGACGATAGAAGAATATCATTCACTTAAGTGGAATTAATGAACGACGATAATGTGAGGAGCATGTTTTGGGAGCACATCATGTTCAAGTGGATCGATATGCGTGTAACGTTGCTGAGATCAACTGAAGATATTATAAAAAGTTTGATTCCTCCAGAAGATCTTGATTAGGTAGGGAGTGCACCTTCCAACTACAACAATTGTCTTACTCTAAAATGGGGTAATTCAAACTTGTTAAACGGCAGTTCCGAAGAATTCACCCAGCATTTCTATTGTTCCTTTCAAAAAATTAATTCTTGTTAGGATGGTTTAGATGAAATTTTTGAAGTGTCAAAGAATGCACCTCATTCTTTTGACACTTGAATACCATCATTTAAACCAAGCCTAACAATAATTTAATGTTTTGAATGAAACAATAGAAATGCCGAGTGAATGCTTGAGAGTTGTTGTTTAGCAAGTTTGAATTTACCCCATTTTAGAGGTAAGATAATTGTTGTAGTTGATTGGAAGGTGTATTTCCGAATGTAATGTAATGTAATGATATGACATATTTAGGAACTTTATATAATGTAACTTTTATTCGAATTATTTATTTAATACGTAATTTTTATTCGAATTCACGCCGAGTTTAGTTAGTCTTTATTCGAATTTATTTATTTAATACACAATTTTATTCGAATTCACGCCGAGTTTAATTAGTCTTTATTTGAATTAATTTATTTAATACATAATCATAAAATAAATGCAAAAATTAACAAAAATAATAGAACATAGATATCATTTTATTAATATAATTCTTATTACATTTACAAATGGGTAAAACTAAATATGCGAAAAAAATAAAACGACCAGAAAACCTACCTTTCTGTGGTAAAACTAAAAGAAATCCACAAGAAAACCAGCTTTCATGTGGTATAATGAAAAGAAATCCACAAGAAAACCAGCCTTCATGTGGTAAAACGAAAAAAAAACCGCAAGAAATTCAACCTTCCTGGGGTCAAACTAAATCTGCACATTTAGTTTTATGCTTCGTTTTACCCCAAAAGGCTGCTCGAGAATCATTTTTTTATGCAAGACTGACCTCTTCCTCTTTTTACACCAAAATAAAGACTAAAAAAAGAAGAAGGAAAAGAAGGAGATTCATAGAGGAAGAGAGTGAGGATGCGAGGAAATGGAGAAGTTTGGAGGGGTATTTATAGGTGGGAATGGTAAAATAGGTTATAACTACCATACATGTAGTCAAAAAAACGTGTAAAGGTTGTAAAAAATATGTAGATTGAAGGTTGAAAAGCTGACCTAAGTGTAAAAAACGTGTTCTTGAGCTCAGACCCACTGGCCAACGTGCGTGAGTTAGCTGGTGCACAAGCAAGTGGTGCGTGACTTAAGCCACGCAGATGATATAAGGTGCGTGAGTTAAGTCACACAGCGTGAGTTAAGTCACGCAGGGGTATATATGGTATTTCAGTTGGGCGAGAGTGTTTTGTGTTGGTTAAAGAGCAAAATTCTTGTCTTTATATTGTCACCACATAAATGGGCTTAACCTCTAGTTGTCTTAATATGTCAATATTCTTACCAACTAATTCACCAAGTTACTACTCACTTAACTATTAAAAATACTGAATATTCACTTTCTCTAATTAATTATTCTAATCCACCGATAACTTAGTAAAATAATTATTCTCACTTAATTTGCTGATTTGCATGATTTCTTCGTGAATTACTTCAAAAACCCCCTAAAATTGTTATGTTTTGGGAAAACAAGAATTACAAACTAAAATATAGAGAACATTACAAATATCCCAAAATCATAGGCAATTGCTCTGATACTCCACCTTTTTCTTGCTAAAACCTACTGAAAAACATGTTAAGGATAACGTAATTAAGATGACCTGTCATCAGGTTTTGAAACTTTTTTATGGAAATTTAATCTAATGATCAATGGACCAATTTATTTATTTTCAAGTCATCATTTTTAAAATATTTCTTACATAAATATCTTCAGTAATATAAATTGAACTTATAGACGTGAAACCGTTAAAAACTTTCAAACAAAAAAGGAAATAAACAATATATTAGGACTTAATACTGTGTTTTATTTATAAAAAAAAAACAAACAATACAATATAAATAATCATACTTAAACTGGGAAACTCCTCCTCTTTCTCCAAGATGAAGCCAATTACAGATAAACATTCTTTTGGAAACAAAGTTATAGAAGCAGACATATTACAATAGATCTGTATCATAACTTTGAATATGTCTCCTTTCGATATTAGATATATTTTGAACTAAAATTATAAATGTTAAAGGATGCAACTCCTTCAAATTGAACCATACATTTTATGGGTAAAAACCATGATTACTGTAAAGAGATTAAAATTTATGATATATTAAAAACCATGATTACTAAAAACCACACATTTTAATCTCTTTCTAGTAATCATAGTTTTTACCCATAAAATGTATGGTTCAATTTGAAGGAGTCGCATCCTTTATATATATATATATATATATATATATATATATATATATATATATATATATACAATTCATGTAAAGTATTATATTATTCATGTGTAGCCGCTAAAATCTACTTTAATATTATTTGAAATGTACTTCTTCCGGTTACCATGTTATATGTATGAAGTTTCCACCGCCATTTAGCATTAACTAATCTTTATCTCTATCAAAAAATCTGTGGGGGACAAAACATGGATTCTCCCCTCTTAAGTGAATTTTCTCCATACACAAGAATCAAAGATCGACCTCATAAAAAATAGCTAAGTTCCCAAATCCGTTAACATTTAGACCAATCTATTGTTGGTTTAAAGGTACTTGATTATATTCATAGTTTTTTTTTTTAAACTCTACATGATTGCAAAAGACACACTACAAAACAAATTGGCCTCAGAAAAGTAAAATTAAAGAATACCTTTTCAAATTCTAAGGATGTGGAAAAAATAACTTACTCAATTGCTGACTTAGTAGCGTCTATATGTGCAGTAATGAAAACAGTTCAATGTTCGTCTTTCAATGGATCTGGAATTTTGATCGAAGGAATTCCTACAAAGAGAGAATTTTTCAAAATAAAAATAAAAATGATTGATCAATTTTGTTGCATAAATTATAGATATTTTAGTTATAATGATGTAAATATGATGAAAATGAAAATCAACCATTTTCCGTGATGTAGATTTTGGGATTTTTGTACTTTTTGTTAATGTAGAGTAAGAAATTATATAATCCTTCGGGATAGACATATCTACCACCATATTGATCCTACAAAATATCAATAGTCAACAAAAGGTAAAAGTATAGTAAATAAGTCATCCCCTTAACAAATATCATTTTTCTAAATTTGTATCATTATTTGCTCACCAAGTAACCAAGAGTTTTTCCTTCTGCATTAATAACTACAATAATGAAAGAATGATAATGAGTTAGGCAACGATTAATTATTTTAATTTCATGTAATTCTCTTATATATCAAATAAGTAGAATTTGATTGGAAGAATTTATGGTGTCAACTTCAATGACCATTTTTCATGGTGATGCCTTTGTATACCAATCATTTTAATTTTAAAAAAGTATAATTTAAATTGAATAAAAATTTACCTTATGAATTAGCTAAGACGTCAAAATATGCACCGGTAACCTTGGTTCTATTTGGTTCATGTCTAACAAAGTGAGAAGTATAATTATTGATTCCAATAAAGTTTATGCTTCCTTTCAACATTTTTTTCTCGTTTTTATTGAATTTGGGTAGTCTTTTCCCCACTAGCTTTCTCATTATTTGTGGATAATCCCCGTGGAACAATGACTCTAAAACCCTGTAGAAATTCGAGTGGTTTATTGACCATCCTAAAATTATACATAAAATTGAAGAAGCAAAAGATCAAACAACTGATAAAACACCAAATGTGGGTGGTTTATAGCGTAACTAAAAAGTACTAACCATCCCCATTTAAAATATGTTAATCTTTGAGCAGCATCCACATCCTTTGGTTTGGAACTGTAAGGAACATATGATTCTGATGAAATAACAAGTTCGATTTCTCCCTCTTGAATTGCCTATATAAAAAGTTTAATGGGAAATGACAATACATTATTTTCTCTTAAAATTTCTCCTTATTTTATAAACTAGTTTGATTAATGTTGATAATTGTTAATGTCAATTTTGTTGATTTTACTAAATTAGTGTCAAAATCAATATTACTATCACTATTATTGAGGTTTTAGAATCCCTTCGGTCATGTTGTGAATCTTGATCTAGTATCAATTAAAAACAACTTTTTACTTTTTAAGTTCATTTAATAAATTATGTATGTGATATTACCACAAATCATTTATTGAATGAACCTTAAAATTAAAAAATTGTTTTTAATTGAGACCAGAGAGTATATATGTAACATAAAATTTCAAAAATATGTCTTACTTGGAATTTGGACTTGTATAAATTTGAAGCTATAGCATGGGTGATGAGGAAGTTATGAAGTTTAGTATATACTTCTGTACATATTTTAGTGGTTTGACATGCGACGTTCGTAAACCAATTACCAACATTGTACATAGATTCAAACACAGCTTGGACTTCTGGCTCGTTAAATGTAGTCCAATGTTTCACTCGATCACCATATGTTTTGAATAGGAGTTCACTGTAATCCTTGAAATGTTTCCTGAATTTTGATTTTTATATAAACAATATATGCATGCATGAAGAAATTCTATGAACTTTGATAGACTAATTCAAGGTTCAATCAATTTATTGAAAATAAATTATCCAGAAGAGATTATATGTAGGAGATTTACACATTAGATTTATTTGAGAAGCCACCAAACTTTTTTTAAGAGCTAATGGATAGTCAAGGTGCAACATAGTCACAAAAGGTTCAATACCTACACAGTCAAATGAATCATGTAAAGCAAGAAAATTAAAATTGTTGCATGTACATTAAACATATTTCCTATTGAATCTAGTTATTGCAATAAATATTGGATTCTTCTAATCATACCATTGTTGAGTAACTCGTTGATCAAATTGTTGTAGAAGTTGATACCTTCTTTGTTTATACCTCCTTGTAAGTTTCCATCTATAAAATTAGTTGTTGAATATAAAGATAAATATAAGTATACTATTAAATATTGCAAGAAAGGACATACTGTAACATTATTGATTGTGCATATGAAATATAGTTTATGGAATTTTATCGACAATATAAGTTGTTTCCTGTTCCAAGCTATTCTAGACCGGTCATAAGACAAACCGCATGCCGACACATGGTCAGACTTGCACCGCCTTAAGACTCTGCGTCCAAAGGAGCACACCAGTTCGCGTGTACCGTACTACGCAGGAGCTCGCTCTCGCGTAAGGATTACCCTACACGTGTCATGCACTGTCCCTGATCACACGCTGCATAGCCCAGAGTCGGTTATGGCCAATGGACGCCTATATATGGATAAACTTGCTTCACCCTCAAGGTACACATCACTTTTCACAATACTTCTTACACACTCTTTCTCAGTTCCACCGCGAAGACTCATCGTTGCCGTGCCGGAAGTAGTTATTGTCTCATTGGAGGATTCTCTTCCGCCGTTGCCACTTAACCGTTCTCACTAGATAGATCACAAGTCTTCATTTGATAAAAGAAACATCAACATAGTGAGATGTGATTTGAGTAATGATTCAGTAAAATTACGTGTACTTCCTTTGAATAACCATATAATTATACCCTAAACTTATTGTTTGATTCAACTTGGTTCCTTAAGTTTTTTTTCTTTCATTTTATCCCTTAAGTTAATAATGAAGCTTGCATAGCTTTAGGTTTGTGTTTTGATGATGCTTGTTAAGATTTTTAAATGATGTTTATTTTGTTTAGGTATTATAGCATAGAATTATGTTAAAGCACCCATCAAACAATGTCTCAGTGTATCCTATGATTACTTGGTATCGTGTTTGTATTTTTACATAAGAAACATCTTCATTTGCATCTATTCTCTCTAGAGTATCCAAAGTTGATTGTTCATTTGTTCTTGATATCAAACACTTTCTCTAAGAATCATTGTAGATGTTTGAGTCATAGATTGCTAGAGTGTTGTATGGATTGTAAGTTGATTGCTTTCAAGAATATTGATTGGGAATCAAGGATCTAAAGTGAATTGAGTAATTTCATTCCACACCTCCAAGTGTATTGGGGGTTCTTTCTAAAGATCTTGTGTTCAAGGGATCCAATTCTCGGATGGAGCATCGAAGAGTTCGAGTGAAGAGCTTCAAGGTTTGCACGGGTGATTGAGGATTCGAAGATATCAAGAAACACCAATTTTAAAAGTTATTTGAAGATTGGGGGGAGTGATTGCATAGGAATTGAAGAACTAGGGTAGTTTTAAATAATTCTTGTAATCACATTGTAATCAAAATTCATATTCTAGTGGAAGTCCTTGGTGGAGATGTTTTCCATCAAGAAGAGTAGGTGTAGCCCGAAACGAGGACAAAAGGGCGAACTACTATAAATTTCGGTGTTTTATCTCTTCTCTATCCTCTTTAATTCTGATTTATTGTGTATTTGATTGATTTATAAATTGTTAGAGTAGAAATTAAGTGTCATCTAGGTTTGTTTCATTAAACTTGAATTTGCTTTTTGAATTAGCTTTACCTCGCTTTACACTGATCACACTTAGTTTCAATATATTGTCAATTTATCAAACACTTACACAATCATGTTCATTAGTATAATTGCTTAATTACTCTTAATTATTGATAATAGATTATGTTATGGTTTGATTTAGAATCTCTCAATTCCAAGTGAATCTTATTATTTGTGCACAGTCTTAATAATTTTGTCATAGCCATTTAACCTTGCATAAATCCAATACGTCGTAAATTGTTTTCCAAAAAACCGCTTTTGCTACAAACTCGATAAAAGTTTAAATTGATATTCTGCCCCCCTCTAACCCATATTACCTTTCCATATAGACCCCAAAAAAAAAACCTTTTGACATTTTATTCCTTTCCATTAGAATTTTATTTGACTCAATCTAATATTTTCTTATGTGTCTTACATTTATGCTTATCAGGTGAATGACTAAAAAACTGATTATTTAATTCTTCCTTAAATTATAGATCTAGGGTTCCATTCATCTATCCTTTCTTCCTTGAGCAAGAGAACTAGCATTTTAGAAAGACAAATTATATCCGAAATTAAAATTTGACATCCCACACTACAATGAAAATGGAGAAGTTGTACATTGAATATTGAAAAAGTTTTCCATTGAATGTTCTATTTGATCGCATGACTTGATACTATGAGAAAGACAAATAAACTAATAGTCAATCATATATACTAAGACTCTTATTCCAAGACATACTAGTAGATTAAAGAAAAGAAATTTAAAGAATCTTATCAATCTAAAAATCATCTAGCAGAGGGTATTCTGGATTATTTTTTTTTATAAGAACGAAAACCAAAACAAATTTTTTACTGAGAGTAAATCCGGAAATGACCTATATTACAAAGGGGTAAAACATTATTAGCCCTTCTTTTATCATTGGGAAGATACTTATTCTTCTATGACTACCTAAACCTACTCATTCTCATAAATAAAAAATGTTAGCGAGCTATAGCTAAAAAAAACCATTTACTAAAATCGTCTTCCACAAAAACTAATGAATGCACTATAGTATTTCATTAATTAATAAATTCATTTTGTAAACTATTAATAGACATTAAATTAGAGTCTCTTAATTCAAAAGTTTTACCTGTTACTCTATTCCAAGATAGGGATAACCTGTAAGAATTTACTCCAAGAATCTTCAATTTTTGTACATCCTTCTACAAGACCATTCAAATTAAAACAAATAAAATACATTCAAAAAATTAAACATAAATGTTTAGAGTTTTCTCCATGATTACTTTTTTTTTTTATAAATAAAAACTTTATTTAAGGGGGTACAAGGGTTCTCAAACTCCATTACAAAAAAAAAAAATCAACAAGAGAATGGGAGATTGAGACTTTTACCAAAAACACTACGAGGCATCAAGAAACCGGTATGTTCTACCAAAATACCAATAAGTAATCATAAAATACTTCAATCACACTTAATTTCTTTAAAAAAAATTATATTATCCATAATTTAAAAAAGAAAAGAGTAATTCCTCAATTCCCTTCCTCTCTTAAACCATCATCCACACACGCCTCTTTAAGCAATCTTTTTTTTTTTTTTTTTAAATTCAGAGCATAAGGTTTCTAGTCATCCACAATCGAAAGTTGGTGATAGAGATCTTTGTGCTCGGTGGGTTGGTTGTTTTGGGGGGGGGGGGCACGCTTCTTTTATGTCTTCTTTGTTAGTTAGACCTGGACTTCTTGTACTACTATACTATTCTTTATTTTTATTTTGTATATGTGTGTATGTCTATATATATATATATATATATATATATATAGACACACACACACACGCTTCTTTTATGTCTTCTTTGTTACTTAGACCTGGACTTCTTGTACTACTATACTATTCTTTATTTTTATTTTGTATATGTGTGTGTGTTTATATATATATATATATATATATATATATATATATATATATATATATATATGTGTGTGTGTGTGTGTGTGTATATATATATATATAGGGTTTTGTTAGAAGCCGCTCATGAATGTGGTCTTTTGCAATCCACACATCAAGGTGTGATTTCCACTTTTTAGTTATAACTTTGCTAAAAGGCACCTTCATAAAAATTAGAAATTAGTTGGTGTCTTTTAACAAATGTTCATAGAATAACTTGCTAAAAAGACACTTTCATAAAAGATGTTTCATTGGAAATCACCGCTTCTCTTATCTTTCTTCGCAGTTTTGGGGAGAAGAGATAAAGCATGGGCCCCACACCAAATTGTTCTTTCTCTCTCTCTTTCTCTCCTGTTTCTTCGATCTCCCATACAGGAGAAGTGTGGCATCTCCGTCCTCTTTCTCTCTTCAATACTTTTCTCGCCTCTATTTCTTACAAACCAAACACAATGTAAACGATTTTTAGCGGTCATCAACAAACTTGATTATTAGAATCGAGAGTTAAGGAGCGAGTTTCACGGCCACATTCTTATCAAAATAAGAACTATAATATTTTGAGAGGAAGAACTATACTATTATTTTCCCGCAAAAAACCTATAATAATATTTATCAATAACAAACTCTATAATATCTAATTGTAGTGAGAAAAAAAGCGAAAAATCCATAGAAAATGAATTCACCTTTATCTCGTGTAATGCTCAATCTTTGTAACAAATTTATCATCACCGGAATACAGTACTGCTTGTTAAGAAGAAAGCAAAACAAGAAATTATTGGGATTAACGCAAAAAGTCACGATAATGTTGCTTCTTAAAACTAAGAGAGTTTATAAACCAGTTACTACATATTCCAACCCCTAAAAAATAACTACATATTTCGAGATGGATAGAAAAAAAAAATTAACTAACCACTAAGCATTTGTCAAAAATAATATGATAAATTGGTTATTGTTATGAATATAAGTAAATAAAGACAGTAATAGAGAGAAGGAGAAGGAGAGAGAATAAGGAGAAATATTTTTATTCACTGATGTACTCCTGAATGTTACGGTGAACTCTATTTATAAAGAAATGAAGTAGCTTATGAACTAAGCACAATAACCTAACGATATGCCTCATTAAAATCTTACTAGAGAAAAACCTAATAGGAAAAAGATTATAGTGAAGGAAAAAAGTACAATATTCATTTTGTGTGTTATAATCTGTCTCGTTAAAAACCTCACCAGAAAAATTCAATGGGACAAAACCATGGTTAAGGGAAAAAGAGTGCAGAACACAAATGTCCCCCCTCATAAAGATAATCATATATGAGATGAAGAAAGCCAAATAATATTTGTTTTAGTTTCTCAAAAGTTTTGCTTGCAACGACTTTGTTGAAAGATCTAGTTTATCTTCATAGTCTTCTTCAAATTAGTAGTACTTGAGATGTTTCTTCATGTTGCAAGAGCCCCTTTAAGAAATCATCAACCTTAATAAAAGAGCATTCTTCACTTCCTTGATTATGTTGTTTCTATAAGATACAAAACATATGCCTGACTTTGTTCCGATATCTGTATTTACTTACATCGACAAAACAAAATATTATGATACATATAGTTAACAAAATATATTAATGTCCTCGTTTGAACTACGGAATGGCACTTCAATATCAATTCATGTTGTTTATCATTTTCTTGAGAACATGATTTATAATAACATCAAGTAACATCACAATCATTATAGTACATAATCAACTAGACTTGTCCATATCAAATACATTTGTTATATAAGTTTCTTGATGTACAAAATCTCATTTAAATAATAAATCTGTAAATCCAAACAAACTTTGTGCATGCAACATATTTAATTTATAATATTTCTATAATCAATAGATCTTAGAATCTCTTCAGGAGTTCAATAACATTTATATCATCATCATTAAAATGATTATAACAAATTCATTTTCAAATATTTAGAATGTGCATATGATGTCATTTCTTTAATGTCTCATGAAAATTAGCTCCTTCATAGAGTTTCATATAATCATCAATTTCAAGTGAGCCATCAAATACAATATATCTCTCATATAAATTTAGCCTTTTATTAAACTTTATCGAGAAAGGTTTGAACTCACTTCAGGTGAAAATGTATCTTAAAAATACATGATAAACATTTACCAATTCACTTCCGATGAGCATATCAAACTATATATATATATATATATATATATATATATATATATGTTACTATTCTAATTCCCTTTTCGCGCGAAAATCATATATATCCATTTAATCTCACACCTTCAAGTGTGCGGACAACAACTCCAAAGAAATTTAGCTTTATGAAGCGAGTTTGATTGCACTATAATTGTCTCTTTCCATTTGTAGATATTTTTTTTTATCTATAATCTTTAATAAACTTTGACCCATGATCATCATCTTTACTTATCACATATAGCGCTAAATTATATACAAAGACACATCAACGTTGAATTTGTTTCGGTTCCATCTCATTCCATTGAGATCTTTCATTAATGACATAATTTATCAATATTTCATAAATTTCAAGTATCTGGTCAATTCTTCTAGAACTTAAAATTCAATTTTGTTAAACGACTTTTTAGAGTTTCCACATCCTCATTTGGGTTATCTTTCTTTTTAGCTCATTTTCTTGTTCGAGGATTTTTATATTTGGAACCAATTGGTCTACCACACTTCATGCGTGGTAGAGACTCATTTGCAATAATCCGACATAGACGTCTATTTTGTTTGGAGTATTAGCAGCTGCTATTTTATTCGCTTAACTTTGAAAATGAGTTATATCTCGAGGATCAAGATGAGACAATAATATTTCCTTTCAAATAAATCATTTGAACTTTAGGTTTATATTTTCAGCTGCTTATTCTCTCCCCCTAATATTGGGAAAGCTGATTCATCAATTTTTAATCAGCCTACTAGGCTGTAAACAAGTTGGCTCAATACAATTTATAATAGATGAAGATTCATATCAAATAGATATTCCCAATATTCTTTCAAGATCTATCTAAGTGCATTATATTGGAGCAATTGTGATAGACACAACACATCCAAAAAATTACTTAGATGAGAAATATTAAGTTGTTAACCTAAAATAATTATAAGGGGGTGACTTACATATGCTAACTTGTTGGCTTGATGCAAATCAATATATCAACATTCATTATTGTTGATTCTCAAAGTAGAGTTTAGAAGATATGGTCTCATAAGCATCAATCATACAATTAACTTTAGACGTCTAAAGAATGGATCTTCAAGTCCATTTTTTATGAGCGTATGCTAGAAGTTCAATATCAATTTCAATTGACAAATGATACTTATTGAATACTTTTTGAAAGTTCAGAAAATAAACTATTTGTGAAATTTGTTGACAAAATAATCTCATAAACTTCTAGTTGTGAGTTGACAACAAATATACATGTGATCATTTAGTTGATGCATAAAATATCTAAGTGATCCATATGATCGATATTGATTACAAATATCACCTTATATAAGTTCTATCAAATTGTCAACTTTCTTTGGGAACCAATAATACACAAATATTTTTGGTTGAAGAATCTTCTGGTTCTTCAATAAATGTCCATAGAAATTGTTTACTATTTTTTCCATCATAATAGATCCGGGATAACTCAACCGGTCTTGCCAACGAAAAACTTGATATAATATGCAAACTTCTGGTTTACACTAAAGTGCGCTTCAATTGCACTAATATAAGTGTAGTACAAATCAGAGGAACAAATAACTTTTCCACTACACTAATTTTTTTCATCGCATGTTTCGTAATATATAGATATTTAACATCTCCATTTATCTTTTAATATGATATCCATTTAGATTAATATCTTAAAATTCAATAAAATTTTATAAGAATCCAATCTTAATATGTAATTTTGTTCCTCTATGTAACAATACATTAGCTCTTCATTAGCCTTCAATAATTTTGTAGTTTTTCAGAAACTTCATCACAAGTGATAAAAAAAATCATTATTTGAGAAATCCTTCTGGGATTGTTTAATAAACTCAAGAATCCGCGTTTGAAACATGATTTATAAACTTCTAGTGTACAATAATATATGTTTTATTTATTCCGATCCATTTAAAACAATAATAAACAACAACAAAATTCTACCCAATTTAAATTATATAATCAATATTCTAAAACCTTGATTTATCTTCTGCATTATCATCATTTTATCAATTATAAATCATAAAGCTTTATATTCAAGGTAATATTTAGGCCTCACAAATTGTCAATAAAATATCTTTCCAAAATTTGATATCTCCACAATGTAAATTACATGTGAGATCAAGATCAAATAATTTTATTTCATACGAAAATATACATATCTAACATGTAATGCTTATGAGATATTAATCTTGAAGGATTTAGAAGTAAATGAGAGAACGATAATTCATAGAAAATATTTTCAAGAGTCGAGTAAAGAAGAATTTGTGCTTTCCTTGTAATTCAATCCTTCTAGAAGTCTTATGCAATAAGAAAGAAGAAAATCATAACCAAACTTTTATTTTACAATAAGAAAACAATCTTGCAAGATTCAATCCATATAATTGAAATATGATCGTATCAAGAAAATCTTTGTTCAAACATTAATTTTCCAACTGATCTAAGTTTATACTAATGAAATTTTATGATCTTGACATTTATCAGATTAATAGTAATCTCTACTAGATAAATTACTATAACCACAACATATGTAATATAAAACAAATAGTACGAGCCATTCACTTCTGGGAATGACGTTCAATGTGACATTTAATCAAGAAATACTCTTTGTTCAATTATAAATGCGACTAATCGTACAAAATATTCATGAAGATGTTCACTTGTTTGCTACTTCATGAGCATATTCGAGTGGTATAGAAATAGACATATTGTCTCATATTATCACTTTTTTTTAGATCAAATAGATCTTATAAATTTCTATCATGTTTTAAATGTGTAGTTCTTCAGGAACACAAGATCAAATCATCATAAATGATGACCAATAAAAAAAATTCTTTCTTTAACCAATTCTTTAAGGATGCTTTTAATATAAAATATTTACTTCCAAATGATCAATATCAAAGTCTTAGTTCTTCATGAACTATATTACATTTTTTTTATAAATATAATCCTTCAAAATTTTTTGTAGCATTAGTTCTTCAGGAACTATACCGCAAATTTAAAATGATATTTAAAAATATTACTTTGAACAATCCTTTAAGGATGCTTAGATATTAAATTTGTGAGTTATTCAAAAACTATGTTACAAATCTTCAAAATAAATTCATCAAGCAATCCTTTTATGGGTGCATTAATATTAAATTTTAGTTCTTCAAGAACTTTGTCAGAAATGATCTTTATAGACAATAAGTTGTTTTTGTTTTCTATAAGCAACCCTTCAGAGAGAAATTAATTAAATTGATTGATCATGTTTATTTTCGATCATGTTTATTTGAAGTGATAACTTAGTTCCATATTAACTAATCACCATATAAATTATTTTGTTCCGTGACTGAACTGGCTCCATCAAAGTTGCTTATTTTGTTATAAGAACTTGATTGCATCTTTATTAGTTTGTTAATAGAATAACAAATGATGCTATTTAATTGCAAGAAGAAACACATGTATGATTACATGTCCTTTTAGTTTAAAGAATAAAGAGTATAATTCTCACATGGATAATACTATTTTGAAGGACAAATCCACGGAAACAAAGAATAAAACCATTACTATCCATGATTTCCACCAAAACCAAATGTAATTTAATTAATTGGTTTAAAATTAAATCAGTTATTCCCATAAGTTTGCCTATTATCATGTAACTTTCATTAAAATATTTTGAACTATTCAAAACAGATATCGTTTTATTGGATTTGAAGGTTTTATTGGATTTGAAGGTGTTTTCAAAAGAAATCTTTACCAAATCAGCCATAAACAGATTGATATCGGCTCTGTAACTTTGAAACAAATAACCTCTATATTTCAATTCAAGAGATACTAGAATTTAACCATAATTTCAACAAATTCAACAATTCTCACCAGATTTGAATTTTCAATTTCCAAGTTTAAATATATGTCGAACATCTTGCAAGTTGCTAAAAATTTCGAATCAAATTTGATAAATGCATATTAACTAACGCACAGTTTTACACTTGCGCTAGTTAACTTGCGCATGAGTATTTTCGTCCTGCCTGCAGGGCGGGAATGGATTTTGCAAGGGGGAGAGTTGTATTCATTTTCTTATTCACTGATGTACTCTGAATAGTAACTTATGAATTAAGCCCAATAACCTAGTGGTTTGACCCATTAACCTATTTGCTATTTGGACATTCACTATTAAATAATTAATATTTATAATAGTTATATATATATATATATATATATTTTACCGGAAGATATGCATATACTTATACTTTTTTTTATGGCAAACTTGAATATATATATATATCTTCTAATTTTTCTTTCGCTAGTTTATTTGTTTATATATAACTATAGCCTTAGTACTTTTTATATTTAAATGGTAGAAAGGCATACACTAAACTGTCCGTGTATCCGTTTTTCTATCACGCAATATTAATTTTTTTGACGAATAGGATAAGAATAATTTCCTTTTATAGTGTTCAATTATATTGTTCCTATTTCAGTTAGATTTAATTAATTTTTTAATTAATAATTCAAATAACATCATAAAGTGGAAAGAAAAAGCCACATAAAAATTATATATCCCCTTTTTTTATATATAGATATAGATAGATTATACCGTCAAATATACCAAGTCCTCTTCCTCCTTCATGAGATCCACCTTCAATCTACAATTACAAAAACTTATCAATAATTGCGCATTCGATCTACAATCACAAAAACTTATCATAGGCCTGCAAATTTTTAGCATGTACCTGAGCGGCTGATGTTCCAGCACCAAACAAAAATCTATGTGGGAACGATGCTCGGTTCGGAAAGCTTGATGAATTTACAAATTTCAATATAGAGTCATGTGCATTAGTGGTAGCTCCTTGTCCAATCTGTATTACTCTTGTCTCAAATATAAAAAGAAGAAAAGTCAAACAAAGTCAACGTGTTTGGTTAAAAATTTGAACCAAATACATCAATCTTGATTGATTTTTTCTTCTTATATTTGAGACCGGAATGAGTATTAATTAAGAAAACATGTTAAATAATATGTAATGAAGTTACTACGATTCAATATCACTGTGCATAGGGCCGTCTTAACAAATTCACAGGCCCCGTTTTAATTTTATAAAGGATGAAAAAAATCATATTCTAGGCCCCCAAAAAAAAAATATATTAAAAAAGACACTTACAATCTCATACTCAACAAGAACCATATACGTCACTGAAGCATGTTGAACATATTGATATTTCTCACTGTTAATAGATATATATCCATTATTTTAGTGTCTTGCATATAAAAAATATATATTTTGAGCCCAAAAAAATTGAGGCCCGATGCCATAGCCCAGCCCCGACGGACTATGGGCCAGCCCTGACTGTGCATATGGCTAAAACCATGGCTATGACTAATAACTACCTGTAAAGTAGATAAGTCACGTTGAGATGGTTTCTGCGAGGGAAGTAGAAGTATTCCTGCGATAGTAACATTATACACTTTGCATTACTCTATTTGTCTCTCAGATTAGAAATCATTTGTCAAAAAATTAATTGTTTCTTCTTCCGATTCATATAATTCATCTTTCTTATATAATCAATAAAAGATAATTTTTTTAAATAATTAATAATTTTTCATTCTCACACAAAATTAATTATATTTTTCAACTCTAATTATAATACACTTTGCATTAGTCTATTTGTTGTAAGTTATAAGTCACGATGAAAAAAACAATTTGTCTCAAATTATAAATCATTTGACTATATTAATGAAATGTCAATGTTTCTTCTTCTTCTTAAAAATATAAAAGAAAAACAAACAAAAAAAACTACCTACATATTCAAAGTTCAAACAATCGGATCGGATTTAGGGAGAGGATCCTCTCCGGTGAGATTCTGTGTAGTCATTGATCTTCATCATTAATTATACTTTATATCCATTTTTAAGACTAAAACAGATTCTCTCACTTCTTTAATAAAGGTTAGGATCACACATGAGGAAATAAAACACATGAGAGAATCCCCTCCCCGGGATTTAAGACTAGCTATATTCATTGCGTGTCAAGATATTATGATAGTCACAGCCACACAGACTCATACTGTGATTTGATTCGTACATGTATGGTTTGATATGTTCTAATTTAAATGACATAAGTTTGTTTTACTAAAAATAAACAAATGCTATCAATTGAATAGAATATAATTACTTTGATTAAAATACAAATGAGAACTTCATTTCATGAAGCAGATAATAATCTAAAAATAAAAGAAGCAAATGCTCATACCTTGTGCCTGGACCCGAATGTTGGAAAGCAAAACAAGCGACAAGATTGCAAGAATGGTTTTAGTAATTCTCAAAGATGACAGAATCATCTCCATTTTCTCAAAGTTGTTTTTTCATCTCTTGATAAATACAGATATTGCTATATATAGACCTTCTAACTAAATAATGTTTTTTATACTCTTTCAAAAAAAAAAACTAAATATATTTTATTTACCAAAGATTAAATTAAGTTGGGAGAAAACTGTGCACACGAACAGTATACCAATATCTAAAGAAATAATTGAAAAAGGAGCACTGTGCATGCATGCAGATTTCCCATGTCATAATTGAAAAAGCGCGACCACATATTCGTAGATTTAGTTGTGGCAGCACTTCTTTAATTTTTTATTTTTGAAAGAAGGTTAGCACCTCTTTTTTAGAATGGTGGTGAGGTCAGCCAAAAAGCTTCTGCCGCTATACAATTTCGAATACTGTGTATAAGAGAAACAGTACACCAAATAGTGTCATTCCTAGCATAAAAAAATTGTCATTCCTAGCATAAGATGTACTTAGGAAGAAACAACAAGGTCCAAACAATAATTATAAAAGAAACAGTACACCAAATAAACGCTAGAACAAGAATAACTATTACCCTATGTCCAACATGGTGAACGGACTAAGCCACCAGCCATGAAAATTGAAGGGAAGAGTATTAAACTTTGTCTTCAACCACATAAAAGTGAGGGACTTAATCTTGTCGATCACCTGAACTACCGAACATATTTTGTCTGTAAAAAACCTATTATTTCTTGTTGGAACAAGGGTGTTCAGCAATACTCCTTTTGAGTTTTGATGATAACAATGTATTAAAAATTGTCAATTGGATATGCTAATATTTGTTTAAGTATGCAAGATCTTAATCAAGATTTCAATCTTAATAAGTATTCTGTTTGAACATTATGAGAGCAAAATTCAGAGAAGCTTGTTGCTTGTGATTCTGAAGATCAAGAGAGTCTGAAGAATCATCAGAAGCTGTTTCAAGAAGTCCTGAAGACCAAGAGAATCTGAAGTTCAAATGAGTCTGAAGATGATCAGAACCTAAAGTTCAAGAGAGTCTGAAGATCATCAGAACCTGAAGATCAAGAGAATCTGAAGATCATCAGAACCTGAAGATCAAGAGAGTCTGAAGATCATCAGAAGCTGAAGTGCTACAGTGAGTCTGAAGCCTACAAACTGAAGATCTGTTTAGAAGGATTTCTAAAGGCATTTCGATGCATAAGAAACATTCACTTGGAGTAACGGCTAGCTTCAAAGTCAACTTGAGCGTGGGATGCTCAACGACAAAGAATGCAGAATAGGACAGAGTACTTGTGTACGAACTCTGTTTCCAATACTCCACTACCTCGTACAGTTTGGCAACTGTGTCTACGGGTATTTAGCTTCAAAAGGAATGGGATTCAAAATATGCATTTGAAGGACTATTACCATATCAAGAAACAGATCAACAACTATTGATCAAGCTTCCAGAATTCTCTTGATGTGCTGGATTGTCTCAACGTCTCTTTCCAACGCCTATATAAAGGATATAAGACTTGAAAATATGTTGGACTCTACAACTGAAAAACTACGCTATCAAGCTATTGTATTCTATCTGAGTCAAACCAGAAACACATCAACAACTTAGCAAATTCTTACAAACTGTGTATTCTAGAATTTCTAAGTTTATCAGAAAAACAGAGTCTGTCTTTGTTTATGTTATTGGAACACATTTGATTGTTTGTCAAGTGTTTCCAACTCTATTCAATTTTCTGTAAATTGTGTCTGAAGTCTCTTGCTTGTGTGCTTGAGCAAAGAAGTCTCTTAGTTGTGTCTTTGAGCATTGGAAGACTCTTGCCTGCGTGCTTGAGCATTTGGAAGTCTCTCACTGTGTGTTAGAGCAACTTGTAATTGATATTACATTTTAGTGAAACTCTCCTTGGAAGTGCAAGGGGGACAGGACTACTTCCGGTTTGTGGAAGGAACCTGTATAATTGCTTGTGTTCTCTCTTTCTCTTTATCTCTTGTTTATTTCCGCTGCAACAGACTCTGGTTTTCCATCAGGTTCTGAATCCATTCAGACTCTGATCCTGGAAAACAGATTCTTATTCCTCAAGAGTTACGAAAAAGTAAACACAATTCAACCCCCCTTCTTGTGTTTTTCTCACCTTCAGTTGGTATCAGAGCTCCGACTCTGTTGTCATAGCACTTAACCGCGTAACAGAAAAGATCCAGAGAAAAACATGTCTTCCAGTGAACCTTCTACTTCTGGTGCTGCTATACCATATGACTATGGATCCAATAACAACAGTAAGAAAGCTGATTATGGGAAAATTCCAAAAGTTTAATGGCGATCCTGAAGAATTTTCTTGGTGGAAAACCAACTTCTATAGCTATGTCATGGGTCTTGATGAAGAACTCTGGGACATACTTGAAGATGATGTTGGTGACTTACAACTTGATGACGAAGGTGCTGCCATTGACTGTAAACTTCACACTACTGCTCAGAAGAAGATCTATAAGAAACATCATATCATCAGAGGAGATTTTGTCACTGCTATTCCTAAGTTTGAATACATGAAGATGAGTGACAAATCTATTGCTAAAGCCATGTTTGCTTCTCTTTGTGCAAACTATGAAGGGAGCAAGAAGGTCAGGGAAGCTAAAGCTCTTCTATTGGTTCATCAGTATGAATTATTCAAGATGAAGGAGGATGAAAGCATTGAGCAGATGTACTCAAGATTTCAAACTCTAGTATCTGGACTTCAGATACTAAAGAAGAGTTATATAACTTCTGACCATGTTAGCAAGATACTAAGGAGTTTACCCTCTAGGTGGAGACCAAAGGTTATTGTAATTGAGGAAGCTAAGGATTTAAACACTTTGAGTGTTGAAGATCTTGTCAGTTCTCTCAAAGTTCATGAGTTAAGGCTCAATGAACATGAATCTGCAAGAAAGTCTAAAACCATTGCTTTAAAGTCAAAGGGAAGACCCTCAAAGGCTCTCAAAGTTGAAGAGTCTGAAAATGAATCTTCTGCTTCTGAAAGCTCTGAGGAAGATCCTGATGTTGCTAAAGAAATGACTATGCTTTCAAGCAGAATGCAATACCTTGCTAAAAAAACAAGAAGTTTATGAGTAAGAGCAGTGGTAAGGGTTTCAAGAAGGAAGAACAAAAAGGTTGCTTCAACTGCAAGAAGCTTGGGCACTTTATTTCTGATTGTCTAGAGTTGCAGAAAGAGAAATCCAAATTAAAAAGGCCAACCTTCAAGTCAAGCAAGTTTAAGAAGCAAATCAAGAAAAGTCTGATGGCTACCTGGGAAGATCTTGATAATGAGTCAGGGTCTGAAGAAGATGGTGCTGGTGGTGAAGCTAATGTAGCTGTTGGATTAATGGCTACAGCTGAATCAGTAAAAGAAGCCCCTGAGGCAGAATCAGATGCAGACTCTGAAAGTGAGACTGAGGTATTTTCTAAACTCACAAGATCTGAATTAGTTGATTCTATCAAAGAACTTCTTGGTCACTATGAAACTAAATCCACTAAGTTGAAGAAAGTCAAACAGCAGCTTGACAAGTTGTCAAAAAGGCATAACTCAACTCTGTTGGAGTTAGGAAGTTTAAAAGAAGAAAATGATTCTTTACTGATCAAGAAGTGTAGTTGTAAATACTTGAGTGAGCAAGATGTTGCTCTACAAGAATTTATTGCTACTGGAATTGATAGATCCAGGGTAGCATCTATGATCTATAGCACATATCAGAACATAGGACAGGGTCTTGGATTCATTGGAGGTAGCTCAAATGAAGTGATCCTGAAACCTGGTCTTGATGGTGCCAGAGAAGCATTGAAAAATCACTTTGTAAGTGAGTCTGATGAAGTCAACACAGTGACTCATTCAGAACCTAAAGCTTCAAGTTCTAAAGTTATGACTAAGTCAAAATATCAGAACTCAAAGTCAAAGGTTCTGAAAAACTTTGAACCTAAGGCTTCAATGATTCAGATTCTAAAAAAATCAGAGTCTGGTAAACAGACTCTGAAGAAACCAGAGTTTGAAAAACAAAAGCCTAAGTTTCAAAAAAGAGAAATTGTGAAAGGTAAGTTGGATCCTAAACTAACAGGTTCTAAACCCAAAGTTTGGAGGAAAACAATGCCAATGACTTCAAGACACAAAATACAAAAGGGATTCAATGGTTCAAGGACTAACCCTAGAGGACCCATGAAAATATGGGTACCTAAGTCTGAAATTGTTGATGCTGCAGGTATGTCTAAAAGGACAAGAAAGGCAGAAGGCTTGGTACCTGGACAGTGGCTGCTCGCGACACATGACAGGAGAAAAGTCTATGTTCCTAACCCTAACCATGAAAGAGGGAGGAACTGTGGGATTTGGAGGAAACCAGACTGGCAAAATCATTGGTAGTGGAACCATTGGTAACTCTCTAATCTCTATTTGTAATGTGTGGTTTGTTGATGAGCTTAGACATAACCTACTGAGCATAAGTCAATTGTGGGACAGTGGTTATGATGTTTTGTTTAATAAGAACAACTACACTGTAGTCAACAAGGATGATCAATCCATAATATTCAAGGGAAAGAGAAGAAACAATGTCTACAAAATAAAATTCTCTAAACTAACTGATCAGAAGGTAGTTTGCCTTTTGTCAATGGTGATAAGAAATGGTTGTGGCATAGACGGTTGGGACATGCAAACTGGAGGTTAATCTCTAAGCTTAGCAAGTTGCAACTAGTCAAAGGCTTACCAGACATTGACTATCATTCAGATGCTCTTTGTGGAGCATGTCAGAAAGGGAAAATTGTTAAAAGTTCTTTTAAACCAAAAGAAATTGTTTCTACCTCCAGACCCTTGGAACTACTTCACATTGATTTATTTGGACCAGTTAGTACTGCATCCTTATATGGAAGTAAGTATTGACTAGTCATTGTTGATGATTACAGTAGATGGAGTTGGGTTAAGTTTCTGAAAACTAAAGATGATTCATATTCTGTGTTTAGCAAATTCTGCATCCAAATTCAATCTGAAAAAGAGTTGAAAATTTTGAAAGTCAGAAGTGATCATGGAGGAGAATTTGAAAATGAGTCATTTGAACTTTTCTGTGAAAAACATGGAATTATCCATGAATTCTCTGCTCGTAGAACTCCACAACAAAATGGAGTTGTAGAGAGAAAGAACATAACCTTACAAGAAATGGCAAGAACCATGATCCATGAGAACAGTCTGGCTAAACATTTTTGGGCAAAAGCAGTAAACACAACATGTTATGTTCAGAACATGATCTACATCAGACCTCTGTTGAACAAAACAGCGTATGAACTCTTTAAAGGCAAGAAACCTAACATATCTTATTTTCATCAGTTTGGATGTACATGTTATATCCTGAAAAATAAAGTATATCTAAAGAAATTTGATGCCAAAGCTCAGAAGAGAATCTTTTTGGGTTACTCTGAAAGATCTAAGGCATACAGACTGTATAATTCAGAAACACAATGTGTTGAAGAATCTATGCATGTCAGATTTGATGGCAAAGTGCCTGGAAGTGAAGCTCCAGAGCAAGATGAAAGCTTTGCAGGATCTCAAGATCCTGATAACAACTCAGAATCTGAAGATACTCAAGAAGTTGTAGCATCCCTTGAAGTTCTTGATGAAGAAGCTTCTGAAGAAGCTCAAAATGGTTCTCAGCAAGCTAGTTAATCCAAACATTCGTTCAAATACAAGTCTTCACATCCTGAGGATCAAATCATTGGCAACAAAGATAGTCCCAGAAGAACAAGATCATATTTCAGACAAGAAGAGTCTGCCTTGGGATTATTATCTGTTATTGAACCAACCTCTGTTGAAGAAGCACTTGGAGATGAATGATGGATTCTGGCAATACAAGATGAACTTAATCAATTCAAAAGGAATGAAGTGTGGGATCTAGTAGCTAAGCCTGAGCACAAGAACATTATTGGAACTAAATGGGTGTTCAGAAACAAGCTTAGTGAACAAGGAGAAGTAATCAGAAACAAGGCCAGACTTGTTGCACAAGGCTACAGTCAACAAGAAGGCATTGATTACACTGGAACATTTGCTCCAGTTGCAAGATTGGAAGCAATCAGGTTACTTCTTTCCAATGCAGTCAATCACAACATAATCTTATATCAAATGGATGTTAAGAGCGCTTTTCTTAATGGTGTCATTTCTGAAGAAGTATATGTTAAACAACCTCCTGGCTTTGAGGATTTAAAACATCCAGAGCATGTTTATAAATTGAAGAAATCATTATATGGCTTGAAACAGGCTCCCAGAGCTTGGTATGAAAGACTATGTAATTTCTTAATTCAAAATGATTTTGAAAGAGGACAAGTTGACACTACACTATTCAGAAAGACTCTTAAGAAGGACATTCTTATAGTTCAAATCTATGTTAATGATATCATTTTTGGTTCAACTAATGGTTCACTTTGCAAAGAGTTCTCTAAGGCAAAGCAGGATGAATTTGAAATGAGCATGATGGGAGAATTGAAGTTCTTTTTAGGAATTCAAATCAACCAATGCAAAGATGGAGTTTATGTTCATCAGTCCAAATACACTAAAGAGCTCCTGAAGAAGTTCAATCTTGAGGACTGCAAGGAAATGAACACTCCAATGCATCCAACCTGCATTCTGAGCAAATAAGATCAAGGAACCAAAGTTGATCAGAAGCTGTATAGAGGTATGATAGGTTCTTTGTTATACCTAACTGCATCCAGACCAGATATTTTATTCAGCGTATGTCTGTGTGCAAGGTTTCAATAAGATCCTAGAGAGTCTCACTTAACAGCTGTTAAGAGAATCTTTAGATATCTGAAAGGAACTACTAATCTTCGACTTCTGTATAAGAAATCTTCTGATTATAAGCTAGTTGGATTATGTGATGCTGACTATGCTGGAAACAGGATTGAAAGAAAATCAACCAGTGGCAATTGTCAATTTTTGGGAGAGAATATGATATCATGGGCTAACAAGAGACAGGCAACAATTGCCCTATCTACAGCAGAAGCAGAATACATCTCAGCTGCTAGTTGTTGTACACAGCTACTTTGGATGAATCATCAGCTTGAGGATTATCAAATAACTGAAAACTGTATCCCAATTTATTGTTTATCTAAGAATCCAATTCTGCATTCAAGAGCAAATCACATTGAGATTAAACATCATTTTATTAGAGACTATGTTCAAAAAGAAATTCTAGATATTCAATTTATTGATACTGATCATCAATGGCTGATATATTTACTAAACCATTGACTGTTGAAAGATTTGATTTTATAAAGAAAAATTTGAACATGTGTTATGTCTCTAGTTAATGTGTGCTTCTGAAGACAGAATTCAGACACTGAAAGTTACTCAGAAGCTATTTGAGAATCAGACTCTCTCTTGGAGACTCTGATGAATATAAGCTTCTGAAGACACTCAGACTCTGTTAAGGAAACTTAGACTCTTAAGAAGCTCGTATTAGTGGAAGGATGACTGTTGAGTTCAGTAACACCTGCCCCACTACGGTGACAGTTACTTTTTAAGTTCTCAGATGTGGCCTGTCTGTATTGGGTTAAAACTCAAAGGGCAATGATTTTACTCCGTTTAACAAGTAACCCTCGCGTCTTCCCAACATTTTTACGGCTGCATGCTCTTTAGTCTTTATTGCTTATGTTTGTTTGTCCCCTTCTCATTTTCAAACGGTTTTCAACTTTCCTTATAAATAGCAATCACACACAACCCACTTCACTTTCCACACTTTGATTTTTCTCTGAACTACTCTTTCGTTTTAGTCTCTGAAAAACTTTTTTTCTCAAAATCAAACCTAGAACCCTAAAATGGCAAGTGAACTCATTCAATCTGGTGTGATCGTCAAAACTGGAAAATCTTATGTGATTAAACCCAGAACAATGAACATCATCAAAGAGACTCTGGAAGTTTAAGTTGAATCTCCAGTAGATTTTGGATCCTTGATGAAGCATGGTATCGACGTCTCAACTCATTTCTTAGCACAAGGAATGATGAGTTACTTGAAGGTGAGAAAAACACAAGAAGCGGGAGGGGGGGGGGGGGGGGTTGGTGGAATTGTGTTAGCTTTTCGCAGCTCTTGAAGAGTGAGAATCTAATTCCTTAATATTAGAGTCTGATGGGAGATTAGGTTCTGATGCAGCGGAAATAATCAAGAGATAGAGAGAAGAGAGAACACAAGCAATTATACAGGTTCCTTCCACAAACCGGAAGTAGTCCTGTCCCCCTTGTACTTCCAGGAGAGTTCACTAAAATGTAATATCAATTACAAGTTGCTCAAACACACAGTAAGAGACTTCCAATGCTCAAGCACGCAGGCAAGAGACTTCCAATGCTCAAAGACACAACTAAGAGACTTCCTTGCTCAAGGACGCAGCCAAGAGACTTCTTTGCTCAAGCACACAAGCAAGAGACTTCTTACACAATTACAGAAAATTGAATAGAGTTGAAACACTTGACAACAATCAAACTTGTTTCAATTACAACAAAGACAGACTCTGTTTCAAACAAAAGACAGACTCTGTTTTTCTGTGAAACTTAGAAATTCTAGAATACTCAGTTTGTAAGAATTATCTAAGTTGAAGATGTGTTTTTGTTAAGACTCAGTTGAATACGAAAGCAATGCAGCGTAGTTTTTCTAGTTGTAGAGTCCAACAATTCTTCAAGTCTTCTATCCTTTATATAGGCGTAGGAAAGAGACGTTGAGTCATCCTGCACATCAGGATGATTTCTGAAGCTTGATCAATGGTTGTTGATCTGTTGCTTGATTTGGTAATAGTCCTTCAATAGCATAATTTGAATTCCATTCCCTTTGAAGATTAATACCGGTAGACACAGTTGCCAAACTGTACGAGGTAGTGGAGTAGTGGAAACAGAGTTCGTACAACGTACTCTGTACTGGCCTGCCTTCTTTATCGTTGTGCTTCCCACGCTCAAGTTGACTTTGAAGCTAGCCGTTACTCCAAATGAGAGTTTCTTTAGCATCGTAATGCTTGTAGAAATCCTTGTTAGCAGATTTTCAGATTTCGGGCTTCAGACTCACTGTAGCACTAAGCTTATGATAATCTTCAGACTCTCTTGGTTTTCAGATTCTGTTAGTCTTCAGACTCTGATACAGTCTTCAGACTCTGATACAGTCTTTCAGACTCTCTTCGGTACAGTCTTCAGACTCTCTTCGCTACAGTCTTCAGACTCTCTTCGGTACAGTCTTCAGACTCTCTTCGATACAGAATCACAAGCAACAAACTTCTCTAGATTTTTGCTCTTTAACATTGTTCAAATAGAATACTTTCTAAGATATAAATCTTGATTGATATCCTGCATACTTTAAACAAATATTAGCAATATCCAATTGACAACTTTTAATACCTTGTTATCATCAAAACTCAAAACGTGGTATTGCTGAACACCTTTGTTCCAACAATCTCCCCCTTTTTGATGATGACAAACATTAGTATTTAAAAGGTCAATTGTTGTTAATCTAATTAACAAGTTGACTTAAGGGGTCTGAGGTTTGTAAGCTCAGAGTCTGAGGTTTGTAAGCTCTGACTCCCCCTGAGTCTGATAGTTCTTAAGTTAGAGGTTTGTAAGCTCCCCCTAAGTTCTATCCAAGTTAATTAAATTCATATTCATAAGCAATTTAATTTATTCTCAGAATAATAAATGAAATTAGAGAACAGATTCTTAAACAGGGGCTCAGAGTCTAACTAAGCACCTTTCGCAAATTTCCCTTTAACTTATACATAGAACTTGCAATATGTAGATAAAAGGAATAACAAATCTCATACTTTTCCCTTTTTCCCTTGGGAAATCACAAATCTCATACTTTTCCCTTCTCACCCTTTTGTCATCAACAAAAAAGGTTTAGAACAAGTTCCTCCCCCTTTTTAAATGACTTTAGGTAAGGATATAAACACATTTTAAGGAAAATGAGATTCAGAGAGAAAAACATAGAAGATTCAGAGCACAAAATAAATTAAATGCAAATAGGATCAAATAAAAACTTGTATAAATTTGCAAGTAAAAACAGTTCAGAAGACAGCAGACAAAAGTTACAAACAAAACATAAAGAAATTAAACTAAGGTTGGTTTTGTTTGGCAAGATGATCCATCAATTTCTGGAGATCCTCTTGTTGTTTCTTGACCATCTCTTCCAGAGCCTCAGTTCTTCTTAAATGAGTTTCCCTTTCTAGTCTGGCTTCTTCTTGAACTCTGTACAGTCTTCTTTTCAAAGAGTTATAAACCATTGATTCCCTTGGATTGTATTGATCTTCATCAAAGAATGGTGTATCTCTAATCCTCAGAATAGGAGCTTTCTCCATGGTTATAGCTTTCTCAGCTCTCTTGACTTCTTTAACATGCTTGGCAGTAACAAATGCTTGTTCCCTGGCAGCAGCCTTCTGAATTTTGGTGACAAACTCCAAAAATTCAGTCTTCAATGTAGAAAACTTGTCCTCATAGCTTACATTGAGGATGGGCACAAACCTTTGCTCAATAATGTCCTTGAGCTTAGTGTTTGAAGAAGCATAAAACTCATCTATCCTGTTTGAATCAAATAGGTCATGAGGTTCAGAGGTTGAGGGTAGAGAGGCTCTTAAAGCTAGAAAAGTTTCAAAATTTGGTAAAATTGTTATTGGATCACAAAGAGGTTGAGGAACTGTTCTAGACATAGTTTCTGCTCTGCATTCTGTTACAGGTTCTGATATGATATCAGAAGCTTGTTCCAGATTTTCAGAAACTGGTTCTTCAACAGGTTCTGAAGGTTCAACAGAAGCTAAGGTAAGACTTTCTGTAGGTTTAGGTACAGGGTCTGGTTTGGAAACAGATTTTGTAGCTTTTGTTGGTTTGGATTTTGCAGGGGTCTTTGGTAGTTTTCCTCCTAGATGTTTCTCAAGAGAATCTAGAGTGTCTGGAGAGTCTACACAAATGGTTTCAGGTTGGGGGGATGGCTGTTTAGATTGAATGGTTACTTCAGGCTTTTCAGAAGGTTGAATTGCCTGAAGTGGTTTGAGAAATGATGGTTGAGCAGGATGGTCAGCAGGTAGGTTCATAGACACTGTGATTGTGTCTTGAATGACTCTGTCCATAGTTGAATCAACATATTCAACTATTGCAGGGTCCAATGGGTTATGGGATGATAGGGGTTTGATTGGTGAGGGGGATGAATTTCTGAGGGATGGAAGAATTTGGCTCAAGGGTTTGTTATCTGATTCTGAATCAGATTCTGACTCTTGATTCGTAGAGGAAGATGAAATGTATGCTACATTGCCAGAGGTACCTATGCCAGCTTCTGGAGAAGCATAATGATCAGACACAGTAGCTTCTGATAACTCAGCTTCTGCAGTAGCTACATGATTCTTCTGTTTTAGAGCAGAAGCAAGCAACTTAGCAGCTTCTTTGACAGTTTCCTCTTTTAATTCTTCAGCAACCACTTCTGCTGCCATTGCCTTGCCAGCAGCATGTTCATCCTCAATCATAGATACAGAAGTACCTATCTTCTGTGCTACATCCTTAGCCACAGGAACCACATCCACCTTTCTCTTCTTGATCTGACTTTCTTCACCATCAGAGTCAGTATCAAGGAATCCAGCAATTTCCTCAGCTAGTTTGACATAATCTCTGTCACCCTTGCCTTTCTTCGCTTTCTTCTCATCTTTCTTTGCCTTCTTCTTGTCTTTCTTCTCTTTCTTCTCATCCTTGGTTTCTTTTATCCTATCCTTGATTTCCTTGGATGCAGAAGATACTGATGAAGGCATAGGAGCTATGGTCTTAGGGGAACCAATAGTCACTCCTGGAAGAGCAGTAGATTTGATCTTCTTTTTGAGAGGCTCTTGCTTCTCTTCCTCTTCCTTGAGAACCACTTCCTTGGTCCTTTTACCCTTGACCTTAAGAGGTCCTCCTCCAGCTGTCTCTGGAATGGCAGAATAGTTGATTATTCTACCAGTATCCTTGAAGTAATCCACCACAAATCTTGCAAGAACTTCAGGATTATCTTCTTTGGATATAGGAGGGAAATCCATCATCAAGTCAGATTGCACATAAGATTCCCTCATATCATGCTTAGAGGGATTGAATCTTTTGACAATCTTCATGTACTGCAGAGTTTTGCCATTGATGATTCTCCCAGTCACAGTTCTAAGATGAATATCTGATACCACACCAGATTCTGATAAGACCTTTAAGAGGCCTCCTTGATACGGAATCTCAGATATTAGCCTTCCAAAAGGAACTTGCCTTCTAGTTTCTGATTGGCTTTTCTTTATGGCCCAGCACATGTGGTGCATCACATATCTTGGAAAGTTGATCTTTATTTTGTTAATCAGAAAATAAAGAACTTTGTGATCAACAGACAGTGTGTCTGTTCCTCCTCCTTTCTGAAGCATACTGTCCAGTATGATCTTCAGAAGCACCCTATGCTCAGGATGCATATCAACCAGTTTATTTGAGGGTCTCTGATAGAATTTTGGCAAGTGTACCAAATACTATCGAAGTAATAAAATAAGTTCGTATCCACGAGGACTGTGTTAATCTCAATTTAGAAATAAAGTAAATATTTAGGATGTATAAATTATTTTGTAAAATATAGGTAGTAGATTTGATTTGATTGCATAAAATTAAATAACATATAATAAAATAAAGATTCTGTTAGAAAATATAGATTCAGTCAAAAAATATAGATTCGGTTAGAAAATATGAAGAGAAATGAGATCAGGTCTTTCGAATCATCTAAGTCCCCATAATTGGTATACTGCACCTATTCTTATGAATGATTTTCTAGTTTCACGATAGTTAACAAAATAGTCCTAATCAATCCCTTGAGTTAGGACCCTCTTCTAAGATTACATCCCCTAATCCCTTAGGTGGTCTAATAATCTTCGAAGGTTTGAAGCACGTTAACCTAATATCACTAATAAAGAATTATCCATTCCTAGACTAATTATAATCATTAGAACAACTCAATTCTGTCTAAGTTGAAAGCTAGGGTCAGTAGTCATTCATTCTCACTAAATCATGTTTATATTTGATCAGGATATAAAAAGCATTAAGAACAATTGAATTGAATAAAAACTAGATTGTCATTCACAATAAATAGAGTTTCACAGCAACATGGTTCAATTAGGGTTACAAAGAATCATCTCAGACCTAATCTCTAAGAGATTTAGCTACTCATAATCGAGTTTACAAATAGCATAATCAATAATGGAATCAAAACATACATGAACTGATAGAAGGTTGAAGAATTCGCCCTCCTAGCCGTCTTTAGGTCTCAAAATCGCACTTTGCTCTCTCCAATTCGTAACCCTTGTTTTCAGAATAGCCTTCAGCTTAAATAGGCACAGAATCTCGCCTAGAATCGTGGCACGATTTGGTGTAATCGTGGCACGATTTTGTCTTGTAAAATAAATAACTGAATTAGGGTTTCTTCAAATCGTGGCACGATTGGGTCATCGTGGCACGATTTTCCTTGGCAGAATGCATGTTTCCTGAAAGCTCCAAATCGTGACACGTTTTGTAGTAATCGTGGCACGATTACCTTTTTTCAGTTTCTTTAGTTTTTCTCGCTTTTCTTGCTGCTTAAGCTTGCTTGTGAACTCAAAATATCATGAAAATAATGCTAAAAAAAACGAATGACTGACTGTCATCAGTCTCCCTTCAAATAAAAGTTTGTTGCAGATAACAGTCCAGTCACTCTTCTTCTGGACATTCCATTGAAATTTACCAGCGTTCTCCACTTGACAAGCCATGGCAACCACATCTTCAGTTATAAGAACTGGAATCCCCATCACAGCAGACTTTATTTCAAGACCCTTGTATGGTTTCAGACCCATTTCCTCTCTGTTTTTGCCAGCCAGCTTGGGGTTGTTCATAACTGTTGCTGTTTCTTCAATCGTAGCTCCATCCTTGTCGTAGACTTCTGACCTAACCCAAAAATCTCTTACCAGCTCCTGATATGTTGGTCCATTCAACATACCGAAATAGTTCATCATTCCTTGTGCTAGGAAATGAGAAGAAACGTCAACTCCGTGACGATTAAGAGAACCAAAATTTACTGGAGATTCAACTTGAATTTCCAGAGTTTCTTTGATAATGTTCATCGTTCTGGGTTTGATAACATAGGATTTTCCAGTCTTGACTAGGACACCAGATTGGATGAGATCACTTGTCAATTTAGAGGTTTCTAAGTTTTTGATTTGAGAACAAAAAGTTTTACAAAGGATTGAAAACAAGAAATTTGTTCAGAGAAATAATCAAAGAGTGAAAAGAGAAGTGAGTTGTGTGTGATATGTATTTATAAAGAAAGTTTGATAACTGTTTGGAAAGAATAGGGGACAAACAAACACAAACAATAAATACATATAGCATGCAGCCGTAAAAGTATTGGGACAATGCGAAGGTAACTTGTTTAATGTAATAAAATCATTGCCCTTTGAGTTCTTACCCAATACAGACAGGCCACGTCTGAGAAACTATAAAGTAACTATCACCGTAGTGGGGCAGCTGTTACTAAACTCAACAGTCATGCTTCCACTAATACGAGCTTCTGAGAGTCTAAAGATTCCTTACCAGAGTCTGAAAGTTTATCAGAAGCTTATGTTTACCAGAGTCTCCAAAAGAGAGTCTGATTCCCAAATAGCTTCTGAATATTTTTCAGAGTCTGAATTCTGTTTTCAGAGACGCACATTACCCAGAGACATAACACATGTTCAAATTTTTCTTTATAAAATCAAACCTTTCAACAGATAAAGGTTTAGTAAATATATCAGCCCATTGATGATCAGTTTCAATGAATTGAATATCTAAAATTCCTTTTTGAAGATAGTCTCTTATAAAATGATGTTTAATCTCAATGTGCTTTGTTCTTGAATGCAGAATTGGATTCTTAGACAAACATATAGCTGCCGTATTATCACAATAAATTGGGATACAGTTTTCAGTTATTTGATAGTCCTCAAGCTGATGTTTCATCCAGAGTAGCTGTGTACAACAACTAGCAGCTGAGATGTATTCGGCTTCTGCTGTAGACAAAGCAATGGTTGCTTGCCTCTTGCTAGCCCAGGATATCAGATTCTCTCCCAAGAATTGACAATTGCCACTGGTAGATTTTCTTTCAATCCTGTCTCCAGCATAGTCAGCATCACAGAATCCAACTAGCTTGTAGTCAGAGGATTTCTTGTAAAGAAGTCCAAGATTGGTAGTTCCTTTCAGATATCTAAAGATTCTTTTAACAGCTGTTAAGTGAGACTCTCTAGGATTTGATTGAAACCTTGCACACAGACATACACTGAATAAAATATCTGGTCTGGATGCAGTTAGGTATAACAAAGAACCAATCATACCTCTATACAGCTTATGATCAACTTTGGTTCCTTGATCTTCTTTGCTCAGAGTGCAGGTTGGATGCATTGGAGTATTCATTTCTTTGCAATCCTCAAGATTGAACTTCTTCAGAAGCTCTTTCGTGTATTTGGACTGATGAACATAGACTCCATCTTTGCATTGGTTGATTTGAATTCCAAGAAAGAACTTCAATTCTCCCATCATGCTCATTTCAAACTCATCCTGCATTACTTTGGAAAACTCTTTGCAAAGTGAACTATTTGTAGAACCAAAAATGATATCATCAACATAAATCTGAACTATAAGAATGTCTTAGTCTTTCCCTCGTTCAAAGTTATTTTGAATTAAGAAATTACTTAGTCTTTCATACCAAGCTCTGGGAGCTTGTTTCAAGCCATAAAGTGATTTCTTCAATTTATAAACACGCTCTGGATGTTTTAAATCTTCAAAGTCAGGAGGTTGTTTGACATACACTTCTTCAGAAATGACACCATTAAGAAATGCACTCTTAACGTCCATTTGATACAGGGTTATGTTGTGATTAACTGCATAGGAAAGAAGTAACCTGATTGCTTCCAATCTTGCAACTGGAGCAAAAGTTTCTGTGTAATCAATGCCTTCTTGTTGACTGTAGCCCTGCGCAACAAGTCTGGCCTTGTTTCTGATTACTTCTCCTTGTTCACTAAGCTTATTTCTGAACACCCACTTGGTTCCAATGATGTTCTTGTGATCAGGCTTAGCTACTAGATCCCATACTTCAATCCTTTTGAATTGATTCAGTTCTTCTTGCATTGCCAGAATCCATCCTTCATCTCCAAGTGCTTCTTCGATAGAGGTTGGTTCAATAACAGATAGTAATCCCAAAGCAGACTCTTCTTGTCTGAAATGCGATCTAGTTCTTCTGGGACTTTCTTTATTGCCAATAATCTGATCCTCTGGATGTGAAGATTTGTATTTGAAAGATTTTTTGGATTGACTAGCTTGCAGAGAACCATCTTAAGCTTCTTCAGAAGCATCTTCATTAGAAACTTCAGGGGATGCTTCAGCTTCTGAAGTATCTTTAGATTCTGGAATCTGATCAGATTCTGAGTTGTCATCAGAATCTTGAGATCCTGCACAACTTTCATCTTGCTCTGGAGTTTCACTTCCAGGTACTTTGTCATCGAATCTGACATGCATAGATTCTTCAACACATTGTGTTTCTGAATTATACAGTCTGTATGCCTTAGAGCGTTCAGAGTAACCTAAAAAGATTCCCTTTTGAGCTTTGGCATCAAATTTCTTTAGATAGACTTTATTGTTCAGGACATAACAAGTACATCCGAACTGATGTAAATAAGATATGTTAGGTTTCCTTCCTTTAAAGAGTTCATAAGCTGTTTTGTTCAACAGAAGTCTAATATAGATTCTGTTCTGAACATAACAAGCTGTGTTTACAGCTTCTGCCCAAAAATGCTTAGCCAGATTGTTCTCATGGATCATGGTTCTAGCCATTTCTGGTAAGGTTTTGTTCTTTCTCTCTACAACTCCATTTTGTTGTGGAGTTCTAGGTGCAGAGAATTCATGAATAATTCCATGTTTTTCACAGAAAACCTCAAACGGCTCATTTTCAAATTCTCCTCCATGATCACTTCTAACTTTCAAGATTTTCAATTCTTTTTCAGATTGAATTTGGATGCAGAATTTACTAAACACAGAATATGAATCATCTTTAGTTTTCAGAAACTTAACCCAACTTCATCTGCTGTAGTCATCAACAATGACTAGTCCATATTTACTTCCATATAAGGATGCAGTGTTAACTAGTCCAAATAAGTGAATATGAAGTAACTCCAAGGGTCTGGAAGTAGAAACAATTTCTTTAGACTTGAAGGGACTCTTGACAATTTTCCCTTTCTGACATGCTCCGTAAAGAGCATCTGAATGATAGTCAATGTCTGGTAGGCCTTTGACAAGTTGCAACTTGCTAAGCTTAGAGATTAATCTCCAGTTAGCATGTCCCAAACGTCTATGCCACAACCACTTCTTATCACCCATTGACAAAAGGCACACTACCTTCTGATCAGTCAGTTCAGAGAATTTTATCTTGTAGACATTGTTTCTTCTTTTTCCCTTGAAGACTATGGACTGATCATCCTTGTTAACCACAGTGCAGTTGTTCTTATTAAACAATACATCATAACCACTGTCGCATAATTGACTTATGCTCAGTAAGTTATGTCTTAGTCCATCAACGAACCACACATTACTGATTGAGATAAGAGAGTTACCAATGGTTCCAGTATCAATGATTTTGCCAGTCTGGTTTCCTCCAAATCCCACAGTTCCTCCCTCTTTCATGGTTAGGGTCAGGAACATAGACTTTTCTCCCGTCATGTGACGCGAGCAACCACTGTCCAGGTACCAAGCCTTCTGCTTTTCTAGTTCTTTTAGACATACCTGCAGCATCAATAATTTCAGACTTAGGTACCCATATTCTCGTGGGTCCTCTTGGGTTAGTCTTTGAACCATTGAACTCCTTTCGTAAGTTGCGTCTTGAAGTCATTGGCAATGTTTTCTCCCATACCTTGGGTTTGGAACCGTTTGGTTTGGGTTTCAACTTGCCTTTCACAGTTTCTCTTCTTTGAAACTTAGGCTTTTGTTTTTCAGACTCTGGCTTTTTTAGAGTCTGTTTATCAGACTTTGAATGTTTTAGAGTCTGAATCATTGAAGCTTTAGGTTTAGGTTCAAAGTTTTTCAGAACCTTTAACCTTACATTCTGAGATTTTGACTTAGTCAGAACCTTAGAACTAGAAGTTGTAGGTTCTGAATGAGTCACTGTGTTGACTTCATCAGACTCACTTACAAAGTGATTTTTCAACGCTTCTCTGGCTCCATCAGGACCAGGTTTCAGAGTCACTTCATTTGAGCTTCCTCCAATGAATCCAAGACTCTGTCCTCTGTTCTGATACGTGCTATAGATCATGGATGCAACCCTTGATCTGTCAATTCCAGTAGCAATAAATTCTAGCAAAGCAACATCTTGCTCAGTCAAGTATTTACAGCTACACTTCTTGATCAATAAAGTGTCATTTTCTTCTTTTAAACTCTCTAACTCCAACAGAGTTGAATTATGTCTTTTTGACAGCTTATCAAGCTGTTGTTTGACTTTCTTCAACTCAGTGGTTTTAGCTTTAAAATGACCAAGAAGTTCTTTGACAGACTCAACTAATTCAGATCTTGTGAGTTCAGAATATACCTCTGTTTCACTTGCAGAGTCTGCATCTGATTCTGCCTCAGGTGTTTCTTTAACAGATTCGGTTGTAGCCATTAGTCCAACAGCTACATTGGCTTCACCATCAGCATCATCATCCTCAGACCCTGACTCATTATCAAGATCTTTCCAGGTGGCCATCAGACTTTTCTTGATCTGCTTCTTAAACTTGCTTGACTTGAAGGTTGGCCTTTTTGACTTTGATTTCTCCTTCTGCAACTCTGGACAATCAGCAATAAAATGTCCAGTTTTCTTGCAGTTGAAGCAACCTTTCTGTTCCTCCTTTTTGAAACCCTTCCCACTGCTCTTGCTCAGAAATCTCTTGTTCTTTTTAGCAATGTACTGCATTCTGCTTGAAAGCATAGCCATTTCTTTTGCAATATCAGGATCTTCCTCTGAGCTTTCAGAAGCTGAAGATTCATTTTCAGACTCTTCAACCTGTAGAGCCTTTGAGGATCTTCCCTTTGATTTTAAAGCAATGGTTTTGGACTTTCTTGCAGACTCATGTTCATTGAGACTTAACTCATGAACCTTGAGTGAGCTTACAAGATCTTCAACACTTAAAGTGTTTAAATCTTTAGCCTCCTCAATTGCAGTGACCTTTGGTCTCCATCTAGAGGGTAAGCTCCTTATAATCTTGCCAACATGATCAGAAGCTATATAACTCTTCTTTAGTATCTGAAGACCAGATACTAGAGTTTGAAATCTTGAGTACATCTGCTCAATACTTTCATCCTCTTTCATCTTGAATAGTTCATACTGATGAACTAATAGAAGAGCTTTAACTTCCCTGACCTTTTTGCTTCCTTCATAGTTAGCACAGAGAGAAGCAAACATGGCTCTAGCAAAAGATTTGTCACTCATCTTCATGTATTCCGTTTTAGGAATAGCAGTGACAAGAGCCCCTCTGATGATATGATGTTTCTTGTAGATTTTCTTTTGAGCAGCAGTGTGAAGTTTACGGTCAATGGCAGCACCTTCGTCATCAAGTCGTAAGTCACCGACACCATCTTCAAGTATGTCCCAGAGTTCTTCATCAAGACCCATGACATAACTGTAGAAGTTGGTTTTCCACCAAGAAAAATCTTCAGGATCACCATTGAACTTAGGAATTTTTCCATAATCAGCCTTTTTACTGCTGTTATTGGATCCATAGTCATATGGTATAGCAGCACCAGAAGAAGCACCAGAAGAAGACGATTCACTGGAAGACATGTTTTTCTCTGGATCTTTTCTGTCACACGGTTAAGTGCTATGACAACAGAACCAGGCTCTGATACCAACTGAAGGTGAGAAAAACACAAGAAGGGGGGTTGAATTGTGTTAGCTTTTCGCAGCTCTTGAAGAGTGAGAATCTAATTCCTTAGTATCAGAGTCTGAATGGGATCAGAGTTTGATGGGAGATTAGGTTCTGATGCAGCGGAAATAATCAAGAGATAGAGAGAAGAGAGAACACAAGCAATTATACAGGTTCCTTCCACAAACCGGAAGTAGTCCTGTCCCCCTTGTACTTCCAAGGAGAGTTCACTAAAATGTAATATCAATTACAAGTTGCTCAAACACACAGTAAGAGACTTCCAATGCTCAAGCACGCAGGCAAGAGACTTCCAATGCTCAAAGACACAACTAAGAGACTTCCTTGCTCAAGGACGCAGCCAAGAGACTTCTTTGCTCAAGCACACAAGCAAGAGACTTCTTACACAATTACAGAAAATTGAATAGAGTTGAAACACTTGACAACAATCAAACGTGTTTCTATTACAACAAAGACAGACTCTGTTTCAAACAAAAGACAGACTCTATTTTTCTGTGAAACTTAGAAATTCTAGAATACTCAGTTTGTAAGAATTATCTAAGTTGAAGATGTGTTTTTGTTAAGACTCAGTTGAATATGAAAGCAATGCAACGTAGTTTTTCTAGTTGTAGAGTCCAACAATTCTTCAAGTCTTCTATCCTTTATATAGGCGTAGGAAAGAGACGTTGAGTCATCCAGCACATCAGGATGATTTCTGAAGCTTGATCAATGGTTGTTGATCTGTTGCTTGATATGGTAATAGTCCTTCAATAGCATAATTTGAATTACATTCCCTTTGAAGATTAATACCGGTAGACACAGTTGCCAAACTGTACGAGGTAGTGGAGTAGTGGAAACAGAGTTCGTACAACGTACTCTGTACTGGCCTGCCTTCTTTGTCGTTGTGCTTCTCACGCTCAAGTTGACTTTGAAGCTAGCCGTTACTCCAAATGAGAGTTTCTTTAGCATCGTAATGCTTGTAGAAATCCTTGTTAGCAGATTTTCAGATTTCGGGCTTCAGACTCACTGTAGCACTAAGCTTCTGATAATCTTCAGACTCTCTTGGTTTTCAGATTCTGATAGTCTTCAGACTCTGATACAGTCTTTCAGACTCTCTTCGGTACAGTCTTCAGACTCTCTTCGATACAGTCTTCAGACTCTCTTCGGTACAGTCTTCAGACTCTCTTCGATACAGAATCACAAGCAACAAGCTTCTCTGGATTTTTGCTCTTTAACATTGTTCAAACAGAATACTTTCTAAGATATAAATCTTGATTGATATCCTGCATACTTTAAACAAATATTAGCAATATCCAATTGACAACTTTTAATACCTTGTTATCATCAAAACTCAAAACGTGGTATTGCTGAACACCTTTGTTCCAACATTACTTTGGTATGTTGAATGGACCAACATATCAAGAACTGGTTAGAGATCTCTGGATAAGGGCTGAAGTTTTTGACAAGGATGATGCAACCATCGAAGAAACTGCTGCAATTATGAACAACCCCTCATTGGCTGGCAAAAACAGGAAGCAAATGGGTCTGAGACCATACAATGGTCTAGAAATAAGATCTGTTGTGATGGGGATTCCAATCCTTATCAACGAAGAAATAGTTGTCAGGGCATGCAGGGTAACCAACTTTGGCAAGTTTCAGTGGAACGTGGATAAGAAGAGTGAATGGATGAGCATCTGTAATAAACTCTTGTTTGAGGGAAGACCTTCAAATAAGTTGGTGGACATGCATCCAGAACATAGGATGCTTCCGAAGATCATTCTGGACAGTATGCTTCAGAAAGGTGGAAGAACAGACACTCAGTATGTGGATCATAAGGTGCTTCTGTACTTTTTGATCATAAAAGAAGAAGATTAACTTTCCAAGATACGTGATGCACCACATGTGCTGGGCCATCAGGGAAGGCCAGATCAAGTCCAAAAAACAAGTTCATTTTGGAAGATTGATCTCTGAGATTCTGTATCAAGGAGGACTCTTGAAGGTCTTGACAGAATCTGGTGTTGTATCAGACGCTCAACTTGGAACAGTAACAGGAAGAATCATCAACGGCAAGACTTTTCAATACATGAAGATTGTCAAGAAGTACATCCCTTCTGATCAAGATATAAAGGAGTCTTCTGTACAATCTGATCTGATGACGGACTTCCCCCTATTTCCAAAGAAGACAATCCTGAAATCCTTGCAAGATTTGTAGTAGATTACTACAATGAGACTGGTAGAATATTCAATTATTCTTCCATTCATGAGTCTCTTGGAGGAGGCCCTCTTAAGGTCAAAGGCAAAAGGACCAAGGATGTCAATCTAGAAGAGGAGGAAGAGAAGCAAGAACCTCCTAAGAAGAAGAAGAAGTCTAAATTAGCAGCTCTTCCAAGAGTGACTATTGGTGCCTCTGAAACCATAGCTCCTATGCCTCTATCTGCCTCTCCTACATCCAAGGAAATTAAGGAAAGGATAAAGAAATCCAAGGATGAGAAGAAAACAATGGACGAGAAGAAGGCAAAGGATGAGAAGAAAGCCAAGAAAGGCAAAGCTGACAGAGATCACAAAAGGCTTATTGAAGAAATTGCTGAATTTCTTGATGCTGATTCTGATGAAGAAGAAAATCAGGTCAAGAAAAGAAAGAAAGAAGTTGTTCCTGTGGCTAAGGATGTAGCAAAGAAGATAGGTACTTCTGTATCTATGGTTGAAGATGAACATGCTGCTGGCAAGGCAATGGCAGCAGAAGTTGTGACAGAAGGTCTAAGAGATGAGACTGTGAAGGAAGCTGCTAAGTTGCTTGCAGCATCTTTGAAACAGAAAAGTCATGTTATCCCTGTAGAAGCTGATCAATCAGGAGCTGCCTTGTCTGAAGCTTCTGAACAACTAGCTTCTCTAGAAGCTAACATCTCAGGTAACATTTCATTTGACTCACCTTTCTCTTCTACGAATCAAGAGTCATCACCCTCATCTGAAACTGAATCAGATAACATACCCCTTAGCAGAGCCCTTCCATCCCTTCGCAATAAAACCCCCTCTCCAATCAAACCAATCTCATCATTTGATCCTCTTGACCCAAGAATAGGTGACTACATTGATTCAACTATTGACAGGGTTATTCAAGACACCATCACAGTGTCTCTGAACTTACCCCCTGGCCATCCTGCTCAACCATCTTTTCTCAAACCACTTCAGGCAATTCAGCCCACTGAAGAACCCATACAATCTTCACAACCATCTCCACAACAAGAAACAACCCTTGTAGACTCTCCAGATACCCTAGATTCTCTTGAGAAACATCTAGGAGGAGAACTACCAAAGACCCCTGCAAAATCCAAAACAACCAAGACTACAAAATCTGTTTCAAAACTAGACTCTGTACCTCAACCTGAACCAGAAATTCAAACCGAAGCTTCAAACGAACCAGTTACTGTAACTGAAAAGGAACCAGTCTCTGAGACTCTGGTACATGATTCTGATGTCATTCCTGACCCAGAACCTGTAACAGAATGCGTAGCAGAGGCTGTGTCTGAAACAGTTGCTGAACCTCTTTCCCAACCTCAAACTATTGTAACTGGCTTCCAAACCTTACAAACAGTCTTAGCTTCTATACCTTCAACTTCATCTGAGCCAAATCAAACTCTAATACTTCCCAACCTCTTTGATTCGTTGAGAATAGATGAGTTCTTTGGAATGTCAAGCTCAAGGCTCAACGTCTCTTTCCAACGCCTATATAAAGGATAGAAGACTTGAAGAATATGTTGGACTCTACAACTGAAAAACTACGCTATCAAGCCATTGTATTCTATCTGAGTCTGTAACACCTCATTTTAATTCTATTATTTTAAATGATGTTTGAATATTGGTTATATGATTTTGCATGACTTATTTGATATATATATATGATTTTATGCGAAAATATATGATTCATGTGTGATATATATATATATTATGTGTTATTTTATTATATAGTTGTTTTATTATTTAAAATAAAATATGAGAAATAGAAATAAGTAGTAATAATATTTATTTAGAATTAAGGGGGATTAATTGTAATTATGTGGATTAAGTGGGAGTTAAGGGAAAGAAAAAGTGGGTTATGTTTTGGGAGTTAGTAAGGAAAGAGTCAGACAAACATTTTTCACGTACAGTAGAGAAAAAGAGGAGAAAAACCAAGAGGGCTAGAAGGAGAGCTAGGAAGGGATCAAATTGCTGTAGGCTTTCAATTGTTGCTGAATTAAGGTAAGGGTGGGATTCCTTTCACTAATAATGTATATAATTCTGAAAATTTATGAATTGTGGTGTTCTTGGTTTTCTAGGTTTTAGAATTTTGTGTAATTTCTAAAATGGATGAATTGTGTTGTTTGATGCATGTTCCTATGTTGTTTTGATTGCTATATTGCCTATTTGACCAGTAAACATCACTGTAAATCATTTTGGGAGATTAAGGGATCAAAATTTGGGTTTTTGGGTGAAAAATGGTGAGAAATCGTCAAAAAATGGGGCCCAGTTCGCTTAAGCGAACTCACAAGCGAAATTGGGGTTCCTCTCGGCGTGAATCTCGCTTAAGCGAGATGCTCTCTGACAGCATTTCCAGTTTCGCGTTCTTGTGTCTTTTTCACACGTTTCTGTTTTGAATTAGCTTTCGGTGTAAACATGAAAGTTGTAGATAATTGAGTTAGCTTTCTAATGGCTTTGGTTTGACGTGTAAAATATTTTTAGATTTTTAGTTATGACGAAAATAGTCCAAGAGGGTATTCAGAAAATTTTAAGAAAACTTAGCATAGCTAATTCTGAGTTAGTCCAAAACTTATGGTTGGTTTCCCAACTTCAAACTTAGGTATTGGGGATTTAGTTGCAGTGTTTTATGATTATTTGACTTATGCCTTATTGATCACCCTTGCTTGTTTTTGAAGAATGTGTTGGTCTGATATGAATGTAGTTGATTAATGTATGTGTGTTATGTTGATGAATTTTGTCGTAAGAGTTGTTGTGTCAGATTTTGACTAAGTTGTGGAGTGTGTCATAAATGATTAGGCACATATGTTGTTGTCGTAGATGTAGTTTTAGTTGTATGTTGATATACACAAGTCGAGTCGAATTTGCATACTCATAACTGTTGGGGGCTTATGCCCTGGAATGCTTAGCATTCACACCCGTTGGGGGCTTATGCCCTGGAATGTTTATCATTCACCTGTTGGGGGCTTATGTCCTGGGATGCTTTAACCATCCAACTGTTGGGGGCTTATGCCCTGGAATGCTTAGCATTCAACGCGCGTAAAATGGTACCACATGCATAATGCATTTGTCGTTGTCGATGTCGTATTGTCGTAGTCGTTGTCGTCGGTCATGTCGTGGGTGTTCATTGCTGATAATGACATTGTTGTTGCTGTTGTTTAATGTTGTTGAAGATAATTATGTTGCTATACATGTGTACATTTATTCACATTATATATGAATTGAATAATGCCTGTTGTAAGATGTTGTTGTTTCATTGATTTGATGAATTATATATATTTATTATTGATCGTGTATCTCACCCCTTCTGCTTGAAAACGTTGCCTTCTCTATGGGTAACTTGCAGGTAACGAAGATTAGTAGGATGATTGGCTCTGTGTCTAGGGCTCTGATACATATTAGGATGGGGGATCGTCGCGATGTTTTCCTTTCATTCCTTTATGTATCAAACTTCGATTATGTTGTTGAATTTTCATGTCGTTGAATAATGATGACTTTTGTTGGGGCTTTTGTGCCAAGATAATTGTTGAGGTTGAATTATGTTTTTAAACGAAATTTTCCGCTGCAGTTTAATGAGACTTTCAATGTGGAATAATAAATAGTATAATTTCTATTTATGAGATTTTGAAAAGTAGTGTAATACTCCGATGTTGAATTACTCTGATATAATTATATTTATTATTACGGTTTGGGAGAACGGGGTGTTACAATTGGTATCAGAGCAGGTTGGTCCGTCCGGCCAAGTAGTAGAGTCGAGTCGAGCCTAGTAGAGTTGTGTGACAATTTTGTTTTGACTTTGATGTCTTGATCGTTGTTGTAGTGTAGAATCTTCGAGATGGCTGGAAGGAATGATGTTGCTCTTGCTGCTGCGTTGCAAGCAATGGCTCAAGTTGTTGGACAGCAACAGAACAATGCTGCTGGTAATGATGGTGTGCGCATGTTGGAGACCTTCTTGAGAAACCATCCACCTACGTTCAAAGGCAGGTACGACCCTGATGGGGCTCAGACATGGCTGAAGGAAGTGGAAAGAATCTTCAGAGTCATGCAATGTACGGACGTTCAGATGGTACGTTTTGGCACGCATATGTTAGTCGAGGAAGCTGATGACTGGTGGGTGAGTGTGCAACCTATTTTAGGACATGGAGGAGCTGCGATCACTTGGGCTGTTTTCAGGAGAGAGTTTCTGAGCAGGTATTTCCCGGAAGATGTCCGAGGTAAGAAGGAGATAGAGTTCCTAGAGCTGAAGCAAGGTGATATGTCCGTAACCGAGTACGCTGCGAAGTTTGTGGAGCTTGCTAAGTTCTACCCACATTACACGGCGGAGAATGCAGAATTTTCTAAGTGCATTAAATTTGAGAATGGTCTGCGTGCTGACATTAAGCGGGCCATTGGTTATCAGAAGATAAGAAACTTCTCTGAGTTGGTGAGCAGCTGTAGAATTTATGAGGAGGATACGAAGGCTCATTATAAGGTGATGAGCGAGCGTAGAGGTAAAGGACAACAGAGTCGTTCGAAGTCTTACAGTGCCCCTGCTGACAAGGGTAAACAGAGGATGAATGAAGAGAGGAGACCCAGAGGTAGAGATGTTCCTGCTGAGGTGATTTGCTACAAGTGTGGTGAAAAAGGCCACAAGAGTAATGCTTGTCGTGATGAGAAAAAGTGTTTCCGTTGTGGAAGGAAGGGTCACACAGTGGCTGAGTGCAAACATGGTGATATTGTTTGCTTCAATTGTGATGAAGAAGGTCATCTTAGCTCTCAGTGCAAGAAGCCTAAGAAGACTCAGGCAAGTGGGAAGGTGTTTGCATTGACCGGTACTCAGACGGTTAATGAAGATCGACTTATCAGAGGTACTTGTTTCTTTAATAGTATTCCGTTAATTGCTATTATTGATACTGGAGCTACACATTGTTTCATTGCTGTTGATTGTGCAAATAAGTTGGGTCTTGTTATGTCTAGTATGAATGGGGAGATGGTTGTTGAAACTCCAGCTAAGGGGTCAGTAGTTACTTCTCTTGTTTGCTTAAGTTGTCCGCTGTCTATGTTTGATAGAGATTTTGAAGTTGATCTTGTATGTCTGCCGTTAACTGGTATGGATGTAATCCTCGGTATGAACTGGTTGGAATACAACCATGTCCATATTAATTGTTTTAGAAAGACAGTATACTTTTCCTCTGCTGAAGAAGAGAGTGGAGCAGAATTTTTATCTACTAAGCAGCTGAAGCAGTTAGAATGTGATGGAAACTTGATGTTTTCCTTGTTGGCGTATTTGTCCGTGGAGAATCAAGCGGTAATTGATAGGTTGCCCGTTGTAAATGAATTTCCAGAGGTTTTCCCTGATGAGATTCCTGATGTGCCGCCAGAGAGGGAAGTAGAATTTTCAATCGATCTTGTTCCGGGTGCGAAGCCTGTGTCGATGGCTCCTTACCGTATGTCAGCAGCTGAGTTGGCAGAGTTGAAGAAACAGTTGGAGGATCTACTTGATAAGAAGTTTGTAAGACCAAGTGTTTCACCTTGGGGAGCGCCGGTATTATTGGTTAGGAAGAAGGATGGTAGCATGAGGTTGTGTATAGACTATCGTCAGTTGAATAAAGTGACGATAAAGAATAGGTATCCACTTCCGAGAATTGATGACTTGATGGATTAGTTAGTGGGTGCTCGCGTGTTTAGTAAAATTGATTTGAGATCAGGTTACCATCAGATCAAGGTAAAGGATGAAGATATGCAGAAGACGGCGTTTAGGACGCGATATGGTCACTATGAATATAAAGTGATGCCTTTCGGTGTTACTAATGCACCTGGTGTGTTCATGGAGTATATGAACAGAATTTTTCATGCTTTCCTGGATAAATTTGTTGTTGTGTTTATTGATGATATTCTGATTTATTGTAAGACTGAAGAAGAGCATGCAGAGCATTTGAAGATTGTTTTGCAGGTGCTGAAAGAAAAGAAGTTGTATGCAAAGTTGTCGAAATGTGAATTCTGGTTAAGTGAAGTAAGTTTTCTTGGCCATATTATTTCTGGTAGCGGTATTGCTGTTGACCCATCGAAAGTTGAAGCGGTATCACAATGGGAGACTCCTAAGTCAGTTACAGAGATTAGAAGTTTTCTTGGTTTGGCTGGTTATTACCGTAGATTTATTGAAGGATTCTCGAAGTTGGCACTTCCTTTGACGCAGTTGACCTGTAAGGGTAAAGCTTTTGTGTGAGATATTCAGTGTGAGAATAGTTTCAATGAGTTGAAGCAACGGTTGACGACAGCTCCGATTTTGATTTTACCGAAGCCGGAAGAACCTTTTGTTGTTTATTGTGATGCGTCCAAGTTAGGTTTAGGTGGTGTACTTATGCAAGATGGTAAGGTGGTAGCTTATGCTTCGAGACAGTTGAGAACCCATGAGCGGAATTATCCTACGCACGATTTAGAGTTGGCTACTGTAGTTTTTGTGTTGAAAATTTGGAGACATTATTTGTACGGTTCCAAATTTGAGGTGTTTAGCGATCACAAAAGTTTGAAATATTTATTTGATCAAAAGGAGTTGAATATGAGACAGAGAAGGTGGCTTGAGTTGTTGAAGGACTATGATTTTAGTTTGAACTATCACCCAGGTAAGGCGAATGTGGTTGCAGATGCTCTGAGCAGGAAGATGTTGCACATGTCTGCCATGATGATTAAGGAATTGGAGTTGCTTGAGCAGTTTAGAGATTTGAGTATAGTTTGTGAACTGGCACCTCAGAGTGTGCAGTTGGGTATGTTGAAGATCAACAGTGAATTCTTGAATAGCATCAAAGAGGCGCAGAAAGTTGATGTCAAGTTTGTAGACTTGATGTTTGCTAGTGATCAGACTGCAGATGGTGATTTTCAAGTTGATGATCAAGGTGTGTTGAGGTTCCGAGGGAGAATTTGCATTCCGGATAATGATGAGTTGAAAAAGTTGATTTTGGAAGAAAGTCACAGGAGTAGCTTGAGTATTCATCCGGGAGCTACAAAGATGTATCACGACTTGAAGAAAATGTTTTGGTGGTCTGGATTGAAACGTGATGTTGCGCAATTTGTTTATGCTTGTTTAACTTGTCAGAAATCTAAAGTTGAACATCAGAAGCCTGCGGGATTGTTGACACTGTTGGATGTGCCGGAATGGAAATGGGATAGCATCTCTATGGATTTTGTGATGAGTTTACCAAATACTCAAAGAGGGCATGATGCCATTTGGGTTATTGTCGATAGGTTGACGAAGTCAGCACATTTTATTCCGATCAATATTAGTTATCCGGTAGCTCAGTTGGCGGAGATTTACATTCATAATATTGTAAAGTTGCATGGTGTTCCGTCAAGCATTGTGTCGGATAGAGATCCGAGGTTCACTTCGAGGTTTTGGAAGAGCTTGCAAGAGGCTTTGGGTTCAAGGTTGAAATTGAGTTCGGCTTATCATCCGCAAACAGATGATCAGTCGGAGAGAACGATTCAGTCGTTAGAGGATTTGCTGAGAGTGTGTGTACTTGAACAAGGTGGAGCTTGGGATAGTCATCTACCGTTAATAGAATTCACGTACAACAACAGTTACCATTCAAGTATTGGTATGGCACCATTCGAAGCTTTGTATGGTCGGAGGTGCAGAACCCCTTTGTGTTGGTTTGAGACGGGTGAAAGTGTTGTGTTAGGACCAGAGATTGTTCAGCAGACTACGGAGAAGGTCAAGTTGATAAGAGAACAGATGAAAGCGTCGCAGAGTAGACAGAAGAGTTACCACGACAAGCGTAGAAAGGATCTTGAGTTTCAAGAGGGAGACCATGTGTTCCTGAGAGTCACTCCTATGACCGGGGTGGGTCGTGCATTGAAGTCTAAGAAGCTAACTCCGAAGTTTATTGGTCCGTATCAGATATCTGAGAGGATTGGAACGGCGGCATATAGAGTGGGTTTGCCACCACATCTTTCGAATTTGCATGATGTGTTTCATGTGTCGCAGCTGCGGAAGTACGTAGCGGACCCTTCACATGTTATACCGAGGGATGATGTGCAGGTTAGAGACAACCTTACGGTGGAGACCTTACCGTTGAGAATTGACGATCGCAAGGTGAAGAAGTTGAGAGGCAAGGAGATACCTCTAGTGAGAGTTGTTTGGGGTGGAGCAGCTGGTGAGAGTTTAACATGGGAGTTGGAAAGTAAGATGCAGGAGGCATATCCTGAGTTGTTTGCTTGAGGTAATATTTCGAGGACGAAATTCTATAAGTTGGGAAGAGTTGTAACACCTCATTTTAATTCTATTATTTTAAATGATGTTTGAATATTGGTTATATGATTTTGCATGACTTATTTGATATATATATGATTTTATGCGAAAATATATGATTCATGTGTGATATATATATATATATATATATATATATATATATTATGTGTTATTTTATTATATAGGTTTTTTATTATTTAAAATAAAATATGAGAAATAGAAATAAGTAGTAATAATATTTATTTAGAATTAAGGGGGATTAATTGTAATTATGTGGATTAAGTGAGAGTTAAGGGAAAGAAAAAGTGGGTTATGTTTTGGGAGTTAGTAAGGAAAGAGTCAGACAAACATTTTCACGTTCAGTAGAGAAAAAGAGAGTTTTTGAGAAAAAGAGGAGAAAAACCAAGAGGGCTAGAAGGAGAGCTAGGAAGGGATCAAATTGCTGTATGCTTTCAATTGTTGCTGAATTAAGGTAAGGGTGGGATTCCTTTCACTAATAATGTATATAATTCTGAAAATTTATGAATTGTTGTGTTCTTGGTTTTCTAGGTTTTAGAATTTTGTGTAATTTCTAAAATGGATGAATTGTGTTGTTTGATGCATGTTCCTATGTTGTTTTGATTGCTATATTGCATATTTGACCTGTAAACATCACTGTAAATCATTTTGGGAGATTAAGGGATCAAAATTTGGGTTTTTGGGTGAAAAATGGTGAGAAATCGTCAAAAAACGGGGCCCAGTTCGCTTAAGCGAGCCCCAAGCGAACTCACAAGCGAAATTGGGGTTCCTCTCGGCGTGAATCTCGCTTAAGCGAGATGCTCTCTGACAGCATTTCTAGTTTCGCGTTCTTGTGTCTTTTTCACACGTTTCTGTTTTGAATTAGCTTTTGGTGTAAACATGAAAGTTGTAGATAATTGAGTTAGCTTTCTAATGGCCTTGGGTTGACGTGTAAACTATTTTTAGATTTTTAGTTATGACGAAAATAGTCCAAGAGGGTATTCAGAAAATTTTAAGAAAACTTAGCATAACTAATTCTGAGTTAGTCCAAAACTTATGGTTGGTTTCCCAACTTCAAACTTAGGTATTGGGGATTTAGTTGCAGTGTTTTATGAGTATTTGACTTATGCCTTATTGATCACCCTTGCTTGTTTTTGAAGAATGTGTTGGTCTGATATGAATGTAGTTGATTAATGTATGTGTGTTATGTTGATGAATTTTGTCGTAAGAGTTGTTGTGTCAGATTTTGACTAAGTTGTGGAGTGTGTCATAAATGATTAGGCACATATGTTGTTGTCGTAGATGTAGTTTTAGTTGTATGTTGATATACACAAGTCGAGTCGAATTTGCATACTCATAACTGTTGGGGGCTTATGCCCTGGAATGCTTAGCATTCACACCCGTTGGGGGCTTATGCCCTGGAATGTTTATCATTCACTTGTTGGGGGCTTATGCCCTGGGATGCTTTAACCATCCAACTGTTGGGGGCTTATGCCCTGGAATGCTTAGCATTCAACGCGCGTAAAATGGTACCACATGCATAATGCATTTGTCGTTGTTGATGTCGTATTGTCGTAGTCGTTGTCGTCGGTCATGTCGTGGGTGTTCATTGCTGATAATGACATTGTTGTTGCTGTTGTTTAATGTTGTTGAAGATAATTATGTTGCTATACATGTGTACATTTATTCACATTATATATGAATTGAATAATGCCTGTTGTAAGATGTTGTTGTTTCATTGATTTGATGAATTATATATATTTATTATTGATCGTGTATCTCACCCCTTCTGCTTGAAAACGTTGCCTTCCCTATGGGTAACTTGCAGGTAACGAAGATTAGTAGGATGATTGGCTCTGTGTCTAGGGATCTGATACATATTAGGATCGGGGATCGTCGCGATGTTTTCCTTTCATTCCTTTATGTATCAAACTTCGATTATGTTGTTGAATTTTCATGTCGTTGAATAATGATGACTTTTGTTGGGGCTTTTGTGCCAAGATAATTGTTGAGGTTGAATTATGGTTTTAAACGAAATTTTCCGCTGCAGTTTAATGAGACTTTCAATGTGGAATAATAAATAGTATAATTTCTATTTATGAGATTTTGAAAAGTAGTGTAATACTCCGATGTTGAATTACTCTGATATAATTATATTTATTATTACGCGTTTGGGAGAACGGGGTGTTACAGAGTCAAACCAGAAACACATCAACAACTTAGCAAATTCTTACAAACTGTGTATTCTAGAATTTCTAAGTTTATCAGAAAAACAGATTCTGTCTTTATTTATGTTATTGGAACACATTTGATTGTTTGTCAAGTGTTTCCAACTCTATTCAATTTTCTGTAAATTGTGTCAGAAGTCTCTTGCTTGTGTGCTTTAGCAAAGAAGCCTCTTAGTTGTGTCTTTGAGCATTGGAAGACTCTTGCCTGCGTGCTTGAGCATTTGGAAGTCTATCACTGTGTGTTTGAGCAACTTGTAATTGATATTACATTTTAGTGAAACTCTCCTTGGAAGTGCAAGGGGGACAGGACTACTTCCGGTTTGTGGAAGGAATCTGTATAATTGCTTGTGTTCTCTCTTTCTCTTTATCTCTTGTTTATTTCCGCTGCAACAGACTCTGGTCTTCCATCAGGTTCTGAATCCATTCAGACTCTGATCCTGGAAAACAGATTCTTATTCCTCAAGAGTTACGAAAAAGTAAACACAATTCAAACCCCCCCCCCCCCCCCCCTTCTTGTGTTTTTCTCACCTTTATTTCTTTCTTTCTATATTTCCCAGACAGCAGCAAACCATATAACCTCTAAAATGGACTGACGAACCTTTGATGAGCCATGAATATAACTAAATTGAATAAAATGCTCCGGCAAAAACTGAGGAGCGACCGCAGCAATGCCCAGCCACTTATAAATTAGATCCCAGATAGACCAAAAAATATTACAGTGTAATAATAAATGACCAGACGACTCTGTCGAGCACGCACACGCACACACACATATCGCTAACATTTGAAAATTATTAACGGTGTTTTTTAATGAAAATTTGATTTGGATTAAAATTAAAAATATAAATATTTGTTGCTTTCAAGTTATAACAAACTAAACTAATCATGATTATTTATTTCAATGACACCGGCAATATAACAATTTTTTTTTAATATAATCTAATTCTATTTTAATGACACCAACAACGATCTTTATTATAGAAAAAATTGTTTAAGGGTATAATTGGGATAATGAAAAAGTAAGTATAAATATATTCATCTTGTTTGTTACACTTTTTAAATGATAAAGGAAAAAAAACCAAACATATATATTCATATCGTGTTTGTTAATTTTTTTTAATATTTAAATTTATTCTTATTTATTTTGTTACATGTGTTATTTGTATTTAAAATTGATGACATTTTTAGAAAGAAAAATCCAACCTAAAAGAGTTGAAAGAAGGTGTTTTCTATATATATATATATATAGACTTAATTTCTCTTTTTTTTTATGTTTTATTTATTTACTTTTTTTTTTCATTTGTTTTGATAAGGTTTTTTAATTCTTTCTTTCTATATACTACTCTTCCAAACTTTTAATGATAAACATTAGAATTTATAAGTCAAACATATGTTGATTCAATTGATTAGAAATTTATTCATTCAACATAATGATGTTTATCAACTCTCGCCATTGATGTAAGATGTCTTTATTCTCTAGCTTTGACAAAGTAAAACTCACTATATTTACAAAGTTTTATTCAATTGAATTTTGTCCAACTAGAATGGTGATATTTGATCATAAAAAACACATAAGCGGTCTTTTAAAAAAATAGTTCATACTAAAAGTTATATATTTTTTTAAAGAAGGTTATCAACTTTATTTTGAAAGGTGGTTATGTTAGCCAAAAAGCTTACGCACCACTATTCAATTTTTTATTTTTCTGGTCAAATAACCTAGTGGCTAAAGTTCACACATTTTATTGTGAGGAAGTGAGGTATTTGAGATTCGAATTCTGACCCCTACATATAATATGCAATATCCCCCTTCCAACAGAGTTAAGCTCATAAGGATATCCTCTATACAATTTTGAATATTGTGTGTGTGTATATATTACTTTCTAGTTTATTTGATTTCTCTTCTTTTTTTGTTTTATTTATTTCCTTTTTTTTTTATTTGTTTTGATAAAGATTTTTTTCTTCTTACTATGTATTACTCTTTCAAACTTTTAAAGATAAATATTAAAATTTATAAGTCAACATATGTTGATTCAATTGATTAAAATTTTAGGCTTAATTGCACTTTTCCCCCCTATCTTTTGCTAATTGTGCAATTTTGCACCCCATCTTTTTGTCCCCTTTCTGATTTTGCACCTCATCTTTGTGTTTAATTGCACTTTTTCCCCCTATCCTTTTGCTAATTGTGCGATTTTGCACCCCCTCTTCTTTTTCTTGAGCGATTTTGCACCCCATATTTTGCCTCATTTCCCCTCTTTTAATGATGATTTTGAACAAAACACAATTGGCAAAAGATGGGGTGCAAAATCGCTCAAAAATAAAGAGGGGGTGCAAAATCGCACAATTAGCAAAAGATAGGGAGCAAAAGTGCAATTAAGCCAAAATTTTATTCATACAACTTAATGACGTAGTTCAACTCTCGCTATCAATGTGAGGACGTCCTAATTCTCTAGTTTTGACAACGTAAAACTTGCTATATTTACAAATTTTATCCAAGTGAATTGTGTCCAACTAAAATGGTGATGCTTGATCATAAAAAACAAATGAGCGATCTTTTAAAAAAATTAAAAAAAATTGGTTGAAACTAAAAGGTATATTATTTATCGATTATTCTATCATATTTTCTAGTTTTGACAAAGTAAAACTCACTATATATGCAAAGTTTTATCCAAGTGATTTTTGTCTAATAAGAATAGTGATGCTTGATAAAAAAAAAACAAATAAGCGATCTTTTAAAAAAAAATTGGTTGAAGCTGAAAGTTATATTTCTTTTTTTTTGATAGGTGGTTAGGTTAGATAAAAAGCTTCTGCCTCTATACAATTTTTAATATTGTATGTATATATTACTTTATAATTTATTTGATTTCTCTTCCTTTTTTTTGTTTTATTTAAGCTTATTAGATTTAACAGTTCCTTAACTAATTTCAAGTTTTCATTTTGGTCCCACAATTAATAAAACGTACGTTTTGGTCTCTCATTTTTTCCTTCGTTTGTCAAATAAATCTGGCTGTTAGGTTTAACTCCCAAATGTTTATGGTGGAGCAACTTTAAGAGTAGTCCACCATAGACCTTATTAATTTTTTTAACTGTTTGATCTGTTTTTTTTAAATGATGACAAAGGGATTGGGAAATGTAAGAGGGGGAGAGAGGAACAAAGGTTGGGGTGCGAGGGTTGAGTCTTGATTTGTACTGAGTGAGGAGATGATGAGTATTGAATTGAGGGTTGAGTCTTGAATTGAGTTTAATGATAGAGATGAATTGAGGGAGAGAGAGAGGAACGAAGGTGGAAATTCAAGAAGCCATGGTGTTGCAACCTCAAAAAACAGTGATGTTGTACACCAGTAGCAAAACCGTTAATTCTTCTAATTCTTCTTTGAATGCAGGACAAGGACAGTTTCATAATCATGGTAACGAATCTTCATTACCTATGAATGAGAATTCCAAAGGTAATTTTAATTCTTATTAACAAATGAATTTGAGTGTTTGATTGTTAGATAAGTTTCTGGATTTGTTGTTGATGAATTTTTGAATTGAAGGATTATTGTTGTTGATTGTTGATGAAGATGAACAAGAACATGAGGGGGAAGATTAAGAAAAACAAAAAAAATTGACAGAAAGGGAAGAGAGGGATACGTAGAGGAGACTTAGGGGTAGAAATGGTTATGCTTTGTGGAAATTGAGTGGGGCTTAGAAAGATTGGAATGGCATGGACATGATTTTCGAAAATTGGAATGAGGGCGGGGAATATTTTTCTGCTGGGATCAAAAACCCTAAAGCCTAAAGGTTCACGGTGTATGTGTTGTTGTTCATGGTGATGGAAGTGTAGTGATGAGATGATGTTGGTGTTGAAGGTTGTTGTTTATGTGTAATGAAGAAGATGGTGGTGAATTTTTCTTTAAGGTTGTTGTTGATGTGTAGTGAAGAAGTTGAGGGAAGAAGATGAAGAAAGGGATAAATAATAAGGTGTTGTTGATTCACCGTAAGATAAAATACACCTGTGTAATTCAATGATCATCCTTTTAAAAAACAAATCAAACGGTTAAATTTTAAAAATTTAACAAGGTCTATGGTGGACTATTCTTAAGGTTGGTCCACCATAGACATTTGAGGTTAAACTTAACAACCAGGATTTATTTGACAAACGGAGGAAAAAGTGAGGGACCAAAACATACGTTTTATTAATTATGAGACCAAAATGAAAACTTAAAATTAATTAGGGGATCATCGGATCTAATAAGCCTTTTATTTATTTTCTATTTTTTTAATTTGTTTCGATAAGGTTTATTTTTTATTATTTACTTTCTATATACTACTCTTCCAAACTTTAAATGATAAAATTAGAATTTATAAGTCAACATATGTTGATTCAATTGATTAGAAATTTATTCATTCAACATAATAACGTAGTTCAATTATTCATTCAACATAATAATTCAACTCTCGCCATCGATGCAAGGATGTCTTTATTCTCTAGCTTTGACAAAGTAAAACTCACTATATTTGTAAAGTTTTATCCAATTGAATTTTGTCCAAATAGAATGTTGATGCTTGATCATAAAAAAACCAATAAGCGGTCTTTAAAAACAAATAGTTGAAACTAAAAGTTATATATATTTTTTAAAGAAGGTTAGCAACTTTATTCTGAAAGGTGGTTAGGTTAGCCAAAATGCTTATGCCGCTGTAGAATTTTTTATTTTTTTGGATCAACTAGTCTAGTGGCTAAAACTCACATATTTTAATGTGGAGAAGTGTGGTGTCTGGGGTTCGAATCTCAATCCCTGCATATAATAATACAGGTTTAAATTCTCAATTGGTCCCTTAACTTGAATTCAAGTATCGGTTTGCTCCCGTAAGTAATAAAAGATCCGTTTAGGTCCCTTAACTTTATTTAAAGTATCGGTTTGGTCCTTTTTGTTAATTTAATTCAAAAAAATGTTAAATTTTGGTCCCTTAACTTATTTAATTAGTATTAGTTTGGTTCTTAAACTTAACGTTTTTTTGAATTAAATCAACAGAAAGGACCATACCAATACTTTAAATAAAGTTAAGGGTCCTAAACGGACCTTTTATTACTTATGGGACCAAACCGATACTTGAAATCAAGTTATGAGACCAATTAAGCATTTAAGCCTAATAATATAATATACAGTATCTCTACCAACAGAGTTAAGCTCACGAGGATATCCGCTATACAATTTTGAATATTATGTACGTATATTACTTTCTAGTTTATTTGATTCCTCTTCTGTTTTTTATGTTTTATTTATTTCCTTTTTTTTTCATTTGTTTTGATAAAGATTTTTTTTCTTTCTATATATTACTCCTCCAAACTTTTACCGATAAATATTAAAATTTATAAGTCAACATATGTTGATTCAAATGATTAAAAATTTATTCATATAATTTAATGATGTAGTTCAAATCTCGCCATCAATGTGAGGGCGTCCTTATTCTCCACTTTTGACAAAGTAAAACTCCCTATATTTGAAAAGTTTTATTCAAGTGAATTTTGTCAAACTAAAATGGTAATGCTTGATCATAAAAAAACAAATGTGCGGTCTTTTAAAAAAATTAAAATATTTTGTTGAAACTAAAAGTTATATTATTTATCTGTTATTCTATCAAATTTTCTTTGTTTTGACAAAGTAAAACTAACTGTATATGCAAAGTTTTATCCAAGTGGATTTTGTCCATCTAGAACAGTGATGCTTGATCATAAAAAACAAATAAGCGATCTTTTAAAAAAAATTGGTTGACACTAAAAGTTTTTTTTTTTTTTTTAAAGAAGGTTAGCACCTTTTTTTTAAAAGGTGGTTAGGTTAGCCAAAAAGCTTCTGCCGCTATATAATATTGAATATTGTGTATATATTACTTTATAATTTATTTAATTTCTCTTTTTTTCTATGTTTAATTTATTTCCTTTTTTTTCATTTGTTTTAATAAGGTTTTTTTTTTTCATTCTATATACTACTCTTCCAAACTCTTAATGATAAACATTAAAATTTATAAGTCAACATGTAGATTCTATTGATTAGAAATTTATTCTTTCAACAAAATAACATAGTTCAACTCTCACTATCGATATAAGAATGTCCTTATTCTCTAATTTTGACAAAGTAAAACTCATTATATTCACAAAGTTGTATCCATTTGAATTTAGTCCAACTAGAAGGTGATACTTGATCATAAAAAACAAACAAGCGTCTTTAAAAAAAAGGTTGAAACTACAAGTTATATTTTATTTTTTTAAAGAAGGTTAGCAACTTTTTATTTCGAAAGCATAATGTGGAGAAGCGGGATGTCCGGGGTTCGAACCCCGACCCTTGCATATAATATGCAGTATCCTTATCACTGAGTTAAGCTCATGGAGATTGCCGTTATACAATTTTGAATATTGTGTGTGTATATTATTTTTTTTGATTTATTTTTTTATAAAGCAAAGGAAGCTGCAAAATTTGAGGTTAACACTTTTGAAGAATTAAATGAAGATAAATTGTACTTGAGGATGCAAGTCCATGGATACATGAGATTGAAACTCCAAAGATCATAAGAAAGTCTAGAAAGACTTATGAATGAGAAATTCAGAAAACACCAAAAATAATGATGACAGAAACATAATCAAAGGTGCACAAGAAGATCAGAAGTTGAGAAGCATTGCATAATGACTAGTTTCAAGTTTTTCTTGGAAAGGCAAAGCACAAAGGGACAAAATAATGGCTAGTTTCTAAGGGCTATTTCCTTGCTTACTCACCAAGTTTAAAGCTCTGTATTGGGAAACATTATTTAAATGATAACACGTCTCTCAACAACACAATCTCTTATTAAAAAAACTTTGATGTTAAGAATCAAATGATCAAGCATAAAAGTTTTGATTCCTTGAAAGAGAATAGATTCATCAAGGAATCAAAACATTAGATATCAATCACAAATAGACGTAAGCTTCCATTATATCTTTGCTGCGTTGCACGGGAACGAGTACGGTATCTGGTACGGGTACGAGTGCATGAATGGGATACAACATTTTTCAAAAAACAAAGGTATAGGTACGTTATGATGATTTTTTTTTTAATTTAAAATAACATAGCATGAGGAAATTATATTGCTCAAATTACGACGCTAAAACATCCAAATTGAAAAACCAAAGTACGGGATAAAACTTAATATCTATGCATGAATAGGAAAAATCACACTCCAACATTGTCGTTATCACTATTTCATTCCTCATCTTCAATAAAAAAGACTAGTATAGAATACGAAAAAGGAAGAAATGACTTTTATAGAATACGAAAAAGGAAGATACAAGAAAAGACTTGAGTGCTAGACTTTTCTACTTCTGCAACTATTGGCAAACAAGAAAAAATGGACATTTAGTAAGTAGAAGCAGTTCCGGAGTCTAGTAAATATTGTTGTGGCTCTTGAACCAATTGAGTTTATAAGAGAACTATAATTTCTATTAATTCTCATTAAAAAACAAAAAAAACTATAATTACTATTAATTCTCATGAAAAACCTCATTTTCTCAAAAAAAAAAAAAAAAAAAAAGGTTAGAGAGTACCACCGCCGTACCGTAACCATACCAAGCTTTAAAAACAAAAAACAAAAATCAAAAATCGGTGCGTCATGAATGCGTACTGTACGGGTACCAGTACCCGCGTAGTATCCGGTATAAGTATGTTTTAAAAATTGGAGTACCCGTGCTTCAGAGTACCTTTGGAATATTTGAAAAGTTCAGATTAACATGTGTGTGATCATATTGAACTTAGAGAACAAATGTTCAGATTAACCTATATATATATATATATATATATATAGAGAGAGAGAGAGAGAGAGAGAGAGAGAGAGAGAGAGAGAGAGAGAGAGAGAGAGAGAGAGAGAGAGAGAGAGAGAGAGAAACGGGGCGGGGCAGGGGCGGGTTTAAGCATCCCCGTCCCCGCCCCCGCCCCAAATATATCGGGTGTAAAAGTTGAACACCCAACCCCGCCCCCACCCACACCCACGAAAACTCTATTTTTTATAAAATATTTAAAAAATGCATATTTTTTCATTTTTTCATAGCAATAAAATACAATCATTATATTATTAATTAAATATCCAATAATTTTTTTTAAAAGAGTAAAATAATTATAATAATTATGTTTCTAAAGAGTAATAATATATTAAAATAGTTTGGTGTTTATGGAAATAAGATTAAAAAATTTAATAAAGTAAATTTCAAAGAGCGGATGCGGGACGGGGGTGGGTGCGGGGCGGGGGTAAGCATCTCCCCGGCCCCGCCCCCGCCCTCGTACTAAAAACTCAGATTTCCCCCGCACCCGCACCCGCACCCAGTTAAATCGGCTTTTCCCCGTTAAATTCGGGGCGAGGGCGGCCGGGGCTAGCGGGGACGGTTTTAGTTGCCATGTCTAGATCATTGTGAGATCAAATTGATCTATCATACGGTAAAGATCACAAGAACAAATAACAAATGAGTCATCAGTTGTAAAGCTTCACTAATCCTCTTTATAGTATAAAGATGGTTTGTATCGTAGTTAATGTTTGAAGAGGCTAGCTGTCCAAAACTTATATGGTCAGGTAAACCAGAAAGGAAGAGAAAGTGTGCATAATATGAGAGGGTATCTCAGACACCAAGTTGGAAAATGTCATAGTTAATGGGGACTGGTCAAGCCCATTTTGATGAACCAGGATAACTTGTGTCTTCTTTTCTCTCCCTTAACTTCTTTATTTGATAGTTCATAAGCAAGCACCTTCATCTAATCTCTTCTTATATTAAATTCATTCTGATACATACTTAAACATATCAAATTTGAACATCTTCTCGATGTTTGAGAAACAGTCAAATTTTTTAAAGGGTCATAGTGCAACCTCTTCTCCTTATGACAATTATTATTAATTTAGTTGTCTGGTTAGGGTGATTTGACATGTTTCATGGTGTTGTTCTTCGTTTTTCTCATCCATTGATTTATTTACAAGAACATAACTAAAGCAACCTAAAACTAGCTCCTAAATGATGTTACAACTACTACATTACAGACTGTCAACGGATACTTTTCTATGACAATTTAATCTAATGGTCATTAAACTAATTTATTTATTTGCAAGTCATCAGTTTTAATACATTCCTTTCAAAAATATCTGCACTTATATAAATTCAACATATAGATGTGAAACTATTACAATTTTTTTTTAAAAAAAAAAACAATATACTAGTCGGTCATTAGATTGAATACCATGTTTTATTTATAACCGAAAAAACAATACAATATAAATTGTCAAACTTAAAGTGTGATTGCCTTCGTCTTATCAAAGTCGAGACCAATTACCAAAATAACATTTAGTGTCTCCAATCGTGTGTCAAATACTTTTTGTACCATTTAGCTGTCTCCGTCGCTATACGTTTGAGGCTATCATTAAAATCGACATAATAAAGCCCCATATTTTTTGAATATCCATGTGAAAAATCAAACGTAGAAAATGCTGCCCATGCAAAGTAACCACGAACATTTACACCATCGCTGTCAAGGTAAAAATACAATTGCATTAAAGATTAGTTTCTTGTGGAAACAAAGTTACAGAAGAACGCCATTTCACAATAATCTACTTTTCATACAATGTTTATTTGTTTCATAACTTTAAATTTGTCGCCTTTTGACATTAGATATATTTTGAACAAAAATTATAAATATTAAAGGATGGAACTCCTTCAAAGTGAACACTACATTTTTGGGGTAAAAAAGAACGATTATTATAAAGAGATTAAAATTTTATTATAATCTATAGATTCTTACATCACATTTTTAACTATCTCCATATATATATATATATATATATATATATATATATATATATGTATATAAATGATTAAATTATTGCATATAAAGTTTTATACTATCCGTCTTTAGTCATTGAAATCTACTTTAATTTAGCTTGTTAAGATTTCATTCTTTCCATTCCAAAAAAAAAAAAGATTTCATTCTTTCCAAAATATAAATAGATTTTTTTTTTGTTGCCATGTTATATGTATGAAGTTTCCACTTTTGTTTAAAAGTAACTAATACCCACCAGATAATTCATGGGGCACATAAGGTAGATTCATCCATCCGAATTAAATTTTCATTATTCGCAAGAGTCAGAGATAAAACACATGATCATTAGATGAAAGGACCAAAACCTTTACCACTTAGATCAATCTATTCTTGGTTAAAATGTACTTGAATATATTCATATCAAACAACCGATAAAATATAGTTAATATTTTTTCTGAATTTTTTTATTCACTCTACATTAGTTAAGAAATAAATATTATACATGTTTGCAATAGACATACTACGAAATGAATAGACCTTAGAAAAGAAACATTGGATGATACATTTTCAAATTATAAGTATATGAGGAAAAAATAACTTACTCAATTGCTGCTTTGGTAGCGTTTATATGTGCGGCGATGAAAGCAGTTCGATGTTCGTCTTTCAATGGATTTGGGATATCCATTGAAGCAATTCCTAAAAAGAGAGGATTTATAAAACAAATAAAAATTATCTCCTATGTGGCATAAATTATAGATATTTTAGTTATAATGATCTAAATGTGATCATAATGAAAACCAACCATTTTCAGTGATGTAGATTTTGGGATTTTTGTACTTTTTGTTAATGTAGAATAAGAAATTATATAATCCTTGAGGATAGACATAGACACGACCATATTGATCCTGCAAAAATCAAAAGTAAAATAGATGGTAAAATTATAATAATTGAGTTATTCCCCTAACGAATATAATTCTTCTAAATTTGTAACATATTTGCTCACCCAGTAACCAAGAGTTTTTCCTTCCGCATTAAAATCTATAATAATAAAACAATGACAATGAGTTAGTTAACGAGTAATTATTTTTTGGATTAAATACGTTTTTGATCTATATAAATATACAAACTTTTCGTTTTAGTCCCTTTAAAACTTTCCTTCAACTTTTAGTCATGATCAACTTTTCCATCACTACTTTTGGTCCCTAATTTTAAGTCAATTTTTGTATTTATTTTTTAATGAAATTATGCATAAACGTGTAAAATATTGTAAAAATCACTAAAAAAATCAATTTTTTTATAACAAAATATAAATTAAATATGAATTTTTAACCGCCAAAAATCTAAAAATTCATATTTAATTTATGGTTTGTTAAAAAAATCAATTTTTTTTAGAGATTCTATTAATATTGTAAATTTTTCTGCAAATTTTTATTTGAAAATATGGATTGTACATATAAGTTTACTTTTGAGGGACCGAAAGTGAAAATGAATAACTTTTGAAGGACTTAATGTTAAAGAATTTTTTTAGAGGGACTAAAATAAAAAAGTTAACATATTTATAGGGACCAAAAATATATTTAACCTTTATTTTTATTTCTTTTAATTAGTTTACAGATAAAGAAAAGTAGAATTTCATTGGTAGATTTTTTTTTTCAGGGATAATTGGTAGAGTTTACGGTGTCAACTTCAGCGACACTTTATGGATGATTGGTAAAAAAGTAAAATTTAACTTGAATAAAAATTTACCTTCTTCACTAGCCAAGGCATCAAAATATTTAGTGTTAACCTTGGTTCTATTAGGCTCATGTCTAGCAAAGTGAGATTTATAAAAATTGATCCCAATAAAGTCTGTGTTTCCTTTCAACATTTCTTTTTCATTTTTAGTGAATTTGGGTAGTCTTTTCCCCACTAGCTTTCTCATTATTTTTGGATAATCCCCGTAGAATAATGGCTCTAAAACCCTGTAAAAATCCAAGTGGTTTATTGGCCATAATATATAAAAGAGTTAAATATGTTTTTTGTCATTATAAATCCAACTTTTTGTTTTAGTCCCTCTAAAAAACAATTCGACTTTTAGTCCCTCAAAAGTTTTTCAATTTCACTTTTGTTTCCTCTTTTTAGACAAACTCATATATAGAATTCATAATTTAGAATAAAATTTTGCAGAAAAGTCTATAATATTATAAGAATCTCCCAAAAAAATAGAATCTTTTTAATAAAACATGAATTTTTATATTTTTTTGCAGTAAAAAATTCATATTTAATTCATGTTTTGTTAAAAGAAATTAATTTTTGTTAGAGAGATTTTTACAATATTCTGCACATTTATGCACAATTTCATTAAAAAAAACACGAGTTGACTAAAAAATAGGGATCAAAGTGGTGATTGAAAATTTTATAGGGACTAAAACTCGAAGGAAAATTTTAGAGGAACTAAAACAAAAATTTAATATATTTATTGGGACGAAAAACATATTTAACCATATATAAAATTGAAGAAGCAAGAGATCAAACAACTAATAAAACACAAAATGTGAGTGGTTCATAGCGTAACTAAAAGGCACTAACCATCCCCATTTGAAATCTGCTAGTCTTTGAGCAGCATCCACATCCTCTTGTTTGGAACTATAGGCCACATATGTTCCTGATGAAACAACAAGTCCAATTTCTCCCTCTTGAATTGCCTATATAAAAAAATTAATGAAAATGACAATATTTTATTTTTCCTTTAAAATTCTCCTTCTTTTATAAACTACTTTGATTAATATTGATAACTGATAATATTAATTTTGTTGATTTGACTAAGTTTAGTTGTCAAATTATTATTACTATTATCGGGGATTTAGATTCCTTTCACTCATGTTGTTGTGAATCTCGATCTATATTTTGAGATAATGTTGATGTTATGTAACATAAAATTTTCAAAATATGTCTTACCTGAAATTTGGACTTGTATAACTTTGAAGCTATAGCATGGGAGGTGAGTAAGTTATGAAGTGTAGTATATACTTCTGTACATATTCTAGTGGTTTTACAATTCTCTGTAGACCATTGACCAAGATTGTGCACAGATAAAGACAAAGCTTGGATTTCTGGCTCATTAATTGTAGTCCAATGTTTCACTCGATCACCATATGTTTTGAATAGGAGTTCACTGTAATTCTTAAAATGTTTCCTAAAATTTGATTTTACATAAACAATATAAGCATACATGAAGAAATTCTATAATGTTTGTGAGACTAATTTAAGAATAAATCAATTTATTAAAAATAAGTTATCTAAATGTGATTGTATCCAGAAAATTTACACAATAGAGCGATTTGAGAAGCCACCAAAATTTTGTTGAAGAGCTAATGGATATTCAAGGTGCATGATAGTCACAAAAGGTTCAATACCTACACATTTAAATGAATCATGCACAACAAGAAAATTAAAATTGTTGCATGTACTTTAAACATACTTCTAGTTGAATCTAGTTATTGTAATAAATATAGGAATCTTCTATTCATATTTCATACCATTGTTAAGTAACTCGTTGATCAAATTATTGTAGAAGTTAACACCTTCTTTGTTTATACCTCCTTTCAAGGTTCCATCTGTACGATTGGTTAAGGAATATAAAGATAAACATAAATATAATGATAAAGGATAAAGATAAAGATAAGTATATTATTAAATATTTCAAGAAAGAATATATTGTACCAATATTGATTGTACATATATATGAAATATATTTTACTGAATATTTATCCAAATAGAAGTTGTTGCCTGTTCCACATCATATCATTTGATAAAACAATCATATGTTTAGGGATGAGGATGATGAACTTGTTGGGTTTTAATTAAAAAAAAAAGGGGTTATGTCGATCTGCCACGTCGTCAATTAATGACCAACTCAGCTTTTTTGTAATAGGAAGTTAACTGAAGGATAACATTGCAAACATGTCTACGCTTAAAGGATGACTATGGGAAAAAATATAACTTAAACGATCAATGTGTTCCAAATGTTAAAGGATCCTTAATGTAATTTAGTGTAAATATAATATATTTTTTTATCATATCAATAGCAAGTTTTTACCAAACACATAGGCTCTGTTTGGTAAAATCAAGCTATAAGCTAGCTGATAGCTGATAAGCTAGCTGATAGCTGAAAAGCTAGCTTATAGCTGATGACTGATAGCTGATAGCTTATAGCTGAAAAGTTCGCTTATTGAAAATAATGTGTTTGGTAAAATTAGTTGTTGACGTGACTGATAAATATAAAATGACATAAAAGGACATGTTTTTATTTTTTATTTTTTTATAAATTATATACAATTTTTTTTTACTTATTTATTTAATTTTAAATATTTGAATTTATTTTAAATTACGTTAATCTCCAAAATGATAAATGTTTGTTATGAATTCAATTAATATTTTTTTATTTAACTAAAATGGTTTTACTATTTGATGCCGATTTTATTTAAAATTTTATATTATATTATATGAATTGAAAGCAAGTTAAAAAAAAAAAGGAAAAAGAACAAAGAAAATATATGGTAGTAAGTGGTAACGTGCAAGTGGCTTTGCACTAAAGGTGGGTAGTTTTTTTTTTAAGATAAAAAAAGTGGATAGTTACATATGAATATGGGTAGTTTTTTCTAATTAAAAAATAATAAAATAAAATTAATAAGGTTAAAATTGGAAGAGAATATAAAAAGCTACCAGCTATAAGCTCAAAAGCTACTTGAAATAGCTTTTCAAAAAAAGCTATAAGCTCGTAAGAAAAGCTTGTTACCAAACACATCACGTTTTCATCCAACGAACTTATAAGCTAGTCCAACAAGCTATAAGCTAGCTTTTTTGTGTTACCAAACACAGCCATAATAGAATAAAATAATGTTATATTCTTTCTTATTACGTGTCCATTATTCACATGAGATGATAAGCGTCTATCTTGTCATATTCTATCAGATCTTATTCTTATGCAACTTCTTATTATATATTGTCTTTATCCTATCTTACGCATCATAAAAGAGCTTAAAACTATAAATTATTTATTCTCATTATATTGGGAATAAATTAGTTCCTCTTTGGATACTATAAGTAGATATATTATATTATAGTATGTTAGTTCAACCGTTTTACCTGGTAGTACTCTATTCCAAGAGATGGACATTCTGTAAGAATTTACTCCAAGATTCTTCAAATGTTGCACGTCCATCTACAACACCAATCAAATTAAAACAAATAAAATACATTCAAAAAATTACACACGATATTTTTGGTTTATTAAAACCCATTGATTATTAACCAAGTCAATTAACCCATTGATTATTAAAACTCTGTCAAGAATGTCTCCGTTAGGATATGAAGGATCATTGGAATGGTGATAAGTTTTCCAATCACTCTCTTCAATCCTGTTGCAAGGACCTATAGTGACTCCTTATTAGTGAGATTAGTCTATAATAGTCGATCCTTTTGGGGTCATCTTTTTATGGATGAGAGCGAGCAATGAGGTTAATTCTTCTTTAGGCAACTTTGACTTTGCGTGAAACTCATTCAAAACTCAACAATCTCCTTCTCTAAAACTTTGTTTACGAGTTTGAAAAGGAAGGAAATGAAGGGTTTTGAAAAGGAAAAAAAAAAAAGGAAGGAGCGCGTAGAAGAAATAGAGTACATTGGAGGGTTAATTTTTTTTTTCATAATAGAAAACCCTCTCATTTACGAGAATCTGACTTTCGGGGGTTTTGGAGGGTTTATATGAACTCTTTGAATTTATTCTATGTTATTATAATATTCTTAATATTAAAAATATATGAATCATAAGTATTAGTTTATACTTCTCTAAAAAAACACTCTTTTAAAAAATTGTGAAACATTTCTCTATTTCTCTCTATACTTCCCACCTCCCAAAGTCCTTCCTCCCTCTCCCTTCCTAGCTCGCAAACAAAGCTTAAATGATTCCAATAGGACTTAAAATAATTAAAGTTAAATTTGTCCAAGTCACTACTCTTATTCCCATTGAAACTCCAAACCAACTCTTTGATTTCTTCAAATGTAAATGGCTCAATCACTTAACATGTTCATTGCTCATTGAAACTCCAAGTGGCTCTGACATAATACGCCACATATTTCTAACATAATATGCTCTAAGTGTTTCAAATCAGAGATTTTGAGAAATAGAAGTGTTGGAGATGATTGTGGTCAGTGGTGTGTGTGGGAGGGAGGGGGGTTGCTGCTTCTTTTATGTCTTCTTTATTCCTTAAACCTGGATTCAAGTACTTCTTGTACTACTATACTACCTATAATGATATTTCCCCCCTAAAAAACCTATAATAATATTTATCAATAACAAAATCTATAATACTGGATATGCTTTGAAATAAAAATACAAAAAGCTAAATAACCATGGCTAATGAGTGCACCTTGTATCTCTTGTAATGCTCAATCTTTGTATCAAACTTATCACGATCAGAAAACACCGCTGCTTATTAAGAAGAAAGGAAAAACAATAAATTACTAGGATTGACGCAAAAAATAAAGATAACCCAGCAGAAAGAAAGTTACATTTCCTATCTTTTTTTAGGGTTAATAGTGTTTTTTCCATGTAAAATAGGTCATTTCCGGTTTATCCTTCTAAGAAATTTTCGGTTTGGAATTCGTCCTTGTAATTTTTCGTTTGTTTTTGGTTTTCGATATTCATGGCAAATTTCGCACCCTGTAATTTGAAAAAAATTTCAGTTTACGACCTGTAATTTGAGAAAATTTTGGTTTTTCGGTTTACCCCCTTTCAGATCATTGATTTTGTATAGTCAGATAACCTAATGGGGTATTCCAAAAGAAAAAAAAGATTAAAAGACGAATTCTAAACTTAAAATTTCTTAAAGGGGTAAATTGAAAATGACTTGTTTTACGAGGGGATCACTATTAACCCACTTTTCTATTATGCAGATATACACATGAATGTATCTATATATGCATGTAAATAAATTTTTGACGAGTAAAATAAGAATAAATTTCTTTTGAAATGTTCAATATATTGTGATTGTTACTATTTTAATGAGATTTATATATTTTTTAATTAATGATTCAAATAACGTCATAAAAGGATAAAATAATATAATTGAACAATGGTAAAAATGAAGAAAAAAATCACAACGAAACTATGTATCCCCTCTATAGTTACTAGCATTAAGAGATACCTTGTGTCCGTCTTTGTGTTCTTTTTATTGCTCTAATCCGTATAAATTACTGATATTAGTTTTTTCTGAAAATAAAATTTTGATTAAAATTATAGGTATATATATTTTACACTTTCATATCGTAATAAACTATACTGTTTTTCAATGACACCAATAATATATCAAATACTCTCTCCGTTCCTTTTTAAGTGTCTTTTTAAAAAATTACCATCAAAATAACTATGTGTATTTTTGCACATTTTCTTCCTATTTGACGAATAAATTACTTTTTTTCACACACTTTATCTTTCTAATAAATTTAATATATTATTTTTCTCTCGTAACAAACAATTGTCAGTTATTATCTTTTTCTCCAATAGCTCTAATGAGTCTTCCACCTTTTCTTCATTTGAACATTCATAGAGTCTTTTATTTTTCTTCTCTCAAATATGTTCTTTTACTTTGCACTTGAAATTTTTAACAATTGATATTCATCTTATTTATAGAATTTTAATTCTCTTAGAACTGGTGTTTGTAACAAAATTTTGTTTACATTTGAAGATAACAAGAAACAAACTTTGTTTAAAAAACAAATTTTGTTTAAAAAAATAAACTTTAATTTTCCAAATTGATAGTATTAATTAGTTATTGAAAAAGATAAGAGTAATTGACAAAGTGTATAATTGACAAATCATACCCTTAAAATACCAAAAAGACAGTTAAATAGGAATGAAAAGTTCACCCTAAAAGGACATTTAAAAAGTAACGGAGGGAGTATAATATAAATTCTTATCTTTTTTAATGACACCAACAATATAACAATTTTATAAACAAATTTGTTTCAGGGTATAATAGAAAGTGAAAAAGCCACCGAAAAACCATATATTTCATTTATATATAACTAACGTTCATACATGCTTTTTATTGCGCTAATGTTTGTGGCTTGTTTTAATAAGCAAATATAATGCGAACTCTTATCTTTTTTAATGACACTGACAATATATCAATATTATTATCGGAAAACTTGTTTAAGGGTATCATGGATATCTAATAATGAAAATTCCAACTCAAAATCTCATGCCCCTTTATATATTTTTAAGATTGAAAAACTTTGTTGAAGGATATAATGTGAATATGAAAAATTTAGCCCTAAATCTCCTATTCCCTTTATGTATTTTTAAGAGAATACTGTTATTTTAATTGAAGGATTAAACCGAAAAGGAAAAAAGTTAGTCCAAATTCATTTATTTTCTTTATATACATTATTATATAGCTAGTATAGAATACATAAATCATACCGTCATATATACCGAGTCCTCTTCCTCCTTCATGAGATCCACCTTCAATCTACGGTCACAAATACTTGTCAATAATATTATGATTATTTCATTTTTAAAAATTAAAATAAAATATACTTGAATACTTTTAAATTCGTATAAAAAGAAATTAGTAATAAATCAACTATCTATTTAAGAAAATAACATATAAATGAAAATCTAAAATTAACCTTACTTATTGCACAAGCTGCCACATTATTAATCTAGTTTTGAGCACTTCATGTTCCAATTTGAATTTTAAAATTCAAATTTTCTTTTTTCATCTTCATTATTTTCTCTCACCTCTTTCTCTCTCCACATCCTTTTGTTTTCCTCTCATCTTTTCTCTCGCACATTCCATTTTTCTAATCTTTTCACTATTTATATTCTTTTACTAGAATTTTGACTCGTGCTCATCTCGGGTTTATTGTAAAGGGATTGACATACGAATAATAAAATGCAGTATATAATTGGTAACGGTGAAAAAAATAAGTTGTAAGGTCACGTCTTTCCATTTACAAAGCTCTAAATATCAAAATATATGATTTTTGTGTTGTGTGTGAAATTTTTACACGGTTTAAGGGTTTATTTTGTTGAGAGAAACACATTTAGGGCTTGGTATATATAACCAAGTTTACATGGAAATTAGGGTAGCCGAGTTTGCATGGAAATTAGGGTATTCTGTTTACAAATGTATTAAATAAGTGTAGAAAATATTGTCAAAAAAAAGGCAACATGATAGGAATGAAATAAAGGTATGAAATTAGTTCCAAAAAAAAATGTACAAAATATTGTAAAAAAAAAAGGCATGAAATTAGTGCGATGAATTTTTCTAGTATTGTGTACAAAATATTGTCAAAAAAAAAGGACAAAAGTAGAGATATATCATTACTAGGTTATGACATAGGGGTTAACGTTCTATTAAAACCTCCAACAATTTCGAATTCACTCAAGAGATTAAGGGGTTGTCACTTGCGGAGAGAATTTTAGGTCAAGGGATTGGGTAGAGTTAATTTGTTAATCTCTCGTTAAATTAGATAATCATTGACTGAACTAGGAGTGCAAATTACCGTAGGAGAGCTTCGGAGGATTCGAAGGTCTTAACCATACCTCTCTCATATTTTCTAAACCAACTTTTATTGTTTTATTTACGTTTATGTTACAAAACAACTCAACTTCCTAGGGCAATCAATATCAATTTATACATCCCTTTTAATAATAAAATTGCTAAGTAGAAATTAAATACAGTTTTCGTGGATACGAATTTTTATTACTTCGATTGATTTTGGTACACTTGCTAAATATAGCAAAAAAAAAGGTCACTGATATGCTTATAGTTTCTAGAACAAACGTGCAGCATCAAAGAATTCACCTATCCCAATAACAAAAAAACCTGACTTGAATGATCCTGTATTAAGAGCGAAATTGGCTAAAGGGATGAGTCATAATTATTATGGAGAACCCGCGTGGCCTAACGATCTTTTATATATTTTTCCAGTAGTAATTCTAGGTACTATTGCCTGTAACGTAGGCTTAGCGGTTCTCGAACCATCCATGATTGGGGAACCCACGGATCCGTTTGCAACTCCTTTGGAAATATTGCCCGAATGGTATTTTTTTCCCGTATTTCAAATACTTCGTACAGTACCCAATAAATTATTGGGCGTTCTTTTAATGGTTTCAGTACCCGCGGGATTATTAACAGTACCTTTTTTTGGAGAATGTTAATAAGTTCCAAAACCCATTTCGCCGTATTACTGTAGAAAATATTTTCTTAAAAAAAAAGGCAAGAGGATAGGAATGAAATTGGTGCAATGCATTTTTTTTAGATGAAATTTGTTAGGTTAAATAATTGCAAACCTAATAAAGCAAATGAGCGGGAAAAAAATTAGGTTAAATTGCTTCAGACCTAACAAAATTAATAAATAAGGATTCATTTCTTTATCCTTTCCCTCTCTCTCACTCATGTTTTATTTTTTAAAATCCATTTTTACAATTTTCTTCATTTTATTTCTTCACATTCTTTCGCTATATTTTCTGTTATGTTTATATGAAAAACACACAATAAATATTTATCACTGATATATAAAAACAATATCCGGTATACATATTTGTCATTGATAAATATATTAAAAAAAACACAGAATTTTTTTTTGTCACTGAAATTCTTTATAAATACCGCATAAATATTTATCATTGATAAGAATTAAAAAAACTTTGGAAAAATGTTTGTCGCTGATATATAAAAAATACATGATAAATATTTGTCTGTAATAGATATAAAAGGCATGTGAAGAAGATTTGTTACTTATACATAAAAAGACTGAGATAAATATTTGTCAATGATAAATTTTAATATATATTTCTAATATATATATTTTCAATGATAAATATTTATTTGCATCTTGCACACCTTGATTTTTCAGTTTTACACTATATCTATAGATATTGCACCATCGTTCATGGTTAGGATCCTTTTCATTTATCAAAATAAATGGAGAACATAATTTAGATAGAGATAGTCACAAAAATAGATAGTGGATTCATTCACTAAACGGATCCCATCCATTATTAATTATTTTATAATTTTTAGCTAATTTCTTTTGGTATATTGTTCATTCTAAATGGAAGAAATGAATATACTCATAGCCTAACTCCTTTCTTTTTCACCACGGATATGCATTGTTTCGATTTTCTTTTTTACTCAAAGCCTAACTCCTTTCTTCATGTTCTTAGTTGTTTATTAGTATTATTATTATTATGGTTTTTTTTATGTATATTATTATTATTATGGTTATTGTATTAAACTTTCACCTAAATGCTTTGCCAAAATGTTAATATTGAAGGATATGTCTCACAATTTTCTCGCGGGTCTGATCAATTTCCGGCTGAAAATAACTCAAAAATTATTCCACTGTATTTTTGTCAGGTTGTCTAGTGGTTATAATTCACATTTTTCAGGATGAATAAATGATGTGCCCAGCGTTCGAACCTCAACCCCTGTATATAACAATGTATGTCTCTGTCAACTGAACTATACTAACGGGTACATTCCACAATATTTTTATATTGTGGATAAATTAATCTTTCGTTTATTTTTCTCCGGTCTCTAGAGACTATGACCACGAACTATCTATTATTGATGACATATCTTCTAAATTTCAACTTTATATTCATATATTATAATAATTATGAATAATTGGCTAAGTATCTGGGCATTGACTAATTGTGCTTTTCGTTTTGATGTAACTGAACTCTTGTATCTTTTAGTGGTCTTCTAGGCATGCCTTGTGGTTGGGAACTGCTGTTTGTTGTGGTATATATATTCATTTTGATTTCTTAAAAAAAAAATTATGAATTATTTTAAAAAGTTTTACATAGTCCTGAATTAGTGAGTTCGCTATTGTTGATCGTTGCCTGTCCCTATAAAATAATTGTAACTTATTGGTGGAATTTGCACTACAAGAAAATTTATCATTTGCTACCAATATTTACCAACTGTGTCGGTAGCAAATCTCAATTGAAAATACCACTGTTTAACGAGGATACATAATAGTTTAGTGACTACTATTTTTTAGCTTATATATCCATTGATACCTTATTTTTTGTATATAATATCTTCCATTTGTGACAAGAGCATATATTTCTAGACCTGTGACTTTTTAGCATGTACCTGAATGGCTGAAGTCCCAGCACCAAATAAAAAGCCATGTGGAAATGATGTCGGATTTGGAAAGTTTGATGAATTTACAAATTTCAATATAGATTCATGTGCATTAGTTGTAGCTCCTTCTCCAATCTGTATTTAGTTAAAAATTTGAAAGTAATACATCAAATTTGGTTCCTTATATTTGAGATCGAAAGGCGATTACTACGAGATTACTACGACTCAATATCAATGTGCCTACGGCTAAAACCATTACTATGGCCAATAAGTACCTGTGAAGTAGATAAGTCACGTTGAGATTGTTTCTGCGAGGGTAGTAGAAGTATTTCTGCAATAGTAACATTATAAGTCATTTGACAATGTTAATGTTTCTTCTTCCAATTCATGAAGAAAAGAAAGAAGTGAGAACTTCATTTCTTGAAGATGATTATCCAAAAAAAGAAAGAAGTAAATGCTCAAACCTTGTGCCTGTACCCGAATGTTGGAAAGCAAAACAAGAGACAAGATTGCAAGAATAGTTTTAGTAATCCTCAAAGATGACAGAATCTCCATTTTCTCTATCTGGAATTTGATAGAAAAACAACAACTGTACTCTTGATAAACACAGATATTGCTATATATAGACTTTCTAACTAAATAACTTTTTTTTACCAATCCAACTACACAATGTTACTAGTGTCATTGTCAAAAATAGTGTCGTAAAACAATAAAATTATTGGGAATGTAGAGATGAATTTTTGTCTAAACAAGGAGAAAATTTAATGATCACTACCTAATTTGTCATGGACTAATAACATTGAAACATGTATCGAGTAAATTTGATGATCACTACCCCACTTTGGTATGGTACGATTAAATAAGCAACACGAGGACCACATGCATATGCAAGATTTCACATATCATAATTGAAAGTAGCTAGCAACCACTTATTTTATTTTGTCATCGTATATTGCTTTGTGGCAGTGTTTACACCACATACACCAAATTGTGAGAGAATAGTTGCATCCCTTGAAATTGTGATGCATGTTTACACCAAATTTTATACTTTACATGACTAGGAATCTCCTCAGTTTTGAGATTTGCACCACCAAACCCAATGATAGAACCATAGAAAGACTCATGTGGTGCAGTAACAAAAAGGAAATCAAGTTGTTGACTCTTTGGCTAATCATGGCCTTAACAATTTGGAATGATGTTCCTAGTTTTATTGGATCTAACTATTAAAAGACAAGAAAAGGATACCTTCTTTTAGCTTTATCTCATTTTGATGGAGTTTTGGTTTGAACCCCTTCATTTTGTACTTTTCATCTCTTACAATATATAAATTACACATGTGGCGTCCACATCAGCGTTGACTTGGTCAAAATTGGTATGAGGTCAAAACTACAAAATGGATAGTACTTAGGGGGCTAAATTGTATTTTATTTTATTAGAGGGCAAAAATCGCAACGTTCTGATACTTAGGAGGCGAAAACTGCTATTAAACTTTTTTTTTTTTTTTAAGAATGGTAGGTTAAGACCTTTTTTGTTGTAGGAGGAATGGTAAGTTAGCACCTTAGCTACCACCTTTTTGTCAATATTCTTCACATGAAGTATAGTTTGAAAGAAAAGGGTCGAGTGAGGCCACCATTGCCTTAGGCGCACCCTTGTCCCTTTGTTTTGAAATGCCATTAAAGTAATTTGTCTGCAATATAAATTGATCAAGTGATATCACATGAGAAACAAGTTTTGAAACAACATAACTTTTAAGTAAAACTACACTCTAATCCGTACATGCATGAGTTTCACAGAGTTTCATATACAAAATCATTAATTGGCTATACTATTATTTGTAGAGTTACATTTAAACTCAAAAACAATCAAACTAAGTGACGATTGAGAGTGATCGACATGCACAATCTCAAAGAAGCAAATTAGTAACATTTAGTTTGCATCAACAAAAATGAATATGGAAATCAACAAAAATGAATATGGAATCAAAGTCATTACTTTACCAAAACAAAGTAATGTTATAATCTAACATAGTGATTTTTACAAATAAAATGTCAGAATAAATAACTTCCAGTAATATAATATAGGAAAAACAAAGAGGGAAAAATTACAGTAAAAAGTGAAGTTTCTAATGATAAAATTATCATCGGAACTTTAATATCGTAACATGTAGTAAGCGTACACCAAAAAATTGATCCTAACTGCAAGGGCTGCTAATTTATAAAAATGAAAAGGAACTTCTATGTGGTAACCGAAAGAAGAAAAAAATGAAAATGAACTTTTATGTAGTAATCGAAAGTAAATAATAATAATAATAATAATAATAAAGAACTGCTTCAATACATGAACCGCTAATAATAAAAAATAACCGCTATGAGAAAAGAAACTGCTAGACGGTTGTGGCTTTAAAAAAAATATTTTAGTCATGTATATCATTTTTGGAAGCAACAATAATTCAATAAAAATGAAAGTGATATAGTGGTTAAAGTTGTGAAGTGTAACACCCCAAATTTATAGTTATTATAATTTAGTTAATTAACAAAAATAAAATATTATTAGGAACATGTTTTCCATGATGATGTTATTACATAATGATGATTCAAATGATAGTTAGTATGATAATAAGAAAACTTGTACTACAAGTAATTAGTTTACATTGTACTTTAGCTTGAGCATAGTACAATCCTTCTAAGATAGTACAATTAGCACATTGTATAAATACTCTTTTGTAATCTCTTTTTATCTTAATGAATCATTTTGACACTTTCCTCAGATTCTTAATATGGTATTAGTTTTTTTCTCTCCTCTTGAGAGTTAGTAACGATCCAATTCCTTGCTTCCACCATTGATGCTTGCTCTTCAAGCTTCATCTACCTTGCTTTTTCTCTTCGTTTTTCTTTGAATCCTTTGTGATTCTTCTTCATTTCTTCTTCTTCTTCTACTCTCAATTTCATATTTCTTCAAATCACTTTTTCTGTGATTTTCAATCTTCATCTTCTACTCCTTTCTCTTCATTTTTCTTCAAATCACTTTTTCTGTGATTTTCAATCTTCATGTTCCTCGTTCACTCTGTTCTTCGTTTTCATCCCTTTTCCAGTTTTTTGTGCTTCTTCATGCACCATGCCTCCTCGTCAAGCTTCGATTATTGTCCATCAGGCTAATACTGACTTTGTTTTCTACGTTCACCCTAGTGAAGGACCGAATTCAGTTGTTGTTACACTGCTTCTTACCGTTTTCAATTACCTTACATGGAGTCCTCCATGAAGCGTGCTCTTGATGCGAAGAATAAGTTTCCTTTTGTGGATGGATCCATTCCAATTCCTTCATATGATTATCTGAATCGTAATGCATGGGAGCGTTGTAATCACCTCATTCACTCTTGGATTTTGAATTCAGTTTCTCAACAAATTGCGCAAACTATTGTTTTTCATGAATACGCCATTGATGTTTGGATTGAGCTTCAAGAATGTTTTTCAAAGGTTGATAGAATTCGTAATGCTTCTCTTCGTTTTGCAATCAACAATCTCAAACAAGGTACAAAACTCGTGCTTGATTATTTCATAGAGATGAAATCTCATTGGGATGAGCTCAATTCACATCGCCCTATTCCTATGTGTGCTTGTCCTTATCCATGTCACTATGAATCTATGTGTGCTGCTAGAAATTTTCGCATGAAGGATCAAGTGATTCAATTTCTTACTGGATTGAATGATACTTTCTCAGTTGTTAAGACTCAAGTCTTGCTTATGGATCCACTACCTTCCATTAACAAGGTGTATTCCATGGTTGTTTAAGATGAAATTAATAACACTGCACTTGCATCTGTTCATATTGAAGATTCAAGCATACTTGTGAATGCTTCAGATGCAAGAAAGCCATATGGTCGCGGTAAACCACCTTCAGTTTTTACTCAGTCTAAGAATACCTCAAGATATTGTACCTTTTGCCATAGGAACAATCACATTGTGGATTTCTGTTACCAGAAGCATGGATATCCCAATGCAAATAAATCTCATGCTTATTCTAATGTTGTTTCTTCTGAGAGTTCCATTGATTCTCAGTCTATTGGTGAAGGTCCGTCCTCTATTTCTAAAACTGGTTTAACTCAAGAGCAATATGTTCATTTGGTATCCTTGATTCAACAAGCATCTTTGGTTTCTCCAGCATCTAACCCTAATCCTGCTAGCACAAATCACATTACTATTTCCAATGCTTCTTCATCAATTTCAGGTATAAACATTGTCATTTCTTGCTCTTTGAATGTCCAAATTAACCATTGGCTTATTAATTCAGGAGCTAATGAACACATTTGTTCATCTTTGAATTTACTTCATTCATTTCACAAAATTAAACCTATGAATGTTATTTTGCCTAATGGAACTTCGGTTATTGTTCATTATGCTGGTACTGCAGTTTTTTCACCCACTTTCCATATTACAAATGTGCTTTATTCACCTCATTTTAGAGTTAATCTCATTTCAATTTCCAAACTTGTTCATGTTCAATCTTATCAGGTTAATTTTTTGCTTGCTAAATGTGTCATACATGATATGAAATCCCATAAGATGATTGGGTTGGGTAGTCTTTGTGATGGTCTCTATAGGTTGAATACTGCCTCATGTTCTCAGGTGTCTTCAATTTCTTCTTCCACAAGCCATAGTTCAAATTTTCATTCAAGTATTTCTTTAATTTAATGTAATTCTGTTTGTTCAAATGTAGCTATTTCTTTTATTCCTTCCAATGCAATCTGGCACTTTAGATTAGGACATTTGTCTTATCAAAGATTGTCTAAGATGTATCAATTGTACTCTTCAATTTCAGTTGATAATAAAGCTACTTGTGATGTTTGTCATTTTGCCAGACAAAGAAAATTACCTTATAATTCCAGTTATTCTATTGCTAAATCCAAGTTTGAATTACTGCATTTTGATATTTGGGGTCCTTTAGCTCAAAACTCTATTCACGGTCACAAATACTTCATCACAAGTGTTGATAATTTTAATAGATTTTTACGGGTCATTTTGCTTAAAAATAAATCAGAAGTCTCTTCACAAGTCAAAAGTTTCATTCAATTGATTGAAAATCACCATCATATTGCACCTAAATTTATCAGATCGGATTATGGTCATGAGTTCTTATTACTTGAATTTTATGCTTCAAAGGGTATCATTCATCAAAGATCTTGTGTTGAGACCCTTGAACAAAATGGTAGAGTGGAAAGAAAGCATCAACATATCCTCAATGTTGCTAGGGATTTACTTTTCCAATCTAAACTTCCTAATATTTTCTGGTCTTATGCAGTTTTGTATTCAGTCTTTCTTATTAATAGATATTCCACTCTTCTTCTTAAACATAAATCTCCTTATCAGGTCTTGTATGACTCTTTACCTGACATTCATTCTTTTAAGGTTTTTGGTTGCTTCTGTTATGCTTCCACACTTCAAGCTCATAGAACCAAGTTGCAGTCTAGAGCTAGAAAGTGTATCTTTTCAGGTTACAAGTCAGGTTTCAAAGGTTCTGTACTTTTTGATCTTGATTCTAGAGAAATTTTTGTCTCTAGAAATATTATTTTTCATGAGTTGATATTGCCATATCCTCCATCTTCCACCTCATCCACTTTAAATTGGCAATATTTTTCACCTTCTTCCAGTAATCCTTCGATTTTTGACGATTCTGACATTTCATTTTCATCTCCATCCCTTATTCCACCTATTCCTGCTATTTCACTCATCATCAGTAACACAACTATTACCACTACTTCACCATCTCCACCTATTACCAACACTTCACCATCTCCACCCCATATTCCTCCACCTATTAGAGTATCCACTAGAAATAAAATAACTCCTGCTTACCTACAGGATCACATATGTACTGCTCCCACCACTTCTCATGTTAATAACATTCATATACAATATCCCCTTTTTAATTTTGTTTCTCATACACATTTATCTATCTCACATTTTGGAAACAAGCAATGCAAAATGAACTTAATGCTCTTGATCAGATTGGGACATGGAAAATAGTGGATCTTCCTTCATCAATCAAACCTATAGGGTGCAGATGGGTTTATAAAGTAAAGAACAATGTTGATAGGTCCATTGAAAGATACAAAGCATATTTAGTTGCTAAAGGATACAATCAAATTGAAGACTTATATTACTTTAATACTTTTTCACCAGTTGCCAAAGTGACTACAATTAGATTGGTTATAGCTCTTGCATCCATTAATCATTGGTTTTTACATCAATTGGATGTAAACAATGTCTTTCTTCATGGAAATCCTCATGAAGATGTTTACTTGACCATTCCTCTAGGTGTTTCTATTTCAAAGCTAAACCAAGTTTGCAAGCTATCAAAATCTTTATATGGACTTAAGCAGGCTAGTAGAAAATGGTATGAGAAACTCACTGGTCTGCTCATTACGAATGGTTATCAACAAGCTACTTTTGATGATTCCTTGTCCACTAAGAAAGCTTCTGACAGTTTTATTGTGCTTCTTGTTTATGTTGATGACATAATTCTTGCTGGTGATTCACTTACTAAGATAACCTATATCAAGAATATATTGATGCTGACTGGGTACGATGTAAGGACACTAGGCGTTCAATTTCAGGACATTGTTTCTTTCATGGACAATCCCTCATATCATGGAGATCTCACAAATAAACAACCTACTGTATCCAGATCTTCTTCCGAGGCTGAGTATAGGGCCATGGAATTTGCTACCTGTGAGCTCCAATGGCTGCTTTATTTACTCAGAGATATTCATATCAAATGTGTCCAACTTCCAGTTTTGTATTGTGACAATCAAAGTGCTATGCACAATGCAGTCAATTCAGTCTTTCATAAAAGAACCAAACATCTTGAGATTGACTGCCACATAGTGAGGGGAAAACTTCAAGCTGGCCTCTTCAAGCTTTTACCAGTCGCCACTCATGATCAACTAGCAGATTACTTTACCAAATATTTATTTCCACAACCTTTTAATCTCTTGTTATCCTAGTTGGGGTTGTTGGATATATAGCAACCTCCAACTTGTGGAGGGATATTACATAATGATGATTCAAATGATAGTAAGCATGATAATAAGAAAACTTGTACTATAAGTAATTAGTTTACATTGTACTTTAGCTTGAGGATAGTATAATCCTTCTAAGATAGTACAATTAGCACATTGTATGAATACTCTCTTGTAATCTCTTTTCATCTTAATGAATCATTTTTCACACTTTCATTACATGTGTTAATTTTCACTATGTTTCTTTAATGCATTGGTCGGGTTATTTATTTAAGGGTTAATATGTCTTTACCCCCCTGTAATATGAGCGAGTTCCGTTTTACCCCCTGTAAAAAAAAAAGATTCCAATCATGTAATGTGAAGATTCTTTCATTTTAGACCTTGACCCATATGACTGTGCAAAATTGATAAGGTGGCGCGCTAAGTGGCATGCTTACTGTGCATATATGACTATGTGGCGCGCTGACTATATAATTAATTTTGTTTTTCATTTTTTTTAGGGTACACGTGACATTTGTGCATATTTTTTTTACAAAAAAATAATATAAAAAATTTGAAAAATAATTTTTGAAATTAAAAAAATTGTAAAAATTAGAAAAAAGTTTAGGATTTTTTTTCTAAGAATAATATTTGGTTACAAAAATTAAGGAAATTTTTTTATTACGAAAAATATTTTCCAAAATTTTATTTTTTTATATAAAAATAAAAAACGAAAATTTTAATTTCGTAATAAAAATCTGAAATTTTTCTAAATTTTAAAAGTAACCCATCAGCTAAAGTGGGGGTCATTCTTGTAGGTTTAGGCTCCCCACACCCCAGTTTCTTCATCATTGATAGAGGCATCAAGTTTATACTTGCCCCTAAATCACATAAAGCTCTTCCAACATCTAGCTTCCCAATTGTACAAGGAATAATAAATGGACCTAGATCTTTCAACTTAGGTGGGAGTTTCTTTTGGAGGATTGCACTACAATTTTCTGAAAGTGCAATGTTCTCAACATCTATCAACTTCCCGCTTTTTCTTCCTCCTCATTTTCTTCATTCTTTTCATTTTCAACTACACCATGATTGCTCTCTTTTTCAACTACGTCATGTTCTAATTCATTTTCAATTATCCTCCTCAACATTCTTTTCAACTACACCATTGTTAACCTTCTCAACCGCCTCTTCATCAACTTTCTTAGGAGCCTTTGGAACTAAAGGTGGTAAAACCTTTTTGCTCCTCAACTCAATAGCATTATATGTCTCATTCTTAGGGTTTTTTTTGGTGTTACCTGAGAATCCCCATTTGCTTTGTTCAGCCAGTTGCTTTGTCATCTGCCCTATTTGAGTTTCAAGCAATTTTCTAGAGGCTTCATTGTTCTTTCTTTCAGCTTCTTGACTCTTCTTTATTTCTTCAAAGTTTCCCTGAGTCATCTTCATGAAATTGATCATAGTCTCCTATAGAGCTGAAGGTTTCCTTGGTTGTTGTTGTTGAGTGTAACGCCCTCTTTAATTATTTAATTATTTTATAGAGTTTAGAGTCCACTTTGATGATTTATGTGATTTTATATGATTAGGTGATGCGTTGATATTTTATTGATAGACTTATTTTACTATTTACTAGAATAAGATGTGAAAATTAGAGTAAATAATATGTTGAAGGGTTGCTTTGTGAATTTAGAGAGTTTTGTGGAATTAAGAGAAATAATTAAGTTAAGAGGAAAGAGTAAGTTTTGGGTGAGAAGAGAAATTAGGTTAAGTATATAATACCGTAAGAGAGGTTAGAAACAGACAGTACGTACAATCAGTTTTGGGAGAAAAAGGGAGAAAACTAGAAGTGAGGAACCAAGAGGCTGCTGCTCCAATTTTCTTAAGGTAAGGGTGAGACTAACATTCAATCTTATTAAGTCTGTAATTCTGATGGTTATGTTTAACAAGAGTAGGAAGAGTTTTGGAGGAATTGAGAATTAGGTTAAAATTGGTGAATTGAGGATTAGATGATGAGAAGCTGTTAGATTAATGTAGAAAACTGTTTACAGACCATAGGGTAACCCCTAAACATCATTATAGTCGAAATTGGGGAGGAACATGATGAAAATTGAGATTTTTGATGAAAATTGTCGTAAACCCGTAGCAGTTCTGTCGTCGCTCGCCACAGCGAGCAACCAGCTCGCCACGACGAGTGTTCTTCATCAGCTTGCGAGGCGAGCTTTCCCACTCTCCATAGCGAGTAGTGTTTCATCAGCTCGCGAGGCGAGCTATCCCACTCGCCATAGCGAGTAATGCCTTAGATGTCCGCGAGGCGAGCAGCCTAGCTCGCCATATATGCTTTATGTGGAATATATATAATGTCTAAGTGAAGTTGTTGCTGGATTATCATTAGATTGTTGTTATTATTAAGCTGCTGAATTTTGTTGTTGACTGAGTCTAGTATCATTAAGTTGCATGAGTCGGTCTACGAAAATGATGATGATTTGTTTGTTGAACGTATGCATTATTGAGTCATATGTTCATGCATCCATAAGTAGGATATTTATATCCAATGAAGACGACTAGGATATTTATATCCAACAAAGATGACCATAATACTCTGTATTCAAATGACGACGACTATGATACAGTTGTATCTTGAGGTGATGACTTTGGTGACGATCGATACCACATGCATATAGAGTTGTGTCTAGAACGCATTGCATACATTAGATAATTGGTTAAATATGTACTATTTGATTATGTGGTTGGTGAACATTGTTGGTTCCATCCTCCACCCTTTTTTCTTAGTTTCTAAGGGGGTTAAAACCTTTTTATTTCTTAATTCTTCTGTCATCCCAGTATAAAAAATTTCCATGTTTGCATTAAGCCACTCTTGAACGTTATTACACAACATGCCGAAGTGTGTGATTCAGCTTTGAATCCCACTTTAACCTCTCTGTGATTATTGGCAAGCAAAAGAATAGTTCATTGAGTGGTTTTCTTAAAAGTAAGAAAATAATTTTCTAAATAGAAAGGCACTGTGCCAAGAAGTTTGTAAGTAGGGATAGGAGTACTAACCGTACTCGTGGTGAGAAAATGCTTCTCTCACAAGAATAAGTAGTTTAAATTGTTTAGTCGAAAATATCAACAATAAAATGATAAGTAGAGTATCGTATCCACAAATAATAACGTTTAGGGTTAAGAGATTTACAATTTGTATCTGTTTACAACAAAGCAAGTTACTTGTTTTGGTTGTAGAAATGTTAGCAGCGGTTATGATTCTTCGAACCCCCTATTTATTTATTGAAATTAAATAACAGTTAAGTCGCATTCAATTAATCTAAGTAGACTATCTAAATAATGAGTCTGTCATGACAAGGTAACCTAATCGGTTTTACAAGTTGCACATACTGGTCACACGGTGATCCTTACGTGTGGGGTCTTACTCTCTGTTGATTTCGGTATATCCCTCTTCCTATTGAGTTGCAACTGCTAGTCACACGGTGATCCTTATGTGTGGGATCTTACTTCGTCAGAGGTAATTGAAAAATAAATTTAAGTTGGTGTTCCCTCAGTGTTCCTAAAGGTTTTTCCATCTATGAACCTTAGGAGTATATAGCACACCCTCCCTCTTGGTAGTTTTACAAACGGACACCGCTATCAGCATCTACTTTACCAAGGTGCGAGGAGAATGAAGTTATTGGTCTGATTTAAATCATGAAGTCACTTGTTTCCTTAATTACTAACTAGTTACATCCTGGATTCGGCAAATTTCACTCAATATTAGTAATGTCACCTCCTAAGTACTTACTACTAGGGTCTACTCACTTTCGGTATATTTCATCTAATTACTAACTAATTACTTCCTAAATAAACATATATAAATATCAAGATATAAATATCAATATTAGGCTATGCCACTACCTAACTTCCTAAATTAGGGTTGCACTCTAGAGGAAATAAACAACTTAAAGTCACATTTTACAAAATGTTCTTAAGAGCTTCGAAACATTTCTATGACAAATTAATCTAATGACCATTGAACCAATTTATTTATTTGAAAGTCAGAACTTTTAGCACTTTTCTCTCACAAATATCTTCACTAATATAAATTAAACATATCGATGTGAAACTTTTGAAAAGTTCCAAACAAAAAAGGAAATAAACAATATATTAGTTGGTCATTAAACTGAAGATTGCGTTTTATAATAAAAAAAGCAATACAGTATAAATAATCAAACTAAAAGTGGGAATCTCTTGCTTCTTCTCCTTGTTGAGACCAATCAACATAAGAACATTTAGTGTACGAAATCATGTGTCAAATACTGTTTGTACCATTTAGCTGTGTTTGTCGGTATACGTTTGAAACTATCATCAAAATCGACATGATAAAGCCCCATATGTTTAGAATATCCCTTGTCAAAATCAAACGTATCAAATGCTGCCCATGCAAAATAACCAGGAATGTTTACGCCATCACTATCAATGTAAAAACATAATTAAAGATCAGTTTCTTGTGGAAACAAAGTTATAAAAGCAGACCATTTCACAATAATCTAGCTTTCATGCTAATGTTTATTTGTTTCATATATTTTTCTCCTTTTGATATCACATCAATTTCGAACTAAAATTACAAATATTTAAGGATGCAACTCCTTCAAAGTGAACAATACAATATTTGTGTAAAAACAATGATGATCAGGAAGCGATTGAAATTTATGCTGTAAAGATTCTTATATCACATTCTAAACAATATATATATATATATATATATATATATATATATATATATATATATATAGTTTTATACTATCCGTGTGAAGTCACTAAACTTTACTCTAATTTAACTTGTCATAATTTTATTAATTTCTTTTCTTTTCAGTTACCATGTAATATGTATCAAGTTTCCAACTCCGTTTAGCAATGACTATTCTCCGCCAAAGAATTTATGGGACACACAAGATGAATTCTCCTCTTTAATTTAAGTTTTGTCCATATACAAGAGTGAGAGATCTAGCTCGTGACCGTTAGCTAATGGGCCTAAATCACTCATGTACCACTTGGACATAGTTACTAATGGTTAAAATGCACTCGAACGTATTCATATTAAAATGTAGTTAATAATTTTGGAATTTTTTTATGAACTCTACATTAGTTGATAAAAAAAATATATTATACATCTTTGCAATAGACACACTACACAATAAATAAACCTTAGAAAATAAAAATTAGATATTAACTTTTTAAATTCTAAGAATGTTGAAAAAATAACTTACTTAATTGCTGCTTTGGTAGCATTTATATGTGCCGCGATGTAAGCAGTTCGATGTTCGTCTTTCAATGGATTTGGGATATCGAAAGATGGAATTCCTACAAAGAGCGGATGTCAAAAAAACAAGTATTGATCTCTTCTTGTGGCATAAGATATAGATAGTTTAGTTATAAAGATGTAAATGTGATCAAATGAAAACCAACCATTTTCAGTGATGTAGATTCTTGGATTTTTATACTTTTTGGTAATGTAGAGCAAGAAATTATATAATCCTTCGGGGTAGACATAGTTACAACCATATTGGTCCTATAAAATATCAAAAGTGAACAAAAGATAAAATTGTAATAATTAAGTTATTTCCTAAAAAAAACAATTAAATTATCCCCCTAAAAATTATCAGTCTTAATAATTTGTATCATCATTTACTCACAAAGTAACCAAGAGTTTTTCCTTCCACATTCACAACTGCAATAATGAAAGAAATTTGTCAACATTAATTATTTTAATTCCTTTTAATTCTCTTACATATTTATTAAGTAGAATTTAATTCGTAGAGTTGATGGTGTCAACTTCAATGGTACTTATTCATTGAATTTTTTTCTTTCAAAAAAAAAACTTCAATGGTACTTATTCATAGCGATGCCATTGTATACCAAATTTTAAAAAAAGAAAAAATTTAGTTTTAATAAAAAATTACCTTCTGAAACAGCCAAGGCATCAAAATTGTCACCCGTGGTAATCTTGGTTCTATTTGGTTCATATCTAACAAAGCGAGAGTAATAATAATTGATCCCAATAAAGTCGGTATTTCCTTTCAACATTTCTTTATCATTTTTAGTGAATTCAGGTAATCTTTTTCCCACTAGCTTTCTCATTATTTTTGGATAATCCCCGTTGAACAGAGGCTCTAAAACCCTGAAAGGCGAAATCAAACGCCGCAAAAAAATATTGATATGAAAATTAACCGCCCATAGAAATATATATAGAAAAATCAAGAAGAGAATAATCGAACGACTAATAAAACACAAAATATGAGTGGTTTATGGGGTAGTTAAAAAGCACTAACCATCCCCATTTGAAATCTTTTAGTCTTTGAGCAGCGTCCACATCCTCAGGCTTGGAACTATAGGGAACATATGATCCTGATGAAATAGCAATTCCAATTTCTCCCTCTTGAATTGCCTATGTCAAATATTTAACCAAAAATGACAATATTCAACTTATTTTTTAAACTAGTTTGATTAATGTTGATAATTATTAAAATTAGTGTCAAAATTATTATTACTATTACTGTAATCAGGGATTATACTCCCTTTAGTCATGTTGTTGTGAATTTCAATCTTTAATCTATATATATCTTGAGATAATTTTGATACTATATGTAGCATGCAATTTTCAAAATATGTCTTACTTGGAATTTGGATTTGTATAACTTTGAAACTGTAGCATGGGATATGAGTAAGTTATGAAGTACAGTATATACTTCTGTACAAACTTTGGTAGTTGCACAATCCTCCAAAGACCAATGACCTAAATTTTCCATGTAATTATACATAGCTTGGAGTTCTGGCTCATTAATTGTAGTCCAATGTTTCACTCGATCACCATATGTTGTGAATAGGAGCTCACTAAAATCCTTGAAATGTTTCCTAAAATTTGATTTTTACATAAACAATATAAGCATGCATGAAGAAATTCAATAATATTTGTGAGAGTAATTTAAGGTTGAATCAATTTATGGAAAATAAATGTTTTGATGAAATTATATTAAGGTAAATTTACACAATGGAGCGATTTAAGAAGCCGCCAAGATTTTGTTGAAGAGCTAATGGATAGTCAAGATGTAGGATAGTCACAAAAGGTTCAATACCTACACATTTAAAGGATCATGTAAATCAAGAAAATAAAAATTGTTGCATGTATTTTAAACACACTTCTTGTCGAATCTAATTATTGCAATAAATATTGGATTATTCTATTCATACCATTGTTGAGTAACTCGTTGATTAAATTGTTGTAGAAGTCGATGCCTTCTTTGTTTATACCTCCTTTTAAGGTTCCATCTATACAAGTGGTTGTTGAATATAAATATAAAGATAAGTATATTATTACATATTGCAAGAAAGGATATAATACTATCATTGCTTGTCGATGTGAAATATAATTTAACGAATATTTATCGACAATATAAGTTGTTGCATGTTCTACGTCATATCATTTGATCAAACGAACATCAACATAGTGAGATTTTTTTTTTGAAGAGGTCGACATAGTGAGATGTTATTAGAGTAACGAATTAGTAAAACTCTTTGCAGTTCCTTTGAATATCCATATAATTATATACAATATATAAAATTCTATATATTAAAAAAGTTAAATTATAATTTTATTCCCAAAACTTATTTTTAGGTTCCACTTGGTTCCTCAATTATTCTTTGTTTGACTCAGTCTATTTTTTTCTTGTATGTTCTGCATTTATGCTTATTAGGCGAATGACTCTAGAACTTTGTCTTTAATTCTTCCCCAAATTATAGATCCAGGGTTTTGTTCAACTATCATTTCTTCCCTGAGCTATAGAACTAACCCTAAATAGAAAGGAAAATGATATCCGAAAATAAAATATGACATCCCACAGCTACTATGAAAATGTAGTAGTTGTACAACGAATGCAGGAAAAGTTTTTAATATTGAATGTTATAGTTGGTCACATGACTTGCTACTCTAAGAAAGACAAAGAGACTAATAGTCAATCATATATACTAAGACTTTCTTCCAAGACACACTAGTAGATTAAAGAAAATAACATTCAAGAATCTTAGCAATATACACTACCATCAACCATCTTTATGTTAAAAAAAATATTATTCATAATTTTTTTTCTCTTAATTAGGGAAATTATTATTCTTCTATAACTACCATAAACCTACTAATTTTAGAAATAAAACATTATTTAGTTATAGCTAAAAAGCAGTTTACTCAAATTTCCGTCCACAAAAACTAATAAATGTACTCTAGCATTCCCTTAATTAATAAGTTACTCTTTGATACTCTAAGTAGATATTATATTAGAGTATGTTAGTTCAAAAGTTTTACCTGGTATTAATCTGTTCCAAGATATGGAGAATCTGTAAGAATTTACTCCAAGATTCTTTAATCGTTGCACGTCCTTCTACACGACCATTCAAATTAAAACAAATAAAATACATTAAAAAAATTACACACACCATATTTTAGGTTTATAGTTTTTCTCATTATTACTATTTCTATAAGCAAACAATTTATTTAAGGGATTACAAGGGTACTCCAGCCCCATTACAACAAAATAAATTATCAACAAGAGAATGGGAGATTGATAAATGTTACCAAAAACACTACTAGGGGATCAATAAATTGGTATCTTCTACCAAAAACATTACTAAGTCACCTATTGAAAATTGGATATGCCAACCAGACTGAAAGGGAACAACTAAAAATTCTTCGGCTAGCAATGAACAAGCCCCATGATAAGGGCTTCGCCTTTGAAATCGCCTCGTTAAAGTTTGCGACTTTTCCTTCAATGCATACTTTATTCCTCATTGTCCATAACGACCAAAATATTGCTTTCGACATAATGTGTCGAAGCTTTGCCATCGTTTTCCTCTAATATGACCTTCGTATCCCATGAAATGATTGACAATGTTTTAATGGTATACCCCAGTCATCTCCATCCGATAATGTATTCATGTCATGGTAGTTATAAAAGCTATATTATTCATTATTAAAAAAAAGAGTAAGTCCTTCCCTCGCTTCCCCTCTTAAACCATCATCCAAATACACCATAATTGCCTCTTTTAACAATCTCATGTTTTCATTAAGAGCATAAGATTTCTAGCCATCCACAATGGTGGGAGGGAGGGAGGTGATAGAGATCTTTGTGCTCAGTTGGTTTTTTTGGGGGGTTTTTTGCGCCTCTCTTTATGTCTTCTTTGTTACTTAGACCTGGACTTAAGTTTTTCTTGTACTACTATACTATTCATTGTTTTGTGTTATAGTTGAGTGTAGGTTGCTAACTTGCACCTTAATAATTTTAGGTGGGTGTAGCTTGCTAACTTGCACCTTAGCGCTTTTAGGTGGGTGCAAGTTAGCAGTCCCATATATATATATATATATATATATATATATATATATATATATATATATATAAATTTTCCATTAAAAAAGAAAACTTCCAGCCATAGACACTAAAAAATTTTGAGCAGTCATCAACAAACTTGACAACTAGAGGCAGTTTCATGGCCACGTTCTTATCAAAATAAGAATTGTAATATATTTTTAGGAGGAAGAACTATACTATTATTTGCCCTAAAAAAACTTATAATAATATTTACCAATAACAAAATATATAACATGTAATTGTAGTAAAGAAAAATCAAAAAAATCCATAGAAAACAAACTCACCTTATATCTCTGATAATGCTCAATCTTTGTAACAAATCTATTGTTACCGGCATAAATTACTGCTTGTTAAGAAGAAATGAAAACAAGAAATTACTAGGATTGACAAAAAAGTCAAGAGAACTACAAGATAATTAAGTAAATAGTTCCTATAAATATTCAAAATTTTGTTTTTAATCCCTACAAAATAAAATCATATTTTTTAGTTCCTGTAAAATTTTCCGTCATTTACTTAAGGGAAAATCACCCTTTAGGATAAGAATAGTGTCTATCAATTTTAGTCCCTCGTAGAAAGACAGACACTAAATTCCTATAATAGGGTTCAATTTTGATTGTTCTATTTCAATTAAATCTAACTAATTTTTTAATTAATAATTCAAATGACATCATAAAAAGATAAAATAGTAGAATTGAATGGTGAATGGTAAAAACAGAAAGAAAAAGCGACATAACACTATGTATCCCCTTTAAATATACAGGTATAAATTATACCGTCAAATATACCAAGCCCTCTTCCTCCTTCATGAGATCCACCTTCAATCTACAATCACAAAAACTTATCAATAATTGCGCTTTCACTATACAATCACAAAAACTTATCATAGGCTTGCGACTATTTAACATGTACCTGAGCGGCTGAAGTTCCAACACCAAACAAAAAGCTACGTGGGAATGATTTCCGGTTCGGAAAGTTTGATGAATTCACAAATTGTAATATAGAGTCTTGCACGTTAGTCGTAACTCTTTCTCCAATCTGTATTACTCTGGTCTCAAATATAAGAAGAAGAAAAAAATCAAACAAAGTCGATGTATTTAGTTAAAAATTTGAACTAAATACGTCAATCTTGTTTGATTCTTTTCCTCTTATACTTGAGACCGGAACAATTAAGCAAACATGTTAAATAATATGTAACAAAGTTACTATGACTCAATATCATTGTGCCTATGGCTAAAACCATGGCTATGGCCAATTACTACCTGTGATTTACATAAGTCAACTCGAGATAGTTTCTGCGAGGGAAGTAGAAGTATTCCTGCAATAGTAACATTATAATACACTTTGCATTACTCTATTCGTCGTAAGTTATTAGCCACGTTGCAAAAAAATAATTTGTCTCAAATTAGAAATCATTAGACTATATATTAATGAAACACTATTGTTTCCTCTTACAAAATTAACTATCTTTTTTACTTTGTGTAAATTAACAAAGGATTTATAATTCATGACGAAGACGGTATAAACCAGAAAATGGGATATTCATAAAAGAAGATCATGTTTAGCTTGCAATAAATAAGAGATTTTTACTTTTTTATTGCATTAACAAAAAAATGTTATTTGGCATTTAGAATTTGAATACTCCTTTCTTTCGAGAACATTTGTAGGTGTTTACAGGGTCGATCCTAAAGATGTACAACAAGGTCCATAGCTCACGATCTTGAAATTTTGAGAGACAAATTCTTAAAAATAAATAATTTAAATTGACTCTTACCGACAAACAAAATTTGTCACTAAATGTCAAATATCTATAGATAAATGCTTACATGTAATAAAATGTTTTGTACAAATAGGACGACGGGTGGGGGTTTTACTTGAGTATTTGGAGTTTGATGATATTGCTGACTTTGTCTCTTTCTTTCTATTAACATATCATTCTCTCTCGTCAGAATAAGTATTTTAATCATTCATTTATCATTATCTCTCATCAAAATACATTAAAATCATCAAAACTAAAAACCCCATGTATTTCGGGTTCGATTCTCAAGGGTAACAACGTTTGGCCAGTGCGCATGTCTCTACGCACGAGCTGAATTAGCTGTCCACCATTGATGGGTTAGAAACCGGTGCGAAAGCAAAAAAAAAAATTCCCCATATACTTTCCGATAAGCTATCGGAAACAAAGAAGCCACAGCAGATCAACATGGAAAACAAGGCCGGCAACAACATACCATCGGAATAACCGAGCACCCCCTTCACCCCGAAACAACAACAACTACCTATTCATTACTATGTATTTGATTTGATTCCTACATGTATTCTTGAATATGTTTAAATTTAAATGACATAAGTTTGTTTTACTAAAAATAAAGAAATGCTATCAATTGAATAGAATATAATTACTTTGATTAAAAAAACAAATGAGAACTTCATTTCATGAAGCAGATAATAATCTAAAAATAAAAGAAGCAAATGCTCATACCTTGTGCCTGGACCCGAATGTTGGACAGCAAAACAAGCGACAAGATTGCAAGAATGATTTTAGCAATTCTCAAAGATGACAGAATCTCCATTTTCTCTATCTAAGAAACTCTGAAATTTGATAGAAAAACAACAACTCTATTGTTTGAGTACAGATATTGCTATATATAGACTTTCTAACTAAATACAGTAACTCTTTTTTACCAATCCAACTACACAATGTTATTCTTAAAAAAAAAAAAAAAAAAACTGTCAGAGTCACTGTCAAAACTGGTGTCGGGTGCGTAAAACAATAGAATAATTGGGAATCTAGGGATGATTATTTACTTTTAAGTAGCTGAAAGACAGCATGTTAGAAATAGTATAAATTTTTTACTCCCTCCATCCCATTATAGGGAATGGATTCCCTCCTACCAATTTATCTGCAATTTTCTCATGTGAAAAATCGTAACCATTTAATATTTTATTTTTCATATATTTATCAATAAACCTTTTATTTTAAAGAGTTAAGATTTCATTGAATTTCTCCTGTCATGGGAAAGGATCTGGTCTCTCCATTATAAGTGAACTTTACTTGGAGATTTCACCTATTCACTTATATGTGTTTAGTCCCTATAATACTTGATAAAAACACTCAACTATTTTTCGTTTTACTTGTTTTTTTAATATGTGTGAAATGAGCTAAATACTCGCTTATAATGGGACGGAGGGAGTATAACAAAAAAATTAATTTATTTCAAGACAAAAAATAGTACTAAAAATTACACTCCCTCCGTCCCTTAATACATGATACAGTTGACCCAATTACACATACCAATACATAATTTTGAGTTTAAATATCTTGAATAATATACTAGAAAAAACTATGACAATTTGATATTTTAAAAATATTCATCGAGTCGAATCTAACGACATCTTATATGATATTATTTATCTTTGTATATTAGTAGAAAAATACGATCAAAGTAATTTAGGTCAAAATTGCATATTTTCAAATAGGTCATCTATTAGGGATGGAGGGAGTATCAGGGGTTATATTTTATGAAAGATTAATTTAAGTTGTCACAAAATTGTGTAGATGATTCTAGAAATTAATTCCCACACAGCCAGTATACCAGTATAGTCTAGAGAAATAATTTAATGATCACTACCCAACTTTGGTATGTACTAATAACTTTGAACCATGTATCTAGTAAATTTAATGATCACTACCCCACTTTGGTGTGGTACGATTAAATAAGCAACACGAGGAGCACATGCACACAAGATCTCCAATATCATACATTGAAATATAGCTAGCAACCACTTATTCTATTTTGTCTCCTGTTCATATTCGTGGATTTAGTTGTGGCATCGTATATTGCTCTGTGGCAGTGTTGGAGCCACATATAGCTGAGAGAATGTAGCTGCATCCTTGAAATTTTCTACTTTATATGACTATGAATTCCCTCAGGTTTGAGATGTGCACCATCAAACCCAAAGATAGAACCATAGAAAGATTGATGTGGTGCAATAACACGTTGCTTGTTAATAATTAACGGGTCTTGCTAACACTTTTTGAGTACATCAGTTTACAGAAAACAAATTAATTGTATTGTTGCACATATCTACCAAATCGGGTTGCTGACTCTTTGGCTAATAATGGTCTTTCTTTGCATACCTTAACAGTTTGGAATGATGTTCTCAGTTTATTAGAACTAACTACGTAAAAACACAAGAATATTGGTAGGTTAGCACCTTAGCTACCACTTTTTTTTGAATGAATGGTAAGTTAGCACATTAGTTACCACCATTTTATAAAGAAAAAATAAATTAAATTAATTACATCAATCTGCTTCCAAAAAAGCATATGTCACTGTACAAACAGAGGTGTGTTATTTGCACAATTATTTGAAAGACAACTTTTAAGACAAGCATATATTTAGAAAGAGTAGTAGATATTGGTATGGAAACCAAAATAATAAAGAGAGAAAAATAAAAACATAATCTGAGTATGAGAAAGAAAGTTGTCATAAAAGTTGTCGTTGTACAAATATCATTTCTCTTATGAATATATTGCATGTCCTTCATTGTTTATTTGATTTCTTCTCTTTTTTTATGTTTTATTTATTTCCTTCTTTTTTTCTTTAGTTTTGATAGTTTTTTTTTTAATAAAAGACTGAATCATATTAATGGAAAATATCTTGTAAATACACCTCACTGGCCTCCGAAGGCTCCTCCTCTATCCACACCTTATTAGGATCAGAGTGAGCGATCTGAGCCATTATATGGGCCAACCCATTACCGTTGGTTCCATCGGCAGTTAACTGCCGATGCGTCCTGAACATATGCAGGAAACATAAACATCAGTTTTCATTTCAGTTTCAACAAGTTTAAAACTTCTCCAATTCCATCAATTCCTTCAATTTGATTTTGGACTAAAATCAAGTGAATCATCTCCATTTTATCATAGGTAAATAGTATTACTCATTTTTAATCATAATGTTAGGCTGTGTATGTTTTTTTTTTATTTTTAAATTTTAGTAGTTTGCATGTGGTTAGGGTTGATGTAGAATTTGACAATTTGATGATTGTGTGTAGTTTATAAAGGAATGGTGTTGCTGTAATTGATGTTTGAATGAATTTTAAGTATCATGTGGTTTTGAATGGTGCCAAATGAACACAATTTGAATATGTTTGATCTTTGCACACAAATTGTTTAACAAAATGCTCAAATGAGAATTAGATTGATTATTCAGTTAGTTATGTAGTTATAGATAATTGTAGTAGATGGAAATGATGTTTAGGTTGAATGTGGTTTTGAATGTTATAGATGAATGAATGTTGTCAATGATGTTTAGTTTAAGTTGAATGATGTTAATTTTTTAAAATTTTGTGTAGATATGTCTGATTAGGAGTAGAGCCAGCAGATTGACTCATCGAGATTGATATATGGTATAGTTGCGGTAACTAGTAGCGTGAGGCAGGCTAGGGTTAACGCACATATACCGAAGAGGGGAAGAGGTAAAGGTCGGAGGGTGTCTAGTGAAGGGAGTTCTCAGGCCACACAACCAAAACAGTCGCAAGTGGTTGACCCACGCAGGTGGAGTACTGTAATTATCATGATCAAATACACAATGCCACTATTGGTGGTTATGATCAGCAGCATATTCTGGATGATGTTGTGCTTGTATTTGACGAGGATGACATTGCAGCAGCGACAACCCCGACGATGTTACCTGATCAGCCTCCCTTTCCTGGAGGATGAGAAGATACGTCTCTTCTGTTCTCTTATGTCAACCATGTTGCATTGCCGCGCTGGTATAATTCAAACTATGTAAGTGTTATAAATAATTCTCTTATATTATTATATGCAAATTACTTATTAAATTGGTGCACGTAAGTTAAATTTAAATTGACGCGCGTAAGTGAAAAAATATAATTGGCGTGTGTAATTTAAATTTAAATTGGCGCTCGTAAGTTAAAAAGTATAATTGGCGCACGTAATTTAAATTTGAATTGGCGCACGTAAGTTAAATTTAAATTGACGCACGTAAGTTAAAAAATATAAATGACGCGCGGAATTTAAATTTAAATTGGCACACGTAAGTTAAATTTAAATTGGCACGCGTAGGTTAAACAATATAATTGGCGCGTGTAATTTAAAGTTAAATTGGCGCACGTAAGTTAAATTTAAATTGACGCGCGTAAGTTAAAAAATATAATTGGCGCATGTAATTTAAATTTAAATTGGCGCCTGTAAGTTAAATTTAAATTGGCGTGCATAAGTTAATTATAATTGGCGCACATAAGTTTAATTTAAATTGATGCGCGTAATTTAAATTGAAATTACACGTGCGTGCCAATTTAAATGTTTTAATTTTTTTTATAAATATGTTATGTATTGTTTTTTAAGTTTTTAAATGTGTTATTTCTTTATTATTTCTGATTCGTAAAGAGCGTAAAGTAAAAGCCATAATCATGAGGTTAAGATTTTGGTACTCCAATGTCCACACCATAATATGAAATGGTTTTGGGGTCCGTTTAAGGCGACCGGGCTACATGATTTGGTTTACACATGCTACGCCATTGTGCCTTATGCTTTGCTTATGACTTTATGCGAGAGGTGGTGGCATGCCGAGATCAATAATTTTCACTTGCCTTTGGGAGAGATGACCATTATTTTGGATGATGTTGTATGTCTGTTGCATCTTCCCATTGAAGGGATAATGTTGAGTCACCCAAAGAAGGTGTCTCAGGCTGATGGAGTGGATCTGATGGTGAGACACTTAGGTGTGACACAGGCGGAGGCAGTGGATCTGTTGGTAATTTCTGTTCATTTGTCGCATCAATCTTTATATTTTATTAATGTTAATGTTGGTTCATATGTTGCTTAGTTTTTGATTCGGCATTGAAATAATATGCCTAAAACCTTTTAACAGGTTGTGCATCAGCAACAGCTTCTGCCAATATAGGTTCAGGACGCATTGGCAGTTAACTGCCGAGGAAAAAAGGGGACCGACGGCGGTTAACTGCCGAGAAAATTGAAATCGACGACAGTTAACTGCTGAGGGGCGCATTGGTCTTTTACTAGTGTGTTTCAGCCTTCTTTAGTGTGTCAACAACAATTTTCCTAGATATATGTCTAAGAGCACATGTGTCAAACTGTGATTGTAAGGACCAGATTGCGTATATAAGCTTTCAAAGATAAGTCATATCTTCATTTTTGCTCATTTTGAACCAGCCGATCAATTCGTTCCTTATCCACTTCAAATATAATCCTTTTGAAACCAAATCAATGGCCAACGAAATGGTACAAAAGAGAGCAAATGCTTCTACAACCTTAACATCTTCAAATCCATGCATCATCCAAGTTGCCCTCCTTAAAGTGAGGTTTGTAAGCTTCCTCTGAGTGTTCTATCCAGGTTAATCAAATTCATTTTAATTTTAAAAACGTCACTCAGAAATAACTTCACATGAAATCATAGACTAAGAGATGAGAAGTAGGTTCTCCTAAATTAATTTTAATGTTAATTTGTTAATTAGATTAAAATGCATCATCCAAGTTGACCTCAGACTCTAAAGTCAACTTGTTAATTAGATTAACAACAATTGACCTTTAATACTGTTTTTGTCATCATAAAAAAGGGGGAGATTGTTGGAACAAAATATGTTTAACATTACCGCCTTAAGTTTTAATGATAACAAGGTATTATAAAGTCAATTGGATATGCTAATATTTGTTCAAGTGTGCAGGACCATAGACAAAATTTATAAGTATTTTATCCAAGTTTTGGTTCTGAAAAAACAAAACAGAGCAAAGGAATTTACAAATGAAGCTTATGTTGCAAGACAGAGTCTGAAGACTACTAGAGTGTGAAGACCATAAGAAGCTGACTGCCAGAAGTTGACGTCATCAAGCGTCTGAAGATCATCAGAATCTGAAGTTTATCTGAGTCTGAAGACTAGAAGCTGCAATTAGTTAAAGTTTGTTATTCTGAAGACACGTCATTAAAGAAGGAATAGAAGCTTGGAGCAACGGCTATTTCAGAGGAATTAGAAGGAATCAGATGCTTATCCATTGAAGAGCGCAAAAAAAGGACATAGTACAAATGTACAACCACTACTCCACTCTTCATGTCTGCTATAGTACAAGCTACAATTGTGTCTATGTTGGTTAATTCTCCAAACAAGGAATGAATTTGAAATTGCTCACTCCTAGGACAATAACCACATCAAGCTACAAATCATTGGTGATGATCAAACTTCAACAATGACTCTTTTTTATGTGCTGGCAATCATCAACGTATCTTTCACACCTCTACATAAAGGAGTGAAGATTTGAAGATTGTAAGAGACTCACTAACAATTTACTAGTGCCAAAACACTGCTGAAATTGTTGCACATCAAAGTTCACTTAGAATTTCTTAACAAATTTCATATCTTAGAAATTCTAGAGTTTTAGGAGTCTTATATGATTTGTATTTGTGAACACCACTGATTGTATATCAAATGTTCAACCTCAAACACGCCCTGAATACGAGGTAACCTATTAACGGTCGGGACTCGGAAGTAAAACGAGCGCTGAATGGGAGGCAACCCATTATTTTTATTTTCTGCATTTTTATTTTTGCTAAGTTGAGATGATCTGACTAATCAATTTCTTTTCTTTTTCTGTTGCTTTTCTTTCAAGTATTATCTAATAAAAATTTATTTCTTTTACATTTACATTTATAACCTTTCCATTTATGCTTAAATTTGTTTTAGTCTTAGGTATTCATTCAAAGCATTTAAGGCAAACGATAATTTTTCCATACAATCAAGATGCACAATTTTCTTCTTCCGCCAAAGGAGGTAAATTTCTAGGGCTTGCTAGTAAAGGTACTTATAGGATCACCAACTATTTTCTGAATAGCATAACCGGTGAGATTCAGAGCCAAATATTTCCATATTCATTCTAGGTTGTTAGATACTTAAATATTTCCAATATATATTATGAGTGTTCCATATGAATGCTACTTTTGCTTGAATTTGCGGTCGTTCATTACGGACAATCGGTTAGGTTATTATAGACATGAGGCAATTTTCTTTGGTACCTTGAGCCTTTCAAGCCACCCTTTATATATTCTTATTAACCTTTGTAAAATCACTTTGAGATTTCAGACGAAAAAAATTCTTTCTTTATTAGTGACGAATCATATCACAGTTCTACACTTACATGAACCCTGTTTGATTTTACTTGGAGCTAGATAAGTATTATTATGACTGCTCATGCTTTGAAACTAAGTTCAAAGTTGCTCACACAAGATATAGGCACACTAGGTGCACAAAATATTCAGGACACCCTTAGGTGTACATAAATTCAGGGCATAGCCCACACAAAAGAGAATAAAAAAAAAAGAATCATTTAGCAGCCTCAGAACTGCTATCAGAATCTTCAGTGCCACTCGCATCTTCATTGGCAACATCAGCCTCTTCCTCATCACATTCTTCCTGTTCATCTGTGGTTGCAACATCCTCCTTTTCAAAGGCATGTATCATAAGCTCAAATTGAGCTTTTTTCTCATCCAGTATCACACAGGTATCCTTGAGAGCAGCTACAATATCCTGTCTTGTCATTCTTACTGTAGTAGGTACAACTTCAGATGTTCCAACAATGTCTGGAACATGATTGGACCCAAACAATTTATAGTGAAGAGTAAGAGGAGATTCCATCTTCTTTGGTAGGTCAACAACAGTGAGTAGGTTGGGATGTTGTTCCAACATAATATTACAGAGAAGGGTAGGGAAGGATATTGGAAGTTTAACAACATTCGTCTTGGCATGCTTAACAGTTTGATCAAAAATATACCCACCAAAATCCATTTTAAACTTATTCCCTACAACATAAATGAATTTAGCCAAATCTGTTGCAATATCAGAGGTGTGTGTAGTAGGAACCCAGTTTGCTGCACCAATCCTATTGAGGATGGCATACTTAACACTCAGCTTTCCAGATGAAATCTTTCCCTTCTTTGGCCAGGTGCTCACTTTGTTGGCAGTAACTTCCCTGCTAATTTGATTGTCTGTTGCCTCCAGCTCAGCAACACCTTCTTTATCAATTCCTAAGAATCTGTTGATGATGTCGGGAGAGAAGTTGACACATTCTCCTCTAACATACGCTTTCTGAAATTCCCTACTAAGGGGGTTGTTACAGTTCTCAGAAATGTTGACCACAAACTCTTTCACCAGCTTTTCATAGCAATCACCTAGATTGCATACAGTTTTTATGAGACCAGTTTCTTTGATGAGTTCCATCACATCCTTTATTCCAACAGTCTCCTTACTCAGTTCTCTTTCAACAACCAATCTCTTATGGTAGATGAACTTCCACATTTGAGCAAACTCAGGAAGATGGAATGAGACTTTGTCAATAGGCACATTTTCAACGGTCTGAGCGTTCTTCTTTTCGGCAGATTTTTTAACATCCGAGGAGACAATGTTCAAAACATCTTCCTCAACTTCATATTTAGACTCACTAGAGGAAACAACCTTCCTTTTTCTAGAACTACCAGCAACAGACTTTAAACTGACTTTACTCCATGATTTCTTAGGACCCACTCCAGTAGATTTTTCCCTACTTTTGGGGGTTTTAGTTTAAGAGGTAGACTTTTCTTTTGGATTAATGCTAGTATGAGGTATAGTTATCCCTTTGTTGCTTCTTAATCTCTGTGCGACACCATCACCAAGAGTGTTTGCCAGTTGAATGTCGTCTAGGTCCAGATTGTCAACGTCAACCACATCCTTGTCTTTTTCTATATCCTCATAGCCATTTTCCTCCCCAGTCTCTCTAGACACTTCTACAGACTCTTCTCCTTCTTCAGTAATAGAGTTCTCAACAGACTTCCTAGACCTTGCATCTGTTTCTGGAGCAATATCAAGAATAGGATCCTCATTACCACCATCAGTCGTGGTGACATCAACAGAGTTGCCAGGTTGGTCCAAAGATGTTTCAACATCCGGCCCAACATCCTTTCCAATAGCAGTTTCTGCAGGATCTTTTTCAACAGATTCATTTACCGTTGTTTCGATACCAGCATCAATGTCCATGTGTTCAGTGCTATCTATAGTATCGTTTAAGTCTTCTAACCCTAGTTTCCTATCAGCATTTGATGTATTAGAAATAAGGGTTTCATCAGGATTACCTTTCATAGGATCAGAAATGGATTTCTCCTTAGCATGAGTTGAGACATCAAACGAATCTTTGAGTGCCTCTTTGCCTTTAGTTTTCTTGGCTTCTTGTACCGAGGATTCGACATGATCATCCTTCACGTCACATTTCTTTGAAGATTTCTTTTTCTTGGTATCAGATTTTGAAGCATTTTTCTTCAGGGTTGAAGTAACAGTTGTGAGTGGCTCAACCCTCTTAGAAATCGAGGAGTCTGCAGGTGGTCGGTTGGAGATGGTCTTTTTGGAGGGTGTCACGCTTGATTTGAGTTTCATGGTGTATCGATGGTGATGATAGAGAACAGAGATGGGAGAAGGATGATGGTGTTTAGTTATCGGAGTAAGAAGACAAACGGGAGTTTTTGAGAAAAGACAAGGTAGACTAAGGTTAAGAAGGATATGATTGTGCTTAGTTGGGAGTTGAGTGAGGAAGTGGAAGAAACTTCCTGAATTTGCGTGTACCAATGACAAAAGAGAGCCAGGAGAAATTTTCGCACGCTGGTCATAAATTAACTGCCACAACTTCTTTTGCAACGAAATGTCAAGCTTGTCCTTTAACTGCTTCATTTTCCCCAATATCTTAATACATTTATCAAGTATAGGATCTTTGGTAGAATCTTACTTCCAATCCTTTATTACAAAGTTGACTAATGCTAATCAAGTTGGATACTAATCCTTTGACTAAGATAACATTTTCAAGTTTGGGTGACTCATCGCTGCATAAATTTCCACTACCTTGAATACTTCCTATGCTTCCATTACCAAAAATAACATTTCCATTATTACAAGAAGTTATATTTTCAAAGAAATCTCTTTCCCCAGTCATGTGCTGGGAACAACCACTGTCAAATTACCAGATATCACTGGATGATGTTGTAACGCCCGTTTTGATTATTTAAATTATTTTATATAGTATAGAGAATATTTATATGATTTTACGTGATTTATGTGATTTATATGATTTATGTGATATGTGTGATTTTATTAAGTGATTTATTTTATTGTTTAATAAAATAAGATTTGAAAATAAAATAAATATTAAGTTGTGAGGTTGTTTTGGAATTAGATAGAATTATGAGGGATTAAGTGAAATAAGATAAAATAAAATAGAAGAGGTTTAAAAGGGAAAATTAGGTTTAGAATTGCACAGAACGTACAATTCAATTTTTGGGAGAAAAAGGGAGAAAACAGAAGAGAAGAACCAAGAGGTTGCTGCTCCAATTTTCTTAAGGTAAGGGTGAGCCTAGCATTACAATTCCATTAAACTTGTGATTCATGATTATAGTTAACAGATTTTAGGAGTAATTAGGTCAAAAAGTGATGAATTGATGATTAGATGATGAGAAACAGTATCATTAATGTAGAAAACTGTTTACAGACTATAGGATAACCCTTAAACATCATTATAGTCGAAATTGGGGAGGAATATGATGAAACTTGGGGTTTTGGGTGAAAATTGTCGTAACCCCGTAACTGTAATGTCATCGCTCACCACATCGAGTAATCAACTCGCCACGGCGAGTGCTCTTCAATAGCTCGCGAGGCGAGAAACCCACTCACCATAGTGAGTACTGCCTTAGAAGTCCGCGAGGCGAGCAATCCCACTCACCGTAGCGAGTAACACCCTTGATGGCTCGCAAGGCAAGCAGTTCAACTCGCCATAGCGAGTGACCCCTGTTGACTCGCAAGGCGAGCAGCCAAACTCGCCATAACGAGCAGTAATGTACCAAAATGCCTCTTAGAACTATGCGACTCTTGTCGTACGGATTATTATGAGATGACCCCTGAGATAGAGTTAAGTACTACTGCAATATTAAAGACGACCTGTAGAGCTGATAATTAATGTTTGACTTTTGTTAGTAGTGACATATGCAAACGTGTATGCTTTCTTTGAACTACAAGAGATAAATTATGTGATAGTTTATGATATTATTATGTCTTGAGATGTTTGATGTTCTGCCATGCTGCCATTTATATTTGATTAAAAGATGTATGTGTCATGCTAAGACTTATGAGTTGTAATCCAAATTATTGGAGTTTATTTGAGATGTCTAAAGTTTAAGAAGTTGAGTCCATGCATATTCATTCAGAGACGAGGGCTCATGCCCTAGGAGCTTTTGCTCAACAGAGACGAGGGCTTATGCTCTAGGAGTATTTTTATACTCAATAGCGACGAGGGCTTATGCCCTAGATTGGTACCACATGCATGAATAAGATGTCTAAGTTGCATAAGTCGAGTTGAAGTTGCATTGTCGAGTCGAACTATTAAGTTTAACTAAGATGCTAAATTATGATGATGATTATGATGTTAATTAAGATGTTATATGATTTTTTTTGGTTGTGAATGTATTTGATGTCTATGTTGTTAATTATAACTATTGAATTATATGTTTAATGTCTTTGTTTTGTGAATTTCACCCCTTCTGCTTGGAAATGTTGCTCTTCATATGAGTAACTTGCAGGTGATTAAGCTTTAGCTGCTGTTTGCTGTTGGGAGTGGCTACCCTCACTGTGTCCTTAGGTGCTCTGATACATAACGGGATGGGAACCTTTGTAACTATTTTTCTATTCCTTACGTATTGATTATGATTTAATATTATTAAGTTTCAGTTGAATTTATGTTGAGAAGTTTTGATGAGGCCTGCGTGCCAAAACTATTTGTTAACTTGAATTTTTATCCGCTGCGAAGTTTTGAACCTTTTACGATTATTATTTTACGAAGGATAAATCGTTATTTATTCTATTTTGAGATTTTTAGAACTGTAGCATACCGTTTATTGAGGAACTCTGATTTTTATTAAGAAATTTTTACTTTGGGAAAACGGGGTGTTACAGATGTTCCCAGAGATGTGTAGACCATTAGACCGGCATTGTTACATTTTGGTATCAAGTTTTTCTTGACCTTCTTATTGTAATTTTCTCTTGATTTGTGTCCGGATTGATTAGGGTAACCATGTAATTTGAAACAGAAAGGTTTTATATGCCCTTTTCTCTTGCAATAATGGCAGACCCAAGAATGAGTCCTCTTTATGTTCATAGACATGTGATGTGATTCTGAATGTTGAAACCTTATCTTGCTTGTAGAAGCAAAATTCATTCCTGCAGCCTCTGTGACACAGATATCCTGTTTTTCTTTTCTTATCATTCCATGGTCTTCTGATTTGTAAGCAGACTTGCGGTTCTGTTGCTTCTGATTTAGATGATTGTAGTCATACTTTATACCATTTGGACTTTTCTTAACTTGGCCTTCTAGAATATCATCCAGGGTACTAGTGCCAGTAGTCATCATTTTCACTTGTTTCTTAGTGTGTTCAGATTGAAAGTTCAGAAGTCTTACCTCATCATTGAGCTCAGAGATTTTTGCCAAGTGATTACTTCTTTCAGCCAATAGTTGACTATTTATCTTATTCTGTTCTTCTAGCCTCTTGCATATTTCTGCACTTCTGGCATACAGTCCTTTATAAGAAGCACCTAGCTTATCATAATCTAACTCTTCATGACATGAATCAGTGTCAGATAAGATTCTACCAGTCATGGCATTCTCCTCCTTATTAACATCACTTTCATCATTCCATTCTGAGACATCTTTATTGAAACTAGAAGTAAACAAGCTTTTCTTTTGTTTCTTGAGAAAAGTGGCACATTCAGTCATGATGTGTCCAAATCATTCACATTCATGACACTGAACTCCTTTGGGTTGAATTCTCTTATCATCAGTTCCTGTATTATCCACATTATCATGTTGCTCACTGATGTTGTATTTGGTGTTTTGACCACTTGATCTGGGTCTCCATTCAGCTTGTTTCAGGACTTTGTTAAATTGTTTTCTAAAAAACACAATTGCTTCAGTAAGTAATTCATCGTTTGTATACTCTTCTTGTGGATCATCATTTGATAAAAAGGATGTGCTTCTCTCTTTCTTCTCTTCCCTATTGTTGATCACAATCTCAAAATTTTGGAGAGATCCAATTAGTTCATCAACTTTCATATTAGATAAGTCCTAAGCTTCCTCAATGGCAGTTTCTTTCATGTTAAACCTCTTAGATAGAGATCTGAGAATTTTTCTAACAAGTTTTTCATCAGAAATTTTCTCTCCAAGTGACTCAAAGGAATTTGCAATATCAAGAATATTCAAGTGATAGTCTTGAAAGCTCTCATCTTCCAACATTTTCAGATTCTCAAATTTAGTAGTGAGTAATTGGATTTTAGCACTTTTTACCTTGGTAGTGCCTTCATGTGCATTCTTGAGAATCTCCCAAGCATCCTTAGCCACAATGTACTGCTTGATCATTCTGAACATGTTCTTGTCTACACCGTTGAACCGAGCATTCAAAGCCTTGGAATTTCCAAGAGCCAGTTCATCTTCATCAGCAGTCCATTCTTCTTCTGGTTTCACAACATCTGTTCTGTTACCATCTTCATCAAGTGCCACAAGGTGTTCCCAACTTTCAAAACTGCCTTCCAAGTTTTGCTGTCAATGGATTTGAAGAAATCACTCATGCGTGACTTCCAATAATCATAGTTTGAGTCATCCAACAGAGGGAGTCTGTTTATAAATCCTCCTTCCTTCTCTATAGCTCTAAAATCAAACTTCCCTGGAGCTCACCCTAAAACAGGCAGGGTGCCTGTTGTAACGCCCGTTTTAATTATTTAAATTATTTTATATAGTATAGAGAATATTTATATGATTTTGTTTGAATTAAGTGAAGTATATGATTTATGTGATTTTTATGAGGTGTTGTGACTTATTTTATTGTTCAATAAAATAAGATTTGAAAATAAAATAAATGTTAAGTTGTGGGTTTGTTTTAGAATTAGATAGAGTTGTGAGGAAATAAGATAAAATAAAATAAAGTGATTTAAAAGTGATTTGAAAAAAATAGATTCCAACCCTGTAATGTGAAGATTCTTTCATTTTAGACCCTGACTCATATGACTGTGCAAAATTGATAAGGTAGCGCGCTAAGTGGCATGTTTACTGTGCATATATGACTATGTGGCGCGCTGACTATATAATTAATTTTGTTTTTCATTTTTTTTAGGGTACACTTGACATTTATGCATATTTTTTTTTTAAAAAAATAATATAAAAAATTTGAAAAATAATTTTTGCAATTAAAAAAATTGTAAAAATTAGAAAAAAAGTTTAGGATTTTTTTCTAAGAATAATATTTGGTTACAAAAATTAAGGAAATTTTTTATTATGAAAAATATTTTCCAAAATTTTATTTTTTTATATAAAAATAAAAAACGAAAATTTTAATTTCGTAATAAAAATCTGAAATTTTTCTAAATTTTAAAAGTGACCTATCAGCTAAAGTGGGGGTCATTCTTGTAGGTTTAGGCTCCCCACACCTCAGTTTCTTCATCATTGATAGAGGCATCAAGTTTTTACTTGCCCCTAAATCACAGAAAGCTCTTCCAACATCTAGCTTCCCAATTGTAAAAGGAATAATAAATGGACCTAGATCTTTCAACTTAGGTGGGAGTTTCTTTTGGAGGATTGCACTACAATTTTCTGAAAGTGCAATGTTCTCGTCATCCTTTGGCTTCCTTCTTCCGGTCAACAGTTCTTTCATAAACTTAGCATAAACATGCATTTGATCAAGAGCTTCACTGAGAGGAATATTAACCTGAAGTTGAGAAAAGAGTGCCATGAACTTTTTGAATTGACCTTCCTTCTTCTTCTTCTTCTTGGCTAAATGAGGATAAGGAAGCTTCGCATATGATGGAATCACTTGCTCTTTGTCTCCATCTTTCAGCAGTTGGCTCTTAGACTTCCTCAAAATTGAGTCAACATCTATCAACTTCCCGCTTTTTCTTCCTCCTCATTTTCTTCATTCTTTTCATTTTCAACTACACCATGATTGCTCTCTTTTTCAACTACGTCATGTTCTAATTCATTTTCAATTATCTCCTCCTCAACATTCTTTTCAACTACACCATTGTTAACCTTCTCAACCGCCTCTTCATCAACTTTCTTAGGAGCCTTTGGAACTAAAGGTGGTAAAACCTTTTTGCTCCTCAACTCAATAGCATTACATGTCTCATTCTTAGGGTTTTTTTTTTTTTGTTACCTGAGAATCCCCATTTGCTTTGTTCAGCCAGTTGCTTTGCCATCTGCCCTATTTCAGTTTCAAGCAATTTTCTAGAGGCTTCATTGTTCTTTCTTTCAACTTCTTGACTCTTCTTTATTTCTTCAAAGTTTCCCTGAGTCATCTTCATGAAATTGATCATTGTCTCATATAGAGCTGAAGGTTTCCTTGGTTGTTGTTGTTGAGGGTTAGGTAGCAGAGGGTTCACAGTGTTGTTGTTAGAGTAGCTCAAGTTAGGGTGTTTGTTGAACCCTGAATTGTAATAAGGATTTTGTCTCTGATAGTTTCCCATGTAGTTCACCTCTTCACTTCCTCCTTCACGTACACACTCATCATTTGCATGTCCTTCACAACATAAATCACATTTAACTGCAGCAACTTGTTGAGGTTTGTTGGCCATAATGTAGCTATGAAACTCTTTAGTAAGAATCTCCAGTTACTTTTTCATGGCTGCTTGGTTGGCTAAGATAGAAGTTTGATCACTCACACCAAACACACCCCTCTTTTTCTTTTCAGCATCAGCACGATATTCGTTTGCAGCCATGTTCTCAATTAAGGCTTGGACTTCATCGTCGGTTTTCACTTTCAAACTCCCTCCAGCTGAGGCATCCAAGAACATCCTATTGTTGGAAGTTAACCCCTCGGTAAGATTTGCAGATATTGTTTGTTTGAAAACTCATGGTTAGGACATCTCTTAAGAAGCAAGTTAAATCGCTCCCAAGCATCATATAGTGACTCACTCTCCCCTTGCCTGAAGTTTGAAATCTCTTGTTTCTTATCCCACTATTTAGACATAAGGAAATACTTCTCTAAGAACTTCAGCTCTAGCTCCTCCCATGTTTGAATGGTTCCACTTGGTAAAGAAGCAACCAATCCTTCGCTCTTTCGAAAAGAGTAAAGGCAAACAATGTCAGTTTTTTCTGGCTTTCAGCCACCGTGGCTGGAGGTGCACAAAACTCACATGTTTCATGAAAGTGGCTTAAATGTTAACGAGGACTCATAGCATCGGTCCCATCAAATTGTTTCTCCTTCAACCCATTCTGAACAGAAGTCTTGATATCGAAAGCAACATGATTAGCAGGTTGAAAAGTGTGAGTGAGTCGACCACGATTGTTAGCTAAACCATAGTCTCCCAACTTCGGCCTTTGTGGTACAATTCCCATAGTGATAGACTTAGGAGAAGAGATTGATTCAGGTTTAGCAAATGTTGGATTAGGTAGTCGTTCACGTGCACTAGGTGGGACTGATTTTGATTTTGACAACCGAACAACTTTCTGATTGGCTCTTGCAGTCCTCTCGATCTCAGGATCGTATTCTAGGTCGTCGGAACTTCCTCTACCTTGCATAAACAGCAAAATACCTTAGTAGCACTGCACAATGCAAAATAAATAATGAACTCTGAATCAATTTAAGATTTTTAACAGAAAATAAATTGCAGAAATCCTAAATTATAACGCAATTGCCTTGTTGAAATAAATCAACAGTCCCCAACAGCGGCGCAAAAAACTTGATAGAAGTTTGGCAAGTGTACCAAATACTATCGAAGTAGTAAAAATATCGTTCCCACAAGGACTGATTTTAATCTCAATAATTCAATTACGTTATTTAAAATAGGATGTATAAAAGTTCTTTAGTTTGCCACTAGGCAGTAGGTTGGTTTGATTGCAATAAAAGTAACAACTGAAAGTAAAATTAATTGTTGAGAATAAGAGAGAGATGAGTTTAGGTCTTTCGAGTCATCGATGTTCCCCTAATTGGTATACTGCACCTATTCTTATGAATGATTCTCTAGTTCCACGATAGTTAACAAAATAGTCCTAATCAATCACTTGAGTTAGGACCCTCTTCTAGGATTACAACCCCTAATTCCTTAGATGGTCTAATAATCTTTGAAAGTTTAAGCATGTTAACCTAATAACACTAATAAAGAATTATCCATTCCTAGACTAACCATGTTTATTAGAACAATTCAATTAGGTCTAAGTCGAAAGCTAGGGTCAGTAGTCATTCGTTCTCACTAAATCATACATATATTTGATCAGGATATATAAAGCATTAAGAACAATTGAATTGAATAAAAAACTAGATTGTCATTCACAATAAGTAGAGTTTCACAACAACATAGTTCAATTAGGGTTACAAAGAATCATCTTAGACCTAACCTTTAATGGATTTAGCTACTCATAATGGTGTTTACAAATAACATAATCATTAGAGGAATCAATACATACATGAATTGGTAAAAGAGTGAAGAATTTACTCTTCTAGCCGTCTTGTAGTCTCAAAATCGCACATTCCTCTTCTCAAATTGTAACTCTTATTTTTAGAATAGACTTCAGCTTAAATAGGCTCAGAATTTCGCCCAAAATTGTGTCACGTTTTGGTTAAATCGTGACACATTTTTGCCATGTGCAACAAACAACTGAATTAGGGTTTCACCAAATCGTGTCACGTTTTTGCCATCGTGACACGTTTTCCTATGTCGAGAGTATGCTTAATTTCCTTATCAAATCGTGTCACGTGTTTGCTAAATCGTGACACGTTTTTCCTCTTTGCATATTCTTCAGTTTTCTGTTTTTCTTGCTGCTTAAGTTATCATGTGAACTCCAAATTGTGATTAAAATACAACTAAAATTACGTAATGACAAGATGTCATCATTTGACAATGAGAAAGTTAGGTAGCCACAACTCCCAGAAAACTCAACTTGTAAGGTTCACAACCAAATTTTATTTTTCAATTTTACATATATGAGTGTTCCATGCAACTGTCGTTTCTATAACTTGCGATATTTCTTTATTTTGTTGAGGGTCTTGTTTTGTACACCCTAAGGCAAAGTGATTGGTCCCTTGAGCCTTTTTGAGCCTACCTTGAATTATATGTTATTTATCTTTTGTAAAGCCAAATTAAGCCACTAGGTATATATCCCTTGTTCGGTGACGAGCCATATCACAAACCTAGAAAGCCTTAGGATTAAATGTCCCAAAAATTGTTTGGAGTTAAGCTATCTAGGTTATGTGAAATATTTAAGTTTGGAGTTGTTGTTGGAACTAGCAACAAATAAAGTTTAGGGTGGGGGAACTAGAGAACTAGGAGATAAAAAAATTATCTCTTGAAAAAAAAGAGTATATATATTAGAAAAAGCACTTGAAAATGTGCAGAAAAAAAAAGAAGAGAAAACTTTGTTTATGAGACCAACATTTTTTTATATGTTTCGAAATAAAAGAATGTGTTCTCTAATTGAAGCAGTCCTTCTACTATCAAGATATTCAAGTAGAGTAAGCTTAACTCTAATTGAAGCAGTCCTTTGATCTGGCACATTTTTCACGGTAGAGAGGTGGATGTGGCTAGAATTATTTCCAGAGAGCTTAAGCATGTAGCTCTAGGTGGGGTGGCAGGAGCTGAGACTTGGCTAGCATTCCCAGGGTTCATTATGGGGTTGGTCCGGCATCATGGGGTGCACATTCCTGGACCATTTGTTGAAGAGCTTGTTTCTCCTATTGATGATAGGTACATTAAGAAATTCATAGCTAAAGCAGAGGGCAAACATCCCTCTTCTTCTTCCAGTGTACCTCCACCTGAGGATGTTCCCCAGTAGAGTCTGCCACAGCTAGATGTGCCTCAGCAGTCTGGGACCTTTGATTTTTCTACTTTCACTGATTGGATGAATCAGCATGACCAGAGGCTGGAGCAAAGGGATCACTTTCATATGGATCAAAATACTGCGATCTTCCGAAGAAACCAGGGCATTTACCAGCATCTCTATGATGCTCACCTGGATCCCACATATTAGATGATGACTCCTGCTCTTTATATGCAGTCTTGTGCATGGCTTGGGGACAGGCCAATATTTTATGGATGGGGTGAGGACCATGGTGTTCTGAGGATAAGGAGAGGACACCTAGTGATCAGTGTGATGGAGATGAGTATATGGATGTAGATGATACCCAGCAGTGACCGGTTCTTCGTATTTTTAGTGATGTTTTTTAGTTTTGCTTTGTTTATTTTATGCTTTTGTTTTTATGTTAGAACATAATAAATGATAAAATGAGACGAACTTAGTGAAATTTTGGAATTAATCGAAATTGGCTTATAAAGTGGATATGTATATGCTACTGTGATATGTGGATATGCTTTGTCAGGGTGTTTGAACATGTATGCTTTGTTTTGTTGAGTTACTTAGAAAATGACGGGAGTTGTGAAAATAGACGAACTTTGTCAAAATAATGTTTTATGCTCGGATAACTTGTAATTGGATTTGATATGATAGAATAAGAATGAATCAATGATGATTGGGTGTTTAATATGATCAATATCGTGATGTGGATGATTGTTCGTCTTTTATGCAAAATGTGATTTTGGAACTTTGTTGTTTCCTCGAGTTGATTGTTGTTGATGATGATTATGATGATGATTATAATGATGATGATTTATTAATGTTGATGAATTCTTACATGCAAAATGATGACATTATTGGTGATGAATTCATATATGAAAATATAAAGACGAAAATGACGACGATTTGTTTGTTGAACGTATGCATTATTGAGTCATATGTTCATGCATCCATAAGTAGGATATTTATATCCAATGAAGACGACTATGATATTTATATCCAACAAAGACGACCATAATACTCTGTATTCAAATGACGACGACTATGATACAGTTGTATCTTGAGGTGATGACTTTGGTGACGATCAGTACCACGTGCATATAGAGTTGTGTTTAGAACGCATTACATACATTAGATAATTGGTTAAATATGTACTATTTGATTATGTGCTTGGTGAACATTGTTGGTTCCATCCTCCACCCTTTTTTCTTAGATTTTAAGGGGGTTAAAACCATTTTATTTCTTAATTCTTCTGTCATCCCAGTATGAAAAATTTCCCTGTTTGCATTAAGCCACTCTTGAACGTTATTACACAATATGCCGAAGTGTGTGATTCAGCTTTGATTCCCACTTTAACCTCTCTGTGATTATTGGCAAGAAAAAGAATAGTTCATTGAGTGGTTTTCTTAAAAGTAAGAAAATAATTTTCTAAATAGAAAGGCACTGTGCCAAGAAGTTTGTAAGTAGGGATAGGAGTACTAACCGTACTCGTGGTGAGAAAATGCTTCTCTCACAAGAATAAGTAGTTTAAATTGTTTAGTCGAAAATATCAACAATAAAATGACAAGTAGAGTATCGTATCCACAAATAATAACGTTTAGGGTTAAGAGATTTACAATTTGTATCTGTTTACGACAAAACAAGTTACTTGTTTTGGTTGTAGAAATGTCAGCAGCGGTTATGATTCTTCGAACCCCCTATTTATTTATTGAAATTAAATAACAGTTAAGTCGCATTCAATTATTCTAAGTAGACTATCTAAATAATGAGTCTGTCATGACAAGGTAACCTAATCGGTTTTACAAGTTCCACATACTGGTCGCACGGTGATCCTTACGTGGGGGTCTTACTCTCTGTTGATTTCGCTATATCCCTCCGCCTGTTGAGTTGCAACTGCTAGTCACACGGTGATGCTTATGTGTGGGATCTTACTTCGTTAGAGGTAATTGAAAAATAAATTTAAGTTGGCGTTCCCTCAGTGTTCCTAAAGGTTTTTCCATCTATGAACCTTAGGATTATATAGCACACCCTCCCTCTTGGTAGTTTTACAAACGGACAGCGCTATCAGCATTTACTTTACCAAGGTACGAGGAGAATGGAGTTATTGGTCTGATTTAAATCATGAAGTCACTTGTTTCCTTAATTACTAACTAGTTACATCCTGGATTCGGCAAATTTCACTCAATATTAGTAATGTCACCTCCTAAGTACTTACTACTAGGGTCTACTCACTTTCGGTATATTTCATCTAGTTACTAACTAATTACTTCCTAAATAGACATATATAAATATCAAGATATAAATATCAATATTAGGCTATGTCACTACCTAAGTTCCTAAATTAGGGTTGCACTCTAGAGGAAATAAACAACTTAAAGTCACATTTTACAAAATGTTCTTAAGAGCTTCGAAACATTTCTATGACAAATTAATCTAATGACCATTGAACCAATTTATTTATTTGAAAGTCAGAACTTTTAGCACTTTTCTCTCACAAATATCTTCACTAATATAAATTAAACATATCGATGTGAAACTTTTGAAAAGTTCCAAACAAAAAAGGAAATAAACAATATATTAGTTGGTCATTAAACTGAAGATTGCGTTTTATAATAAAAAAGCAATACAATATAAATAATCAAACTAAAAGTGGGAATCCCTTGCTTCTTCTCCATGTTGAGACTAATCAATATAAGAACATTTAGTGTACCAAATCATGTGTCAAATATTGTTTGTACCATTTAGCTGTGTTAGTCGGTATACGTTTGAAACTATCATCAAAATCGACATGATAAAGCCCCATATGTTTAGAATATCCCTTGTCAAAATCAAACGTATCAAATGCTGCCCATGCAAAATAACCAGGAATGTTTACGCCATCACTATCAATGTAAAAACATAATTAAAGATCAGTTTCTTGTGGAAACAAAGTTATAAAAGCAGACCATTTCACAATAATCTAGCTTTCATGCTAATGTTTATTTGTTTCATATATTTTTCGCCTTTTGATATCACATCAATTTCGAACTAAAATTACAAATATTTAAGGATGCAACTCCTTCAAAGTGAAAAATACAATATTTGTGTAAAAACAATGATGATCAGGAAGCGATTGAAATTTATGCTCTAAAGATTCTTATATCACATTCTAAACAATATATATATATATATATATATATATATATATATAGTTTTATACTATCCGTGTGAAGTCACTAAACTTTACTTTAATTTAACTTGTCATAATTTTATTAATTTTTTTTCTTTTCAGTTACCATGTGATAAGTATCAAGTTTCCAACTCCGTTTAGCAATGACTATTCTCCGCCAAAGAATTTATGGAACACACAAGATGAATTCTCCTTTTTAATTTAAGTTTTGTCCATATACAAGAGTGAGAGATCTAGCTCGTGACCGTTAGCTAATGGGCCTAAATCCCTTATGTACCACTTGGACATATTTACTAATGGTTAAAATGCACTCAACGTATTCATATTAAAATGTAGTTAATAATTTTGGAATTTTTTTATTAACTCTACATTAGTTGATAAAAAAAATATATTATACATCTTTGCAATAGACACACTACACAATAAATAAACCTTAGAAAATAAAAATTAGATATTAACTTTTTAAATTCCAAGGATGTTGAAAAAATAACTTACTTAATTGCTGCTTTGGTAGCATTTATATGTGCCGCGATGTAAGCAGTTCGATGTTCGTCTTTCAATGGATTTGGGATATCGAAAGATGGAATTCCTACAAAGAGCGGATGTCAAAAAAACAAGTATTGATCTCTTCTTGTGGCATAAGATATAGATAGTTTAGTTATAAAGATGTAAATGTGATCAAATGAAAACCAACCATTTTCAGTGATGTAGATTCTTGGATTTTTATACTTTTTGGTAATGTAGAGCAAGAAATTATATAATCCTTCGGGGTAGACATATTTACAACCATATTGGTCCTACAAAATATCAAAAGTGAACAAAAGATAAAATTGTAATAATTAAGTTATTTCCTAAAAAAAACAATTAAGTTATCCCCCTAAAAAATATGAGTCTTAATAATTTGTATCTTCATTTACTCACAAAGTAACCAAGAGTTTTTCCTTCCACATTCACAACTGCAATAATGAAAGAATGACGATGCATTAGTCAACATTAATTATTTTAATTGCTTTTAATTCTCTTACATATTTATTAAGTAGAATTTAATTCGTAGAGTTTATGGTGTCAACTTCAATGGTACTTATTCATTGAATTTTTTTCTTTCAAAAAAAAAACTTCAATGGTACTTATTCATAGCGATGCCATTGTATACCAAAATTTAAAAAAAGAAAAAATTTAGTTTTAATAAAAAATTACCTTCTGAAACAGCCAAGGCATCAAAATTGTCACGGGTAATCTTGGTTCTATTTGGTTCATATCTAACAAAGCAAGAGGAATAATAATTGATCCCAATAAAGTCTGTACTTCCTTTCAACATTTCTTTATCATTTTTAGTGAATTCAGGTAGTCTTTTTCCCACTAGCTTTCTCATTATTTTTGGATAATCCCCGTTGAACAGAGGCTCTAAAACCCTGAAAGGCGAAATCAAACGCCGCAAAAAAATATTGATATGCAAATTTACCGCCCATAGAAATATATATAGAAAAATCAAGAAGAGAATAATATGAGTGGTTTATGGTGTAGTTAAAAAGCACTAACCATCCCCATTTGAAATCTGTTAGTCTTTGAGCAGCGTCCACATCCTCAGGCTTGGAACTATAGGGAACATATGATCCTGATGAAATAGCAATTCCAATTTCTCCCTCTTGAATTGCCTATGTCAAATATTTAACCAAAAATGACAATATTTTATTTTTTTCTCTAAAATTCAACTTATTTTTTAAACTAGTTTGATTAATGTTGATAATTATTAAAATTAGTGTCAAAATTATTATTACTATTACTGTAATCAGGGATTATACTCCCTTTAGTCATGTTGTTGAGAATTTCAATCTTTAATCTATATATATCTTGAGATAATTTTGATACTATATATGTAGCATGCAATTTTCAAAATATGTCTTACTTGGAATTTGGATTTGTATAACTTTGAAACTGTGGCATGGGATATGAGTAAGTTATGAAGCACAGTATATACTTCTGTACAAACTTTGGTAGTTGCACAATCCTCCAAAGACATATGACCTAAATTTTCCATGTAATCATACATAGCTTGGAGTTCTGGCTCATTAATTGTAGTCCAATATTTCACTCGATCACCATATGTTGTGAATAGGAGCTCACTAAAATCCTTGAAATGTTTCCTAAAATTTGATTTTTACATAAACAATATAAGCATGCATGAAGAAATTCAATAATATTTGTGAGAGTAATTTAAGGTTGAATCAATTTATGGAAAATAAATGTTTTGATGAAATTATATTAAGGTAAATTTACACAATGGAGTGATTTAAGAAGCCGCCAAGATTTTGTTGAAGAGCTAATGGATAGTCAAAATGTAGGATAGTCACAAAAGGTTCAATACCTACACATTTAAAGGATCATGTAAATCAAGAAAGTAAAAATTGTTGCATGTATTTTAAACACACTTCTTGTCGAATCTAATTATTGCAATAAATATTGGATTCTTCTATTCATACCATTGTTGAGTAACTCGTTGATTAAATTGTTGTAGAAGTCGATGCCTTCTTTGTTTATACCTCCTTTTAAGGTTCCATCTATACAAGTGGTTGTTGAATATAAATATAAAGATAAGTATATTATTACATATTGCAAGAAAGGATATAATACTATCATTGCTTGTCGATGTGAAATATAATTTAATGAATATTTATCGACAATATAAGTTGTTGCATGTTCTACGTCATATCATTTGATCAAACGAACATCAACATAGTGAGATTTTTATTTTTTTAAGAGGTCGACATAGTGAGACGTTATTAGAGTAACGAATTGGTAAAACTCTTTGTAGTTCTTTTGAATATCCATATAATTATATACAATATATAAAATTCTATATATTAAAAAAGTTAAATTATAATTTTATTCCCAAAACTTATTTTTAGGTTCCACTTGGTTCCTCAATTATTCTTTGTTTGACTCAGTCTATTTTTTTCTTGTATGTTCTGCATTTATGCTTATTAGGCGAATGACTCTAGAACATTCAAGAATCTTAGCAATATACACTACCATCAACCATCTTTATGTTAAAAAAAATATTATTCATAATTTTTTTTCTCTTAATTAGGGAAATTATTATTCTTCTATAACTACCATAAACCTACTAATTTTAGAAATAAAACATTATTTAGTTATAGCTAAAAAGCAGTTTACTCAAATTTCCGTCCACAAAAACTAATAAATGTACTCTAGCATTCCCTTAATTAATAAGTTACTCTTTGATACTCTAAGTAGATATTATATTAGAGTATGTTAGTTCAAAAGTTTTACCTGGTATTAATCTGTTCCAAGATATGGAGAATCTGTAAGAATTTACTCCAAGATTCTTTAATCGTTGCACGTCCTTCTACACGACCATTCAAATTAAAACAAATAAAATACATTAAAAAAATTACACACCATATTTTAGGTTTATAGTTTTTCTCATTATTACTATTTCTATAAGCAAACAATTTATTTAAGGGATTACAAGGGTACTCCAGCCCCATTACAACAAAATAAATTATCAACAAGAGAATGGGAGATTGATAAATGTTACCAAAAACACTACTAGGGCATCAATAAATTGGTATCTTCTACCAAAAACATGACTAAGTCACCTATTGAAAATTGGATATGCCAACCAGACTGAAAGGGAACAACTAAAAATTCTTCGGCCAGCAATGAACAAGCCCCGTGATAAGGGCTTCGCCTTTGAAATCGCCTCGTTAAAGTTTGCGACTTTTCCTTCAATGCATACTTTATTCCTCATTGTCCATAACGACCAAAATATTGCTTTCGACATAATGTGTCGAAGCTTTGCCATCGTTTTCCTCTAATATGACCTTCGTATCCCATGAAATGATTGACAATGTTTTAATGGTATACCCCAGTCATCTCCATCCGATAATGTATTCATGTCATGGTAGTTATAAAAGCTATATTATTCATTATTAAAAAAAAGAGTAAGTCCTTCCCTCGCTTCCCCTCTTAAACCATCATCCAAATACACCATAATTGCCTCTTTTAACAATCTCATGTTTTCATTAAGAGCATAAGATTTCTAGCCATCCACAATGGTGGGAGGGAGGGAGGTGATAGAGATCTTTGTGCTCAGTTGGTTTTTTTGGGGGGTTTTTTGCGCCTCTCTTTATGTCTTCTTTGTTACTTAGACCTGGACTTAAGTTTTTCTTGTACTACTATACTATTCATTGTTTTGTGTTATAGTTGAGTGTAGGTTGCTAACTTGCACCTTAATAATTTTAGGTGGGTGTAGCTTGCTAACTTGCACCTTAGCGCTTTTAGGTGGGTGCAAGTTAGCAGTCCCATATATATATATATATATATATATATATATATATATATATATATATATATATAAATTTTCCATTAAAAAAGAAAACTTCCAGCCATAGACACTAAAAAATTTTGAGCAGTCATCAACAAACTTGACAACTAGAGGCAGTTTCATGTCCACGTTCTTATCAAAATAAGAATTGTAATATATTTTTAGGAGGAAGAACTATACTATTATTTGCCCTAAAAAAACTTATAATAATATTTACCAATAACAAAATATATAACATGTAATTGTAGTAAAGAAAAATCAAAAAAATCCATAGAAAACAAACTCACCTTATATCTCTGATAATGCTCAATCTTTGTAACAAATCTATTGTTACCGGCATAAATTACTGCTTGTTAAGAAGAAATGAAAACAAGAAATTACTAGGATTGACAAAAAAGTCAAGAGAACTACAAGATAATTAAGTAAATAGTTCCTATAAATATTCAAAATTTTGTTTTTAATCCCTACAAAATAAAATCATATTTTTTAGTTCCTGTAAAATTTTCCGTCATTTACTTAAGGGAAAATCACCCTTTAGGATAAGAATAGTGTCTATCAATTTTAGTCCCTCGTAGAAAGACAGACACTAAATTCCTATAATAGGGTTCAATTTTGATTGTTCTATTTCAATTAAATCTAACTAATTTTTTAATTAATAATTCAAATGACATCATAAAAAGATAAAATAGTAGAATTGAATGGTGAATGGTAAAAACAGAAAGAAAAAGCGACATAACACTATGTATCCCCTTTAAATATACAGGTATAAATTATACCGTCAAATATACCAAGCCCTCTTCCTCCTTCATGAGATCCACCTTCAATCTACAATCACAAAAACTTATCAATAATTGCGCTTTCACTATACAATCACAAAAACTTATCATAGGCTTGCGACTATTTAACATGTACCTGAGCGGCTGAAGTTCCAACACCAAACAAAAAGCTACGTGGGAATGATTTCCGGTTCGGAAAGTTTGATGAATTCACAAATTGTAATATAGAGTCTTGCACGTTAGTCGTAACTCTTTCTCCAATCTGTATTACTCTGGTCTCAAATATAAGAAGAAGAAAAAAATCAAACAAAGTCGATGTATTTAGTTAAAAATTTGAACTAAATACGTCAATCTTGTTTGATTCTTTTCCTCTTATACTTGAGACCGGAACAATTAAGCAAACATGTTAAATAATATGTAACAAAGTTACTATGACTCAATATCATTGTGCCTATGGCTAAAACCATGGCTATGGCCAATTACTACCTGTGATTTACATAAGTCAACTCGAGATAGTTTCTGCGAGGGAAGTAGAAGTATTCCTGCAATAGTAACATTATAATACACTTTGCATTACTCTATTCGTCGTAAGTTATTAGCCACGTTGCAAAAAAATAATTTGTCTCAAATTAGAAATCATTAGACTATATATTAATGAAACACTATTGTTTCCTCTTACAAAATTAACTATCTTTTTTACTTTGTGTAAATTAACAAAGGATTTATAATTCATGACGAAGACGGTATAAACCAGAAAATGGGATATTCATAAAAGAAGATCATGTTTAGCTTGCAATAAATAAGAGATTTTTACTTTTTTATTGCATTAACAAAAAAATGTTATTTGGCATTTAGAATTTGAATACTCCTTTCTTTCGAGAACATTTGTAGGTGTTTACAGGGTCGATCCTAAAGATGTACAACAAGGTCCATAGCTCACGATCTTGAAATTTTGAGAGACAAATTCTTAAAAATAAATAATTTAAATTGACTCTTACCGACAAACAAAATTTGTCACTAAATGTCAAATATCTATAGATAAATGCTTACATGTAATAAAATGTTTTGTACAAATAGGACGACGGGTGGGGGTTTTACTTGAGTATTTGGAGTTTGATGATATTGCTGACTTTGTCTCTTTCTTTCTATTAACATATCATTCTCTCTCGTCAGAATAAGTATTTTAATCATTCATTTATCATTATCTCTCATCAAAATACATTAAAATCATCAAAACTAAAAACCCCATGTATTTCGGGTTCGATTCTCAAGGGTAACAACGTTTGGCCAGTGCGCATGTCTCTACGCACGAGCTGAATTAGCTGTCCACCATTGATGGGTTAGAAACCGGTGCGAAAGCAAAAAAAAAAATTCCCCAGATACTTTCCGATAAGCTATCGGAAACAAAGAAGCCACAGCAGATCAACATGGAAAACAAGGCCGGCAACAACATACCATCGGAATAACCGAGCACCCCCTTCACCCCGAAACAACAACAACTACCTATTCATTACTATGTATTTGATTTGATTCCTACATGTATTCTTGAATATGTTTAAATTTAAATGACATAAGTTTGTTTTACTAAAAATAAAGAAATGCTATCAATTGAATAGAATATAATTACTTTGATTAAAAAAACAAATGAGAACTTCATTTCATGAAGCAGATAATAATCTAAAAATAAAAGAAGCAAATGCTCATACCTTGTGCCTGGACCCGAATGTTGGACAGCAAAACAAGCGACAAGATTGCAAGAATGATTTTAGCAATTCTCAAAGATGACAGAATCTCCATTTTCTCTATCTAAGAAACTCTGAAATTTGATAGAAAAACAACAACTCTATTGTTTGAGTACAGATATTGCTATATATAGACTTTCTAACTAAATACAGTAACTCTTTTTTACCAATCCAACTACACAATGTTATTCTTAAAAAAAAAAAAAAAAAAACTGTCAGAGTCACTGTCAAAACTGGTGTCGGGTGCGTAAAACAATAGAATAATTGGGAATCTAGGGATGATTATTTACTTTTAAGTAGCTGAAAGACAGCATGTTAGAAATAGTATAAATTTTTTACTCCCTCCATCCCATTATAGGGAATGGATTCCCTCCTACCAATTTATCTGCAATTTTCTCATGTGAAAAATCGTAACCATTTAATATTTTATTTTTCATATATTTATCAATAAACCTTTTATTTTAAAGAGTTAAGATTTCATTGAATTTCTCCTGTCATGGGAAAGGATCTGGTCTCTCCATTATAAGTGAACTTTACTTGGAGATTTCACCTATTCACTTATATGTGTTTAGTCCCTATAATACTTGATAAAAACACTCAACTATTTTTCGTTTTACTTGTTTTTTTAATATGTGTGAAATGAGCTAAATACTCGCTTATAATGGGACGGAGGGAGTATAACAAAAAAATTAATTTATTTCAAGACAAAAAATAGTACTAAAAATTACACTCCCTCCGTCCCTTAATACATGATACAGTTGACCCAATTACACATACCAATACATAATTTTGAGTTTAAATATCTTGAATAATATACTAGAAAAAACTATGACAATTTGATATTTTAAAAATATTCATCGAGTCGAATCTAACGACATCTTATATGATATTATTTATCTTTGTATATTAGTAGAAAAATACGATCAAAGTAATTTAGGTCAAAATTGCATATTTTCAAATAGGTCATCTATTAGGGATGGAGGGAGTATCAGGGGTTATATTTTATGAAAGATTAATTTAAGTTGTCACAAAATTGTGTAGATGATTCTAGAAATTAATTCCCACACAGCCAGTATACCAGTATAGTCTAGAGAAATAATTTAATGATCACTACCCAACTTTGGTATGTACTAATAACTTTGAACCATGTATCTAGTAAATTTAATGATCACTACCCCACTTTGGTGTGGTACGATTAAATAAGCAACACGAGGAGCACATGCACACAAGATCTCCAATATCATACATTGAAATATAGCTAGCAACCACTTATTCTATTTTGTCTCCTGTTCATATTCGTGGATTTAGTTGTGGCATCGTATATTGCTCTGTGGCAGTGTTGGAGCCACATATAGCTGAGAGAATGTAGCTGCATCCTTGAAATTTTCTACTTTATATGACTATGAATTCCCTCAGGTTTGAGATGTGCACCATCAAACCCAAAGATAGAACCATAGAAAGATTGATGTGGTGCAATAACACGTTGCTTGTTAATAATTAACGGGTCTTGCTAACACTTTTTGAGTACATCAGTTTACAGAAAACAAATTAATTGTATTGTTGCACATATCTACCAAATCGGGTTGCTGACTCTTTGGCTAATAATGGTCTTTCTTTGCATACCTTAACAGTTTGGAATGATGTTCTCAGTTTATTAGAACTAACTACGTAAAAACACAAGAATATTGGTAGGTTAGCACCTTAGCTACCACTTTTTTTTGAATGAATGGTAAGTTAGCACATTAGTTACCACCATTTTATAAAGAAAAAATAAATTAAATTAATTACATCAATCTGCTTCCAAAAAAGCATATGTCACTGTACAAACAGAGGTGTGTTATTTGCACAATTATTTGAAAGACAACTTTTAAGACAAGCATATATTTAGAAAGAGTAGTAGATATTGGTATGGAAACCAAAATAATAAAGAGAGAAAAATAAAAACATAATCTGAGTATGAGAAAGAAAGTTGTCATAAAAGTTGTCGTTGTACAAATATCATTTCTCTTATGAATATATTGCATGTCCTTCATTGTTTATTTGATTTCTTCTCTTTTTTTATGTTTTATTTATTTCCTTCTTTTTTTCTTTAGTTTTGATAGTTTTTTTTTTAATAAAAGACTGAATCATATTAATGGAAAATATCTTGTAAATACACCTCACTGGCCTCCGAAGGCTCCTCCTCTATCCACACCTTATTAGGATCAGAGTGAGCGATCTGAGCCATTATATGGGCCAACCCATTACCGTTGGTTCCATCGGCAGTTAACTGCCGATGCGTCCTGAACATATGCAGGAAACATAAACATCAGTTTTCATTTCAGTTTCAACAAGTTTAAAACTTCTCCAATTCCATCAATTCCTTCAATTTGATTTTGGACTAAAATCAAGTGAATCATCTCCATTTTATCATAGGTAAATAGTATTACTCATTTTTAATCATAATGTTAGGCTGTGTATGTTTTTTTTTTATTTTTAAATTTTAGTAGTTTGCATGTGGTTAGGGTTGATGTAGAATTTGACAATTTGATGATTGTGTGTAGTTTATAAAGGAATGGTGTTGCTGTAATTGATGTTTGAATGAATTTTAAGTATCATGTGGTTTTGAATGGTGCCAAATGAACACAATTTGAATATGTTTGATCTTTGCACACAAATTGTTTAACAAAATGCTCAAATGAGAATTAGATTGATTATTCAGTTAGTTATGTAGTTATAGATAATTGTAGTAGATGGAAATGATGTTTAGGTTGAATGTGGTTTTGAATGTTATAGATGAATGAATGTTGTCAATGATGTTTAGTTTAAGTTGAATGATGTTAATTTTTTAAAATTTTGTGTAGATATGTCTGATTAGGAGTAGAGCCAGCAGATTGACTCATCGAGATTGATATATGGTATAGTTGCGGTAACTAGTAGCGTGAGGCGGGCTAGGGTTAACGCACATATACCGAAGAGGGGAAGAGGTAAAGGTCGGAGGGTGTCTAGTGAAGGGAGTTCTCAGGCCACACAACCAAAACAGTCGCAAGTGGTTGACCCACGCAGGTGGAGTACTGTAATTATCATGATCAAATACACAATGCCACTATTGGTGGTTATGATCAGCAGCATATTCTGGATGATGTTGTGCTTGTATTTGACGAGGATGACATTGCAGCAGCGACAACCCCGACGATGTTACCTGATCAGCCTCCCTTTCCTGGAGGATGAGAAGATACGTCTCTTCTGTTCTCTTATGTCAACCATGTTGCATTGCCGCGCTGGTATAATTCAAACTATGTAAGTGTTATAAATAATTCTCTTATATTATTATATGCAAATTACTTATTAAATTGGTGCACGTAAGTTAAATTTAAATTGACGCGCGTAAGTGAAAAAATATAATTGGCGTGTGTAATTTAAATTTAAATTGGCGCTCGTAAGTTAAAAAGTATAATTGGCGCACGTAATTTAAATTTGAATTGGCGCACGTAAGTTAAATTTAAATTGACGCACGTAAGTTAAAAAATATAAATGACGCGCGGAATTTAAATTTAAATTGGCACACGTAAGTTAAATTTAAATTGGCACGCGTAGGTTAAACAATATAATTGGCGCGTGTAATTTAAAGTTAAATTGGCGCACGTAAGTTAAATTTAAATTGACGCGCGTAAGTTAAAAAATATAATTGGCGCATGTAATTTAAATTTAAATTGGCGCCGGTAAGTTAAATTTAAATTGGCGTGCATAAGTTAATTATAATTGGCGCACATAAGTTTAATTTAAATTGATGCGCGTAATTTAAATTGAAATTACACGTGCGTGCCAATTTAAATGTTTTAATTTTTTTTATAAATATGTTATGTATTGTTTTTTAAGTTTTTAAATGTGTTATTTCTTTATTATTTCTGATTCGTAAAGAGCGTAAAGTAAAAGCCATAATCATGAGGTTAAGATTTTGGTACTCCAATGTCCACACCATAATATGAAATGGTTTTGGGGTCCGTTTAAGGCGACCGGGCTACATGATTTGGTTTACACATGCTACGCCATTGTGCCTTATGCTTTGCTTATGACTTTATGCGAGAGGTGGCATGCCGAGATCAATAATTTTCACTTGCCTTTGGGAGAGATGACCATTATTTTGGATGATGTCGTATGTCTGTTGCATCTTCCCATTGAAGGGATAATGTTGAGTCACCCAAAGAAGGTGTCTCAGGCTGATGGAGTGGATCTGATGGTGAGACACTTAGGTGTGACACAGGCGGAGGCAGTGGATCTGTTGGTAATTTCTGTTCATTTGTCGCATCAATCTTTATATTTTATTAATGTTAATGTTGGTTCATATGTTGCTTAGTTTTTGATTCGGCATTGAAATAATATGCCTAAAACCTTTTAACAGGTTGTGCATCAGCAACAGCTTCTGCCAATATAGGTTCAGGACGCATTGGCAGTTAACTGCCGAGGAAAAAAGGGGACCGACGGCGGTTAACTGCCGAGAAAATTGAAATCGACGACAGTTAACTGCTGAGGGGCGCATTGGTCTTTTACTAGTGTGTTTCAGCCTTCTTTAGTGTGTCAACAACAATTTTCCTAGATATATGTCTAAGAGCACATGTGTCAAACTGTGATTGTAAGGACCAGATTGCGTATATAAGCTTTCAAAGATAAGTCATATCTTCATTTTTGCTCATTTTGAACCAGCCGATCAATTCGTTCCTTATCCACTTCAAATATAATCCTTTTGAAACCAAATCAATGGCCAACGAAATGGTACAAAAGAGAGCAAATGCTTCTACAACCTTAACATCTTCAAATCCATGCATCATCCAAGTTGCCCTCCTTAAAGTGAGGTTTGTAAGCTTCCTCTGAGTGTTCTATCCAGGTTAATCAAATTCATTTTAATTTTAAAAACGTCACTCAGAAATAACTTCACATGAAATCATAGACTAAGAGATGAGAAGTAGGTTCTCCTAAATTAATTTTAATGTTAATTTGTTAATTAGATTAAAATGCATCATCCAAGTTGACCTCAGACTCTAAAGTCAACTTGTTAATTAGATTAACAACAATTGACCTTTAATACTGTTTTTGTCATCATAAAAAAGGGGGAGATTGTTGGAACAAAATATGTTTAACATTACCGCCTTAAGTTTTAATGATAACAAGGTATTATAAAGTCAATTGGATATGCTAATATTTGTTCAAGTGTGCAGGACCATAGACAAAATTTATAAGTATTTTATCCAAGTTTTGGTTCTGAAAAAACAAAACAGAGCAAAGGAATTTACAAATGAAGCTTATGTTGCAAGACAGAGTCTGAAGACTACTAGAGTGTGAAGACCATAAGAAGCTGACTGCCAGAAGTTGACGTCATCAAGCGTCTGAAGATCATCAGAATCTGAAGTTTATCTGAGTCTGAAGACTAGAAGCTGCAATTAGTTAAAGTTTGTTATTCTGAAGACACGTCATTAAAGAAGGAATAGAAGCTTGGAGCAACGGCTATTTCAGAGGAATTAGAAGGAATCAGATGCTTATCCATTGAAGAGCGCAAAAAAAGGACATAGTACAAATGTACAACCACTACTCCACTCTTCATGTCTGCTATAGTACAAGCTACAATTGTGTCTATGTTGGTTAATTCTCCAAACAAGGAATGAATTTGAAATTGCTCACTCCTAGGACAATAACCACATCAAGCTACAAATCATTGGTGATGATCAAACTTCAACAATGACTCTTTTTTATGTGCTGGCAATCATCAACGTATCTTTCACACCTCTACATAAAGGAGTGAAGATTTGAAGATTGTAAGAGACTCACTAACAATTTACTAGTGCCAAAACACTGCTGAAATTGTTGCACATCAAAGTTCACTTAGAATTTCTTAACAAATTTCATATCTTAGAAATTCTAGAGTTTTAGGAGTCTTATATGATTTGTATTTGTGAACACCACTGATTGTATATCAAATGTTCAACCTCAAACACGCCCTGAATACGAGGTAACCTATTAACGGTCGGGACTCGGAAGTAAAACGAGCGCTGAATGGGAGGCAACCCATTATTTTTATTTTCTGCATTTTTATTTTTGCTAAGTTGAGATGATCTGACTAATCAATTTCTTTTCTTTTTCTGTTGCTTTTCTTTCAAGTATTATCTAATAAAAATTTATTTCTTTTACATTTACATTTATAACCTTTCCATTTATGCTTAAATTTGTTTTAGTCTTAGGTATTCATTCAAAGCATTTAAGGCAAACGATAATTTTTCCATACAATCAAGATGCACAATTTTCTTCTTCCGCCAAAGGAGGTAAATTTCTAGGGCTTGCTAGTAAAGGTACTTATAGGATCACCAACTATTTTCTGAATAGCATAACCGGTGAGATTCAGAGCCAAATATTTCCATATTCATTCTAGGTTGTTAGATACTTAAATATTTCCAATATATATTATGAGTGTTCCATATGAATGCTACTTTTGCTTGAATTTGCGGTCGTTCATTACGGACAATCGGTTAGGTTATTATAGACATGAGGCAATTTTCTTTGGTACCTTGAGCCTTTCAAGCCACCCTTTATATATTCTTATTAACCTTTGTAAAATCACTTTGAGATTTCAGACGAAAAAAATTCTTTCTTTATTAGTGACGAATCATATCACAGTTCTACACTTACATGAACCCTGTTTGATTTTACTTGGAGCTAGATAAGTATTATTATGACTGCTCATGCTTTGAAACTAAGTTCAAAGTTGCTCACACAAGATATAGGCACACTAGGTGCACAAAATATTCAGGACACCCTTAGGTGTACATAAATTCAGGGCATAGCCCACACAAAAGAGAATAAAAAAAAAAGAATCATTTAGCAGCCTCAGAACTGCTATCAGAATCTTCAGTGCCACTCGCATCTTCATTGGCAACATCAGCCTCTTCCTCATCACATTCTTCCTGTTCATCTGTGGTTGCAACATCCTCCTTTTCAAAGGCATGTATCATAAGCTCAAATTGAGCTTTTTTCTCATCCAGTATCACACAGGTATCCTTGAGAGCAGCTACAATATCCTGTCTTGTCATTCTTACTGTAGTAGGTACAACTTCAGATGTTCCAACAATGTCTGGAACATGATTGGACCCAAACAATTTATAGTGAAGAGTAAGAGGAGATTCCATCTTCTTTGGTAGGTCAACAACAGTGAGTAGGTTGGGATGTTGTTCCAACATAATATTACAGAGAAGGGTAGGGAAGGATATTGGAAGTTTAACAACATTCGTCTTGGCATGCTTAACAGTTTGATCAAAAATATACCCACCAAAATCCATTTTAAACTTATTCCCTACAACATAAATGAATTTAGCCAAATCTGTTGCAATATCAGAGGTGTGTGTAGTAGGAACCCAGTTTGCTGCACCAATCCTATTGAGGATGGCATACTTAACACTCAGCTTTCCAGATGAAATCTTTCCCTTCTTTGGCCAGGTGCTCACTTTGTTGGCAGTAACTTCCCTGCTAATTTGATTGTCTGTTGCCTCCAGCTCAGCAACACCTTCTTTATCAATTCCTAAGAATCTGTTGATGATGTCGGGAGAGAAGTTGACACATTCTCCTCTAACATACGCTTTCTGAAATTCCCTACTAAGGGGGTTGTTACAGTTCTCAGAAATGTTGACCACAAACTCTTTCACCAGCTTTTCATAGCAATCACCTAGATTGCATACAGTTTTTATGAGACCAGTTTCTTTGATGAGTTCCATCACATCCTTTATTCCAACAGTCTCCTTACTCAGTTCTCTTTCAACAACCAATCTCTTATGGTAGATGAACTTCCACATTTGAGCAAACTCAGGAAGATGGAATGAGACTTTGTCAATAGGCACATTTTCAACGGTCTGAGCGTTCTTCTTTTCGGCAGATTTTTTAACATCCGAGGAGACAATGTTCAAAACATCTTCCTCAACTTCATATTCAGACTCACTAGAGGAAACAACCTTCCTTTTTCTAGAACTACCAGCAACAGACTTTAAACTGACTTTACTCCATGATTTCTTAGGACCCACTCCAGTAGATTTTTCCCTACTTTTGGGGGTTTTAGTTTAAGAGGTAGACTTTTCTTTTGGATTAATGCTAGTATGAGGTATAGTTATCCCTTTGTTGCTTCTTAATCTCTGTGCGACACCATCACCAAGAGTGTTTGCCAGTTGAATGTCGTCTAGGTCCAGATTGTCAACGTCAACCACATCCTTGTCTTTTTCTATATCCTCATAGCCATTTTCCTCCCCAGTCTCTCTAGACACTTCTACAGACTCTTCTCCTTCTTCAGTAATAGAGTTCTCAACAGACTTCCTAGACCTTGCATCTGTTTCTGGAGCAATATCAAGAATAGGATCCTCATTACCACCATCAGTCGTGGTGACATCAACAGAGTTGCCAGGTTGGTCCAAAGATGTTTCAACATCCGGCCCAACATCCTTTCCAATAGCAGTTTCTGCAGGATCTTTTTCAACAGATTCATTTACCGTTGTTTCGATACCAGCATCAATGTCCATGTGTTCAGTGCTATCTATAGTATCGTTTAAGTCTTCTAACCCTAGTTTCCTATCAGCATTTGATGTATTAGAAATAAGGGTTTCATCAGGATTACCTTTCATAGGATCAGAAATGGATTTCTCCTTAGCATGAGTTGAGACATCAAACGAATCTTTGAGTGCCTCTTTGCCTTTAGTTTTCTTGGCTTCTTGTACCGAGGATTCGACATGATCATCCTTCACGTCACATTTCTTTGAAGATTTCTTTTTCTTGGTATCAGATTTTGAAGCATTTTTCTTCAGGGTTGAAGTAACAGTTGTGAGTGGCTCAACCCTCTTAGAAATCGAGGAGTCTGCAGGTGGTCGGTTGGAGATGGTCTTTTTGGAGGGTGTCACGCTTGATTTGAGTTTCATGGTGTATCGATGGTGATGATAGAGAACAGAGATGGGAGAAGGATGATGGTGTTTAGTTATCGGAGTAAGAAGACAAACGGGAGTTTTTGAGAAAAGACAAGGTAGACTAAGGTTAAGAAGGATATGATTGTGCTTAGTTGGGAGTTGAGTGAGGAAGTGGAAGAAACTTCCTGAATTTGCGTGTACCAATGACAAAAGAGAGCCAGGAGAAATTTTCGCACGCTGGTCATAAATTAACTGCCACAACTTCTTTTGCAACGAAATGTCAAGCTTGTCCTTTAACTGCTTCATTTTCCCCAATATCTTAATACATTTATCAAGTATAGGATCTTTGGTAGAATCTTACTTCCAATCCTTTATTACAAAGTTGACTAATGCTAATCAAGTTGGATACTAATCCTTTGACTAAGATAACATTTTCAAGTTTGGGTGACTCATCGCTGCATAAATTTCCACTACCTTGAATACTTCCTATGCTTCCATTACCAAAAATAACATTTCCATTATTACAAGAAGTTATATTTTCAAAGAAATCTCTTTCCCCAGTCATGTGCTGGGAACAACCACTGTCAAATTACCAGATATCACTGGATGATGTTGTAACGCCCGTTTTGATTATTTAAATTATTTTATATAGTATAGAGAATATTTATATGATTTTACGTGATTTATGTGATTTATATGATTTATGTGATATGTGTGATTTTATTAAGTGATTTATTTTATTGTTTAATAAAATAAGATTTGAAAATAAAATAAATATTAAGTTGTGAGGTTGTTTTGGAATTAGATAGAATTATGAGGGATTAAGTGAAATAAGATAAAATAAAATAGAAGAGGTTTAAAAGGGAAAATTAGGTTTAGAATTGCACAGAACGTACAATTCAATTTTTGGGAGAAAAAGGGAGAAAACAGAAGAGAAGAACCAAGAGGTTGCTGCTCCAATTTTCTTAAGGTAAGGGTGAGCCTAGCATTACAATTCCATTAAACTTGTGATTCATGATTATAGTTAACAGATTTTAGGAGTAATTAGGTCAAAAAGTGATGAATTGATGATTAGATGATGAGAAACAGTATCATTAATGTAGAAAACTGTTTACAGACTATAGGATAACCCTTAAACATCATTATAGTCGAAATTGGGGAGGAATATGATGAAACTTGGGGTTTTGGGTGAAAATTGTCGTAACCCCGTAACTGTAATGTCATCGCTCACCACATCGAGTAATCAACTCGCCACGGCGAGTGCTCTTCAATAGCTCGCGAGGCGAGAAACCCACTCACCATAGTGAGTACTGCCTTAGAAGTCCGCGAGGCGAGCAATCCCACTCACCGTAGCGAGTAACACCCTTGATGGCTCGCAAGGCAAGCAGTTCAACTCGCCATAGCGAGTGACCCCTGTTGACTCGCAAGGCGAGCAGCCAAACTCGCCATAACGAGCAGTAATGTACCAAAATGCCTCTTAGAACTATGCGACTCTTGTCGTACGGATTATTATGAGATGACCCCTGAGATAGAGTTAAGTACTACTGCAATATTAAAGACGACCTGTAGAGCTGATAATTAATGTTTGACTTTTGTTAGTAGTGACATATGCAAACGTGTATGCTTTCTTTGAACTACAAGAGATAAATTATGTGATAGTTTATGATATTATTATGTCTTGAGATGTTTGATGTTCTGCCATGCTGCCATTTATATTTGATTAAAAGATGTATGTGTCATGCTAAGACTTATGAGTTGTAATCCAAATTATTGGAGTTTATTTGAGATGTCTAAAGTTTAAGAAGTTGAGTCCATGCATATTCATTCAGAGACGAGGGCTCATGCCCTAGGAGCTTTTGCTCAACAGAGACGAGGGCTTATGCTCTAGGAGTATTTTTATACTCAATAGCGACGAGGGCTTATGCCCTAGATTGGTACCACATGCATGAATAAGATGTCTAAATTGCATAAGTCGAGTTGAAGTTGCATTGTCGAGTCGAACTATTAAGTTTAACTAAGATGCTAAATTATGATGATGATTATGATGTTAATTAAGATGTTATATGATTTTTTTTGGTTGTGAATGTATTTGATGTCTATGTTGTTAATTATAACTATTGAATTATATGTTTAATGTCTTTGTTTTGTGAATTTCACCCCTTCTGCTTGGAAATGTTGCTCTTCATATGAGTAACTTGCAGGTGATTAAGCTTTAGCTGCTGTTTGCTGTTGGGAGTGGCTACCCTCACTGTGTCCTTAGGTGCTCTGATACATAACGGGATGGGAACCTTTGTAACTATTTTTCTATTCCTTACGTATTGATTATGATTTAATATTATTAAGTTTCAGTTGAATTTATGTTGAGAAGTTTTGATGAGGCCTGCGTGCCAAAACTATTTGTTAACTTGAATTTTTATCCGCTGCGAAGTTTTGAACCTTTTACGATTATTATTTTACGAAGGATAAATCGTTATTTATTCTATTTTGAGCTTTTTAGAACTGTAGCATACCGTTTATTGAGGAACTCTGATTTTTATTAAGAAATTTTTACTTTGGGAAAACGGGGTGTTACAGATGTTCCCAGAGATGTGTAGACCATTAGACCGGCATTGTTACATTTTGGTATCAAGTTTTTCTTGACCTTCTTATTGTAATTTTCTCTTGATTTGTGTCCGGATTGATTAGGGTAACCATGTAATTTGAAACAGAAAGGTTTTATATGCCCTTTTCTCTTGCAATAATGGCAGACCCAAGAATGAGTCCTCTTTATGTTCATAGACATGTGATGTGATTCTGAATGTTGAAACCTTATCTTGCTTGTAGAAGCAAAATTCATTCCTGCAGCCTCTGTGACACAGATATCCTGTTTTTCTTTTCTTATCATTCCATGGTCTTCTGATTTGTAAGCAGACTTGCGGTTCTGTTGCTTCTGATTTAGATGATTGTAGTCATACTTTATACCATTTGGACTTTTCTTAACTTGGCCTTCTAGAATATCATCCAGGGTACTAGTGCCAGTAGTCATCATTTTCACTTGTTTCTTAGTGTGTTCAGATTGAAAGTTCAGAAGTCTTACCTCATCATTGAGCTCAGAGATTTTTGCCAAGTGATTACTTCTTTCAGCCAATAGTTGACTATTTATCTTATTCTGTTCTTCTAGCCTCTTGCATATTTCTGCACTTCTGGCATACAGTCCTTTATAAGAAGCACCTAGCTTATCATAATCTAACTCTTCATGACATGAATCAGTGTCAGATAAGATTCTACCAGTCATGGCATTCTCCTCCTTATTAACATCACTTTCATCATTCCATTCTGAGACATCTTTATTGAAACTAGAAGTAAACAAGCTTTTCTTTTGTTTCTTGAGAAAAGTGGCACATTCAGTCATGATGTGTCCAAATCATTCACATTCATGACACTGAACTCCTTTGGGTTGAATTCTCTTATCATCAGTTCCTGTATTATCCACATTATCATGTTGCTCACTGATGTTGTATTTGGTGTTTTGACCACTTGATCTGGGTCTCCATTCAGCTTGTTTCAGGACTTTGTTAAATTGTTTTCTAAAAAACACAATTGCTTCAGTAAGTAATTCATCGTTTGTATACTCTTCTTGTGGATCATCATTTGATAAAAAGGATGTGCTTCTCTCTTTCTTCTCTTCCCTATTGTTGATCACAATCTCAAAATTTTGGAGAGATCCAATTAGTTCATCAACTTTCATATTAGATAAGTCCTAAGCTTCCTCAATGGCAGTTTCTTTCATGTTAAACCTCTTAGATAGAGATCTGAGAATTTTTCTAACAAGTTTTTCATCAGAAATTTTCTCTCCAAGTGACTCAAAGGAATTTGCAATATCAAGAATATTCAAGTGATAGTCTTGAAAGCTCTCATCTTCCAACATTTTCAGATTCTCAAATTTAGTAGTGAGTAATTGGATTTTAGCACTTTTTACCTTGGTAGTGCCTTCATGTGCATTCTTGAGAATCTCCCAAGCATCCTTAGCCACAATGTACTGCTTGATCATTCTGAACATGTTCTTGTCTACACCGTTGAACCGAGCATTCAAAGCCTTGGAATTTCCAAGAGCCAGTTCATCTTCATCAGCAGTCCATTCTTCTTCTGGTTTCACAACATCTGTTCTGTTACCATCTTCATCAAGTGCCACAAGGTGTTCCCAACTTTCAAAACTGCCTTCCAAGTTTTGCTGTCAATGGATTTGAAGAAATCACTCATGCGTGACTTCCAATAATCATAGTTTGAGTCATCCAACAGAGGGAGTCTGTTTATAAATCCTCCTTCCTTCTCCATAGCTCTAAAATCAAACTTCCCTGGAGCTCACCCTAAAACAGGCAGGGTGCCTGTTGTAACGCCCGTTTTAATTATTTAAATTATTTTATATAGTATAGAGAATATTTATATGATTTTGTTTGAATTAAGTGAAGTATATGATTTATGTGATTTTTATGAGGTGTTGTGACTTATTTTATTGTTCAATAAAATAAGATTTGAAAATAAAATAAATGTTAAGTTGTGGGTTTGTTTTAGAATTAGATAGAGTTGTGAGGAAATAAGATAAAATAAAATAAAGTGATTTAAAAGTGATTTGAAAAAAATAGATTCCAACCCTGTAATGTGAAGATTCTTTCATTTTAGACCCTGACTCATATGACTGTGCAAAATTGATAAGGTGGCGCGCTAAGTGGCATGTTTACTGTGCATATATGACTATGTGGCGCGCTGACTATATAATTAATTTTGTTTTTCATTTTTTTTAGGGTACACTTGACATTTATGCATATTTTTTTTTTAAAAAAATAATATAAAAAATTTGAAAAATAATTTTTGCAATTAAAAAAATTGTAAAAATTAGAAAAAAAGTTTAGGATTTTTTTCTAAGAATAATATTTGGTTACAAAAATTAAGGAAATTTTTTATTATGAAAAATATTTTCCAAAATTTTATTTTTTTATATAAAAATAAAAAACGAAAATTTTAATTTCGTAATAAAAATCTGAAATTTTTCTAAATTTTAAAAGTGACCTATCAGCTAAAGTGGGGGTCATTCTTGTAGGTTTAGGCTCCCCACACCTCAGTTTCTTCATCATTGATAGAGGCATCAAGTTTTTACTTGCCCCTAAATCACAGAAAGCTCTTCCAACATCTAGCTTCCCAATTGTAAAAGGAATAATAAATGGACCTAGATCTTTCAACTTAGGTGGGAGTTTCTTTTGGAGGATTGCACTACAATTTTCTGAAAGTGCAATGTTCTCGTCATCCTTTGGCTTCCTTCTTCCGGTCAACAGTTCTTTCATAAACTTAGCATAAACATGCATTTGATCAAGAGCTTCACTGAGAGGAATATTAACCTGAAGTTGAGAAAAGAGTGCCATGAACTTTTTGAATTGACCTTCCTTCTTCTTCTTCTTCTTGGCTAAATGAGGATAAGGAAGCTTCGCATATGATGGAATCACTTGCTCTTTGTCTCCATCTTTCAGCAGTTGGCTCTTAGACTTCCTCAAAATTGAGTCAACATCTATCAACTTCCCGCTTTTTCTTCCTCCTCATTTTCTTCATTCTTTTCATTTTCAACTACACCATGATTGCTCTCTTTTTCAACTACGTCATGTTCTAATTCATTTTCAATTATCTCCTCCTCAACATTCTTTTCAACTACACCATTGTTAACCTTCTCAACCGCCTCTTCATCAACTTTCTTAGGAGCCTTTGGAACTAAAGGTGGTAAAACCTTTTTGCTCCTCAACTCAATAGCATTACATGTCTCATTCTTAGGGTTTTTTTTTTTTTGTTACCTGAGAATCCCCATTTGCTTTGTTCAGCCAGTTGCTTTGCCATCTGCCCTATTTCAGTTTCAAGCAATTTTCTAGAGGCTTCATTGTTCTTTCTTTCAACTTCTTGACTCTTCTTTATTTCTTCAAAGTTTCCCTGAGTCATCTTCATGAAATTGATCATTGTCTCATATAGAGCTGAAGGTTTCCTTGGTTGTTGTTGTTGAGGGTTAGGTAGCAGAGGGTTCACAGTGTTGTTGTTAGAGTAGCTCAAGTTAGGGTGTTTGTTGAACCCTGAATTGTAATAAGGATTTTGTCTCTGATAGTTTCCCATGTAGTTCACCTCTTCACTTCCTCCTTCACGTACACACTCATCATTTGCATGTCCTTCACAACATAAATCACATTTAACTGCAGCAACTTGTTGAGGTTTGTTGGCCATAATGTAGCTATGAAACTCTTTAGTAAGAATCTCCAGTTACTTTTTCATGGCTGCTTGGTTGGCTAAGATAGAAGTTTGATCACTCACACCAAACACACCCCTCTTTTTCTTTTCAGCATCAGCACGATATTCGTTTGCAGCCATGTTCTCAATTAAGGCTTGGACTTCATCGTCGGTTTTCACTTTCAAACTCCCTCCAGCTGAGGCATCCAAGAACATCCTATTGTTGGAAGTTAACCCCTCGGTAAGATTTGCAGATATTGTTTGTTTGAAAACTCATGGTTAGGACATCTCTTAAGAAGCAAGTTAAATCGCTCCCAAGCATCATATAGTGACTCACTCTCCCCTTGCCTGAAGTTTGAAATCTCTTGTTTCTTATCCCACTATTTAGACATAAGGAAATACTTCTCTAAGAACTTCAGCTCTAGCTCCTCCCATGTTTGAATGGTTCCACTTGGTAAAGAAGCAACCAATCCTTCGCTCTTTCGAAAAGAGTAAAGGCAAACAATGTCAGTTTTTTCTGGCTTTCAGCCACCGTGGCTGGAGGTGCACAAAACTCACATGTTTCATGAAAGTGGCTTAAATGTTAACGAGGACTCATAGCATCGGTCCCATCAAATTGTTTCTCCTTCAACCCATTCTGAACAGAAGTCTTGATATCGAAAGCAACATGATTAGCAGGTTGAAAAGTGTGAGTGAGTCGACCACGATTGTTAGCTAAACCATAGTCTCCCAACTTCGGCCTTTGTGGTACAATTCCCATAGTGATAGACTTAGGAGAAGAGATTGATTCAGGTTTAGCAAATGTTGGATTAGGTAGTCGTTCACGTGCACTAGGTGGGACTGATTTTGATTTTGACAACCGAACAACTTTCTGATTGGCTCTTGCAGTCCTCTCGATCTCAGGATCGTATTCTAGGTCGTCGGAACTTCCTCTACCTTGCATAAACAGCAAAATACCTTAGTAGCACTGCACAATGCAAAATAAATAATGAACTCTGAATCAATTTAAGATTTTTAACAGAAAATAAATTGCAGAAATCCTAAATTATAACGCAATTGCCTTGTTGAAATAAATCAACAGTCCCCAACAGCGGCGCAAAAAACTTGATAGAAGTTTGGCAAGTGTACCAAATACTATCGAAGTAGTAAAAATATCGTTCCCACAAGGACTGATTTTAATCTCAATAATTCAATTACGTTATTTAAAATAGGATGTATAAAAGTTCTTTAGTTTGCCACTAGGCAGTAGGTTGGTTTGATTGCAATAAAAGTAACAACTGAAAGTAAAATTAATTGTTGAGAATAAGAGAGAGATGAGTTTAGGTCTTTCGAGTCATCGATGTTCCCCTAATTGGTATACTGCACCTATTCTTATGAATGATTCTCTAGTTCCACGATAGTTAACAAAATAGTCCTAATCAATCACTTGAGTTAGGACCCTCTTCTAGGATTACAACCCCTAATTCCTTAGATGGTCTAATAATCTTTGAAAGTTTAAGCATGTTAACCTAATAACACTAATAAAGAATTATCCATTCCTAGACTAACCATGTTTATTAGAACAATTCAATTAGGTCTAAGTCGAAAGCTAGGGTCAGTAGTCATTCGTTCTCACTAAATCATACATATATTTGATCAGGATATATAAAGCATTAAGAACAATTGAATTGAATAAAAAACTAGATTGTCATTCACAATAAGTAGAGTTTCACAACAACATAGTTCAATTAGGGTTACAAAGAATCATCTTAGACCTAACCTTTAATGGATTTAGCTACTCATAATGGTGTTTACAAATAACATAATCATTAGAGGAATCAATACATACATGAATTGGTAAAAGAGTGAAGAATTTACTCTTCTAGCCGTCTTGTAGTCTCAAAATCGCACATTCCTCTTCTCAAATTGTAACTCTTATTTTTAGAATAGACTTCAGCTTAAATAGGCTCAGAATTTCGCCCAAAATTGTGTCACGTTTTGGTTAAATCGTGACACATTTTTGCCATGTGCAACAAACAACTGAATTAGGGTTTCACCAAATCGTGTCACGTTTTTGCCATCGTGACACGTTTTCCTATGTCGAGAGTATGCTTAATTTCCTTATCAAATCGTGTCACGTGTTTGCTAAATCGTGACACGTTTTTCCTCTTTGCATATTCTTCAGTTTTCTGTTTTTTCTTGCTGCTTAAGTTATCATGTGAACTCCAAATTGTGATTAAAATACAACTAAAATTACGTAATGACAAGATGTCATCATTTGACAATGAGAAAGTTAGGTAGCCACAACTCCCAGAAAACTCAACTTGTAAGGTTCACAACCAAATTTTATTTTTCAATTTTACATATATGAGTGTTCCATGCAACTGTCGTTTCTATAACTTGCGATATTTCTTTATTTTGTTGAGGGTCTTGTTTTGTACACCCTAAGGCAAAGTGATTGGTCCCTTGAGCCTTTTTGAGCCTACCTTGAATTATATGTTATTTATCTTTTGTAAAGCCAAATTGAGCCACTAGGTATATATCCCTTGTTCGGTGACGAGCCATATCACAAACCTAGAAAGCCTTAGGATTAAATGTCCCAAAAATTGTTTGGAGTTAAGCTATCTAGGTTATGTGAAATATTTAAGTTTGGAGTTGTTGTTGGAACTAGCAACAAATAAAGTTTAGGGTGGGGGAACTAGAGAACTAGGAGATAAAAAAATTATCTCTTGAAAAAAAAGAGTATATATATTAGAAAAAGCACTTGAAAATGTGCAGAAAAAAAAAGAAGAGAAAACTTTGTTTATGAGACCAACATTTTTTTATATGTTTCGAAATAAAAGAATGTGTTCTCTAATTGAAGCAGTCCTTCTACTATCAAGATATTCAAGTAGAGTAAGCTTAACTCTAATTGAAGCAGTCCTTTGATCTGGCACATTTTTCACGGTAGAGAGGTGGATGTGGCTAGAATTATTTCCAGAGAGCTTAAGCATGTAGCTCTAGGTGGGGTGGCAGGAGCTGAGACTTGGCTAGCATTCCCAGGGTTCATTATGGGGTTGGTCCGGCATCATGGGGTGCACATTCCTGGACCATTTGTTGAAGAGCTTGTTTCTCCTATTGATGATAGGTACATTAAGAAATTCATAGCTAAAGCAGAGGGCAAACATCCCTCTTCTTCTTCCAGTGTACCTCCACCTGAGGATGTTCCCCAGTAGAGTCTGCCACAGCTAGATGTGCCTCAGCAGTCTGGGACCTTTGATTTTTCTACTTTCACTGATTGGATGAATCAGCGTGACCAGAGGCTGGAGCAAAGGGATCACTTTCATATGGATCAAAATACTGCGATCTTCCGAAGAAACCAGGGCATTTACCAGCATCTCTATGATGCTCACCTGGATCCCACATATTAGATGATGACTCCTGCTCTTTATATGCAGTCTTGTGCATGGCTTGGGGACAGGCCAATATTTTATGGATGGGGTGAGGACCATGGTGTTCTGAGGATGAGGAGAGGACACCTAGTGATCAGTGTGATGGAGATGAGTATATGGATGTAGATGATACCCAGCAGTGACCGGTTCTTCGTATTTTTAGTGATGCTTTTTAGTTTTGCTTTGTTTATTTTATGCTTTTGTTTTTATGTTAGAACATAATAAATGATAAAATGAGACGAACTTAGTGAAATTTTGGAATTAATCGAAATTGGCTTATAAAGTGGATATGTATATGCTACTGTGATATGTGGATATGCTTTGTCAGGGTGTTTGAACATGTATGCTTTGTTTTGTTGAGTTACTTAGAAAATGACGGGAGTTGTGAAAATAGACGAACTTTGTCAAAATAATGTTTTATGCTCGGATAACTTGTAATTGGATTTGATATGATAGAATAAGAATGAATCAATGATGATTGGGTGTTTAATATGATCAATATCGTGATGTGGATGATTGTTCGTCTTTTATGCAAAATGTGATTTTGGAACTTTGTTGTTTCCTCGAGTTGATTGTTGTTGATGATGATTATGATGATGATTATAATGATGATGATTTATTAATGTTGATGAATTCTTACATGCAAAATGATGACATTATTGGTGATGAATTCATATATGAAAATATAAAGACGAAAATGACGACGATTTGTTTGTTGAACGTATGCATTATTGAGTCATATGTTCATGCATCCATAAGTAGGATATTTATATCCAATGAAGACGACTATGATATTTATATCCAACAAAGACGACCATAATACTCTGTATTCAAATGACGACGACTATGATACAGTTGTATCTTGAGGTGATGACTTTGGTGACGATCAGTACCACGTGCATATAGAGTTGTGTTTAGAACGCATTACATACATTAGATAATTGGTTAAATATGTACTATTTGATTATGTGCTTGGTGAACATTGTTGGTTCCATCCTCCACCCTTTTTTCTTAGATTTTAAGGGGGTTAAAACCATTTTATTTCTTAATTCTTCTGTCATCCCAGTATGAAAAATTTCCCTGTTTGCATTAAGCCACTCTTGAACGTTATTACACAATATGCCGAAGTGTGTGATTCAGCTTTGATTCCCACTTTAACCTCTCTGTGATTATTGGCAAGAAAAAGAATAGTTCATTGAGTGGTTTTCTTAAAAGTAAGAAAATAATTTTCTAAATAGAAAGGCACTGTGCCAAGAAGTTTGTAAGTAGGGATAGGAGTACTAACCGTACTCGTGGTGAGAAAATGCTTCTCTCACAAGAATAAGTAGTTTAAATTGTTTAGTCGAAAATATCAACAATAAAATGACAAGTAGAGTATCGTATCCACAAATAATAACGTTTAGGGTTAAGAGATTTACAATTTGTATCTGTTTACGACAAAACAAGTTACTTGTTTTGGTTGTAGAAATGTCAGCAGCGGTTATGATTCTTCGAACCCCCTATTTATTTATTGAAATTAAATAACAGTTAAGTCGCATTCAATTATTCTAAGTAGACTATCTAAATAATGAGTCTGTCATGACAAGGTAACCTAATCGGTTTTACAAGTTCCACATACTGGTCGCACGGTGATCCTTACGTGGGGGTCTTACTCTCTGTTGATTTCGCTATATCCCTCCGCCTGTTGAGTTGCAACTGCTAGTCACACGGTGATGCTTATGTGTGGGATCTTACTTCGTTAGAGGTAATTGAAAAATAAATTTAAGTTGGCGTTCCCTCAGTGTTCCTAAAGGTTTTTCCATCTATGAACCTTAGGATTATATAGCACACCCTCCCTCTTGGTAGTTTTACAAACGGACAGCGCTATCAGCATTTACTTTACCAAGGTACGAGGAGAATGGAGTTATTGGTCTGATTTAAATCATGAAGTCACTTGTTTCCTTAATTACTAACTAGTTACATCCTGGATTCGGCAAATTTCACTCAATATTAGTAATGTCACCTCCTAAGTACTTACTACTAGGGTCTACTCACTTTCGGTATATTTCATCTAGTTACTAACTAATTACTTCCTAAATAGACATATATAAATATCAAGATATAAATATCAATATTAGGCTATGTCACTACCTAAGTTCCTAAATTAGGGTTGCACTCTAGAGGAAATAAACAACTTAAAGTCACATTTTACAAAATGTTCTTAAGAGCTTCGAAACATTTCTATGACAAATTAATCTAATGACCATTGAACCAATTTATTTATTTGAAAGTCAGAACTTTTAGCACTTTTCTCTCACAAATATCTTCACTAATATAAATTAAACATATCGATGTGAAACTTTTGAAAAGTTCCAAACAAAAAAGGAAATAAACAATATATTAGTTGGTCATTAAACTGAAGATTGCGTTTTATAATAAAAAAGCAATACAATATAAATAATCAAACTAAAAGTGGGAATCCCTTGCTTCTTCTCCATGTTGAGACTAATCAATATAAGAACATTTAGTGTACCAAATCATGTGTCAAATATTGTTTGTACCATTTAGCTGTGTTAGTCGGTATACGTTTGAAACTATCATCAAAATCGACATGATAAAGCCCCATATGTTTAGAATATCCCTTGTCAAAATCAAACGTATCAAATGCTGCCCATGCAAAATAACCAGGAATGTTTACGCCATCACTATCAATGTAAAAACATAATTAAAGATCAGTTTCTTGTGGAAACAAAGTTATAAAAGCAGACCATTTCACAATAATCTAGCTTTCATGCTAATGTTTATTTGTTTCATATATTTTTCGCCTTTTGATATCACATCAATTTCGAACTAAAATTACAAATATTTAAGGATGCAACTCCTTCAAAGTGAAAAATACAATATTTGTGTAAAAACAATGATGATCAGGAAGCGATTGAAATTTATGCTCTAAAGATTCTTATATCACATTCTAAACAATATATATATATATATATATATAGTTTTATACTATCCGTGTGAAGTCACTAAACTTTACTTTAATTTAACTTGTCATAATTTTATTAATTTTTTTTCTTTTCAGTTACCATGTGATAAGTATCAAGTTTCCAACTCCGTTTAGCAATGACTATTCTCCGCCAAAGAATTTATGGAACACACAAGATGAATTCTCCTTTTTAATTTAAGTTTTGTCCATATACAAGAGTGAGAGATCTAGCTCGTGACCGTTAGCTAATGGGCCTAAATCCCTTATGTACCACTTGGACATATTTACTAATGGTTAAAATGCACTCAACGTATTCATATTAAAATGTAGTTAATAATTTTGGAATTTTTTTATTAACTCTACATTAGTTGATAAAAAAAATATATTATACATCTTTGCAATAGACACACTACACAATAAATAAACCTTAGAAAATAAAAATTAGATATTAACTTTTTAAATTCCAAGGATGTTGAAAAAATAACTTACTTAATTGCTGCTTTGGTAGCATTTATATGTGCCGCGATGTAAGCAGTTCGATGTTCGTCTTTCAATGGATTTGGGATATCGAAAGATGGAATTCCTACAAAGAGCGGATGTCAAAAAAACAAGTATTGATCTCTTCTTGTGGCATAAGATATAGATAGTTTAGTTATAAAGATGTAAATGTGATCAAATGAAAACCAACCATTTTCAGTGATGTAGATTCTTGGATTTTTATACTTTTTGGTAATGTAGAGCAAGAAATTATATAATCCTTCGGGGTAGACATATTTACAACCATATTGGTCCTACAAAATATCAAAAGTGAACAAAAGATAAAATTGTAATAATTAAGTTATTTCCTAAAAAAAACAATTAAGTTATCCCCCTAAAAAATATGAGTCTTAATAATTTGTATCTTCATTTACTCACAAAGTAACCAAGAGTTTTTCCTTCCACATTCACAACTGCAATAATGAAAGAATGACGATGCATTAGTCAACATTAATTATTTTAATTGCTTTTAATTCTCTTACATATTTATTAAGTAGAATTTAATTCGTAGAGTTTATGGTGTCAACTTCAATGGTACTTATTCATTGAATTTTTTTCTTTCAAAAAAAAAACTTCAATGGTACTTATTCATAGCGATGCCATTGTATACCAAAATTTAAAAAAAGAAAAAATTTAGTTTTAATAAAAAATTACCTTCTGAAACAGCCAAGGCATCAAAATTGTCACGGGTAATCTTGGTTCTATTTGGTTCATATCTAACAAAGCAAGAGGAATAATAATTGATCCCAATAAAGTCTGTACTTCCTTTCAACATTTCTTTATCATTTTTAGTGAATTCAGGTAGTCTTTTTCCCACTAGCTTTCTCATTATTTTTGGATAATCCCCGTTGAACAGAGGCTCTAAAACCCTGAAAGGCGAAATCAAACGCCGCAAAAAAATATTGATATGCAAATTTACCGCCCATAGAAATATATATAGAAAAATCAAGAAGAGAATAATATGAGTGGTTTATGGTGTAGTTAAAAAGCACTAACCATCCCCATTTGAAATCTGTTAGTCTTTGAGCAGCGTCCACATCCTCAGGCTTGGAACTATAGGGAACATATGATCCTGATGAAATAGCAATTCCAATTTCTCCCTCTTGAATTGCCTATGTCAAATATTTAACCAAAAATGACAATATTTTATTTTTTTCTCTAAAATTCAACTTATTTTTTAAACTAGTTTGATTAATGTTGATAATTATTAAAATTAGTGTCAAAATTATTATTACTATTACTGTAATCAGGGATTATACTCCCTTTAGTCATGTTGTTGAGAATTTCAATCTTTAATCTATATATATCTTGAGATAATTTTGATACTATATATGTAGCATGCAATTTTCAAAATATGTCTTACTTGGAATTTGGATTTGTATAACTTTGAAACTGTGGCATGGGATATGAGTAAGTTATGAAGCACAGTATATACTTCTGTACAAACTTTGGTAGTTGCACAATCCTCCAAAGACATATGACCTAAATTTTCCATGTAATCATACATAGCTTGGAGTTCTGGCTCATTAATTGTAGTCCAATATTTCACTCGATCACCATATGTTGTGAATAGGAGCTCACTAAAATCCTTGAAATGTTTCCTAAAATTTGATTTTTACATAAACAATATAAGCATGCATGAAGAAATTCAATAATATTTGTGAGAGTAATTTAAGGTTGAATCAATTTATGGAAAATAAATGTTTTGATGAAATTATATTAAGGTAAATTTACACAATGGAGTGATTTAAGAAGCCGCCAAGATTTTGTTGAAGAGCTAATGGATAGTCAAAATGTAGGATAGTCACAAAAGGTTCAATACCTACACATTTAAAGGATCATGTAAATCAAGAAAATAAAAATTGTTGCATGTATTTTAAACACACTTCTTGTCGAATCTAATTATTGCAATAAATATTGGATTCTTCTATTCATACCATTGTTGAGTAACTCGTTGATTAAATTGTTGTAGAAGTCGATGCCTTCTTTGTTTATACCTCCTTTTAAGGTTCCATCTATACAAGTGGTTGTTGAATATAAATATAAAGATAAGTATATTATTACATATTGCAAGAAAGGATATAATACTATCATTGCTTGTCGATGTGAAATATAATTTAATGAATATTTATCGACAATATAAGTTGTTGCATGTTCTACGTCATATCATTTGATCAAACGAACATCAACATAGTGAGATTTTTATTTTTTTAAGAGGTCGACATAGTGAGACGTTATTAGAGTAACGAATTGGTAAAACTCTTTGTAGTTCTTTTGAATATCCATATAATTATATACAATATATAAAATTCTATATATTAAAAAAGTTAAATTATAATTTTATTCCCAAAACTTATTTTTAGGTTCCACTTGGTTCCTCAATTATTCTTTGTTTGACTCAGTCTATTTTTTTCTTGTATGTTCTGCATTTATGCTTATTAGGCGAATGACTCTAGAACATTCAAGAATCTTAGCAATATACACTACCATCAACCATCTTTATGTTAAAAAAAATATTATTCATAATTTTTTTTCTCTTAATTAGGGAAATTATTATTCTTCTATAACTACCATAAACCTACTAATTTTAGAAATAAAACATTATTTAGTTATAGCTAAAAAGCAGTTTACTCAAATTTCCGTCCACAAAAACTAATAAATGTACTCTAGCATTCCCTTAATTAATAAGTTACTCTTTGATACTCTAAGTAGATATTATATTAGAGTATGTTAGTTCAAAAGTTTTACCTGGTATTAATCTGTTCCAAGATATGGAGAATCTGTAAGAATTTACTCCAAGATTCTTTAATCGTTGCACGTCCTTCTACACGACCATTCAAATTAAAACAAATAAAATACATTAAAAAAATTACACACCATATTTTAGGTTTATAGTTTTTCTCATTATTACTATTTCTATAAGCAAACAATTTATTTAAGGGATTACAAGGGTACTCCAGCCCCATTACAACAAAATAAATTATCAACAAGAGAATGGGAGATTGATAAATGTTACCAAAAACACTACTAGGGCATCAATAAATTGGTATCTTCTACCAAAAACATGACTAAGTCACCTATTGAAAATTGGATATGCCAACCAGACTGAAAGGGAACAACTAAAAATTCTTCGGCCAGCAATGAACAAGCCCCGTGATAAGGGCTTCGCCTTTGAAATCGCCTCGTTAAAGTTTGCGACTTTTCCTTCAATGCATACTTTATTCCTCATTGTCCATAACGACCAAAATATTGCTTTCGACATAATGTGTCGAAGCTTTGCCATCGTTTTCCTCTAATATGGCCTTCGTATCCCATGAAATGATTGACAATGTTTTAATGGTATACCCCAGTCATCCCCATCCGATAATGTATTCATGTCATGGTAGTTATAAAAGCTATATTATTCATTATTAAAAAAAAGAGTAAGTCCTTCCCTCGCTTCCCCTCTTAAACCATCATCCAAATACACCATAATTGCCTCTTTTAACAATCTCATGTTTTCATTAAGAGCATAAGATTTCTAGCCATCCACAATGGTGGGAGGGAGGGAGGTGATAGAGATCTTTGTGCTCAGTGGGGTTTTTTGGGGGGTTTTTTGCGCCTCTCTTTATGTCTTCTTTGTTACTTAGACCTGGACTTAAGTTTTTCTTGTACTACTATACTATTCATTGTTTTGTGTTATAGTTGAGTGTAGGTTGCTAACTTGCACCTTAATAATTTTAGGTGGGTGTAGCTTGCTAACTTGCACCTTAGCGCTTTTAGGTGGGTGCAAGTTAGCAGTCCCATATATATATATAAATTTTCCATTAAAAAAGAAAACTTCCAGCCATAGACACTAAAAAATTTTGAGCAGTCATCAACAAACTTGACAACTAGAGGCAGTTTCATGGCCACGTTCTTATCAAAATAAGAATTGTAATATATTTTTAGGAGGAAGAACTATACTATTATTTGCCCTAAAAAAACTTATAATAATATTTACCAATAACAAAATATATAACATGTAATTGTAGTAAAGAAAAATCAAAAAAATCCATAGAAAACGAACTCACCTTATATCTCTGATAATGCTCAATCTTTGTAACAAATCTATTGTTACCGGCATAAATTACTGCTTGTTAAGAAGAAATGAAAACAAGAAATTACTAGGATTGACAAAAAAGTCAAGAGAACTACAAGATAATTAAGTAAATAGTTCCTATAAATATTCAAAATTTTGTTTTTAATCCCTACAAAATAAAATCATATTTTTTAGTCCCTGTAAAATTTTCCGTCATTTACTTAAGGGAAAATCACCCTTTAGGATAAGAATAGTGTCTATCAATTTTAGTCCCTGGTAGAAAGACAGACACTAAATTCCTATAATAGGGTTCAATTTTGATTGTTCTATTTCAATTAAATCTAACTAATTTTTTAATTAATAATTCAAATGACATCATAAAAAGATAAAATAGTAGGATTGAATGGTGAATGGTAAAAACAGAAAGAAAAAGCGACATAACACTATGTATCCCCTTTAAATATACAGGTATAAATTATACCGTCAAATATACCAAGCCCTCTTCCTCCTTCATGAGATCCACCTTCAATCTACAATCACAAAAACTTATCAATAATTGCGCTTTCACTATACAATCACAAAAACTTATCATAGGCTTGCGACTATTTAACATGTACCTGAGCGGCTGAAGTTCCAACACCAAACAAAAAGCTACGTGGGAATGATTTCCGGTTCGGAAAGTTTGATGAATTCACAAATTGTAATATAGAGTCTTGCACGTTAGTCGTAACTGTTTCTCCAATCTGTATTACTTTGGTCTCAAATATAAGAAGAAGAAAAAAATCAAACAAAGTCGATGTATTTAGTTAAAAATTTGAACTAAATACGTCAATCTTGTTTGATTCTTTTCCTCTTATACTTGAGACCGGAACAATTAAGCAAACATGTTAAATAATATGTAACAAAGTTACTATGACTCAATATCATTGTGCCTATGGCTAAAACCATGGCTATGGCCAATTACTACCTGTGATTTACATAAGTCAACTCGAGATAGTTTTTGCGAGGGAAGTAGAAGTACTCCTGCAATAGTAACATTATAATACATTTTACATTACTTTGTGTAAGTTAATGAAAAATTTTTTTTGTCTCAAATGAGAAATCATTTGACTATATATTAATGAAACACTATTGTTTCCTCTTACAAAATTAACTATCTTTTTTACTTTGTGTAAATTAACAAAGGATTTATAATTCATGACGAAGACGGTATAAACCAGAAAATGGGATATTCATAAAAGAAGATCATGTTTAGCTTGCAATAAATAAGAGATTTTTACTTTTTTATTGCATTAACAAAAAAATGTTATTTGGCATTTAGAATTTGAATACTCCTTTCTTTCCAGAACATTTGTAGGTGTTTACAAGGTCGATCCTAAAGATGTACAACAAGGTCCATAGCTCACGATCTTGAAATTTTGAGAGACAAATTCTTAAAAATAAATAATTTAAATTGACTCTTACCGACAAACAAAATTTGTCACTAAATGTCAAATATCCATAGATAAATGCTTATATGCAATAAAATGTTTTTTACAAGTAGGAAGACGAGTGGGGGTTTTACTTGAGTATTTGGAGTTTGATGATATTGCTGACTTTGTCTCTATCTTTCTGTTAACATATCATTCTCTCTCGTCAGAATAAGTATTTTAATCATTCATTTATCATTATCTCTCATCAAAATACACTAAAATCATCAAAACTAAAAACCTCAGGTATTTCCGGTTTGATTCCCGGGGGTAACAACGTTTGGCCAGTACACATGTCTCTACGTACAAGCCGAATTAGCTGTCTACCATTGGTGGGTTAGAAACCAGTGCGAAAGCAAAAAAAAAATTCCCAAGTACTTTCCGATAAGCCATCGGAAATAAAGAAGCCACAACAGATCAACATGGAAAACAAGACCGGCAGCAACATACCATCGGAATAACCGAGCATCCCCTTCATTACTATGTATTTGATTTGATTCCTACATGTATTCTTGAATATGTTTAAATTTAAATGACATAAGTTTGTTTTACTAAAAATAAAGAAATGCTATCAATTGAATAGAATATAATTACTTTGATTAAAAAAACAAATGAGAACTTCATTTCATGAAGCAGATAATAATCTAAAAATAAAAGAAGCAAATGCTCATACCTTGTGCCTGGACCCGAATGTTGGACAGCAAAACAAGCGACAAGATTGCAAGAATGATTTTAGCAATTCTCAAAGATGACAGAATCTCCATTTTCTCTATCTAAGAAACTCTGAAATTTGATAGAAAAACAACAACTCTATTGTTTGAGTACAGATATTGCTATATATAGACTTTCTAACTAAATACAGTAACTCTTTTTTACCAATCCAACTACACAATGTTGTTCTAAAAAAAAAAAAAAACTGTCAGTGTCACTGTCAAAACTGGTGTCGGGTGCGTAAAACAATAGAATAATTGGGAATCTAGGGATGATTTTTTACTTTTAAGTAGCCGAAATCAGCATGTTAGAAATAGTATAAATTTTTTACTCCCTCCATCCCATTATAGAAAATGGATTCCCTCCATCAGCATGTCAATTTATCTGCAATTTTGTCATGTGAAAATTCGGAACCATTTAATATTTTATTTTTTATATGTTTATTAATAAATCTTTTATCTTAAAGAGTTAAGATTTATTGGATTTCTTCCGTCATTGGAAAGGATCCGGTCCCCCATTATAAGTGAGCGTTACTTGGAGATTTCACTTATTCACTTATATGTGTTTAATCCTTGCAATACTTGATAAAAACACTTAAAATTATTTTTCGCTTTACTTGTTTTTTTTTAATATGTGTGAAATGAGCTAAATACTCACTTATAATGGGACTGAGGGAGTATAACAAAAAAATTAATTTATTTCAAGACAAAAAATAGTATTAAAGATTACACTCCTCCGTCCCTTAATACATAACACAGTTGACACAATTACGCATACCAATACATAATTTTAAGTTTAAATATCTTGAATAATATATTAGAAAAGATTATGAAAATTTGATATTTTAAAAATACTCATCGAGACGAATCTAACAACATCTTATATAATATTATTTATTTTTGTATATTAGTAAAAAAATATGGTCAAAGTAATTTAGATCAAAATTGTATATTTTCAAATAGATCATTTTATGAAAAATTAATTTAAGTTGTCACAAAATTGTGTAGATGAAGTTAGAAATGAATTCCCACACAGCCGGTATACCAATATAGTCTAGAGAAATAATTTAATGATCACTACCCAACTTTGGTACGTACTAATAACTTTGAACCATGTATCGAGTAAATTTAATGATCACTACCCCACTTTGGTGTGGTACGATTAAATAAGAACCACGAGGAGCACATGCACACAAGATCTCCAATATCATACATTGAAATATAGCTAGCAACCACTTATTCTATTTTGTCTCCTGTTCATATTCGTGGATTTAGTTGTGGCATCGTATATTGCTCTGTGGCAGTGTTGGAGCCACATATAGCTGAGAGAATGTAGCTGCATCCTTGAAATTTTCTACTTTATATGACTATGAATTCCCTCAGGTTTGAGATGTGCACCATCAAACCTTGGAATGGTGTTGCTGTAATTGATGTTTGAATGAATTTTAAGTATAATGTGGTTTTGAATGGTGCCAAATGAACACAATTTGAATATGTTTGATCTTTGCACACAAATTGTTTAACAAAATGCCCAAATGAGAATTAGATTGATTATTTAGTTAGTTATGTAGTTATAGATAATTGTAGTAGATGGAAATGATGTTTAGGTTGAGTGTGGTTTTGAATGTTATAGATGAATGAATGTTGTCAATGATGTTTAGTTTAACTTGAATGATGTTAATTTTTTAAAATTTTGTGTAGATATGTCTGATTAGGAGTAGAGCCAGCAGATTGACTCATCGAGATTGATATCTGGTAGAGTTGCGGTAACTAGTAGCGTGAGGCGGGCTAGGGTTAACGCACATATACTGAAGAGGGGAAGAGGTAAAGGTCGGAGGGTGTCTGGTGAAGGGAGTTCTCAGGCCACACAACCAGAACAGTCGCAAGTGGTTGACCCACGCAGGTGGAGTACCGTAATTATCAGGATCAAATACACAATGCCACTAATGGTGGTTATGATCAGCAGCATATTCTGGATGATGTTGTGCTTGTATTTGACGAGGATGACATTGCAGCAGCGACAACACCGACGATGTTACTTGATCAGCCTCCCTTTCCTGGAGGAAGAGAAGATACGTCTCTTTTGTTCTCTTATGTCAACCATGTTGCATTGCCGCTCTGGTATAATTCAAACTATGTAAGTGTTATTTATAATTCTCTTAAATTATTATATGCAAATTACTTATTAAATTGGTGCACGTAAGTTAAATTTAAATTGGCGCGCGTAAGTTAAAAAATATAATTGGCGTGCGTAATTTAAATTTAAATTGGCGCACCTAAGTTAAATTTAAATTGGCGCGCGTAAGTTAAAAAGTATAATTGGCGCACGTAATTTAAATTTGAATTGGCGCACGTAAGTTAAATTTAAATTGACGCACGTAAGTTAAAAAATATAAATGACGCGCGGAATTTAAATTTAAATTGGCACACGTAAGTTAAATTTAAATTGGCGCGCGTAGGTTAAACAATATAATTGGCGCGTGTAATTTAAATTTAAATTGGCGCACGTAAGTTAAATTTAAATTGACGCGCGTAAGTTAAAAAATATAATTGGCGCGCGTAATTAAAATTTAAATTGGCGCCCGTAAGTTAAATTTAAATTGGCGTGCATAAGTTAATTATGTTTGACGCACATAATTTAAATTTAAATTGATGCACGTAATTTAAATTGAAATTACACGTGCGTGCCAATTTAAATGTTTTAATTTATTTTAAATATGTTATGTATTGTTTTTTAAGTTTTTAAATGTGTTATTTCTTTATTATTTCTGATTCGTAAAGAGCGTAAAGTAAAAGCCATAATCATGGGGTTAAGATTTTGGTACTCCAATGTCCACACCTAATATGAAATGGTTTTGGGGTCCGTTTAAGGCAACCGGGCTACATGATTTGGTTTACACATGCTACGCCATTGTGCCTCATGCTTTGCTTATGACTTTATGCGAGAGGTGGCATGCAGAGATCAGTAATTTTCACTTGCCTTTGGGAGAGATGACCATTATTTTGGATGATGTCGTATGTCTGTTGCATCTTCCCATTGAAGGGATAATGTTGAGTCACCCAAAGAAGGTGTCTCAGGTTGATGGAGTGGATCTGATGGTGAGACACTTAGGTGTGACACAGGCGGAGGCAGTGGATCTATCGGTAATTTCTGTTGATTTGTCGCATCAATCTTGATATTTTATTAATGTTAATGTTGGTTCATATGTTGCTTAGTTTTTTATTCGGGATTGAAATAATATGCCTAAAACCTTTTAACAGGTTGTGCATCAGCAACAGCTTCTGCCAATATAGGTTCAGGACGCATTGGCAGTTAACTGCCGAGGAAAAAAGGGAACCGACGGCGGTTAACTGCCGAGAAAATTGAAATCGGCGACAGTTAACTGCTGAGGGGCACATTGGTCTTTTACTAGTGTGTTTCAGCCTTCTTTAGTGTGTCAACAACAATTTTCCTAGATATATGTCTAAGAGCACATGTGTCAACTGTGATTGTAAGGACCGGATTTCGTATATAAGCTTTCAAAGATAAGTCATATCTTCATTTTTGCTCATTTTGAACCAGCCGATCAATTCGTTCCTTATCCACTTCAAATATAATCCTTTTGAAACCAAATCAATGCCCAACGAAATGGGACAAAAGAGAGCAAATGCTTCTGCAACCTTAACATCTTCAAATCCATGCATCCTCCAAGTTGCCCCCCTTAAAGTGAGGTTTGTAAGCTTCCTCTGAGTGTTCTATCCAGGTTAATCAAATTAATTTTAATCTTAAAAACGTCACTCAGAAATAACTTCACATGAAATCATAGACTAAGAGATGAGAAGTAGGTTCTCCTAAATTAATTTTAATGTTAATTTGTTAATTAGATTAAAATGCATCATCCAAGTTGACCTCAGACTCTAAAGTCAACTTGTTAATTAGATTAACAACAATTGACCTTTAATACTGGTGTTTGTCATCATAAAAAAGGGGGAGATTGTTGGAACAAAATATGTTTAACATTACCGCCTTAAGTTTTAATGATAACAATGTATTATAAAGTCAATTGGATATGCTAATATTTGTTCAAGTGTGCAGGACCATAGACAAAATTTATAAGTATTTTATCCAAGTTTTGGTTCTGAAAGAACAAAACAGAGCAAAGGAATTTACAAATGAAGCTTATGTTGCAAGACAGAGTCTGAAGACTACCAGAGTCTGAAGACCATAAGAAGCTGACTGCCAGAAGTTGACGTCATCAAGCGTCTGAAGATCATCAGAATCTGAAGTTTATCAGAGTATGAAGACTATAAGCTGCAATTAGTTAAAGTTTGTTATTCTGAAGACACGTCATTAAAGAAGGAATAGAAGCCTGAAGCAACGGCTATTTCAGAGGAATTAGAAGGAATTAGATGCTTATCCATTGAAGAGCGCAAAAAAATGACATAGTACAAATGTACCACTACTCCACTCTTCATGTCTGTTATAGTACAAGCTACAGTTGTGTCTATGTTGGTTAATTCTCCAAACAAAGAATGAATTTGAAATTGCTCACTCCTAGGACAATAACCAAATCAAGCTACAGATCATTGGTGATGATCAAACTTCAACAATGACTCTTTTTTATGTGCTGGTGTGCTCGTGATTTTCGGGTATCAAAATCATTGATCGGATTTGAACCTTTAATCATTGAACTCTCAACTTTTATTCGCGGGAAGGGAAAAAGTGAGTAAAAACCCTTATGAGACCTTGGATTCGGAGGTTGGTTTCGATTGAGGAAGGTGTTAGGCACCCGAACCGACTATGGTATCCCATAGGAACCTTCTACCTATTCTCTAATCTTGCCCTAAATTGATTTTACTTATTAAAAGAGTTTAAAAGTTAAAGTGAAAGAAAGGAGGAAGATGAAGCATGTTTTTGGTTATTTTTATTGATTTGGAAGGGTCGAAACCCTTTGCCTACTTACCCAAATAAATCGGGATCAAAATCAAGTAGTTCGGCTTAAGAACTTATTTGATGAGTTGAATTGATTTTAACATTTTTTGAAAGAAAGGTTTTAAGAAGAGATGAGAGGTCTCAAGGCATGAGAAGAAAATACGATGAAGTTGGTCAATTTTAATTGCACGAAATCCATGTCTAATGTGGATATTAAATTAATTAACATTTGATTAAGGAAAATAAAAAGAAAATCACTTGGATTACATACCAAGGTTTACTTAAAAGAAATTTGAATTTGATTTGATTGATTTTTTGAAGAAAATATTTTTCTAAACTAACGATGAAGTCGCGTAACGGCGGAAAAGTAAAATAGCGTAAAGCGATAAATAAAGTGGTGTGTCGGTGCGCGTGTCAGTGCGTGTGCCGGTTACATATTACATACCCTAAATACATTCTATGGTCTCAAAAAAAGAAAAAAATGCGTAAAAATAAATTACATAAATTCCTAATTACAAACCAAAAGTAAAATAAATGATGAAAAACTAAATAATCATGCAATAATTGCAATGAAATAAATGACAAGGAAAGAGAAATATGCATGAGATGGTGAATAATAAAAACACAAACACACAAAAAAAACAAATAATAAAAAAACATAAACAAATAAACTAAGCAAATTTAGAAGTATTTTTAAAATAAAGAAAGAAATATTTTTAAATGTCTAATTAATACTATATGAAATAGAAATTTACTATTAAATGAACTACAAATGCATGAGGTAAAAAAAAATTAAAAAAACAACACTAATTAATAATGCATGGACCAATAATCAAATATCATATGAAGGAAAGAAAAATAAATGAAAGAGAATGCATGAAACTACATAAACAAAGTTACTACACAAAGAAAAAATGCTGGCAGCAAAGGATGGGGGTGCAGGAAGCAAGGCAGTAGCAAAGCAATGGGCTGGGTACTGGGTACTAGAGTTGGGGCGGGTACTGGGTCAACCCATGGGTGACCCGCCCCAACTCACATAAGTGAGTATAAAATGGTTTTGCATGGCTTTTTCATCATTTTTCATAAACCTACTTCTCTCTAAAAACAAACATAAAAGCCTCTCCCCCCTCTCTCTAGAATTTGGCCGGCGAAGGTAAGAAAGAGGGTGACCGGAAAAGGCTCCGGCGCGGTGGTCGGCCGGAGGGCCGCCGCGCCGGAGCGGTTTAAAGCTTTTTTTTTAAAAAAAAATTTACACTAATCTTTTCCTTTCCTTCTCCTCTTTCCAAATCCACAAAAAAATTTAAAAAGGGGTGGAGGAAACGGTCTAGATCTAACTTTGAAAACTCAAACACAAAATGAACAAAAACTTGACTCACCTCTCCTACTTTGTTTTTGGTTCGGATTCCTCTTTCTTCACCTTTGACCGCGTTTTTTTCTTTCTTTTTCGTGTATGCCTTGCCTTGCTTGGATTTTCGTCCCTCTTGTGATTTGTAGTTCGGATTTTGGATTTGTGTTGCTTATGGCCGAAAATAATTTTTTTTTTGGGGTATGGATTTGGTTTGGTGTTTTCGGATTTGATGTTGCTTATGGTTATGATTTTCGGATTTGTGGTATTGGGTTGTTTTTTGGCCGAAAAATGATGTTATGGTGGTTATGGTGTTGGATTTGGTTTATGAGTGTTGATGTTTTGATGGTTTTTAGTTCAATAATGAACTTTGAATGTTGCTGGAAAATGTTCTTGGTGTTCTTGAGTTTTTATGGTTTTGATCCAAAATTTTGGAAAGAGAAAGTAATTTGGTGTTTTTTGAGGATTTTAATTGATTGTGACTTTTCTGACTGATTCTGACCTTGGGGGACCAATCTGACGCGTGAACAGTACTTTTATAGTACTGTTCACTGATACACTGACAATGACAAAATTACCCCTGCAGTTTCTTGGAGAAAAAGTTGGACTGGACCAATGACAAAATGACAAGTGTACAATGACTTAAAAAAAATAATAAAACTGATAAATAAATAACAACAGATTAAATAAATGGAAAAATAAGTAATTAAATAAATGATTAAATAAAAAAAACGAAAATTAAAATAAAAAAATAAAAAAAATGTCCCGTCGGAACCAAAAAAATGAGGTATTTTAAAATACCTCTCTGCCGAAATTTCGTCTGACACGACTGAGATACGCGACTTTTTACGCTAATTAAAACAATAAAACGACGACATGAATAAAATGAACTTTACGAACGCAAACGTTACGCTACACTAAAAAACGCACAAAACGCGAGTAAAAATTACGAAATTAATACGCGAGCGACATTAAAAAATAAACGACGAACGAAAAAATAAATGCGACCACAAGTACGAACAAAAGCAGATATTACGGGAATTAGCGCGCGAACGAACGACTAAAAACGATCAACGTACGAATAAATAAAAAATAAATTGGTCAAAAATTAGGGTACGACAGCTGGCAATCATCAACGTATCTTTCACACCTCTATATAAAGGAGTGAAGATTTGAAGATTGTAAGAGACTCACCAACAATTTACTAGTGCCAAAACACTGTTTTAGGAGTCTTATCTGATTTGTATTTGTGAACACCACTGATTGTATATCAAATGTTCAACCTCAAACATTTTTCTCTGTAATTTTGTTTGTTTAGAAGTCTTTTGCTTTTGTGTTTGAGCATAGGAAATATCTTGCTTTTGTGCTTGAGTATTTGGAAGGCTCTTGCTTTTTTGCTTGAGCATTTGTAATCAGATATTGATTTTAGTGAACTCTCCTTGGAAATCCAAGGGGACAGGACTACATCCGGATTGTAGAAGGAACCTGTATAATTGTTTTGTGTCTTTCTCTCTCTCTCTCTCTCTCTCTCATTATCAACTGCATTAGACTCTGAACATTGTATCAGACTCTGAACTCTAGACATAGTTTAAAAAGAAGAAAAAGATAACACAATTCAACCCCCCTTCTTGTGTTTTACTCATCATCACATTGAACAACCTCAAGCAGACCAAGAAAAATACGTTGAAGCCAACACAAAAGTTGATATTAGGTAAGGACCTACTAGGGTCTCCAGGAAGAAGACTCTTTATGGAGACTTTATAGTTAGAGATCATGTTTTACTAAGGCATCCTGATGAGTTCTAGGGATACTACAGGAATTTATGACCAAGGAATGACTGGGACAGACTATTCACAATTAAAAAAAAAGAAAAAAAAAGAAATTGTGATATGCGATGAAGTCACATGGCATGCATATGTTGATCTGAGTGAAATCAAGTAGAGGAATAGGAACCTGCTCCAAAGAGGTTCAAAGGTGCAAGGGTCTAAGTTAACACTTATACATATCCGTCAGGCTCAGGACGCTAAACACGCCCTGAATACGAGGTAACCTATTAACGGTCGGGACTCGGAAGTAAAACGAGCGCTGAATGGGAGGCAACCCATTATTTTTATTTTCTGCATTTTTATTTTTGCTAAGTTGAGATGATCTGACTAATCAATTTCTTTTCTTTTTCTGTTATTTTTCATTCAAGTATTATCTAATAAAAATTTATTTCTTTTACATTTACATTTATAATCTTTCCTTTTATGCTTAAATTTGTTTTAGTCTTAGGTATTCATTCAAAGCATTTAAGGCAAACGATAATTTATCCATACAATCAAGATGCACAATTTTCTTCTTCCACCAAAGGAGGTAAATTTCTAGGGCTTGCTAGTAAAGGTACTTATAGGATCACCAACTATTTTCTTTATAACATAACCGGTGAGATTCAGAGCCAAATATTTCCATATTCATTCTAGGTTTTTAGATACTTAAATATTTCCAATATATATTATGAGTGTTCTGATGACAGTACGTCAACACGAGTTTTTTAGTCATATTTGTGTTCTTTTTGTGATGTTTTGAGAGTCAAATGTTTGATGGTTAAACAAGATCAAGATTCATAAAAGATAAGTTTTGCACAAATTGGAGAAGAATGCAAGAAATTGGATAAGAAATCGTGCCACGATGGACCTGAATCGTGGCACGTTTGAAGCGTGGAATTTACCTGAAGATGCTGGAAAAATCGTGGCACGATTGATGTGTAACGTGCCACGATGGTTGAGTAAATTTGCTGCCACGTAGGATTAATGGGAAAATCGTGCCACGATGGTTTCGAAACGTGGCACGATGGTGGGCTTTTCTAAAACCCTAATTCTTTCTATAAAAACCAGCTGCGACCAAGGATTAGAGGATTTTTTGGAGACCAAAATAGAGCATAGATGGCACCAGGAAACCGCATAACACGCTGTGGATCCACCAAACTCATAGTTGGTCCGGATTTATGTATGTTCACTATTTTCTATGTATTTGATTGTTTAGTTATGAGTAGCTAAACTCTTAGATTGATTAAGCCATGAGATGAATCTTTGTGATCTGTGATGGTGTAATTTGTTAAGAACTCTCTTTAACATCAATGAAAACCTAGTCTTTATTCAGAATTATTTGTGTTTAATGTTTTTCTTATGATTGTTTGTATGACTACTAACCCTAGCTTCTTTCAACCATATAAATTGATCTTAGGAATTGAATGACTACTAACCCTAGCTTTTAATTCTGAAATAGTAATTCTGTTTAATTCAACATAGGAACCTAGAGATAGGAAATTGAGAGTTATGACTTATGGATTAACGTTCTCATCATGCTTCCGCAGTTATTCAATCGGTTTAAGAGATTAAAACGTTATAACTTAGGAAAGGGTTTTGAGTCAAGAGATTGATCAATACCACTTAGTTAATCCGTCGTAAAGCTAGATTAATTTCTTTGAGAGTGAAGAGAGCCAAATTACTCACAGTGAGCAATAGAGGATTCGAAAGGCTTGATCATCTGTTTTAATCCAATTATCAAACCATTTTATTTACTTTGTATATTTTCTAACTGAATTTATATTTTCTTAGTGAATCTATATTTTCTAACGAAATCTTTATTTTATGTTATTTAATTTTATGCAATCAAATCAAATCTACTACCTATATTTTACAAAATAATATATACATCCTAAATATTTATTTTATTGCCAAATTGAGATTAACACAGTCCTCGTGGATACGAACTTATTTTATTACTTCGATGCATTTTTAGTACACTTGCTAAAAGTCTATCAAGTTTTTGGCGCCGCTGTCGGGGACTGTTGAATCATTTCAATTTGGTAATTTCGTTATTATTTAGGATTTCTGTCATTTATATTTTCTTTATAAAAAAAAAAATTGAGGAAAAAATTATGATTTATGCTCTTCATTTCTATTTCTTTGTGCTTTGCTACTGAAAGGTTTCTTGAGTTTAGTAGCAATGTGGGGTGATCTATTACTGAAAGATTTTGAAGAGATCAATATCCTTAGTTATGAAAAATATATGATATCTGAGCATATAAAGGATTTGGAAACAAGATTGAGTATGACTTGCGAATTTTGTGGAGGTTATCATGGTGGTCTCTTTTGTGAGGAGAAATACATAGTTAAAGAAGAGCAGGAAGTGGACAACATAGATTATAACTTTCAACTTCAAAATATTTTAGATAATTTCTTGGTGTCAAATCAAGTTGCATTTGAGAAGTTTGAGGTTCAGTGTGGTGATCTTGTTGAGAAAGCACATGAGTCTCAAAGGAAGTTGGTTCAGATGGAGACTGAGTGTAACAAGGTTCTGGTGGAAGAAAATCCCAAAGTAAGGAGTATTGATATTTACCCGAAGTCTGAACCAGCGGGGGTTAAGGAAATCACTCGTGTGCAAAATGATGCATGTCCTTCTTTAAGGTGAGAGAGTTCAAATTCTAAAGGTTTAACAATGGGTGCATGGGAGTATCTGATTCTTTGTGCCAAATTCATGGAATTCCTACCAAACAAGAGGAAGAAGAAGAATGATGTGTTCTTTCTGACATATTTGCCACCCTAACAGTGGTTGAAGCGTCAAGCTCAATGACATAAAAGAAAGCGCTTGGTGGGAGGCAACCCATCCTTTTCTTATGTTTTTATTTTCAGTATTTTATTTCTATTGTTGAGTCAAACAATTTGTCTTTAATTTTCATTTTGGATTAACTCAGTGGTATCCCCCTGTTATGTAATTGAATCTGAACTTGTTTATTATTGATGAATTTGCTTGTTTGTTGACTTTTTCCAGTTTAGTAACAATTGTTTGTTCAAGTGGTATTCCAAAAGTTCAAAAGGAGGAGTGACTTGTATTCAAAGGCGAAGTGTACGACAGTTAAAGATATGTAGTCACAACTCCCAGAAATCTAAACACTGTAAGGTTCATGGCCAAATTTTATTTTTCTAATTTACTTATATAAGAGTGTTTCATGCTTTTACATTTCTAGAACTTGCATTGTTTCTCTACCGTCGATTGATCTTTGTCATTAGCACATTGAGGCAAAAGTGCTTGGTCCTGTGACCCTTTTTAAAGTCTACCATGTTTATATTGAATTTATATCCTCTTTTTAGCCAAATTGAGCCGGTAGGTTTAGAACTTTTTGTTCGGTGACAAACTACATTACAAGCTTAGAGACTTTTAGGATTTATCCTAATTTGTTTTATCTGAGTTAGGCATTGTAGAATGTTGCTAAATAATAAGTTTGGAGTTGCTATTGGAATTTGCAACCAATTAAGTTTGGGGTAGGAGTACTAGAGAACAAAGAAAGAACTTTATAAAAAAAAATGAATGAAAAATACACAGAAAAATGGTGTATAAAAAAAAAGAATGAAAAAGGGACATATCATTGAAAATCCGAGTAACTTTAAACTCGATCGTCCCAAAAAGTTACAAATGTTCTCTAGTACCTTTACAAATTGTTGTTTCAAAGGTGAATTAAGGGATTGAATCCATGCTATAATTTATGTAGGAGTGCCTAACTCATGATTTTGTGTAGCCTACTTATCCAAATATTATTTCACCTTCACCTAGGCCCCGCTATAACCTTTAAAGACCTCAAAGTGTGCATTGACATTGGTTTTGATTGACGTTTAGAAACTCTTCAAGTGTATGGTAATATGTAGACTGCATGTCGATTGTGTGTGAATCCTATTCAATTTGTTGCGTGGAGTTGTGAATTGGTGGATGCTAAGAAGTCAAATTGGCTCATCTTTAGCTAGTAAGGAGTTGAACTTTTGGGTACTATCTCTTGTTCAGGTAATTGTTATTTTACTGTCGATTGTCAATATTGCAAGTAAATTCCTTGAGGACAAGGAATGGTTCAAGTTTGGGGTTGTGACGACAGTACGTCAACACTAGTTTTTTAGTCATATTTGTGTTCTTTTTGTGATGTTTTGAGAGTCAAATGTTTGTATACATGGTTAAGCAAGATCAAGATTCATAAAAGATAAGTTTTGCACAAATTGGAGAAGAATGCAAGAAATTGGAGAAGAAATCGTGCCACGATGGACCTGAATCGTGGCACGTTTGAAGCGTGGAATTTACCTGAAGATGCTGGAAAAATCGTGGCACGATGGATGTGTAACGTGCCACGATGGTTGAGTAAATTTGCTGCCACGTAGGATTAATGGGAAAATCGTGCCACGATGGTTTCGAAACGTGGCACGATGGTGGGCTTTTCTAAAACCCTAATTCTTTCTATAAAAACCAGCTACGACCAAGGATTAGAGGATTTTTTGGAGACCAAAATAGAGCATAGATGGCACCAGGAAACCGCATAACACGCTGTGGATCCACCAAACTCATAGTTGGTCCGGATTTATGTATGTTCACTATTTTCTATGTATTTGATTGTTTAGTTATGAGTAGCTAAACTCTTAGATTGATTAAGCCATGAGATGAATCTTTGTGATCTGTGATGGTGTAATTTGTTAAGAACTCTCTTTAACATCAATGAAAACCTAGTCTTTATTCAGAATTATTTGTGTTTAATGTTTTTCTTATGATTGTTTGTATGACTACTAACCCTAGCTTCTTTCAACCATATAAATTGATCTTAGGAATTGAATGACTACTAACCCTAGCTTTTAATTCTGAAATAGTAATTCTGTTTAATTCAACATAGGAACCTAGAGATAGGAAATTGAGAGTTATGACTTATGGATTAACGTTCTCATCATGCTTCCGCAGTTATTCAATCGGTTTAAGAGATTAAAAAGTTATAACTTAGGAAAGGGTTTTGAGTCAAGAGATTGATCAAAACCACTTAGTTAATCCGTCGTAAAGCTAGATTAATTTCTTTGAGAGTGAAGAGAGCCAAATTACTCACAGTGAGCAATAGAGGATTCGAAAGGTTTGATCATCTGTTTTGATCCAATTATCAAACCATTTTATTTACTTTGTATATTTTCTAACTGAATTAATATTTTCTGAGTGAATCTATATTTTCTAACGAAATCTTTATTTTATATTATTTAATTTTATGCAATCAAATCAAATCTACTACCTATATTTTACAAAATAATATATACATCCTAAATATTTATTTTATTGCCAAATTGAGATTAACACAGTCCTCGTGGATACGAACTTATTTTATTACTTCGATGCATTTTTAGTACACTTGCTAAAAGTCTATCATGTTCCATATGAATGATACTTTTGTTTGAATTTGCGGTCGTTCATTACAGACGATCAGTTAGGTTATTATAGACATGAGGCAATTTTCTTTGGTACCTTGAGCCTTTCAAGCCACCCTTTATATATTCTTATTATCCTTTGTAAAATCACTTTGAGCTTTCAGACGAAAAATTTCTTTCTTTATTAGTGACGAATCATATCACAGTCCTACACTTACATGAACCCTGTTTGATTTTACTTGGAGCTAGATAAGTATTATTATGACTGCTCATGCTTTGAAACTAAGTTTAAAGTTGCTCTTTTGAATTAACAACATTTTAAGTTTGGGGTGGGTAACGAAGAACACATTTGTCAGATAAAGAAAAAATTGAAAAAATGTAGATGACCATGGATCTACAACCAAAAAAAGAAAAAAAGAATCAAGAGCCAAAAAAATAGTCTTTTAAAAAAAGTATATTTTTGTCAAAAATAAAAGAAAAATAGTGAAATTCTAGCATACTTGTTTTTAATATATTTTGTGCGATGTTTGAATGTTCACGATGTTCCGTTTAATGTTTCAACATCGTACGATAAACAGAAATAAAAACAAGAAAATAAATGACAAGAAAGTTTAGAACACAGTGAGTTTGTTGACTCAATTCGGTGACAAACACACTTACTCTGAAGGCTACCAAGCCAGGAAGAAAATCCACTAGTGTAGTCCTTATTCTATAGCTCTCAGCAAACTCTTCGTTTACACTAAAGAGCTAGGACCTAACTGTATAAACTTCAACCTATGAACTCCTAGATCTGAGATCCCATCTCACTATCCTATGGTCAGTCACAGCCCCTGCAACCTATCAGACCTAAACAAACTCAGAATGAAGTTACCTTCAAACACAAACAACTCGCACCTTGTTTCACAACTTCGGTATAGTACACATATGAGTTAACAACTCGATCTAGGTCCTTAAAATGTATCACAAACGATACAAGAAAGACTCACAAATATACAGAACTAAACTTGCATCGACAGATACAAGAGTAGAAAAAAAAGACTCAAACCCTAAAAATCTAAACTTTTTAGTATGAAGGCTTAACAATTAGGTCTTGGAGTCTTGTTTATATACTGAAGCAGCTTGGGCTAAATACTTAGATGGGCTTCAGAACAAAGCAGATCAGTTCAGCTAATTTGCAAAACAAAATCAGTAACAAATCTGAAAAGTCCTAAAATGTTGGAACATCTTTAGGATCGTCCAAATCAATAACAAATATTTCCTAAAAATATAATAACTACTTCAGGAATATTCCACAGCTGATCTTGTAAAGATATGCGCGTTACTTGGTCCACAAGGTAAGGAAATATTGTTTCCTTAAACAATAAAGCGCGCGCGCACAGGTAGTTATGAACCCAGGCACACTGAACCGTGCCAGGATGTTGGAACATCGTGACCAACATCTTACAGAGATGCCTAAACACATGTTGGAACTTTGGTTCCAACTTACAGAACAAGGATATTTTTTTTAGCAACAATTCAGCCAATACAATACCCAACAATCTCCTCCTTTGGCAAATTTTTGGCTAAAACAAATTAAAGCCAATACTTATAAAATAGAGGGATACATAATACAATTTTTTCAAGAGCATGAGTACATATGTAAGAAGAAACAGCTAGCACACAACATTTAAAGAGATACCTTAGATACACTTCCTCAAGTCATCACGAACACATATTGAAGAAGAAGAAGTAGCAGGCAGTATCACTAAAGAAGAACGGAAGTGTGCATACACAAATACCTCACAAAATCTTCAATCACAGCTTCAGCTGTAGAGGTATTACACTTTTCAGAGACAAGCAACAGCGGATCAGATAAAAAACATAGTCTCACAAGAGCAAAGGAAAAATAAATTCCTAAGCCACAGAAGGGAAACATAAGTCCCCCAAACTTTGGATGTCACAACATCCTTCACCACATAAGAGCAGAGGAAAAATAAATTCCTATGCTACACGTAGGGAAAAATGAATTCCCATAAACATTAGGATGTTTCAACACCCTTTAGCACACCAGACAGGAATACCTGCCACACATAGATGCAAGCAACAATAAATTCTCAACCTACAGAGTACTGTCACTAACCAACCAAAGAAGTTATGGAAAAATAAATTCCAACAGGTGACAAACTTGGATGTCAACAGAGTACTGTCACCAACCAACTATAGAAGCCTGGGAAAAATAAATTCCCATGCTTACAGGTGACAGACATGGATGTCTACACATCTGACTCAACATCCTGTCAACCAGCTTGCACCAACATAAGCACACATAGCAGTATCACTCCCGCTGAATGTAAGAACCTATGAGTGACTACTTACATGAGTATTCCATTACTCCCCCTGAATACATGCATATATAAGATAATAATATATTAACTCCAAATGCATAAAAAGAAGAAAACTTCAGGGAAAATTTACCCACTTATGTGGAATACTCACCAGCTAGCATACAAGCTAGCAGACCTATCAAGGTCACACATAGACACGTTCTAACATCGTATAGGACATTAGGCAGAGAACATGTACACAGAAAATATACTGAGATTTTGAGAGCTCTCAGACCAAATAAGATGTTGCAGCATCAACAGCAACATACAAGTGCATATAGACAAGTTCCAAAAAATCTAGAGAATAACAGCAGGGAACAAGTACAAAAATACTGAGAAAAATAAATTCTCAGAACAGAGCATCATAGAGATGTTACGGCATTAGTGCCAACATCTACAACATCATCTTCATAGACATGTTCAAGGAACATGTACAATATAAAAAATACTGAGAACAGAATCTTAGATCATCATTAAGAACATCAAGATGTTATAACATCCAAGACAACATCTACACATAACCTGAAATAGTTGCAAAATAAATGCAACAACAATAATTCAGGCATAGGCATAGCAGACAATTCTGCAAAATTCACAAGCATATAGAGAGACAAATATATCTTTTTCTCCCCCTTTTTAGCCACAAAATATGCCAAACATAAAACCAAGAAGTACCAGAAACAAAGGCCGCTAGTAGAATACCAAGAAAAATAACATGCAGAGTACTTAGGTATTACAGATCAGGAAATAGGCACACTAGGTGCACAAAATATTCAGGACACCCTTAGGTGTACATAAATTCAGGGCATAGCCCACACAAAAGAGAATAAAAAAAAGAATCATTCAGCAGCCTCAGAACTGCTATCAGAATCTTCAGTGCCACTCGCATCTTCGTTGGCAACATCAGCCTCTTCCTCATCAAATTCTTCCTATTCATCTGTGGTTGCAACATCCTCCTTTTCAAAGGCATGTATCATAAGCTCAAATTGAGCTTTTCTTTCATCCAGTATCACACATGTATCCTTGAGAGCAGCTACAATATCCTGTCTTGTCATTCTTACTGCAGTAGGTACAACTTCAGATGTTCCAACAATGTCTGGAACATGATTGGACCCAAACAATTTATAGTGAAGAGTAAGAAAAGATTCCCTCTTCTTTGGTAGGTCAGCAACAGTGAGTAGGTTGGGATGTTGTTCCAACATAATATTATAGAGAAGGGTAGGGAAGGCTATTGGAAGTTTAACAACATTCGTCTTGGCATGCTTAACAGTTTGATAAAAAATATACCTACCAAACTCCATTTTAAACTTATTCCCTACAACATAAATGAATTTAGCCAAATCTGTTGCAATATCGGAGGTGTGGGTAGTAGGAACCAGTTTGCTGCACCAATCCTATTGAGGATGGCATACTTAACACTTAGCTTTCCAGATGAAATATTTCCCTTCTTTGGCCAGGTGCTCACTTTGTTGGTAGTAACTTCCCTGCTAATTTGATTGTCCGTTGCCTCCAGCTCAACAACTCCTTCTTTATCAATTCCCAAGAATCTGTTGATGATGTCGGGAGAGAAGTTGACACATTCTCCTCTAACATACACTTTCTGAAATTCCCTACTAAGGGGGTTGTTACAGTTCTCAGAAATTTTGACCACAAACTCTTTCACCAGCTTTTCATAACAATCACCTAGATTGCATATAGTTTTTATGAGACCAGTTTCTTTGATGAGTTCCATCACATCCTTTATTCCAACAGTCTCCTTACTCAATTCTCTTTCAACAACCAATCTCTTATGGTAGATGAACTTCCACATTTGAGCAAACTCAGGAAGATGGAATGAGACTTTGTCAATAGGCACATTTTCAACGGTCTGAGCGTTCTTCTTTTCGGCAGATTTTTTAACATCCGAGGAGACAATGTTCAGAACATCTTCCTCAACTTCATATTCAGACTCACTAGAGGAAACAACCTTCCTTTTTCTTGAACTACCAGCAACAGACTTTAAACTGACTTTACTCCATGATTTCTTAGGACCCACTCCAGTAGATTTTTCCCTACTTTTGGGGATTTTAGTTTCAGAGGTAGATTTTTCTTTTGGATTAATGCTAGTATGAGGTACAGTTATCCCTTTGTTGCTTCTTAATCTCTTTGCGACACCATCACCAAGAGTGTTTGCCAGTGGAATGTCGTCTAGGTCCAGATTGTCAACGTCAACCACATCCTTGTCTTTTTCTATATCCTCAGAACCATTTTCCTCCCCAGTCTCTCTAGACATTTCTATAGACTCCTCTCCTTCTTCAGTAATAGAGTTCTCAACAGACTTCCCAGACCTTGCATCTATTTCTGGAGCAATATCAAGAATAGGATCCTCATTACCACCATCAGTCATGGTGACATCAACAGAGTTGCCAGGTTGGTCCAAAGATGTTTCAACATCCGGCCCAACATCCTTTCCAATAGTAGTTTCTGCAGGATCTTTTTCAACAGATTCATTTACCGTTGTTTCGATACCAGCATCAATGTCCATGTGTTCAGTGCTATCTATAGCATCGTTTAAGTCTTCTAACCCTAGTTTCCTATCAGTATTTGATGTATTGGAAATAAGGGTTTCATCAGGATTACCTTTCATAGGATCAGAAATGGATTCCTCCTTAGCACGAGTTGAGACATCAAACGAATCTTTGAGTGCCTCTTTGCCTTTAGTTTTCTTGGATTCTTGTACCGAGGATTCGACATGATCATCCTTCACGTCACATTTCCTTGAAGATTTCTTTTTCTTGGTAGCAGATTTTGAAGCATTTTTCTTCAGGGTTGAAGTAACAGTTGTGAGTGGCTCAACCCTCTTAGAAATCGAGGAGTCTGCAGGTGGTCGGTTGGAGATGGTCTTTTTGGAGGATGTCACGCCTGATTTGAGTTTCATGGTGTATCGATGGTGATGATAGAGAACAAAGATAGGAGAAGGATGATGGTGTTTAGTTATCGGAGTAAGAAGACAAACATGAGTTTTTGAGAAAAGACAAGGTAGACTAAGGTTAAGAGGGAGATGATTGTGCTTAGTTGGGAGTTGAGTTGGGAGTTGAGTTGGGAGTTGAGTGAGGAAGTGGAAGAAACTTCCTGAATTTGCGTGTACCAATGACAAAAGAGAGCTAGGAGAAATTTTCGCACGCTGGTCATAAATTAACTGCCACAACTTCTTTTGCAACGAAATGTCAAGCTTGTCCTTTAACTGCTTCATTTTCCCCAATATCTTAATACATTTATCAAGTATAGGATCTTTGGTAGAATCTTACTTCCAATCCTTTATTACAAAGTTGACTAATGCTAATCAAGTTGGATACTAATCCTTTGACTAAGATAACATTTTCAAGTTTGGGTGACTCATCGCTGCATAAATTTCCACTACCTTGAATACTTCCTATGCTTCCATTACCAAAAATAACATTTCCATTATTACAAGAAGTTATATTTTCAAAGAAATCTCTTTCCCCAGTCATGTGTTGGGAACAACCACTGTCAAATTACCAGATATCACTGGATGATGTTCCCAGAGATGTGTTGACCATTAGACCGACATTGTTACATTTTGGTATCAAGTTTTTCTTGACCTTCTTATTGAAATTTTCTCTTGATTTGTGTCCGGATTGATTAGGGTAACCATGTAATTTGAAACATAAAGGTTTTATATGCTCTTTTCTCTTGCAATAATGGCAGACCCAAGAATGAGTCCTCTTTATGTTCATAGACCTGTGATGTGATTCTGAATGTTGAAACCTTATCTTGCTTGTAGAAGCAAAATTCATTCCTGCAGCCTCTGTGACACGGATATCCTGTTTTTCTTTTCTTATCATTCCATGGTCTTCTGATTTGTAAGCTGACTTGCGGTTCTGTTGCTTCTGATTTAGATGATTGTAGTCATACTTTATACCATTTGGACTTTTCATAACTTGGCCTTCTAGAATATCATCCAGGGTACTAGTGCTAGTAGTCATCATTTTCACTTGTTTCTTAGTGTGTTCAGATTGAGAGTTCAAAAGTCTTACCTCATCATTGAGCTCAGAGATTTTTGCCAAGTGATTACTTCTTTCAGCCAATAGTTGACTATTTATCTTATTCTGTTCTTCTAGCCTCTTGCATATTTTTGCACTTCTGGCATACAGTCCTTTATAAGAAGCAGCTAGCTTATCATAATCTAACTCTTCATGACATGAATCAGTGTCAGATAAGATTCTACCAGTCATGGCATTCTCCTCCTTATTAACATTACTTTCATCATTCCATTCTGAGACATCTTCATTGAAACTAGAAGTAAACAAGCTTTTCTTTTGTTTCTTGAGAAAAGTGGCACATTCAGTCATGATGTGTCCAAATCCTTCACATTCATGACACTGAACTCCTTTGGGTTGATTTCTCTTATCATCAATTCCTGTATTATTCACATTATCATGTTGCTCACTGATGTTGTATTTGGTGTTTTGACCACTTGATCTGGGTCTCCATTCAGCTTGTTTCAGGACTTTGTTAAATTGTTTTCCAAAAAACACAATTGCTTCAGTAAGTAATTCATCGTTTGTATACTCTTCTTGTGGATCATCATTTGATAAAAAGGATGTGCTTCTCTCTTTCTTATCTTCCCTATTGTTGATTACAATCTCAAAATTTTGGAGAGATCCAATTAGTTCATCAACTTTCATATTAGATAAGTCCCGAGCTTCCTCAATGGCAGTTTCTTTCATGTTAAACCTCTTAGATAGAGATCTGAGAATTTTTCTAACAAGTTTTTCATCAGAAATTTTCTCTCCAAGTGACTCAAAGGAATTTGCAATATCAAGAATATTCAAGTGATAGTCTTGAATGCTCTCATCTTCCAACATTTTCAGATTCTCAAATTTAGTAGTGAGTAATTGGATTTTAGCACTTTTTACCTTGGTAGTGCCTTCATGTGCGGTCTTGAGAATCTCCCAAGCATCCTTAGCCATAGTTTACTGCTTGATCATTCTGAACATGTTCTTGTCTACACCGTTGAACCGAGCATTCAAAGCCTTGGAATTTCCAAGAGTCAGTTCATCTTCATCAGCAGTTCATTCTTCTTATGGTTTCAAAACGTTTGTTCTATTACCATCTTCATCAAGTGCCACAGGGTGTTCCAAACCTTTCAAAACTGCCTTCCAGGATTTGCTGTCAATGGATTTGAGGAAATCACTCATGCGTGACTTCCAATAATCATAGTTTGAGCCATCCAACAGAGGGAGTCTGTTTATAAATCCTCCTTCCTTGTCTATAGCTCTAGAATCAAACTTCCCTGGAGCTCACCCTAAAACAGGCAGGGTGCCTGCTCTGATGCCAATTGAAATTCTAGCGTACTTGTTTTTAATATATTATGTGCGATGTTTGAATGTTCGCGATGTTCCGTTTAATGTTTCAACATCGTACGATAAAAAGAAATAAAAACAAGAAAATAAATGACAAGAAAGTAAAGAACACCGTGAGTTTGTTGACCCAGTTCGGTGACAAACACACCTACTCTGAAGGCTACCAAGCCAGGAAGGAAATCAACTAGTGTAGTCCTTATTCTATAGCTCTCAGCAAACTCCTCGTTTGCACTAAAGACCTATGACCTACCTGTATAGACTTCAACGTAGGAACTCCTAGATCTGAGATCCCATCTCACTATCCTATGGTTAGTCACAGCCCCTGCAACCTATCAAACCTAAACAAACTCAGAATGAAGTTACCTTCAAACACAAACAACTAGCACCTTGTTTCACAACTTCGGTGTAGTACACATATGAGTATACAACTCGATCTAGGTCCTTAACATGTATCACAAACGATACAAGAAAGGCTCACAAATATACAGAACTAAGCTTGCATCGACAGATACAAGAGTAGAACACAAAAAGACTCAAACCCTAAAAATCTAATCTTTTTAGTATGACGGCTTGAATGAACAATTAGGTCTTGGAGTCTTGTTTATATACTGAAGTAGTTTGGGCTAAATACTTAGATGTGCTTCAAAACAAAGCAGATCAGTTCAGCTAATCTGCAAAACAAAATCAGTAACAAATTTGAAAAGTCTAAAAATGTCGGAACATCTTTAGGATCGTCCAAATCAATAACAAATATTTCCTAAAAATATAATAACTACTTCAGGAATATTCCACAGCTGATCTTGTAAAGATATGCACATTACTTGGTCCACAAGGTAAGGAAATATTGTTTCCTTAAACAATAAAGCGCGCACAGGTAGGCATGAACCCAGACACACTGAACCGTGCTAGGATGTTGGAACATCGTGACCAACATCTTATAGAGATGCCTAAACACCTGTTGGAACTTTGGTTCCAACTTACAGAACAAATATATTTCTTTTAGCAACAATGTAGTCAATACAAATATCCAACAAATAGTTCTACTGTTTTACCCACCTTGTTCGAATCAAGGAAGGAAGGATGGCAATATAGTAATGTTTAGTAGGAATCCCTAGGTTAGTGAACTAACTTCAAGTTCTTTTGTTAGCCTACTTTCCCAAATATATCCACCCTTAACCTAAGCCAAGTTATAACTCTGAAAGTCCTCTACGTGTGTAAATAATCTAATTTTGACTGTCTGTTCCGAATTGTTTCAAATTTATAGCAAGGTACATTCATGTGACAAATGTAGTGGGAAAATGTCGTGACCAACTCTACTGGCTTTAGGAGATACATATGTGTATCATGGAAAAGAGTATGGTTGAAAATATAGGTTACTTTTACCAAGCCAGACCCACTTAAATGTATTGAGGTAAGTTAGTTGCTGCTCTGCTATAAATGCGATGAACGATGTCCTAAGCACAACTCATGGAAGGTATGTTTTTCCCAAAAAAATGCAAAAAATAAAATATGTTTTTCTTTAGTTGCTTGAGGACAAGCAACATTTTAAGTTTGGGGTTATGATGACAGACCATCTTACGTTATTCTTAGCATGTTTTTCAGTCATTTTTAGTAGGTTTTAGAAGCAAAAAGAAGGAGTATTAGAATGATTGTCTATGATTTCGGGACTTTTGCAATGTTTTCTATATTTGAGTCTGTAATTCTAGTTTTTCCAAAACATAGCAATTTTAGGGGGTTTTTGAAGTAATTCACGAAAATATCATGTAAATCGGCAAATCAAGAACATCTGAAGAATTTCCAAGACTTTGGGAAGACCAAGAATGAAGATTCAAGAGGCCTCAAGAAACTTTACATACGGAGGAATTCTGTTATCAAGTTCCGAGGCAAGTTATTTGAAGACGAAGACCTAAAAACGACGAAAATCGAAGAAACTGGGCCCAAGAAGCTGATGTCATGCGCCTAGGGCATGACAATTTTTTTATAATGACACAAGATTACAAAATACTCAAACCTATAAGTTTAATAATTATTGCCTCTCCTCGAGGACTTCTTATACAAATAAATTTGTTTTGGGTTTACACTTCTTACTCAAAGAGTGGTAAACAAACTTAAGCTCAAAGTGATTTCTAAACACTTAAGAAAATCTAAGATATAAAGTTTGTAAGAATTTTCTATGTGTTATGTGCTTTTGATTTTATCAGGGTTTTGGCATATTTTAAGTATTTCAAATCTCTCTACTTTCTTCAAACACGCAGAGTCCTTGTATAGGCAGATTAAAATGAACAGTTGTTTGAATAACTAATGTATCTGGTTATAATATAGACTAAATACATTAGTTATTCAACATATCTAAAAAGTGATGTTTTGCTTATAATAGTGACCGAATGGAGTAATCTAGGTTTTCGATCCTTGTTTTATGGAAGTTTTTATTATTTCTCTTCAACACAGTAATCCAAGTGATAAATTCCAACAACAAGGCAATCAAAGCCAATGCAATAATCTATAGAATGTAAACTATGTTCATTTGTGATTATGACTCAATATGTCAATGAATAAATTAAAATTTGCAAAGATAGTTATAGTATAGTGATAGATATTCCAATATAATTTATGCTTCCTATGCTTGTTTGACTTTAGTAACAATGCAAAAATCTACAAAATACAATCATGCAGGACGAGTTCGTCAAAACAGAGAAAATACAGCATTTTCAAATTTCAACCACACTCTACTTTAGATTTGGATTTTGTGCATTCAACAATTTCAATGCGCAAAGTTCAAATCTAAATACGAGTATGGTTTAATTTTGAAAATACTAGTTGTCGTAACATTTTCTTTGTTTTAAGGAACTCTTCCTTCCTTATTGTTTCTAAGGATAAACAGGACATGAAAATATAGATTTTAATAGAATATCTATCACTATAGTTTACGACACACTGTAATTATCCTTGAAATTTTCAATATATTCACATGTTTTGATATTTTGAATCGTAAAAAGAAATTGAAATCATCCTACATTCGAATGATTATTGCATTAGATGTAATTGCTTTGTTGTTGGAAGCAATCAAATAGACTCTTATGTTGAAGAGTCTATGTGATTGCTTAATTATTATTTCATATAGAAATATTCATTTATAGTTTTTTTTTTACCAAACATATTCATTTATAGTTGCAAAACCTTTTTTACTATGATGCAATGCACTATACTAATGGTCAAATATTCATATCGAGCACAATCAACTCATAAAAGGAACAAATCTTCATTACATAGCATATATCAACATTCTTTCAAAAAAAGCGAAATCAATATACCTAAATTAATAACGAATACAAATTAGATTTAACCAAAATTGCTTTAGCCACAAACTTCGATTTAATTAGTTAAAATCATTTCAAACATGACTATGTATATTGATAAAATTCTATTACACTCTTTTTTTAAGGAAACAATCCTATTACGCTCTTATCATAATATTGTGAATTTTATTTGACTGTATAAAGAATTATTTTTTTGTCATTATACTATTAACTTTGGAAAGGATATATTCAAATATATATTAAATTTCACAAGTACTTATTTTTTTACCATAGAAAGCCAAAAGTACTTAATTATCAAGTTTTTTTTCTTTAAAATTATAAAGCGAAAATGTACATTTTGTATTTTTTGACCAAACTTTAAAGCAAAAATAATATTAAAAAAATCGGAATTAATTGTCTGGTACAATGAATTTTCTTGATATAATGTTTTTTAATAATTATTTTCTTTTCTTAAAAAAAATATTTTTTTATTTAAACTATTTTCCTTTTGTAGAGGCATCAATATCAATATATTATCTTCAAACCATAATACCAATCTTATTAAGTCACTTGTTTTGATTTGTTCTTTCATAAAAGAACCCATAGTGAGTAACAACAGTCATAACTTTCATTCATCCATGGTATGTTTCAGAAAACATAGTAGAATTGTGTTTAATGTATCATTTGATATTTACTTCTTATTTTTTATTGTTTGAAATTTTTTCCTGTTTTCATTGACTTCATTTCAAATATGTATTGTATAGGACCCAGAGCTTAGCAATATTGGAGGTGACAATTATACTGACTACAAAGGCAGGAAGGCAGATCAAAGAAAGCATGGTGGAGTAAGAGCTGCTTCCATTGCATGTGGTAAACGAAATTTCTTTGTTGATTCCTTACATGTTTCTTAGTTTATTATTTGGATTATATTAATTAATAGGAAATGGACTAATCAATCCCAAGTAAATATTGTTTAAAATTTTCAGAGCTCTGTCTTACAATATTGAGCATGTAAATATCTTTATAAATGCTCCAAGAGATCGAAGAAAAGTCTCTTCTTTAGATGAGATTACTGTCTTCTCATTCTAATTCCTTTTTATTTATTTATTTTTTTTTAAGAAAAATCTTGGACATGTAGATTGCTATTACTCTACTAGTATTTTTTGTCAACTAGTTTTGTGGTTCGAACCCCGATCCTTGTATATTATTGCCTTTGCATCTACCAATTGAGTTTAAATTTTAATTATTAAAAAAAATATGATGATTTATGATTTAGTAGTTTCAATACAATTTTTTTTCAAAATATCACCACTAAATTACTATCCTTTTTCCTTTAAAAAAATAATTAAACTATTAGCTTTTTTAATAACCCCAACAATATAACATTAATATAGGAAAATTGTTTAAATGTATGATTGGAATAATAATAAATTTAGCCATTAATCCTCTATCTCATTTATATAAATATAGATAATATTGTTCTTATTGTAGTGGGATGGTCTTATTTTAATGGGATTTAATTTTTTAATTAATATTTTAAATAGTATTAATAATAAAAGAGTACATAAAATAGTTTAAATGAAATATAAAATAGGTAATAAAAAAAATCATCCAAAACTCATTTATTCTCTTTTTATATAGTATATATAACTTAGCAAATAGGTATGACTTTTAATTAATTAAGTTTTTTTTTCAGACTCAATAAATTAAAATCTTTGATTTGAAATATTTAATTTCTAACTTTCCCCATTTCACCTTACCTTCAATTCTAGTCCGTTGATATTTTTAATTCACAATTTGTCCTCCTAGTTTTCAAAATGTTTGCTTCTTTTCTACCTATATATTTTCAATGTTTTATATAGTGGGATACTTATGTAGCACAGTGGCAACTAAAATGAATAGATAGACCGAAACTGTACTTAAGTCCAAATCTTTTTTGTTTAGACAATTCAATGTTTAAACTAAAATTCAAGTTTACTTTACACATGATATAAGATGCATTTTATGTATAAAAGAGTAATATAAAAATTATGGATCTTCCCGTAAATTTTATTTATGGATTTTATTAATATTAATAAATAAACGGTCAATTTTATGACTGCAGTTGTAGAGATGATGCTAAGCTTGATCACCTCATGCAATGGAGTAACCTTAGTTGACTATTTTTTCAAGTCAATGCATTATTCAGTTGCTGGATCTTCAAATATGCTTACCAACTTCTTGGGAACTGCCTTTTTGCTTAGCATTATTTGGGGGTTCATTAGTGACTCTTACATGACAAGATTCACTACATTCTTAGTCTCTGGCACCTTACAATTGATGGTATGTAAATCTCATTCTCTCTATAATATGTTGTGCAAATAACAAATAGCAAAATTTGTATATATTATCTTCTACAACTAGAATTATAGATCCCTAAAAGCATGTGTCCCTGACATAACTAGATTCTAAGTAGTTAGTAGTCACTACAGTTTGTGATCTCAACTGTGGATTAAGATCCAATAGCTGAGATTCTAATTTTCAAATTTATCATGGTAACGTTGTGTGTCGTCTGATCTTTATCCAATGAATTAAGCAGATTAATTGCCGACATCATAGAAAATTCCAAAAGTAAGGAAATCCCAACAATAAATATAAAATAGAGCAGCCACAATTTGAAAATGATACTCAACCCAAAATTTGGCTCAAGCGATGGATATCTATGTAGAATCTTGGTAGGGTTTAACATATAAATAACAAGTAATAAGATCTAAACATTATATTGGTCGTCTTTTATTTTATATTTAAATGCACAAAATATATCTTAATTTTGTTAAAACCTTAGTATACAAGTTTTATTTTACAAATCATCTACTCTTCAATTTGTTTTCCTTAAAATGCAGGGATTAATGATGCTAACATACCAAGCACATAACCCAAATTTGCAACCACCAGAAAACAAAACACCATCCTATATCCAAGGTGTTTTTCTTTTCACTGGACTTTATGCTATAGCCACAGGACTTGGTGGAATGAGAGCTACCTTAGCTGCACATGGTGCTGATCAACTTGATCAAAGCAACAAAAGCCTCATTTCCTCTTACTTCAGTTGGTATTTCTTTAGTTTATGCTCAGGAGGACTTTTGGCAACATGTGTTATGGTTCCAATTGAACAAAAATATGGGTGGAGTGCAAGTTTTTTGATATTGTTTTTTGTTACAAGTTTAGCATTGTGCATTTTTGCATCTTGCTTTTCTTTGTATAGATATAAACGACCTTCTGGAAGTGCTTTAACTCGGATCATTCAGGTGATGTACATGTTTGCAATATATAAAAGATTTAATTTATATAGTTAGTGTAAAGATTTTTTATATTCTCAATCAATCATAATAATCCGACTAATGTTATTCTTTTTTATAGTAAAAAAATTGTAAAATTTAGTTTATTTATTGATGTATATTTCTAATTTTTTTTTTTTTTGTATTTTCTGTTTCAAGACACTTGTTGCTTCAACTAGGAATATAAAGGTGTCAACTGGTGGAAGTTTGAATCATGATGTCACTGAACTATTACTTGCTAGAGAGCAATCCCATGATAAATACAAGTAAGCTCTTTATCTTTTTATCATTTTTCTTTTGAAAGATCTTTTTATCATCTTGTTAGTTACAGGATTGAATTAATGGTCCGTTTAGATTAACTTATTTAAGTTTATTTAATAATATAAGTACATGTGAGACTACTTGTGAGAATCATATAATAATATAAAATGGTATAATAATTTTGCAGGTTTCTGAACAAAGCATTGATGGATGAAAACATTGGTGTTGCTCAAGTTAAGGAAACAAAAACCTTCATAGGTCTTCTCCCAATATTTGTCACAACAATCATGATGAACTGTTGCGTAAGTCAAATTTTAACATTCTCAGTGCAACAAGGAAACCTCATGAATAGAACACTACGCAATTTCACCATCCCTACACAATCTATAGCATTTGTTCCAATTATAATATCACTCACTTTCATAATCGTATTTGAACAATACAAAAAAATGAACAAACACAAAGATACTTCAAACACCAAATTCTACAAACCACTTTTTAGAATGGGAATTGGATTGGCATTAGTATCAACATCAATGTTTGTGGCATCAATCATTGAATCCATGAGGCTTGAAGCATTCAAGAATGGGAAAACACTATCTTTGTTTTGGTTATTGTTTCAATACATTTTATTAGGGTTATCTGATACACTTACATTGGGAGGAATGCTTGAATTTTTCTACTCAGAAGCACCTGAAAGCATGAGAAGTATTTGTACTTCATTATCTTGGTGTTCAAGTTCTATGGGAATGTTTATGAGTTCTGTGTTGGTGACATTAAGCAACTCAATTAGTGGAAGATTTGGAAAGGAATGGTTTGGTGGAAAAGATTTGAATCATTCTAGGTTGGACCTTTTTTATGCACTTCTTGGTATTATCAACATTATAAATTTTCTGTTGTATGTTTACTTTGCTAAGAGGTATTAAATCTCTTAGTAAATGTAATTTGGAATCAAATATTTTATATTTGATTTTGGAATAAATAATTTAGAGAATTATCTATTGAACTATTGATGGTTGTAGCATTATATTATATGGATGATAAAATTCAATAATTTTTGTATTTTGTTCACTCCGTGACAGTTATGGCACACCTTGTGCTATAATAATTACGGTATCAGTGTTAATATAATTCATTTTTGCTTGTTCAAAAAAAAAAAAAAATATTACATGGATGATAAAATTAAATAATTTTCCATTTCCTGTTAGAAATTGTTGTCTATTTCTTTTACAAACAACTATCTATGAAACAGATACTCATTGAATTTATTGTGAATGAGTTTCACCTTTTGATATTTATGTAGAGGGGGTAGATTTAATGTGTTACTTTGAAATCCAACAAATTATTATATCATTTATATAATGTTGATCTTATCTTTCAAACATAAATATGTATGCCCGTATAAATGCAAATATATTTTCTTTCATGAAAATCTTTTGAAATCTTACTTGATTACTTTTCGATTGAAGACTCGATCATAAGTTTTAGACATCTTATATTTTAGATACCTCATATTTAAAGAGATTGTGGCTGTTTTTTTTCAGTAGGTTGCATAAAACCCCTGCAAATTCATGTTAAAATTGACATTTGTGCCTCATGTGATTACAAAAGTTCATCATTTTGTAGCGGTTTAAGAAATTCCCGCAACATTGAAGCCATATGCTTTACCTTTTTCACAATCCCGCTTATTTCCTTTGCCGTGTGCTTCAATAAACATAAATTCGGCAAAGAAAATAACATTTTTTATTTAAAAAGAGAATGGTTGAAAGAGCAAGTTTGTTAGGAACACAGATTTAGCGAGGAATTGCAGATTCGGGGACGTTGAGGGTTAAATTTCGGACTACAAGAATGGTAGTCTTCTTCCTCCTCTCCTCTTACTTTATATTTTCATGTGTATTGTTCCAGTACTATATTGAATGTTTGTTGATAAATACTTGGCTTTAGGTTGTCGCTGAAATTGGAATAGAGGTTAATGAAGTTTCAACCTTGTTTTGTTTGAAAGAAGTGAATGGATGGGTTTTGATTATAAAACATCTAGAAGAATTAAATTTGGAATTTGGGTAGATAGTTTATCGTTGTTGTTTTAGTTATTAAAAGTTTCATATTTGCTTTATGATATGCAGATGTATTATGTTGAAGAAGTACCATTTAGTAAATGGTGTATGCCTTACTACTTAAAACCTGGACAATAGGTGTATAAGTGAAAATGACCCTAGAATGTTATGAAAAACTTTTCTCTCTCTAAAATATTCGCTCATTCCTCTCTCTAAACAACCTACAGACGCGCCGCTCCTCTTATCCGATCCTAGTCACATCTATGTAGTTCGGAGGATGGTGGTGCGACGAAATTTGTTCTCTGCACCACCGTCGTACCCTCCCTCCCTCGGTGCTCCTGTTTGGTTTCGTCATCTTTCTTGCCGTTCGTTTGTCGTTGTGGTCTTTTCTTCAGATCTCGTCATTCTCCGTTCTTCGACGCCCAGATCCGCTCTTGTACGGTGGTTGGGTGGACAGGGTTCTTGGACTTGTTTGTTCTCACGAGTTTGTTTTGAGTTTGTGGGTGTTTTGCTCAAGTTCGTGGGATTGAGTGGGGTGTCTGGAGCTTGCCGAAGGTTTGCCGGAGGAGTGGGTGTTTGTTGTTGTTGTTCGTGTTGTTTATGTTGTTAGTGATGCTTGTTATCATTTTTTTAATTTAATTTTGTTTTGTGTTTCCAAATGGGTTGTGTGGTGATTTGCTTTTGGTGCAATTTTAGTGTTTGGTGGTGGCTAGTTTTGCTAGGTATTTTTCTTCCGATGTCTCTCGCGGGTCTCGGTAGAAGGTGTTTGTGCTCTTTGAGGGTAGCATAAGGGTGAATATCGGGGTTGAGGGCATGCTTTAATTAATTGGTGGTTGAAAGATGCTAGTATATATGGGTCTATCACAGCTGCTGCTAACTTGCTCCGGTTTCGGGTCCTTAATCAGCCTTTTTTTGTTATGCTTTATTTGGGCTACTACTCCACCTGTTGACTGCTTTATGGATTTGTTTCATGGATTCTAGTGGATAGATTGTTTTCGATTCGAGATCGGGAGTTAGTGTCTAGTTCCAAATTTTTGAGCTTGTTTTGGTGTTTTCTCTAGTGGATCGGGAGTTGAGGGATGCCTTAATGATTTATTTCTAGAGTCTTGTGGGCCAATCACTTTTGATTCAAGATCGGGAGTCAATTTCTTGACTCAAGTTTTTTGGGCGTGTTATAATGTCTTCTCCGATGTATCGGGGGTAGAGGTGTAATGGAATCCGAAAAAGTGTTAGAATATTTGTTCGGTTGTTTTATTGAGCTCAAATGTGGTGTGAGAAGTTGAGTTGTTGTTTTCGGGGAGTTTAATCGTTTGGAGGGATTATAGTGAGCAGCAGGCAGGTGATAGGTGATTGAATTTTGTTTTTGTGGTCACCCGAGGGGAAGTGTGGAGGTTAGACTTTGAGTTAGGCGTTGAATTTTGATTTTGGTGGTTAGAATTTTTATTGGTGTTGGTGGTAGCCCTTAATTTAGGGACCAATTTTTGTGTTCCGCTTATATGCAGCGCCTTTGTTTGTAGTTTCCGTTTTCTGATCCTTGTTTGTCTTGTGTAGGGACCTGGTTATTAAAAAAAATTGTTGCTAAAAAAGTAGGTGTATAAGTGATTGCTCATAGTTAATTAAGTTTTCCTGCATGTTCAATAATTAATCGGTTGGCTTAATATAATTGATTTATCCTTCTCTTGGAAACTTAAGCAAAGGAAAGTCTATTATTTTCATATTAAGCAATTACTCTCATATTAGAATTTCTGAAGTCATTTGAAATGGTTGAATTAATTTCCATCATAAAGTTTCTTCTTATCTATTGATGTTGCAAAGAATTGTTTACAGAGTTGGATTTTGTGATTACTTGTATTGATTATTGGATTGGTTATGACATATGATAATTGCATGCTCTACATTGTTTTGGTCCTTTTTGGTTAATTCTTATTCGATTGTGTTGAAGGTGTCTTGGCTTTGAAACTAGATTTGTTTAAGCCTTGGAACTAGATTTGTTTTTCATTATGCTTCACTTGTGGAGTGCTATTTAAGAAGTTTTACTATCCATTGTAAAGACAATAATAATATTTTATCTTGTGGTTGAGTTAGGAAAACATTTATTATTAATGTTTTAGGTTGATGTAGGTTTTTGTATTATTGTAATGATATGTTTCTTACTTGATTTCTATCTATGTTCACCTGGAATTAAAATAATTAACTTGTTTGCTGCTAGGAAGAAGCTGAGTTCATCTGATTATTATATACTTGTCTCAAGATGCAGATAAGAATGAAGAATTTGGAGAGCCCTTAGACCAGGAGGTGTTGCGACGGAGACAAGATCAAGTGCACGACCACGGTGCAGCGGTGTGGGTATAAATATGCTTCCTTTTTCTCCTTTAATTTACTCTGTTATGGATGTTGATACTGATATTGTTGGTTTTTCATTGTTCCAACTTTATTAGGTTTCTAATTTTCCTTTCCTTTAATATCATTTTTGTTTTGTTATGCTAGTTGTAACGGTGACTTTCGGTGATCAAGTTTTCGATTAGTGTTGACTTACAAATTTAGGTTCACCACCGAGGGGAAAAGTTCGAATAAACCCTCAATTTTTTGAGGTTAAAGGTTCGGACGTTAGTTACGTAAACGGAAGGTATTAACACCCTAAACGTCTATAGTATTCTTTGTCTAAAATTATTTATTATTTTGCTTGTAAAAAGATTAATGAAGAAAAAAGAAAATATTTTTTTATTGTTTTTAGATTTGGAAAGACAAAGTCTTTTCACTACGTACCCGCGAGGGATCAAAATCACGTAGTTCGGGGTAAAAAACCGAATGATTTGTTTGATTTTTTTTATTATTTTTGAAAATAAAAGCCAAATGGCAAAGAGAAAATTTGTTTGTTTTTTTATTTTAAGAAAAGGTTTAAATATATTAAAATGGATTAAAGTTTTTTTAAGAAAATAAAAATGGAAAATCAAACGCGAGAGAATTCCGTAGTGACTCTAGGTCAAAACGAATCCCTTTCCCTGGGATAATAAACTAAACCTAATTTTTTTGGATTTTTTTTATATAAAAACTGAATAAACAAATAAATAAAAGACAATGCATATTTTCTTTATACTTACAATTTCCCTAAGTATAAAATGCATATTAAATTTCCCTAAGTATAAAATAACAAAAATTAAAATGCTAAATGTTAATAATAAATAGAAATAAAATGAAATGCAAAAATGATAAAAGAACAAAATGCAAAAAAATAAAAGAAATGGAAGACAGGGGGTGCAAATAATAAAAAGGGGGTGTAAACATCAAAACAAAAAAATATTAAATTAACCTCTCTCACTTAAAGTACTAAAAATAATTCTCGAAAAAGAGGCCAAATGGACTAACAATATTTACCGTCTCCAATGAAACACCTCTCTCCAAATTAGTTACCACCACTTACTAATAACTTAGTAAAACTAACCTCTCTCACTTAAAGTACTAAAAATAATTCTTGTACCCAAAAGACCAAAATACCCCTGAGTTCAAAATGACTAAAATATCTTTTCTAAGCCAAAATATACATAGATACAAATAATCATATACAAGCACACATAAAAATTAATTAAAATAATTCTAGCGAAAATCGGGTTGTTACACACTAGACTCTGAACATTGTTCCATAATCTGAAGTCTATCGGACTTTGAACTTTGGACTTAGTTTAAAAAGAAGAAAAACAAACACAATTCAAAGCAACAACTGTTGGAACAAGGGTGTTCAGCAATACCACTTTTAAGTTTTGATGATAACAAGGTATTAAAAATTGTCAATTTGATATGCTAATATTTGTTTAAGTGTGCAGGATCTTAATCAAGATTTCAATCTTAGACAGCATTCTGTTAGAAAGAAGAAAAATAAACACAATTCAAAGCAACAACTGTTGGAACAAGGGTGTTCAGCAATACCACTTTTAAGTTTTGATGATAACAAAGTATTAAAAATTGTCAATTGGATATGCTAATATTTGTTTAAGTGTGCAGGATCTTAATCAAGATTTCAATCTTAGAAAGCATTATGTTAGAACAAATTAAGAGTAAAATTCCTGAGAAGCTTGTTGCTTGTGATTCTGAAGTACTAGAGAGTCTGAAGAATTATCAGAAGCTGTTTCGAGAGGTCCTGAAGACTCAGAGAATCTGAAGAACGAAGAGAGTCTGAAGTTCTGAAGAGAGTCTGAAAGCTCATCAGAGTCTGAAGTTCATCAGAGTTTGAAGTGCTACAGAGAGTCTGAAGACTGCAAATTGAAGATTTCCTTAGAAGTATTTCTGAAGGCATTTCAATGCATAAGAAACGTTCATTTGGAGTAACGGCTAGCTTCAAAGTCAACTTGAGCATGGGATGCTCAACGACAATAATGCAGAATAGGACAGAGTACGTTGTACGAACTCTGTTTCCACTACTCCACTACCTCGTACATTTGACAGTTGTGTCTACCGGTAATTCGCCTTAAAAGAAATGGGATTCAAAATTTGTATTTGAAGGACTATTACCATATCAAGCAACAGATCAACAACTATTGATCAAGCTTCCAGAAGACTTTGTGATGTGCTAGATTGTTTCAACGTCTCTTTCCAACGCCTATATAAAGGATAGAAGACTTGAAGAATATGTTGGACTCTACAACTGAAAAACTACGCTATCAAGCTATTGTATTCTCTCTGAGTCAAGCCAAAAACACATCAACAACTTAGCAAATTCTTACAAACTGTATATCCTAAAATTTCTAAGTTAATCAGAAAACAGAGTCTCTTTATTTTGTAATTGGAACACATTTGATTGTTTATCAAGTGTTCTAACTCTATTCAATTTTCTGTAAATTGTGTCAGAAGTCTCTTGGTTGTGTCCTTGAGACAAGAAGTCTTTTAGTTGTGTCTTTGAGCATTGGAAGTCTCTTGCCTGCGTGCTTGAGCATTGGAAGTCTCTTACTGTGTGTTTGAGCAACTTGTAATTGTTAATTACATTTTAGTGAAACTCTCCTTGGAAGTGCAAGGGGGACAAGACTACTTCCGGTTTGTGGAAGGAACCTGTATAATTGTTTGTGCTCTCTCTTTCCTTTATCTCTTTATTATTTCCGCTGCGACAAACTCTGGTCTTCCATCAGGTCCTGAACTCATTCAAACTCTGATCCTGGAAAACAGATTCTCACTCTTCAAAATGTATCAGCCACAGTTGGCAATATGTTATCAACTAACTCAAAAAGCCTTCTAAAAGGAACTTCTAAATAGGAGCCTTCCAGCCAAGAGTCCTTCCAGAAGTTGCCTTTAGCATTAGGTTTGTTATGTTTTGATGATGTTTATTGTCACAATGGTTAATGATTAGAATATGTTAATGCATCTAGCAATCATTGTTTCACATTGTGGCATATGTGTCTTTTGTATCAAGTTTATTTTTATGTGGCAAACTATTTTCTTTTTAAGTCTTTGATTCTGAAGTTGCGCCAAGTGTTAGGTTTGTGTTTTGATGATGTTTTATTAGGCTAGATTCTAGTTTCTTTTGATGATGTTTATAGATCATATTAGTTAATGATTAGAATATATTAAAGCACCTAGTAATCCTTGTTTTCACTGTGTCATATGTGTCTTGTGTGTCAAGTTTCTTGTTGTGTGGGAAAACTTCCTTTGTGTGTGGCAAAACCCTTTTTCCAAGCCTTTGATTTGATTTAAAATTGTTTAAATCATAACATTTTCCTTCTTTGACCTTGGATTTCGGTGATGATGTAAATTTGGATCGTTTCAAGAATATTTTAATCGTATCATGCTTGAATCGAATCACATGTTTTTGATTTGTATCAATTGTGTTTTCTGGTCTTGTGTTTTGCCTTGATGAATTGTATCAATGTTCAATTATTTGTATCAACATTCATCTGGGTTACCTTGATTCGATTCATTTCCTTGCCTATGTTTTTCTGAATCAAATCAATCTTCTTCTGGAAAGCACTTATTTTCTCTCTACTACTATAATAATTTGCACGCGTATATTAACAACCATTTTCTCCCCCTAAACAAAAACCAACCATTTTCTCAATACACCTCAATTAAAGCATGTCTATTGGATCAATCCACACAGTTTCTACAAGTTCTGAACATGTTTAACCTTCAAAACTTTGTGTTGACTGTTAAGAGAGCACTCTCTCTAAAAGGTTTTGTATTACTTCCTTACATTTTTTTTTTTTGGATTTATGGTTTTGATTTGTTGAACACTCTTTTAATCTTGATATTGTCTTCCTCTCATGAACAGATATTGGTAATGTTGGTGAAAATTTTATTGATTTTGCTCGAAGGGACATCTTAAAGCTAAAGACATATTTATGTAAAATGTAAGTGATGTTGCTCTATTTTGAAAAATGAATAAGTAATTTATATGAATGTTCACATTTAATTTTATGCTTGTTTTCTGCAATTCCTGCAATATATTTATAATGATAGAGTAAAGATATAAATAGCTCAAAAGTATTTACAAAGATAATAAGTGAACAAGTAATTTTAATGTTGAAGACTCTTCCATAGAAGAAAAAGATGATGTTCTTGAAAGACATCAAGTTCGGTTGAGAAATCATTTTCTGTTTTTGACCTATGTTAAGCTACTATACGCATTGAATAATAAGAAATTAAAAAACCCTTTAATCACTCTAACAAATTCTGCTAAATAAATAACATAAAAATATATATATATATCTGCTAACAATTTAAATGATAAACCTAAGCTACAATCTATGAATGCAATGAATTCTTGAATAGACAGTATGCAACTCACAATTAAATTGTTTTTGTGGAAATCAACATTTGTGCAAGATTACAGGTTTTTAATGGAAATGTATATGTAATGGTGATGGATTCTCAATTAGTATTACTTAGTATACAACTTGCACAATTTTGAATTCCTACCAAAAAAAGAACTATTTGATTAAAGGACCTATAATATTAAGTAATCTACTTTGAGCTACTCAACAAATTAATAATGTAATCTACTTTTGTTAACAGTGTTCAAAAGTCAGTTCAAGAGCCTAGTTGCAGCAAAATCTATAGTTGAAGGTTTTATTAGAGTTTTTATTAATTCTCTTCAACACAGCAATATAATTCAATAGAATGCAAGTTTATTCCATTTCTTTCTAGATTCAAAACGTCAAAGCCTGTTTAATATTTTGAAAATTCCAAGAAAATTGTAGGGTATCCAAAACTATAGTGATAGATATTTCAATAAAAACTATACTTCCTATCCTTGTTTGGCTTTATGAATAATGTGAAAATCTGTAAAATCCAATAGGGAATGAAGAATTCATCAAAACGGATCAAATGTTCCTACTGCTAACATTTTCAAAACTCAATCACACTCTTCTTTTGATTTGGATTTCGTGCATTCAATAATTTCAATGCATGAAGGACAGATCCAAATAAGAGTATGTTTAAATTTTGAAAATTCTAGTTGTAGTAACATTTTCTCCGTTTTGATAAACTCTTCCTTCTTGATTGTATTTTGCAGATTTTGGCATTGTTCATAAAGCCAAACAAGCTTAGAAAATATAGATTTTATTTGAATATTCACTATAGTTTCAGATAAGCTATAATTATCCTTTGGAATTTTCAACATCTTCAGAGTTTTTGACATCTCGAATCGGGAAAATAAATGGAAATAAGTTTACCTTCGAGTGATTATTTCATTAGATGTACTTGTTTTGTTGTTGGAAGCAATCACATGTGGTCTCTCACAACAGTGACGACAAAAACGGTGATGGAGACGAAAGTGACGATGATGTCACAATTCACTATCACTATGCAAACAGAAAAAAAAATCCCAGTGCATTTGTTTTCGCTTTGCATAGCACACTTGTACACATACATCTTTTTTGAGGAAGTAAGTAGTATGAAAATACAGAGATGAATGAAAGAGAAACCATTGTAGAATTCTTTTCAAGATTGGTGCTACTGTAATGACCCTAGATAGGTCTAAGAGAATATAATAGCCCAAGTAGATAAAGATTATGATGAGTTGATTGCATTAGATATTTTAGAGGTGAGCCATCATGTTCTAGAAGGATCTAGAGAGATCCTTTGTGATGAGTCATTGGAATGTCAATGATATAAATAATGTAGTGGTCATTGTAATTATTATCAAAAAAATATGAATGAAGAATTAGTTTGTTAGAATAGTGTAGTTGTTACTTTTAGTCCTTTTTGGATAATTTCTCCTTTCTTGTAGGTACCATCAAAAGTGGTACCTTACATACTCACAAATCAAATAAAGTCTTAAGGTGAAACTATCAAAGAATTGCAAAAATTTGATTACATTGTAATAGTCGTAGAAGAATCAAAATATTTATCTGAGATAAAGCTTGAAAATTACAAGCTTCATTAAATGCTCATGAGATGAGTTTGAAGCGGAAAACGTCTGAAAAAGTCACAGAACAAGCACTGCAAGCTAAATTCTTCAAGAAAATTAAGGATGAGGCATCAAAAGTTAACAAAGGAAACGAGAAGTGGAAAAATAAGAAGAACATGAACTTAATAACAAAAATTTCAAAAGGTTAGATATGAAGGAAGTGTAGTGTTATTGCTGTAAAATGTTTGGTCACTATGCAAGAGATTGTTACTATAACAAAGACTCCAATTCAAGTGATAAAACTGAAGGACAGTTTTCACATGCTGGAAGCAATGATTCAGATCCAGTTTTACTAATGGCTAATACACAATTGGCACAAGATAATGCATATGAGTACTACTGTATGTTGACACAAGTTGCAGTAATCATATGACTAGGAACAAAGATTGGTTTATCAAGCTTGATAAATTAGTAATAAGAGGAATTACATTTGAAAATAACAGTCCGGTTATATTTGAGGGTATGAGGTACATTCTTGTGAAGAGAAAAGATGGTAAAGAAGCAATCATTAGTGATATGTTATATGTTCCTTCCATATCAAGCAATCTGATAAGTTTAGGTCAATTAGTTGAAAAGAACTACACTCTGAAGCTAGAGAATTTAGATTTTGGAAGTATTTGATGTTTAAACAAGGCTGGTTTTGAAAGCATCATTCTAACAACAAAAATTTCAAAATCACGATCAATATGCTTGATCATCCGTGCCTTAACTCAATAATTACTAGTCGTCATAATTGGATTTGGCATCTTGATTTTCAAAAGCTTGAACATGATGCATAAGAAGAAAATGGTGTAAGGTATCCCTTAGATTAAGGTGCCTACAAATTTGTGTGAAGAGTCTTGTGTAGTTAAGCAAAAAAGTCATTCGACAATGACTTCCCTACGAAGTCAAAGCAGAAACTGAAGATTGTTTGTGGACCATTTGAAGTAAAACCACTTAGTTAGAGGTAAGTGCTACTTTCTAACTTTCATAGATGAATTCACTAGGTATATGTGTATTTATTTGATTGAAAGAAAGAGTGATGTATTCACTCAGTTCAAGAAATTTAAGCAACTTGTTGAAAAACAAGATACGTGCAATATTAAGAAATTGAGAACTGATTGTGGAGATGAATACATTTTCATTGTATTTGCAAAATTTTGTGAGAAAGAAGGTATTGATCATGAAGTTGTAGCTGCATATACACCACATCATAATAGTATCACTGAGAGAAAGAACATAAGCATACTGAATAAGGATATAAGCATGCTCAAAGCTTGGAATATGCCAAACAGATTTTCGGGTGAAGTTGTATCTACTGTATGCATATCATCAATAGGTTTCTTACTAGAAAATTAATGAATAAAACACCATATGAAGCATGAACAAGATTAAAACCCATTCTTGGTCACTTTAAAATATTTGGTTCACTGTTTCAGACATGTACCTGAGTAGTTAAGAAGAAAAGTGGACGATAGAAATCAAGTTATGCTTCGCATAGCTTATCACTCAACTGGTGCTTAACATTATAATATACTCACAAAATTATAATAAGATGGTTACAAATAGAGATGTGCAGTTTGTTAAGAATAGAAGTTGGAATTGGCATCAGATTTAAGATAGATCAATGCAGAATGTTGTAAACATGGATAATTTAAGATTTGTGTTAGTAGAAGAAAATCAAGCTATTGAGGCTTAAATTGATTAAAATGTAGGAAGTTCAACCAGAACTAGAACTCAATTAATCACATTAATTAAGTATGAGAAGTTCCCTAATCAAGTAGTTGATAAAGATGATAATCTGATGGAAGAAGATATGATGGTTGAATCAGAACCAATAGATTTCAATCAAGCCATGATGGATTGAAATTGGCTATCTTCTAAGAAAGAGGAGCTTAAAGCTATAGAGTATAACATAACCTGGGAGCTTCTAAGCAAAACAGATAAGAAAGCAATAGATGTGAAGTGGGTCTATAAGCTGAAATTGAGACCAAATGGTGAAATTTCTAAGTATAAAGCAAGAATGGTGGAAAGAGATTTCCTTCAGAAGTTTGGTATTAATTTCAATGAGGTATATGCATCAGTAGCAATGATTGAAACAATTAGAATAGTGGTGGCCATAGCAGCGTATAAAGGCTGGAAGATGCATCAACTTGATGTGAAGTCTGCTTTCTTGAATGGTCAATTCGAGGAAGAAATATATGTCAAACAGCCACCATGATTTGAGATCAAAGGTGAAGAAGGGAAGATGTATAGGCTGAGAAAAGCATTGTATGTCCTAAAGCAATTCCCTAGAGCCTGGAACAAAATAATTGATGGTTTCTCAAAAACTCAGGATTCACCAAATCCATATCTAAGCATGACGTTTATGTTAAAATTTCTAATATGAAGAATCGAGTAATTATTGTATGTAGATGACTTGCTTATCAGATAATCAAATGAAGATGAATTAGTAAAATTCAAAGCTATCTTGATACTTAATTTTGAGATGTATAACCTAGGGAACTGATAAGTGCTAGAAAGTAGTATTTCAATGATATAATTTAGACGCTTTTGTTACTTGATTTGCAAGTTATTCAGGAAAAAGCCAAGAGATAAGTGATTATTGCCCTATTACGCTTTACTTCCCTTTTGTCCAGGAATTGAACTCAAGACACCAAGCAAGGAAGGAAAACCAAGAAAAAAGTACAAGAGGCAAAAATCAAGCCACTCGCCCCCAACTCGCCATGGCGAGCAGTGAAAGGCGAGCAGCCAACAAACTCGCCATCAACTCGCAACGGCGAGCTCAAGGCGAGCACTTGGCAGAAAGTTCATCATATGTCGCCTCCAACTCGCCATATCAAACACAAGGTGAGAAACCCCAACTCGCCATAGCGAATGAAGTTACTCGCGAGGCGAGTTGATGTAGATCAGAAATTCTATAAAATCCAATTGACCCATTCATTTGAGGGGATCCTAGAACTTCATATTTTTATTCTGTAATATCATAGAGTTAGAGTTAGAGAGCTTGTTCTTCATAGAGTTAGAGTGATAGGAAGGTGGATTCTTCATCTTTTGTTGAGAAATCATAATTTGTAATCAATCCTTCTCTTTCAATTCATTCTTGCAAAGCTTCCATGACAATGAGTAGCTAAATCTCCATTGTTGGGATTAGAGGTACTTAATCTTGCTAAACATGTAATCTTTTGATCTTTCAATATATGGTTCTAGCATTTGTTTTGATATTGAGATTATTCTTGCAATTTAGTGTTTATGTTTGATTTAATTGCTATTGAAAAATACTCTTGAATCTAGGTTTAGAATAATCATCTATCAAAACATAAATTCTAGATATGGAATGGATGTTTTGATAATCACTCTTTTGTATCTAAATTTAATGTTTTCGGATCGTTAAATAGATTGAGAAATCATCGATTAAACGATATGATCGACTCTTGAATCGTTCAATAGCTTAAGACATCGACGACTGAACGATATAATTGGTTTCACAATATTATTTGGACACGAATGATATTATCGAGGGATACGTGATATTATCAAACAAAAGCTAGAATTCATATACGATCATTATGTTATATGTGAGGCTTGATTAAGGAACTCTAATCCTAACAAGTTTCACGCCTTATTAATCTCAACTTTTACTTTCGCAAAATAGTTAACTTAGCTTAAACAAACAACAAATTAATCTTTTAACTTAAAATGATATTTGGTGTCGAACGGTCCATGATATCGCACTAGTCCCCGAGGAGACGATACATATAATACTTACTTTTGATCGAGTGAAAAATACTACATCAGGAACCTGTCACAAAATGAGGAGTTTTCTTGAATCATAAGAAATATGTAGAAGACATTCTAAAGAAGTTCATAATGAGTAACTGTAATCCTGCAATTATTCCTATGAAAACAGGTATTAAGCTGAGCAAAGAAACAAATAATGAACTAGTAAATGATACATTTTACATGAAAATCATTGGTTCCCTCGTATATATGTGCAATACAAGGCCATATATCAATCACAATGTTGGCATAGTAAGTAGGTTTATGGAGCTATGTAAAACATGTCACCTTATATCTGCTAAAAGGATTCTAAGGTACATCAAAGACACGATTAAATATAGAAACTCTAATAAGAATGCAGTAATATACGAATACTCGGACACAGAATGGGGAGGAGATCAAGATAATAAGAAGAGCACTGCAAGCTATCTTTTCATGATTGGTGCAGCTTCAATTTCACAGAGTTCAAAGAAGCAGAAAAATAGTGGTTCTATCATCTTGTGAAGTTGAGTATGTTGTAGCTTCTTATGATGCATGTCAAGCATTGTGGATAGGAATGCTACTTGCATTAGAACTTAATGTATTTTAAGTTGGCACAATCAAACTACGTATTGATAACAATTCAACAATTGATTTACATAATCACCCTATGAACCATGGAAGAAGTAAGAACATTGAGAGGAAATTCCATTTTCAAAGAGACCAAGTGAACAAGAAGTTGGCATTGGAGTATTGCAAGACAGAGATGCAACTTGCATATATATTCGCTAAACCATTGAAGAAGGCAAGGTTTGATGAACTGAAAGAACTTATGGGGATGAGAAGACTAACAAATATGAATTATGAGGATTGTTTTGATTTAATAAAATCAATAATTCACAATTGTTTTGTGCAAAAAATAATTCATAATTGTTGATAGTAACTTGTGTTACAAGTTAACTGAAAAAGTTTGTTAGTTTGTTGAGAAACTTTAGCAAATGTAGTTAAGTATTGTGCAAGTGTATATGAACAAAACATTTCAATGCAAAATATTGTCATCTCTTTCACATTGAATAAACAAAGAAGCTTTTACATTCATATTTTAACTTTTTTCTTTGTCCCTCTTTCACATTTCATTTTATATTCATCACCAAATAAGAATTCATCCCAACAATAGCTACCCATTTTTTCTCTATTATTTTTCTTATTTCTGCTTGTATTTTGAAACTAAATAAAAATTTAAAACGTTAATAGGAATAAATTTTGACATCATGAAGCAAACGCACGATATATCTTTGAACTATTTAAAAAAATTTAAATAGGTTCATTAACTAAAATAATTTGTAATTGAGTCTCTAAATTTATCAAATATAGGTTATTAATTCAAGAAACAAAAGGCTTAAATGCACTTTTGGTTCCCTTTTTCATAAGAACAAAATTTTGATCCCTGTATTTTTAAAAACCAACAAATCAAAATTATCTTTTATAAACCTAGAACATCTTCAAAAATAAAAATCCTCAAATTATCGAAATATCTCTAAATTAGACGTTCACTACAAGAAATGTTGCATTTTGCCAGGGGCAGAAGCCCTGGTAAAATGCTAAAAGCCTTGGCAAATGGTCGTTTGCCAGGAGTTTTGCCAGGAGCAGAGTCACCAGCAAATCTGTTCATCGCAAATGATCCTGCCAGGGGTTTAACTCCTGGAAAACGCGCTCCTGGCATAGGCCCTGGCTTAACCCCTGGCAAACTGAGTCTGTATAATTGCAAGCATTTATGACGCTTTCTAGTCAATGCAGGCTTTTCCAGACTGTGTCAGCGCATCACATCAGTCATTGCCAGGGACATTGCGAGGGGTTAACCCCTAACAAATTGTGTTCGATTTTTAAAAAAAAAAACGTTTTTTATTTGTTTAAATAATCAAAATATTAAAATTTAATAATTTAAATAATTTTAAAAAACAATTTAATTTTTTTTTCAAAAATTAAATAAATTCAACTATTCAAATATTTAAAATAAACGTTTTAAAATTGTTTTTTTATTTCTTTGTTTAAAAATTAAAGTAATAGAACACAAAATATTAGGGCTAGCATCATTGAAATTAAAATTGTACGAAATATTACAAACCATACGATAAGTATCAAATAGGTAGAAATTGTACCAGGAAGTATAAGAAACTTCCCCAAATATTACATACGAAGAAATTAATTAGATAAAGGCACGAGAGAATATATCATAAAGGGCACACATTACAACGGGGTCCAACTTCAATCCTCATCATCATCCGCACCATCCTCCTCTTCTCTATCAACTGGATAAGGCTCAACATTGAGACTTAAAACGACGCTCTAGTGTGGGAGGGATCTTAAGCATGTGCTTGCCTAAACTGAGCCAGCTGCTCCTCATATGATTTTTGGCGGTTAAGCAAATCTTGCACAACAGCCGCTTGACTCGCCATCTGCTGCGTGAATTGCTCTTGTGTCAATCTATGAATAAGCTCCCGCATCTCTAGTGTCAGCTCAGGCTGCTGGGAGGATCTTTCACCATGATTGAGGGTAAGTCTGAGGGTTGATGCAACACTACCCTTCCGGTAGTTAGCGGCTAAGTTACCAAGACCATAGAGCTTTCCTTTCTTCTTGTCGCCAACAATTTTTTTTCCAAGTGCGGAAGGTCAAAGAGTGATCAACAGTTGACCCTTGAGCAATAGCCTCAGCAAGCTGCCGGTCATACTCCTCCTGTTCAAATAATATCAAAAAGAATTGAAAGAAATGGCATCAGTACGGTGTGTAACGCCCGTTTTAATTATTTAAATTATTTTATATAGTATAGATAATATTTATATGATTTTGTGTGAATTAAGTGAAGTATATGATTTATGTGATTTTTATTAGGTGTTGTGACTTATTTTATTGTTTAATAAAATAAGATTTGAAAATAAAATAAATGTTAAGTTGTGGGTTTGTTTTAGAATTAGATAAAGTTGTGAGGAAATAAGATAAAATAAAACAAAAAGAGGTTTAAAAGGGGGAATTAGGTTTAGAATTGTACAGAACGTACAATTCAGAGTTTTGGGAGAAAAAGGGAGAAAACAGAAGAGAAGAACCAGAGAGGTTGCTGCTCAATTTTCTTAAGGTAAGGGTGAGCCTAGCATTGCAATTACATTAAGCTTATGATTCATGATTATAGTTAACGTGTTTAGGAGTATTTCATGAGGAATTAGAAACTAAGAAATTAGGTCAAAAAGTGATGAATTGATGATTAGATGATGAGAAATTGTACCAATGTTGTAGAAAACTGTTTACAGACCATAAGATAACCCTTAAACATCATTATAGTCGAAATTGGGAAGGAATAGGATGAAATTTGGGGTTTTGGGTGAAAACCCTCGTAACCCCGTAATTGTTCTGTCATCGCTCGCCACAGCGAGCAAGCAACTCGCCACGGCGAGTGCCCCCTAGAAGGCTCGTGAGGCGAGCAACCCACTCGCCATAGCGAGCCAACCCTGGAAGTCTCAGAGCAATCCACTCGCCATAGCGAGCAACTCTTGAGAAGGCTCGCGAAGCGAGCAACACAACTCGCCATAGCGAGCTACCTATGATGGCTCGCAAGGCGAGCAGTTCAACTCACCGTAGCGAGTAACCCCTGATGGTTCGCGAGGCGAGAGATCCCACTCGCCATAGCGAGTAGTTCTGTATCAGACTACCTTTTAGAATAATGCGACACTTGTCGCACGATTAGTTATGAGATTACCCCTGGATTAGAATTAAGTATTGAAATATTAAGACGACCTGTAGAGCTGTTAACTGATGCTTGATTTGTTATAGTGACCTATACATTTGTATATGTTTTCTTGAATTATAAGAGATGATGTATGTGAATGTTTACGATTTTACTATGTTAGAGATGTTGATTGCTGCTATGTTGTTATTAATTAAAAGTTGCATGTGTCGTTATAAGGTTTATGATGTTGTAATCCAAATTATTGGAATTTATTGAGATGTCTAAGATTTAAGAAGTTGAGTCCATGCATATTCATCCAGAGACGAGGGCTCATGCCCTAGGAGCTTTTGCTCAATAGCGACGAGAGCTTATGCTCTAGGAGTATTTTTATGCTCAATAGCGTTGAGAGCTTATGCTCTAGGAGTATATTTATACTCAATATGGTACCACATGCATGATTAAGATGTCTAAGTTGCATAAGTCGAGTCAAAGTTGCATTGTCAAGTCAAACTACTAAGTTGAATTATGATGTTGATTAAGATGTTACTTGACTGTTGTTGTGATATTATGATGATGAAGTTATGCTGTTAAATATAATTGTTGAATTATATGTTTAATGTTTTTGTTATGTGAATCTCACCCCTTCTGCTTGGAAATGTTGTCTTCCCTATGGGTAACTTGCAGGTGATTAGGCTTTAGCTGCTGTTGCTGTTGTGAGTGGCTACCCTCACTGTGTCCTTAGGTGCTCTGATACGTAACGGGACGGGGACTTTTATATATTTTCTATTCCTTACGTATTACCTTGAACTGACATGAATAAGTGGTAGTTTTGAATTATGTTGAGACTTTTGATTAGGCCTGCGAGCCAAAATAATTATGTTAACTTGAATTTTATCCGCTGCGAAGTTTAAATAATTTTGACTAGAATAAATTATTATTCATTCCATTTTTGAGATTTTAAGAAATGTAGCATTCCGTTTACGTGATACTCTGATTTAATTATGAAATTTTTATGTTGGGAAAACGAGGTGTTACACAGTGCATCAACCCTATGCAAAGTAATAGAATGCACAGTAACATAATGATCTTACGTACAAAACCTATGAAAAAACCTTTGTCCAATAACCAAATATTTATTTTCCACTTGTAACATAATGCATCAGTAATAACATTAAGCATGCAGTTTAATTAGGTAACCAAGGTGGCCTTAACAAGGTGACCAAATATTCTGTAATCATGTACAGAATAATAACATTAAGGCCTAAAATATGACATAATTATCAAAGATTACCTGCACTATCCTAACACGCTCATCGCAATATTGGTCGGACCTATTTTTGTGCGTTTCGTCGTGAAGCTCGTTAATAAACAGATCCCGACGTAACCTCCTAGCCTATTTGACACAATAAATAAAATTATGAGTTAATTAAACATTAAATTTTATGGTCAAATGCATAAATTTAGTAGAGTATTGATTTAAAACATTCAAATTTTAATATGATATGGAAAAATAAATAAAAGTTTATTATTTTTACCAAACGCTCAGCATGCTCTCCGTTGCATATGCAACCACCAGTGTGAATGCATCCTCCCTTTTTCGACGCCAGGTTCTTCTTTGCTTTCTCTGATTTTTCCTTGAACTCCTGAGACGCTCAATACTTAACCAAGTCATCAAAGATAGGCGCGCCAATCCAATGTGGCCGCTTTTTTGTCTCCTCAAACCGAATACGGGCTCTTCTAAGCAAATCCGAAAAACGCGCAGAAGCTCTTATATGAAAATTACGCTCCATTATATCATGATACCCGGCTTCCCAGGAACACTTAGTCTGCATTATAACATATTAAAGAAAATTGGTATACAAAACCGTACCAACCACAAGGTGTAAAGTCCGAATAAGTGTATATAACACTTAGTCTGCATTATAACACTTAGTCTTGGTGAGTCTAATCATGTATTTCTTGGTGAGTCTTGACATATCGAATAACTAGAGATTTTTAACGCACACGCAAGGATCGATCGATAAACAATAGTATAGATTGTTTGGTAAATTTTTTGAATTTGAACAAACTTTTTACATATTTGAAAAGATTCAAAATCTATGAAATCCCAATCGAAATAAAGTAATTCAATTATTTGATGGTTAAATAAACAAGAGATACGTACCTTTTTATTCCTCATAAAAGAATAGTCCCCTGCATGTTAAAGAGACAATCACAAAACTACTAAGCATTAAAACTAGTCACCATAGTTAGTACAATCACCATAGTATATTTCAAGAGCTGTTGATACTTCAAAATGTATAACCAAACAAAAATATTGACATACAATGAATGGGGGATGAACATAAAGTTATCAATTCTAGCACCAAGTTACCTAAACAATCTCAACACTAATAGAACAGAAACACTAAAGTTGTATGGAACAAAATAGAACACAAAACTCTAAAATAATCAATATGATGACAATATAATCACTTCAGTTATAGCCAAAACATTACTTTAATTGTAATCACTTTAGATTGCAATTCCAAAAACCAATAGAAAGAAAATTCCAAGAAGAGGTAAATAACCTGAAAGAGGCTAAACCAACGCTCTTTCTCTTTCTCATCCACATCACCATATGTCTTCCAACAGTGATGATAGCAGTTATGAATGATGGCTCTGATAGCTTCAGCCGCGGGTTTGCAAGGCAAAAAGCTGAAACAATAAAAACTCATAATCAAACATTACTACAACTTAAAATATACATAAAATAATTGAAATTGAACTATGTAGCTAATATGATAATACTTACGAGTTTCCACTAGGCTTTAACATGTATCAACCAAGAGAATCTCTCGAATAATCCGGGAAAACATCATCAAATGACACCACCTCTCCACCACCCTCTTCAACCACATTTTCTTGTTGGGGTTGTGGTGGGTTTTGTTGTTGGGGAAAGGGTGGGTTTTGTTGTGGAGGGATTTGTTGTTGGGGAAAGGGTGGGTTATGTTGTGTAGTGATTTGTTGTTGTTGGGGAAAGGGTGGGTTTTGTTGCGGAGGGATTTGTTGTTGTTGGGGAAAGGGAATTATTTGTGGTGGGACTGAATATGGTGGGAAATGATAGCTCGGAGGGAAGGTCCCAAAAGGAGGTATGTTGTCATAATATCCTGGATGTACTTAAGGGCACATGTAAGTGGGAGGAGGAGCAGAACCCATAGCAGAAGCAGCTACACTAGCCTGGGAAGACCCGGATGATTCATGGCTAGAAGAGGTAGTAGAAATGACAGGCATGGGGTTTAATCTGGCTTCTGATGCTACATCCACAACGTGAGTATTATACCGCTTCCTGTTTTTGCTCTTGGTCTTTCCTTTATGTTTCAGAGGCATTCCTAGATATTTATCAATAACAAAAACATCGTGTCAAAACAATAAATCATCATAACACAATTAAACCATAGTAATTCTAACAAGACACAAACCAGACAAAGCATGCACAAACTAGACACACAAACAAGACACAAACCAAGCTTCACCATCAGATGGATGTCGCATGACTCCATGAACTTTGTTTGAATGATGCCACGTCATATGACAAGCAGTTTTCATCGATGCAAACAATCTTTGTAATCTTGGTATTATTGGCAAGTAAAACATTGTCTTAGTCGGAATCCTCCCACTTCTGGTTAGACGATACCGTGGACTCTGACAAAATTTGCATTCCACCAATGCTCCGTCATTTTTCCCAAATTCATTGTCATAAAACAACATGCAACCGTTTATGCAACAATCAATCTTATCAACTTTTAATCCCAACTTTATCACCAACCTCTCAGCATCATAATAAGTTGCTGGCAAATTATCTTTAAAAGGAGTCACATCCAACAACATTTCCGTAATTTCATCCACGCCTTTATCAGCAACACCATAATTTGCCTTATGAGCAAAAAGTCTGACACACATTGATAACTTTGATTGCGTACACCCTTCAAACAGCGGGACATTACATTCACTCAACAACTGGTAAAATTTATGGGCTTGCTCATTTGGGGGTTGTTTGCCTTGTTCATCTACAACATCATCATTGTAAGACAATTCCACACCTAAAGCATCAGCGACCATATCATTCATCATGTTGAATTGCTCATTGTCTTCAACATTTATTCCACTACTTGAAGCTTGTGCACTGACTACCGCCCCAAAATTTTGAAATTGTTCTCCGTTATAAATTCAAACCCAATAATCAGGCATAAATCCAACTTTTTCCAAGTGTTTCTTCACTTCATTGGGGTCAGACTTTATATAACTACACGCACATTTAAGACACGGACATCTTATCCCTCCCTCATTTTGACAAACTTGTTGTCCCCATGCCCATGAAATAAATCCGTGAACTCCTTCCACAAAATGGGGTTTTAATCCTCTTCTTCCCGGAAACGTTCTGTCATACATCCAACTTCGATAATGCTGATAATACTCCATCTTTGGCACGTTCAACTATAACATTCACATATTTAAAGATTAGTAATTAAACTATAACGTTCACATATTAAACTATTACTTAATGTTGTTTTTGTACTAACTAACATAAATTGCACTAAATTTCTTTGCGCGCAAATCATATTACTAGCTAAATTGTTTTTTTTACTAACTAACCTAGCGCTAAATTTCTTTACAAGGTAATTTTTTTAACGCGGAATTGATTTTAAACAACAAAAATATTCCTACTGCGCTAAATTTCTCTACAATTTTTTTTTACTAACTAACCTAGCGCTAAATTTCTTCACGCGGTAATTTTTTTAACGCGGAATTGATTTTAAACAACAAAAATATTCCTACTGCACTAAATTTCTCTACAATTTTTTTTTACTAACTAACCTAGCACTAAATTTCTTTACGCGGTAATTTTTTAACGCGGAATTGATTTTAAACAACAAAAATATTCCTACTGCGCTAAATTTCTCTACAATTTTTTTTACCAACTAACCTAGCGCTAAATTTCTTTACGCGGTAATTTTTTTAATGCGGAATTGATTTTAAACAACAAAAATATTCCTATTGCGCTAAATTTCTCTACAATTTTTTTTTACTAACTAACCTAAATTGCACTAAAATATATTTTTTAACAAATAAATATTCCAAAATAAACATTAAAAATTCGATTTTTATTCACATAAGGTAACCAATAAATAATATCCAACATCATCAGCATAAAAAAATTACACAATTTTTTTCCTAATTTTAACAGTTTTTTCTTAGAAATTTTTTCTTTAAAAATTTTATTACAGAAAAATTGATATATATTTGAAAAAAAACATAAACATGCAAATATTATAACATCATCCATATCAATAGTATTTATAAGTAGAAAAACTACAAACTTGTTGAAGTTTGATGATAGAACAGATCCAAACAGCAACAAGGTTGGCAAGGGAACAATATGAAGCATTAAACTTGGACACTGTTGCAAATTAAATAAGTGAAAACATAAGTAAATAAGCAATCAAAGAATATAAACATGAAATTATAACAAGTCAAAAGAGTTATACCTAATGAATATGAGAAAGCACATAAATTTTTTCTAAGTGTTATAAGGTTGAAATGTTGGCATTTTTTCTAAATGAAGAAAATGAATCTGTCTCACAATGGAACAGTGCATTTATTTACAAAATTATAGATCTACAATTTTCCAGGAGCCAAGCCATGAGCTACCCCTGGCAAAACTCGGCCTACAACTAGCCACAGACCTACCAAAAAGATGTCAGCGATTTGCCACGAGATTGTGCATTTTGTCAGGGGTTTAGCCCCTGGCAGGTCAGCTTTTCAGACTTTTGTCAAATCTTCTGCAGAATGCATTTATTCCCTTGACTTTAGAGGCTTCATTTTGAATCAAAATTTCCCGCCTAAAATTTGTCGGGGGTTAATACACTTTGTGAGGGGTTTGCTCGTGGCATATGATGCGGTTTGAAATTGCAATTTGTCAGGGGTTTTCCTAGCATTACCCCAGGCAAATTTGCCAGGAGTTGATGCTCCTAGCATTGGTCCCTGGCAAAACGCAAGATTTCTTGTAGTGGTTGTCATGTCATTAACGGTCAATGCCAAATTGACTCCAAATTTGGATGGGGGGCCAAAACTTATAAAATAATAAAGCTATGGGCCCAAAATGTTGGTTTTTAAAATAGGGGGATCAAAACTTCATTTGTGTGAAAATAAAGAGATCAAAAGTGCATTTAAGTCTAAACAAAATTTGTTTTAGTTGAGTCTAACTCTTGGACAATAAAATATGAGTATCTCTCAAAAAGAATTTAAATATTGGTTTATTGTGTTATGAAAGTCTAGCTCCATTTCTCAAATTAATTTGAATGTGGATTTTATGTTGAAACAACAAGACGTAGTAACAGATATTAATCGTCCTATCTTAAATGGATGAGTGAGATCGTTTATAGTTCATTTTGTAACTGTAATATAAACCGTTCGATCTCAAATCAACGATCGAGATTGTCTACCGTGTGAATTGTTTACGGCAAGCAAACTTGGTCCCCTCAACTCTAACCTCTATTGTAAGTGAAAAATATCACTGCATCAATTTGTGAAAAAGGAATTTTACAGCTACCCTTGAAAAAAAAAAAAATTATAAGCTGCGCGATCTTTTAGCTATGTTCAGGCAAAGGTGCAGAAATATTGAGGAAGTAAAAAAGATGGGATCAACGCTTTTTAGTTTTATTTTGTTCTCATATATATAAAACCAAATAGCAGATACTTGTGACAATGTTTTTTATCAAGAAAAATATAAAGAAAAAAAAAAGACGGGAAACGATAATATTTGCAAGTTGATGTCCCATAAGTCTTGGTTCAACGGTAAAAATACCAAAATTGTTAGACCGGACGTCATGATCGGGGTTCGAACCCGAGTACCTCCACTGTGTGTGAGTTTATGATGGTTTTACCATCTCGTCTGTCTACCCAAAAAAATTGCAAGTTGATGTTTTTTTTTTTTTTAAGGATTTGCAAGTGGATGTTATGATGTGTATGTGTATCATTTTCTGTCACCTTCTTTCTGTGTGTAGCATTCACAAAGTCCTCACATTACATGTCCTTGGCTTTCCCTTCAATTCCAACCTCATAATCATTAACTTCACCAACTCATCATAAACTCTCCTATTAAAGCCACAAAAAACGGTAAAAAAACACACACACATTGGTATATAACAAAAACAACATAGTTTACTTTCTTTCACTTCTTCCTCTGTGGCCTTTTCCTTCGTTCCTAAAAACAATGGCTTTTACTTCAATTTCATTTCTCTTTTTTCTTCTATCTATGTTTTCAGCAACAGTTTCATCCCTCACATGTTCAACTCAGAAACTAACTGGAACAAAAGTCTATCCAAAGTGCATAGACCTCCCTGTGTTAAATTCCTTCCTCCACTACACCCATGACACATCAAACTCCACTCTCTCGGTAGTCTTTGTTGCAACCCCGCCAACTCCAGGCGGTTGGATATCCTGGGGAATAAACCCAACCGCCACAGGAATGGTCGGGGCGCAGGTGATTGTAGCATTTAAAAACAATACGGTGATGGCGATGAAGACATTGGACCTTAAATCTTACAAGGTTTTTATTCCTGGGAAGCTTTCTTTTGATGTTTGGGATTTGAAAGCTGAGGAAGATGGTGGTTTAATGAAGATTTTTGCTACCGTTAAGGTTCCGGTTGATGTAACTGCCATTAACCATGTTTGGCAAGTGGGCCCTTCTGTAACGGCGGGAATGATTGCTCCACATGATTTTAATCCATCTAATCTAAATTCAAAAGGGAGACTTAGCTTGAATGGAGCAAAAGATTTTGGGCATGATGATGCTGCCCCTTTCGATTTGGTCACTAAGAAGAAAAATGTGAGTTTTTAGCTCTCTTTATACCTCTAGATTTAGTGTTATATATTGTGTTATTTTTAGAAAATGTGTCTTTTGGCAGCATATTAATGTTTGATTTGGTTGAATGATGACAGATTCATGGAGTACTAAATATAGTGAGTTGGGGTATTTTGTTTCCGCTTGGAGTTATCGTAGCAAGATATATGAAGATTTTTCCATCGGCCGATCCAGCTTGGTTCTATATTCATGTTGGTTGCCAACTATCTGCTTATATTATTGGAGTTGCTGGTTGGGGAACCGGCTTGAAACTTGGAAGTGAATCAGAAGGAATTCAATTCAGTAGTCATCGCAATATTGGAATTACCCTCTTTTGTCTTGCCACTATACAGGTAACAAATCAACATTGTCTAATTTTTATTATATGTGAAATCGATGACTGCACGAAATCCAAATCCAAAGTAGAGAATGGTTGAATTTTGAAAATGCTGCTCGAGTGACATTTTCTCGGTTTTGATAAGCTCTTCCTTCTCGATTGTATTTTGCAGATTTTCGCATTGTTCCTAAGGCCAAGCAAGGATCACAAATATAGATTTTACTGGAATATCTATCACTATAGCTTTGGATACGCTATAATTATCCTTGCAATTGTCAACATATTCCGAGGCTTTGATATCTTGAATCCCGGAGAGAAATGGAAGTTAGCTTACATTATATTGATTATCGCATTGGCCGTAATTGCGTTGTTGTTGGAAGCAATCACATGGAGTGTTGTATTGAAGAGAAATCGAAAAAACTCCAACAAAACCTATGATGGATACAACAACAATGGACAAAACAGGCAACAACCCATCCACATATAAATCATGTCAACAGATTTAGCTTTGCATCTCATAGATTGATTTTGATTTTCCAATACCTTCTCTTGATTGGTTTTTTTTTTTTCCACTTTTTTGGGTACTATTTATCCTATAGTTTTTGTGTAATGCTTGGTTTGGTTTCATAGTGTTTTTTTTAGGTTCTAATACTAGAGTACATATTTTTCAGTCTCTATAATTATGTTAGTGAAAAGTTTTACTGTGCTTGGGTTTCCACCAGGATATATTATGTTTCCTCTACATATGCTTTTGCTCTTTAATTAATCCTTTTTTCAAGGTTCAATTATTGCAATTAATCTTTTCCTCTCAGCATGGAAACCAGTTTTCCATGTCAATACGCATAGAATTATTTGGTAGACACTAGGCAACAAAAAGGAACTTGGTGAATTTCATTAATCTTTTCTAAAAATGGTGTAGGATACATACAGTTATAAGCTACCTTGATGAGAACCTTATCGATGCTTAAAAAATTGTCACTTATATTTTGTTTTATTTAGTAAATCTAAATTGCAGTCACAACCAAATGGTTGTTCTTATGTGGTTAATGATATATGTTTAGAATGAATATTCCGGAAGAATTCGAATTTGAATCCTAATTGTATCAATCATTTGTCAAATTTTATTTAACTCTGACCGAAATTTGAATTATCAGAATCATTCTTCCCTTAAAATTATAGGGTTAGACCAAATAAAAAAGATAAGATTGAATTATATTATTGATATTGCAGTAAATTGTAAGCAAATGCAACGATTAATTTGTCCAAATAAATGAAATGCTAACGAGTACCCTGGACGTTCTTTAAGGACCATTAAAAGTAAATTTTTATAAAAACTTGTGTATTCAATGCATTAGAATTTATAATTTTGACTTTTTTAAAAAATAATTTCTAAATTTAAGATTATTAAATAGTACTTCAGAACACTCGTTAGCAAGTCTTAATAGACCACCAAAACGACACTTTCACAATATTAAAAACTCTTTCCTAAAGTGTAAGATGAGGTAACTGTGACAAACCACAAAGCATGCTAAGATTTTTATAAGACACTAATCTCAAGCTCTTATAGCACTTGTTGGGAATATTGGGGAAACATCACAGAAAAAAAAAATTATAACGACATCAACTGATAAGTTAACATAGCTATTGCCTTATAATTAATTTATTTTTTTGGACAATTAGTGCCTTGTAAATTTAACAACTCTTATATGGAATATGCATGGATAAAAATTAAGTTCCAACTCTTCTTTCATTACCACGGGCAATGTAATTTTTCCTATTAATATATAAGTTTGTTCTTCTGTCTAAATTCTAATACATACGTGTGTAAAAGATGGTAAAGCTAATCCTTTATATCATACTGACTTCCACCATGATGCTAATCTAATCAATCATAACTCTTAGCAATAATTTCACGTACTTTATTACACTAAAAGATCTAAATGTAGAGTCCTAAAGTTTCACACAATTCAAATTAAAATTAGGGTTATGTTAATTTGTGCCTAAAACACATGTTAAGGAATCTAAAATGAATAACTTTGTATTGGAAAACATAATAATTTAACTTTTAAAAAGTTGATTGTATGATTTTTAATAGTATATTTTTATAATAAATTTTTTAACAGGTGCCCTCAATAGCACACGTTAACACTTGCCTTAAAGTTAACTAGCTTTTGAGAAAAATTTTGAATTGTGGGAAGTTATAATGAAGGTGGTGATAATCTATTGGCTTGGTCATATATATGAGGGACCTTATTATTAGTAAATTGACAACAAAGGTGCTACTTTTGCTTAACGTTAAACATTTAGTTAACGTTACTCACCAAACCATGTTATAATAATTGAGAACATGTTGATTTCTATAGTGCCTTATGGACCTAACATTGTTGATATAATACTTTATCCCCACAACTAATACTTTACCTTTCATCATTCTTTTGCTGCTTTCCTTTTAATCATGGCTTAGATTTTATGAGATTCCCATGTGATGTTATCCATGCATTAACGCATAATTTTTTTTATAACGAGATAAAATTTATTAATAACTAAATTCATTCACAAGACAAATAGAGGTTGACTAGACAGAAACAACATCAATATGTGTCCAAAAAAAAAACATCAATAAAAATAATTGTTAAAAATTAGTTGAACAAATTTAATTATTGTCACGGTGAATTTCAATTTGTTGAACAAAATAACTGTAAAAAATCATTTTAGAAAAAAATAAAATATACTGAAAATAATTTGTACTAATAATTGTTCGATAAAAAAAATAGAAAAGGGAGGAATAAAGCTAATTGAATAGTATTTCAGCATGTTTAGTTTGAGAAAATGTTACGTTTATATTTTTATTTAGTTGTGAAATTTCTCTTCTTTTATTGTATTTTCTGTTTTCAAATATTTATCTGATTTGAATAGGAACAGGAACGGATTTGAATAGGGCATGGTGTGGCAATTTTTTTTTACTTTTTTTATTAGTTTATTTTATAGTTTTATTCATATATTAATACAAACATCTTTTATGTTTATTTATGTCTATATTTTTACTCATATATTAATATAGGAACCTATAATTTTTTCACAATATGTGTGTCTGTATTTTTACTCGTATATTACTAAGGGGACCTTCTTTTTTTTTTAATTCTTACATGTGTCTATACTTTAACTTATATATTAATACGGAGATCGATTTTATTTTTAATTTATACACTTGTCTATATTTTTATTTATATTTAATTCATAAATAATGTTTTGTACAATTTGTTCATCTGTCTATATTTTTATTCATATATCATTATAGAGATCTTTTTATTTTTTATTTTTAATTGATACGCAATTGCGACTTGCTTTCAAAAAAAGAGCGCAACACATTTAACATCCGTATGCACGAGTATTCTGTTAGAGCATTTGATTGATTTTTTGTAACGATTTTATTAAATTTAGTATTATTGAGAGAATTTTTTTACCCCACTAATGTTGCAAGTCCAGATCCACCTCTGTACGAATCATTAAAAAAACAGCACAAAAGAGCCAAAGTTTTCAACCACAGATAATATCAGAATAAAAAGTAGAAAACATTTTTGGATTCTATCTGTTTATCGTATATATCTGGCCTTTCATGGTCTTCTTTAGTGTTTTAACCAACTTAATTTAAATGGTTCCCTTTCTATAACGGATGGATGCTATGAACTCAAGGTATAGACAATAACATGCAGGCTTTGTCTTTTCAATGCTATAGCAATCACAAAGGGTAAGGGTGTCTAACTTTTGGTGTTTTCCCTTTTTTGACAATGAAATTTTGGTGTTTTTCCTTTTTTGACAATGAAATGAAAGAATAAGACGATAACGTAAACACATTAAAAAAATTGTTATATGACAAAATATATAATAAACCATTGTCTCTCATGTTTGTATTTTTCTTTTGTTTTCTGAAAATAGTTTTTGTTTGAGTTTTGGTGTTTCCACCTCATGTTTGTATCTTTCTTTTGTTCTCTTGATATATGTTTTTGGTCTTCAGTGTTAACCTAGTTCAGATCACGCTAGGAAGGGGTTGATGCAGTAAAATTTAAGGATGTTAGATTCGAGTTTTTATCTCATATTAAAATAGTATTAAAAATAGCAAATACATGACATATATATTTATGTACGCAATATTGTAGATGCATTAATAATTCAAAATTTCAACTTAATTGTAAAGCAAAAATATACCAAACCATCATAATAAAATGTCAAGTTCATAAAAGTGTATCAAACTATCCAAAAAATCTAAATAACAAGAGTTTGATAAGTTTCTAAAGTTGTTAAAAGTTATAACTATCCAAAAATTCGGTTAAAATCGAGTTAATTTATTTCATCAGATGTAAATTTCGTGTTTTGATGAAATCACAATTCTACATGATTCTACTTGCTGTGAAATCGCTTTGAATTGTGATTTCATCAAAATCCGAAATTCAATCCGACTAAACACAAATTTTACACCTAAAAGGGTCAAATCAGGTGATTTTACATGTTGACACGCAGTTTTAACAACCTTGGAGCAATTAAATCATCTAAGATATTGGATCTCATATTCGCTAAAACAGTCGTGCAAGCATCCATGAGAAGTGTTTTTGTGTCATAGGGGAGTTTTGATAACGATGGTTTTCCCGTTCTACAGTGAAGAAGAACTATTTCTCGTTGTCTTATGTTATATTATCGAGTTATTGATATTTGAAATGGTTGCATATTTCACGATATTTAGTCAACGTGTCACAATATTTGCTTGCATAATACTTCATGTATCTTTGCAACTCATAAGGCTGAAAAAGACACCTTAGCTTTGTTGATTATGTGCAATATTTGGATATATCGCAACAAATTTATTTGAGGGAACTCCTCCGTGAGGCATCAAATCATATATATCAACAATTTTTGCTCGATGTCAGGTTTGTAGCCGTTTGAAAATCCTCGTCCCACCTCGCTTATCTAGTTTGTGAGGTGTGGAATGGAAGAAAAGGGATTGGAATGTCATGGTTCCCAATGTGGATAATAATGCTCTGATCAATCCAACAAAGACGGGTTTCGGTTTCTTGGTGTGCAATTTTGTTGATACATTTCAATTCAGTTTTTATGATAGTGTTGGGTTGTCCAATATTTTACATGCGGAAATTCAAGCGCTTTTGGTTGACATCAAATTGTGTTGGCAAACTAGATTTAGAAACGCTACATGTTCTTGAACTCCTTGAACCAGATAATTCATGCCGAAAAAGTTAACCATATCCTTCATCATATTTTTCGTGAAGAAAGTTTTTTTGCTAATGTTTTAGCAAAGTTTTTTTTTTTTTGACACCGAAGAACTGGTGCCCAGAAAATGAACAAGGTTATCAACAGTGTTTCATATTTAGACATTGAAGTCATTGTTCCGTCACTCTTAGCTCACTCTGGTTCGAATTTTCGATTATTTTACACATTTTATTTTGAACACTTGTTTGTATGCCATATATGTAGCAAATGTATGATGTTTTGTCCCTTTCAATCAAGGGTAGCATAACAGCAAGCTTTCCCTTCAGCACCTATGGCTATGTACCACTATTCTGTGGTCCTTTATCTTATGAATTATGGATTAAGGCTATCTTGCGATAGTGAAGTGGAAACACGCTCATGATCGTGGGTCCCACCCTTGTAAATGCAAAGACAAAGAGTTTTTCTCTTCTCTTTAGTTAAGATTAATCTTGGTCGAAAACTTGTTAGATACATAAAAAGGATTCTCCTCTCACAACATGGGACATGAAAATTCATGTTAATGTTGTGTTTTGGTTACGAGTAGGGCTGACAATGAATTGAATCTACTCGAATGTAGTTCGAAATTCGATTTGACATTTGATCCGTTGAACTTGGTTGATGAACCAAATGAGTCGAACTTGAACTGAAAATTAAGTTCGTTGATTAAATGAGCCGAACTTAAACTAAAAATAGTTCGATATGTTTAATTCAGATGACTCGATTATATATTAGTTTTAAAAACTTTTATATATATATATATATATATATATGATATAAAAAACTTAATCGTTACCATTTCTCTCTTTTTTTACCCATCCGTTCCAACCATAATTCCTTTTATCATTATTCCATTTTCCAATTCCACCAAAACATAAAACGTTTTCTCTTCTTCTCCGACGGCCATAGGCAAATTCATATACGATGCTCTTTGATAATGAGAAGCTTAATAAGATGATATGGTGTTGCTAATAATGGAAGATATAGTTATATCATTGTTTTAAAGTCGGAGAGCATGTGTTCATGGTCCCTGAGTTGTTTGTATAGGAGTTTCCATCAATTGTGCATCTTCAACTCTATGCTTTTCTTTAGTTTTACCTCTTTATTATTGGAAGGCTTATCACTGATGTGGTCTCTTAAGTTATTTGTTGGTTACATCTTAGTCTCATAAGTTGTTAACGTTACAATTTGGTCCTTTTAAGTCATCTTCCGTCAATCAAATAAATCTCACCGTCAAAACCGTTAACCCAATGTCCAAGGTTGATACACATTGCAAGTTGTCACGTCACCGTTCACATGTGCATATTTAACGTTTTGGCAAACGACTGACGGTGTGAATTTATTTGGCTAAGAGATACTAACTTAAGGGACCAAATTGTAACATTAATAACTTATGGGACCAAAATACAACAAATAACTTACATGACCAAATCATTAATTAAGCCTTATTGGAATAGATGTGTTATGGCGGCTGATCGGTAGTAGGCTTTTAAATTGCTTTTGTTTATTGGTGAATGTAGACTTTTCCATGATTAGAGTTTAGAAGTAGAAGAATATTTTGAGAATGTTCTCACTTTTGATTATTGAATTTTGTTGGTTTTTTTTTTTTTTCCTTTGTTACTTATATCAGTTTTAATTTTCGATATTTTTCTGCATATCTATGCATCTTTGAATTTTGTACAATTCAAGTCTATCCTTTGTATGGATTTTGCTTTCTTTTTTTTAAAAATAATTTAAAAGGTCAAAGATTTATAAATTTTGATATTTAAAAAAGGATTTTTCTATCATGTGCAAATTTGCACATGTTAAGAAGTTTAAAGTAGTATTTTTGTATTGGAACTTGTGTATTTTCTATTAAATATATAACTTTTTAATAAATAATTGTTGTTTTTCAATAAATAGTTGCTATTTTTAGTTACTTTAACATGTGCAATATAGCAAATGTTAGACAAACCCTTTAAAAAAACGACTTTTAATAATGTGATTCGAGTAACTGAATTGAACATAACGAGGCGAATTGAGCTGCTCGTGAACTCAAATTGAGTCGAATTCGAGCTAAAAAAAAGTTCGTAACGAACTCGGACCGAGTTTCAAGCTGAACCAAATTTTATCTTATCGAGTTGAGCTCAGACGATTTCGGTTCAACTCGACTCATTTTAAACCCTACTTACCAGTTCAATTTAGCTTCTCGCTTAAAAAATTGTATCCGTTCTTCAAATTCATTCTCAAACAAAGTAGTTTTGCCTAGCTTTTCTATTAGAATAAGTGGTAAACCGTAAAACTCATAAGCAATTTCCCTTATCAGTCTTTTTACTCTATACCTGCATTGACATGAGAGTATAACGACATTCTTTTTCTTTTATGGTTTAACAACATTCTTAAATAACTTAAAGAATTATGTTATTTGAGAGATTATTTTCGGGACAACTATAAAAGAACTAATGATATACAAAGAAGTGGGTAGAGTATAAACATAATGAGGGAGGGAGGGAGAGAGGGAGAGAGAGAGTTGCAACATGAAAGAATGATAAGCTATTTAGGGGTAAAGAAACCAATCTTCATGGGGTCAAACGACATCAATCCTTGGGGTAAATCTAAATCTAGTTTTTTGAATACCCCAAGAAGATTCTTTTTTTCCACAGTAAAAAAAATTGGGGGTAAAAAGAAGCAGATTTATTTTTACCCCAAGTCGATTGGCCTCTTTTTACCTCAAGATTGATTTCTTTTTACCCCAAAAGGGTGAAAAAGTTAGAAGGAGATTTATAGGGGGGGAGAGTGAGGAGGAGAGAATGTGAGATGATGGTGTGGGGAAATGGTGAAGGTTGGAGGGGTATTTATAAGGGGAATGATAACATAGGTTTTAACTACACTAAATGCAGTCAAAACACGTGTAAAAATGGTGTAAATACAAGGTTGAATAACTGACCACCGTTCAAAAAACGAGTTCTTGAGCTCAGACCACCGGCCAAAGCAGCGTGAGTTAACTCACGCCACCGTTCAAAAAACAAGATTAGAAATAGTTTTAGGTTCTTATGTAATAAGATTAGAAATAGTTTTAGGTTCTTATGTAAAAAGCTTCAACATTATTGTAATGCATTATTCAAAAATCAATAAAATGAGTTGTTTTTATCTTTTATTTCTGTTTTATATGTTTATCTGCATTTATTTTACGAATTTCAAAGCTTAAAATTGAAAAAGTTCTGGAAAAAGATATTTCCAGATTTTAAATTACGGATAAATCTGCAAAATTCTAACAATTTATTTCGGAAAACTAAATCCGGACCAGGGGTATTTTTGGAAAAAATAGGACGCGCGAGAAAAGTCATAGAATGAGAAAAATAAATCTCGTAATTTAAATTTCAAAATGGACTTTGAAAACATACGAATTGGTGCGGCTTTTTGCACCCCCATTTTAAAACATTATTAGGCAACACATATTCGATTAGGTTCTTCACTACATTCAATCGAGAAGTTACATAATTTTCTCTCTTACACTTTGCAAAATTTTAATACATGACGATGTTCTATGCGGATATAAACTTATAGTGTTATTGGATGTTTATTTACATTGGTATGGGGTTTGAAGGACTGAGATTGCACCTATTAAATCAATTTTACACTACTGCCTAATAACGTGATTGCAACTATGACATATGTAGAAATTTTGATTAGTGAAGGATGGGTGTTTGGATGTTTATTTACATTGCTATGGTGTTTCTATGACTACCAACACAATACAATAAGTGCAAGGATATAGTTCAAGAAGTTACAACAGATATAGAACAAAATCAAAATTACCACAAAAATGGATGAACAAGAAACAAAACTCATACTTTGAATAACATTGAGCCATCTAAAGTGAAAATCAAAAGCTAAATTCTCATTATTCGCTTTCAACTATAAAAAAGATAAAAGTTTCACTTTTTCAAGGTATTGGTCCGTCAAATACTCCTTATGCTAGAAGATGTGATAGTTTCTCTTCTTCCAAAATGACGTAAACACAAGTCACCCAAATCAATTGGAATGATAGTTTCACTTTTAACATCTATGAATTATAATTTCTCTATTGTGTAGTAACATTTTAAAGTTGTTTAATGATTTTTTTTGTTACATATTTGATTGTTTCATTTCCAACATTATCAAAATTATTTGGTATGTAAAACACTATAAAAAAACATTTTCCTCTATGTATCTGAGGAGTCAATTATTCATCAACTGATTTTTCGTATAGTTGGTCATTTGATTCTTTACAAAAAGTACACCATTGAAGATACAATATATTTCCTAGTTTCCATTAATATTTTTAAAAGATCACTAATCCAAAAAACTAAGTGGGTACGTACAACTAACATTGTACCAGCACTTCTATAAATATAATTGTTATGAAACACCTCATTTCAGAAACAGTAATCAAAAGCCCTTCTACTTAATCCACACTCTTTCTTAATTATATGAGTCTAACACTCATTTTTGTGTATTCTCAAATTACAACGACCAATGAAGAGATCGTGTTTAAAGTCATTATACTTGATGTTTTTAAACCAATTGTTAAAAGATCAAAACTATCGATGTCAAAAGGGTAGTTGATGTTGATATTGATTATCGATGTCCTAAATCTATAGGATATGAAATTGTTAAATACGAAACTCGTAAACTTGACGGGTAAAGGGGGAAGATAGAAAATAAGAGTGATTTTCCTTTTCCAAAAATACAATCTTAAGTTTTGAACATGGTTAGCCAATAAGTTAATTTTATGGCTTATTTGTTATCATATTTGGATATTAGTAAACAGCAAATGAGAATATAGCATATTCTTGAAAGCTTTCAAGTACAGGTCTACCAAAAAATTTGCCTCTAAAACTCCATAAATTCTATCATGAAAATATTGTTATAGTTTCATGGAAGATAAAAACCTTTCTCGTTTCTTTTCTTTTCTTCTTTTAGAATGTATGAGGGTCATAAGAACTAAAAACATTGAGGAGGAACAAAAGAGGCAAATACAGAATGCCAAGAAATAGTAGCTAGGGAAAATGACCCAAAAGAGAAAAAAAATTATAGAACAACATACAGCTCTTGAAGGATCCAAAGTATCAATTCAAAGTTAAAGCTAAAAAGCTCATCAAGAACAACAGGAACTGAACATATTTTTCTTTGATCCAGCGCCATTAACCAGGGTTACTCGATTCACAGACAATTCAGCCTTATAGGAATCAGAGTTTAAGACTTTGCGGCTGATATTATTGTAAATTTCGCGGATGACAATCTCAAAAGCCGTTTGGACATTGGTAGAATCGAGTGCTGATGTCTCCATAAAGAACAAACCTTCTTCTTCTGCAAAAGCTTTGCCCTCCTCTACACTCACTTCTCTGATATTCTCCAAATCACACTTATTTCCCACCAACATTCTCGCAACAGTGCTATCATTTTGAGCTGCAATTATGCAAGAATAAAAAACTCCATTATGAAACTGAAACTGTATGGAAAGCAAATATCTGATATGAATTAAGAGTATTAAAGCACATTAGTAGTAAAATGTCAAAGGTAAAAGCCAAGTTTTAAAAGTTTATCTCTTCGAAATGTTTGTGACTGACCCAAGCAGCAGACACAATTAGCCAGACCGAGACTTAGCCTGCAGTCACTACATCAGCAGATCACAACCGTTTCATGAAGATTGGACAGAATCTATTTTGACATCACAAAATCAAATTTAAAATTTAAAATACAAGCTGTCTGATCCTCATCCAACAGTTGAGATCCATGATTGTTGCAGATTATCCATTTTCCGTCACAAGTATCAAATAAGTATAACTTGGTACTCGGGGTTTTTTCATCAATTTAGTTTGACAATAATGCAAGTATCATCACTTAGGTTCTCCAAACATTTCTGTGACATCTATTTAATCCTCAATAATGCAAAGCCAGATCATTTTACTCCATCTATCATACAAAATACCATCAAATTAGGCCCTGATTAAGGGCTCCATTATATTCATTTCTTAGTCCAACAAAAAAGAATTAATTTGATGACACTATAGATAATGGAGAAACTCAATTGATAACATAAAGAGGACAATGTACTCATCTCCTTAAGATATGTCTAACTGACACATGCACTCCTCTCTTTTGCAAAAGTTATTAACCTCCCCTTAATTATATCCATTCCTCTATATTGTAATACAGAGGGGATGCATGTATTATTTAAATAAGGGAGGTAGGTGTTTGTTTTTAAAAAAATGGAGTGTGGGAGTATGCTTCTCAACAGAAATGTTTGAGAACTAAAGTAATGATGACACTTGTATGTTTGGAAGACTAAGATAAAGGTTCACTCCTATTTGACTCATATAATAATGTACTAAAGTAAAGCAGAAACAGAACAAAAATAATATGCTAAATTTAATTAAGTAGGCTCTGAGTTCTGACAGTAACACATGTCAGTAATTTTAACAGCTAAAAAATAATTTCAGTCAATTAGAGACTTAGAAAACGCAATCTACGAGTAAATTGACAGATAAAAAATAACATAAGATAAAGCAAATGGAAGTTTATATAACAAGTTCACGTTGTCCATAGTTAAGAATATATGCACACAATAGCATTCCATCTTCACAATTCACAATACAGTCATGGTGGTAGCAACATTTAATTATAAAATATAGTTCAACTTGTTAAACAGATATCTGCAAGTTCTCTACAAAAGTATGTCTTCTTGTTAACTTTGAGAAATCCATAAAAATCTCTCATCTACGGTCGCAGGAATGCTAATCAAGCAACAGGTGTTGATGACCTAAGGGAGACATACATACATCTAGCAAAAACAGGGACCATATACCGTTTATCAAATATAATAACCTAGTTTCCCTTTTTAATGATTTCCAAATTTTAGGCCACTACTGAGGTAACTCCCATTCATTCATATCATGAAGGAAACAAAACCAGGTAGATATCCTTCCAAATTTAAATGATTTATCCTAATTCTAATCAAATAAAAAAATCCAGATCAGAACGCTATATGGAAAGAAGAACATAATATATGAGATTTATTACTAGGTATTTAGAAGTGCTTAAATGAAGAGTTAAATAATCAAGCTCTTATGGGGTGACTTAATTTTACACATCTAATCCTATCTCCATATTGTTTTGGTGTGCAATACTATCTCACCATAATGTCATATTAAAGTAATATATATTAAATATTAGTGCAAATCTCTTAATTTATTAGTCAAAAAATTTCCTATAATGTCAAAGCATATTAATTAAGGAATTAATTCATATGCATAGTGAGTGTAAAGATCTTATACACTATCTAGCAATCACAAATCATCATGAGTGATTGTTCGGATAATAAATAAGATTAAAGCCAACATTTTAAATGATACAGCAATTTATAGCTTGTTGACATTGCATTATCATTATGAGGCATACAATTTTTTCTATTTTTTTTAGTTAACCCTAGAGGAGGAAGGAGGTCCTACTCATCCTAAGTTTGACCGAGAGATAATTCGGCTTATCAATACAACGAAAGTGTATCAAAATTAAACTTAATAGTTAAATCCTAACAAAAATGAACAATGCCCAAAATATATGTATAACTTAAGTTTACAATTATCATATAATAGCTTATGAAAGCAACGTATCCACACCTTACACAAAGTTTTATTCCGATCCATATCCTCTCTTAACCTCCATGGTTGTAAAAACGCCTCTTGAATAAAAAAATTATTTAAATCATTGAATCAAACGTCCACCTAGTCTACTCCTGAATAAAAGCGCCCCAATCTCGTCTAACTGAACATAGCTCAATTAGTAGATACAATGCATTGAAATATGTAGGGGTCAAGGATTGAACCCCAGATTCCACTTATTCACTCTAAGGGTGAAATTCTAAACACCAGACTACTCGACCAAAAGGTGAGTTCTCTTTTCTCAATCGGTTTTTCTCCATCCGAAAAAAAAAAAAACACACAATCCCTTATTATAAGCACTTTTTAAAAATTTTTACATTAACAATGAATATATTTAGTAATTTATAAATGAAACAAACAATTTTTTTAGAAAGTAATACTATTTAAAAACATAATTAAAATGAATCTGATTCAAGAACATATTCCTAAAAATAGGCAAATTAGTCCACAAATCAAACTCAACAAAACCAATAATCTATACATCAACCATACTAATTATAATTAATAGAAAGACTTACTAGTGAGTTCATCAAGCCACCTCTTAATACTCTCAAAAGTTCCTCTCCTACTAATATCATAAACAACAAGAGCACCAAAAGCACCACGATAATAAGCAGAAGTAACAGCTCTAAACCTTTCTTGTCCAGCAGTATCCCAGATCTGTGCTTTCACTTCTTTACCATCGATCTCAACCATCTGCGTCTGAAACTCAACTCCAATTGTTGCTTTTGAATTTGAATCGAACTCGTTTCGCGCGAATCGGGATAAGAGGTTTGATTTTCCTACGGCGGAGTCGCCGATTAAGACGATTTTGAAGAGGTACTCTTCTCCTCCTTCACCGTTTTCTTCTGACATTGTTGAAGATGATGAATTTGAAGAGAGTGTGTGTGTGTGTGGATGGAATGTGAAGAACGTGAATGCGATTATCTTTTTTGTGTTGGGGTTTTGGGGGTTTTAAATGTTTTTGAAATTGATAAATAATAGGTTTTGGTTTAAAATGAATAAATAATGAGGTTTTTTGGACATGGTGCGTGATTAGAGGCGGGTTTTTTGTGATTTTGAGTGCTAGGGTCTAAAAAGGGCTTTTTGACTTGCTTAGCACTACTTTTTGACTCAATAAAATATGTACAAAGAGAGTTTTTTAAGGAAAGGGAATAATTTTATTTTATTCTTTCAATTTTTAATAGATATTTTTCGAAAATATTTTTTTGATAGATTTGTTTGCCTAACAAGTAATAACTCGTGATTGGAGCAAAAATTTTTAAGATGTCATACATATGCAAATGACCAAATGTTACTGTTGTGGAAGGACATTTTAAAAAAAAAAAAATTGATATTTTATTATATACAAAGTTAAGAGAGACAAAAGAAAAGTAACAAACAAAATCAAATAAAAAAAAATTATAATATGTAGTATCAAGTTCTTGCAGAGTCTATAAGAAGGAGGTTTGATATGTTTCTTGTAAATGTGGAAACTATAAGCTTCTTTGTTGAATAAGCATAAAGCTTAACTACAAAATCAGCACAACTATTTTTTTTAGGGATGGTATGAGGACAATGAAAGTAGGTTGGTCAAGGTTGAGAGAATCCTTAATTTTTTTAATCAATGTTACGTACTTATGGAATCTAGTTGGTTCTTGAAGGATGAGGATATGAAAACAATGAAGGAAATATGTCATTGATAACAGTTGGACGATCAACTCCTCTATAAATAGCAACCTTCGTTAAATGGTGTGTTGCTTAGCAAGAAAGATACCATGTGTCTGCAATGTAACTTAAGAAACCTAAAATTCAGAATCCAGATGGATGGCGGAGAAGACCTCAAAATCCATCTATGATATTATAATTAAAAATATTTGTTTTATTTTAAGGCCTGTGTCAAACTAAATAGTAAGGAAAATCCTTAGCGGCGGATATAGTTGTTAGATTAGTTGGGAGGGGTGGTGATCAAAGAGTGGTACACCACTCTATGTGCAATTTAAAATTATGGTTGACAATTGACATAAATATGTTTAAATTTTGACAGTTAGCACCATCGCCATCTTTAAATGTGCACAATTTAACACCTCCAAAAACAAAAATTGTGTACAATTGAATTAAGTTAGGTTCCAGCAGTTTAGTTTTGATGAATTTTAAGATCAAAAAATTATTCAATCAAATAATTAAAACTATATGCATTTTTTAAAGTATAACTATGTGCAATTTGTTTCACGCATAATTAAATATTTATATTTGATCAAATAACATATTGTACGATAAAGAATATCAACGTATATAAAATAAACTCCCTTAAAAAAAACGTATAACATAAATCTAATAAAAATTAACATCATGAAATATCAAGTATTGATTATTTATTTTATTTCGATGAAAAGAGTTGCGGTGATACAACTTGATCATAGCTCCTCTCAAAACAAAAAAAAAAATACTTCGAACATAGTAGCTCTCAAAAAGGCATTATAGGATTTGGCCAATGGCTGGGCAACCATAATGATCGTAGATTTTACGGGTAATAAACTTAGTAATGTTAAAGAATGTCTTTGAAGCATTGTTTAAGAGGGTAAAAATAAAAATATTGTATTGAAAAATGATAAAAAGATGAGTAATTTAACTTTATCAAAGTTAAAATGTTGTTGAATCCAATACAAACATATTAATTTTGCTTTCCTAAGGCACTTGTTACTTGTTAAATAACCCATAAACTTAATAGAGAAGTATCTTTCATAAACAAAACAAAAAAAACGTAAATAGAGAAGTAAAAAGTTTTGATCTGCATCCCTGTCGGTATAACTCAACCGGGAGGGACAATGTATGTATATGCAAGAGCCGAGTTTCAAACCCTAACATCCCACTTACTATTCATCTTAAGAGGTGAATTCTTTTTTTTTTTTGACAAAATCTTAAGAGGTGAATTCTAATCACCAAACCATTTGACTAAAAAAATTTGATCTACACTCTTCGATAATTGACCAAAACTTCGACAAATTTTACTTATCAAAGTAAATACGAACATTTATGGGATGTTTGATTTTAAGAAGAAAGCAAGAAGATAGAAAGAGTATGCGAAGAGAAACCTAAATGTGAAGTATATTTGATATATTGTTTGATATAAAAAAATATTAAAAAAATAGAAACATTTCATTTGTTAGAACGGATAGAGTGACGAGATAAGCATATTTTAAAAAAGAGTAATGCGTCTCCGGGGCACTGGTTAAGGAGCAATAAATGAATTAATTCCACTTGTTTTACCTCAATTAAAGTGAGTTATAAATATGTCAACTAATTAAAATATGAAAATGTGCCTTCAATACTCTATCAAATTTTCTATTTTGTGATACAAGTATGGAATCCTATTTTGTTTTGAAGAAGATTTTGTAATTTCTACGCATTTGATGAACTTGTATTTGATATTTTAATTTAATTGGTTATGTTTTATCTATGTAATTGTTAATTTATTTTAGACTTTATTTTAATTGGATATGTTACTAATTATGCATAGGTTTTTCATGAATTGGTTTGAAAGAAAAAACGAGTCATAAAAAATTCACGGAAAAAATTTGTTTGGAGTAAAATCTACAAGAAAAAATATTGTTAAGAAATGAAACTGAAATGACAAGAAAAAGAAAGGAAAGGAAGGTGTGTATAGATGTGTAAAGAAAGAAAATTTAATAGAGTATTAAATAACACTTTAATTTAATTAATTGACTTATTTGTTACTTTATTTAAGATAAAATAAGTAAGATTTGTTCATTTATTGTTTCTTAACCGGTGCCTCGAAAGCACCGGTTAGCAGCACCCTTTAAAAAATTATACAAGTGCTTAATTCATTAGTTAATTAATTTAAGTAATGAACTCAAATTATTTATGAATTTGTGACAAAGCCAAAATTTCAGAGTTGACAAACCCTCCAAAATTGAATTGATTGTGTTTTTATTCATCATGATTAAATGTTTCCTTCCAAGTTCAACCCTGAGTCTTTTTTTATTGGTTAAAATTCACGTTAATTTCACCGTATACATGTGACCCAAACCGTGTTAAAAAATGTGTGTTAGTGTGTTGCTAACACTCATATTCTAATATACTACTGTCATATACTCTAACAAATAAAACAGCAAACATTGCTACCATCAATAAGCTCTAAATTGACCACATCATAGAAGGCTTAGAAGATGCAAAACTAACCAACTTCCATCCATTGTTGCATAAAAACTTTACAAAGAGACAGAATAAATATGAAACTAAATCATGTTAATTCATCCATCCTCAACCCTAGTAACGAAAAAGATAAACTATGGTGTTGCTGAACGCTTGGCCAAAACTTATTTTGATCATGTGGAAAATAAAAGAATCGGCCATGTGGAAAATGCAGTCAAGCAATGACTTTATTTATATAAACTACATTTCTTTGTTCAGAAGAAAATAGGCAATTTTCTCTCCCCTGAAGCATAAGAAATGATGCTTCTCTTAAGTGGTGATACAAAGTTTGCTCCATTGAAGGCTGCGCCTCTCAGAAAATTAAAAGGTCCAAAATCAATAGAGTAAGCTTTTTGGAAGCCATCGAGGATCGCCATCATCGTAACATTTGCTGGTTTCCTCTCCTGTTCGTACTTCTTTAACAAATTTACCTGCATATCAACATTAAGAAAATGTAAATAACCATATCATTTCCAGTAAAGAGGGAAAATGTTTGAGGACTTTTTGAAAACCGTCCAAAACCCTCCTCCAAAGGTTTGTTTAGTTCCCTGCAGTCGGGGGCTACCCCTCCCTTCACTAGCTGAGCTGGTTGGTACCTTAGGCTGTGTTTAGGAGTTGGGTCTTGGAGGGAAAAGGAGGGGGAAGGCTAATTTGTCATTTAAAAATTAAAGAAATTATAAAATGTTTATAAAATCGATTAAAAGAGTATTGAAATATTATATGGTCATATATCACATTATCCATTCAATTTTTAAAAAAGTATCAAATATATATCAAGATATAGACTCAGTCTTCTACAACATTCCCCTCCAAAATCCAACTCCCAAACATACCTCAAGAGAAGTTCAAGGCACCATGATAAAAGCATTGGAGACATAGCATACACCTCCGATATGGGTTCTTAAAGCAATTCAGTAGTTTTTAATTTTATAAATACCATGATATATATATATATATATATATATATATATATATATATATATATATATCAGAGTCATAACATACCTCTCCAATATCGGATCCCAAAGCAATTCCCTCAGCAATAACTTTTGAAAGAGAATATGCATCTCCAAAACCCAGATTAACTCCTTGACCAGCAAGAGGATGGATTGTGTGGGCTGCATCTCCTATTAGAACAACGCGCTTCGTTGCATAGGAATTGGCATGCCGTAAAGACAGAGGAAACACCATCCTTTCGGATGCCAATCTTATTGCTTTTGGAGGAATTTCAAAGGGTTCATTAGCTGATAAAGTTTCATCCATTTTAAGCCAAGAAAATATGTCACGAGCTCCTAACGAGCTTGACGTAGGATGAGGTCCATATCCATAATCCAAAGCAGAATTCATGTCCTTCAAAAACATTTCTTCGGTTATTGATTTGCGGTCGTTTGACTCTGTTGGACTCATCGTCCAAACAATATTGCTAAAATTATCACCCATGGGTAGAAGTGCAATTGGACCGTTAGGTAGAAACCGTTGCCATGCACAATGGTTAGCAGAAGTATGCTCTACAGTGCAGATAATTGCATTCTGAGAGTAATTCCATCCAGTTGTTTTGAATCCTGCTAATTCTCTAACACGTGATTTTCCTCCATCAGCACCAACCTTCAGAACAAACATCTATATAATTAGACTCGAATTGTAGTATATTAAATAAATTATAACAATCACACAATTGCTGATGGGACTCTACATATGATTTTGTCACTACTTGTAGCATTGAAACATACTCTCTCCATTCCTTTTTAATTGTCAGTTTGTCACTTTTATGGAAAAAAAATTGTTCCTTTTTAATTGTCGTTTACAAAGTTCTATACAACATGAACTATTGCTTTGTCAATCATATCATTAACTATTTATACAGAGAGCAATAAATGGAATTAGATAATATTTAATTAGGGGTATTTTAAGAAAAAGATAAATAATTTCATTGAAAATAATAAATGTCTTTGGTTATCTTGGTATATGAATAAATAAATAAATTGAAAACAACTACAGGAACGGAGGGAGCAACAAATAAACAGATTTTCACTTACCACCAACTTGGCATATATGCTACTGCCATCACTAAGTTCCAGCTTTGAAGTATGACCATGAGCAGGTGAAGGTTCTTTGGATGGCGTATTCTCCTCCACTGCGGACATAGAGATTGTATTTGAAGTCATTGAACTTAACCTCGACGGATAGAATGTTGTCTTGAAATCAGAATCCTGTCAACAAGTTTGTAGTTCTCAATGTAATGTAAAAGTCGTGCCTTGGAAAAAAAACTTCTACTCATTGAAAACATAATAAGCAAAGTATTTGATTGAGAAACCATTGAAGTAGTCAAAAGATAGCTGAAATTAAAAACTTAAAAGTGAAACAGTACAATTACATATTTCTAGAACAGCCAGGGTCAAGACAGTATTGCATCTCAAAGACATTTACACTACTATTAGCAAGCATACTATTCAATAGTTTCTTCGCACACATAGTAACAAAATTAGTGGAAGAATATGAAAATGAGACTTCCTATTTATTGAAGTCTAATTTTATTGCATGAATGAGACTAAAATTGGTACTGAATTGCTTAGAGATCGATTCTCAACTGTCATGAGTGCAAATATCCAAGAGGGCAAAAATGACATAACACCAAATTTGATGACTGATAATAACCAAGGACAGATGGCAATTAATCCAATATCTGTGCAGCCGAGAAGAGGCACAACGGAGAGAAGGCATAACAGAAAGTATTCTCTTCTGACAGCTTATAAAGGGGATCATTAAAAGTTAGAAGGGTGTGGAATGATTTGGTGAAATATTCTCTTCTCATCTCTCTGTACTGATTGAGTGGTACACGATCTTTCTTCTTACTACTTTGCTTATTTCCAATTCCTCCAAATGACCTTGTGGTCATATTATTAATTCTCAGTTTAAGCTTTTTCCTATATTGTACTCTTCCTTTACAGTGTAGTGGAAATCAATTTTCTGAGATTTATAAACATTGTGTTGTTAATTTTATTTCTGACCTTGACATCAACCCTGTGAGTATGTAATAATAGGCACTTAAATACCACTTTATCCTGTACCTCACTATGTCTCTTTTAAACACTTTTTGACTAGCCTATGCTGCGTGAATTGCAACAGAGACTAGTCAAAAAGTTTGAGATAAAGGGGAAGGAATGAAAAATCATGTATTTTCTTGATATTGAAGTTACATATTCCACACAAGGGATTTTCATATCTCAGTAAAAATGAGTGACCAATCTGTCGGTAGAAATACAAAAGATTGGACCTAAACCAGTCACTACCCTGATGGCCACTAATGATAAGCTGGGAGATGCTAAAGAATAAATAACTAGTCATTTACAAGAGAAAGGACCAAATGCTGATACTCGAGTAAGCGTGTATACCTCGCTCAACTAGGCCAGCCATAAATCATCAACATAATCAAAACTTGGGGCTATTCCCAAGGGCTATGAGAACTACTTTGGCTGAAGATGATCCTAGATAATAAGAGCTGGACTGGAGGGTACTATGAAGCTCCCTCTTTTACCCCCTTTATAACATTATAAAATGTTATGTAGTATCAGTTCAAAGTCAATAAAAATAATTCATATTTCTTTTTTTGAAGAAATCAAAATGGGATTATATTACTAAACCATAGCACTTGCAATAAAAATAATTCATATTTCTTCTCATACGGTATTAGTCATAATCAACCATGAACTCCATATCAAAGACCTAGGATGTGAATTATACCTTTATGCATGACAATAAGGAACTATGAAGAACTTTATTCTCTGCTACACACCTGGTTTATCGAATTTTTGCAATTAGTGAAGTGATAACCGTTTTCAAAGTGATTTGCTTAACTACAACATGTACACTTACCCTAGAAAGTCTTTATTTACATCTCTTGCATCATATCTAGCATACCCGAAACCAGTATAATCCCAGACCTGAAGAAATAAACAAAAGAAAATTAAATTTTGAATAATGGAATAAACAATGTAGTCAAAGGAAAATGGCATCCTTAGGACACAAGGAGAACCTACTACCTTGAAGCAAGAAGTACATGAAAACCACTTGTTTAAATAAAGTAAGGTTTAACATAGGAAAATAAATAAATATTACAACCAACAACAAAAATAACCAAACGCTTATTCCACAATGGAGTTGGGTATATGGATCAATTGACAAATTAACACCATTGGGCTCAAATTATTTAGTCTTGTGAAAGATTGTTCCTTTTTTCAAGTTAAAATAGGAATTTTATGATGGAAGATGTTTTGTTTAAACGAAAGGGTTTACACTTTAGATAAGGGAAAAGTAACTATGGCTAATAGTGGGCTGAAAAGATAATTTATAAATGGAATGTGTCATGAATATCTTCTTTTTTTTTCTTTCAGAAAATGATATTATATCCTAGTACTGGCAATTACACAACTAATAATCAGGCTAGATACTAATACTAGTAGGGAAAGCTCAAGCCCACAAACAATAACCCTAATAACTAAGGATGAGAAAAGGTCAGAGTTTACAAAACAAGTTAAGCATGTACCTTTTCATAGCTCTACTCGGCTAAAAAGTCAAGCTTTAGGCCTTCCCGCAAGCATTTTTAGGTCTAAACAGGCCTACCTATTTAACTAAGTCGAAATAAAAAATGTTTTTGCTGTTTTTAGTTGTGATTTTTATCATAATGTCTTGAAAAAATTATACATGTTAGCCCCTTAAAAGACTTAGTCTTGTTAGCCAATTTAACGGCTTTGAAAGGGTAAGGCCTTTAAATACTAAATAGGCTGAGAACCAAGTCGCTCAATCAAAATCCCCAAACTATGCTTAGATAATCATGTCACGAAACAATCGTACAGGTGATCAATATATGTACGATTGGGAATATAAATTTTGCAAATAAACTGAGAGAATAGCATCTGTGTCACAGCATTCAATTCAATTTCCTTAAATAACTCCAAACAACTTTGCACTTCGAGAACTAATATCCATATTTGAAAGAGTTGTGTTGAACTAATATCCATATTCGAGAACTATATGTAGATTAAAACTTAAATCGCTGGCCTCTTCAAAAAAAAAAAAAACTTAAATCGCTATAACAAATGAGAAAGAAAAAGTACCTGCATTTTTTTAAAATAAGCATGTCTGTTTTGTTCAACATATTTCCAAGCACCAGCCTCTGGAAAAAGATCAAGAGTCAAGACGACTTACAATTCGATAAAGAAAAATGTCACCATGTTGAAGCTATTGCACTCAAAGTGTCTGGTTAATACTTGTTATGTTCATTTTATGCCAAATAAACCAGTAAATACAAAGAAACAAGTCTTGCAAAAAAATATGGGCTACTACTTTGGCTCATTGTTGGTCCAGATACCTTGACAGTAACATAGACTTGAAGTGAAGTGATAGATTGTCCAATGCAGGAGATTATATTGTGTGGGTGACTTGAATAATAAAAAGTTCAGATGTAGAGAAAAAAGTACCAAACCAGAAGAAAAGATACACACAGCTAGCATTCTGTATTTTCCATTAATTTTCTTGAGGGTGGAAGATTCAATTTTCGCATAAGGACATGACTGTGTAAAATTAAGCCAGAAGGAATATTATGCGCTCAACTTTAATGAGGAAGAAGAACGCCATTTAGATATCTTGTGAGCTAGAAACATTATGCTTAGATTCCCAAACCCTTCCAAGATTTGACAGATTTATAATTTCAGTATTAAAAGTTCAATGTCGTTTTTCATGGCTAATGTAATGATTATTTAGATGCATGAGTTATGATTGTAAATGTCACTTTAGTTTTCAAACATATTAGTTGCTCCATTTGTACTCTACAGTCATTTAGAAAAGATAATATAAGCTGATATTTTTAAAAATAATGCGCTCTATTCTTCAAAAAGATAATATATGATACCCTATCCTCTGTTCTCTATAGAAATACCATCAATTGCTAAAAAATCTTGATCACTATTAACATGTTTATGCTTGAAAATAGCCATCAAGATTGGCTAACTCAGTAACCATCATCTGAACTACGAATTTTAACATTATTAACCACGATTTCAGGTGTTTTAACTACACGCATATTTGATTTTTGAACACTTGAAAATCAAGGTTAATAACATTTAAATTCATGGTAAATGAAGTTCAGTAGATGGCCAACGAATATGACACCTAACATATCTATTTAACCAAATCTAACACTTCAACCACACGTGTGAATTGTGTTAACCATTAATAAGTTGTCGAATTTAGGTGTCCCAAATTGATGTTCGAGTAACATGTCTGCTTTTTTATGTTTCATGATATACCTTGTTTATTTTATTTTGGATCATATCCTCTTTATAGTTGCACTTTTGTCAGTTTCTCTCTAATAATAGTTTGGCTGATTCTATTTTAAAAGAAAGGGCAAAAAAAAGAGACATTGAAGTTAACACCACAATGATAAGAAAAATCAAACCTTAAAAACAGGATACCTTGGAGAAATGATATAGAAGCAGGAGTTACTGTACTGACTCTAGGATCAGGGGGGTCTTCCTTTTTGATGCACAAACCACTACTCAGTGCTGGATTGCTGTCAATAATTGCCACATTCAACTTCTTAGTCACTGGCGTACTAGCTGGAAAAACAAAACAATTGGTCATATTTGTTGCTTTAATAGCTTTGTGCATCACAAGTAATCATCATAGTCGTCATCATAAATTAGATAATTATTTGTTTTCATTGTATGCTTGTCTTATTTTTTTATCATTTTCACGTCCCTCCCTTGCTCCTACCCTCCCCTTTTCAATACTGCCTTCTGTTGCTATAAACATTTAAGACTCAAGAATAGAACACTGGATATATTTACTAATTTAATATGGTACATAAATCAGACCTGCCTACAAAATCAACAGACACAAGGTTTTCCCCTGACAAAGAATCTCCTCTTTCCAATAACAGACATAAGGTCTCCCCCAACCAAGAAGTATCCTTCATTCCTTCTTTCACCTAAACTCAGAAGGAAAAAAAGCCTATAATGCAATAAATTCTGTACAACATAGACCCTATTAATAATACCAAATAATAATTACCACACACAAAAACATAAATGCCACATGAAAAATAACTGTCATTCATAAGTTACATAGGTTTGGAGGTGACCAAACTAGAGATTATAGGGTATTTTGGGAAATGGTGGTAGGTGTTCATCCCAGGGACTTTATAAGACCTTGGAGGTAAAGGTTGGCATTATACACTTGCAGTGAGCGCTTACATTGTAGATTAGGGAGGCGTAGACCTTGGGAATGGAATTGCTACCTACAGAAAAATTACCATCTGTATTGTCAATCATGAATCACAGAAAATAATGGTTTGGTCAAATTATTCTATGTTGGACGGCAATAGCATCTGTTTGACAACATTCTGTACTAAATTGCTTATCGCAGAACAATATTGGTTTGTTCAAATTCTACTATGCTATAGTGCTGCTATAGCCTCTTAATTTGACACGACTGACTACCATGGATTGGAGGAAGAGGACTATAAACTTTGAGGAAAATGGTTGGTTCATCACACTCAAGAGGTACCACATCCAAGATAGCAGTCACAATGCCGAAAGTGCATCCACTTTAAAGATGACAGAAAAATAAGAAAACCCGGAGTCCAGGAGAGAGACATTGGAGGAGTTGCAACAAGTTTTAGAGACCAAAGGGCTGCAACCACATCGAACTGAAGACCAAGTTCGACTGGGAGCCAAATCGGTAACTGTTCGCCACTGATGTTATGCTATCATCATAAAACTGAGATTGAGAGTCAAGTACAGGGAATGTTGGCTGAAGGAATTATTAAGCATAGCACTAGTCCATTTTCTAGCCTGGTGATACTCGTGAAGAAAATTGATGGCTCTTGGTGAATGTGTATGGACTACTGTTCTCGATATTCCCTCCATAAATTAGCTATTCGATGAGTTACATGGTCAAAACATTTTTCCAAGATTGATCTCAAGATGGGGTTCCATCGGATACATTTAAGTGAGGAAGACAACTAAATACCTCTTTTTGAACACACAAGTGCCACTAGAGTATCTTATCATACACCCTTTGGGCTTATGAACACCCCATCTACATTTTCGTCCAATATGAATTCAGTTTTTCGTCCCTTTAGAGGAAGTGTGTGCTGGTCTTTTTTCAATAAATCCTAGTCTATAGTTCAGTGTGGCAGTCCTACCTATCCCATTCCCACCTTCATGAGCTATTAGCAATCCTATCGCAAAACCAGCTTGAAGCTAACAAAAAGAAATGCATATGATTTTTGGTCAAGGAAAGGATATGGTTTTGGAATGTGAAACGAGAAAGGTGGTTAACAAGATTAAACTCGGACGAGGATATGATTAGTTAAGGATATCCGATAAAACATACATACCTAAAGAATGAATCCGCATGAGTTATGCAGATGATGAAATGATACAATATATTGCAGTCTAGAAAAAATATGACTCCAGCATACACCCATTGTAAGAAGATACCTAAGAAACAAGCTAAAGCCATGCCAACCATGCCTCCTCCAACAATAGCAATATCATATTCTGGGCTAATTTTGCTGATAGTTGGCTTCTTCTCGTGCTCCTGCAAATTTTCAAGAATACAAATTATACAATTTTCATTTTTTTTCCAGTGGTAAATCCTTATATTTCAATTGAAAATTTACAAAGACATAAAAATGGTATGAAAAAAGCAATGAAAAAATAAACAAGATTATGAAGAATCTGAGTACCAAAAAACATCACAACCATCCCTCTAACGAATCTAACATGAATAAACTACCAAACGTAAAACTGAACACCAGAACTCAAAAGGTTTTGTTTTCCTCCACATTCCCATTATTTCTCCCTCAAACCCTATAATCATAGTTTTGCAACAGTATTAATTAATTTAATATAACACAAATCTGTATTTTCTCTAAGATCACATTTGTTTATTCTAGAAAAACTCAAGTTTGTATTGTATAGTAAAAAAATAAAATACTAGATACAAGAGTTATCTATAAGAATAGGACTCCTAAATCAACCAGACAAGAAAGAAGAGTCTTAGTAGAGTTGCAAATTGCAATCTTACAGTATATTCATTCCAAATGGTTAGTTTATAAACACAAGAAGAAAATCAATGATCAAATTATAGTTGTGCGCTTACATTGGAAGGTACTAAGTTGGTGGAAGCATCAACTTTAACAACCTGAGAACAAAAAAACTTCCTTGGGATTTTGAGTGCAGAGACATTTGAAACAGTGTTTTTAATCACCCTGTAATATCAAAAATAAAAATTGTAACTGAGAAGCGAATAAGAAAAGAATAAGATTGAGAATTTGAAAGTACCTGTTCATTGTTTGAAATTTGAAGTTATGGGTTTCAAGTTTCAAATGTGCTTGTTTTAATGTCTTCACTGCGAGTGAGGCTGTTTATGTTTATGGTGTCACGATATACAGTAGACGTGTGTGTGTTAACACCCTTATGTGGCACCCCACCGTTTTACTTTTACACCTCCAAGTAGCGATAATAATAAATAATAAATATGCCAGCTCAAAAAAAAAAATGTGATGGTCGAGCCCCTCTCTACAACTCGTGACGGTGTTGAAACCTTAGTTGCAGAGTACGAGTGGGTGGTGGTGGGGACCGACGGTGGATCGGGGAAAACGAACGTTGGACGGCGGTGGCGGTTGCACTTGAGGGAGGGAACACGACGTGAGGAGGAAGAAGAAAAAAGAAAAAAGAAAAAAGAAAAATGAAAAAAAGGGAGATTAGAAGGACAGAAATGTCCCTTGAACTAGACACAAATAACCAAACGCAAATACGACACCGTATTAATTGTTTACTTACTTTACTTACACCGTATTAAATGTCCATTTCCAAATTCATTAAAATTCATATCCTTAATCAACATTCATTCATTTATAGCTCTTGGATTTAATCGAGTGGTGTGTTAACAACCATTTTTGTGACAAACTTTTAAGACAACTATAAATTTACAAAGAAAAGTATGTATTGATATGAAAAATCAAAGCAATAGAGATAGAAAGTAAAATCATAATGTGAGTATGAGAGATAAAGTTATCACAAAAATTGGTTTAAAATGGACGTACAAATATCATTTCTCTTTAATCAAATCAAATTAGTGTCTTCAAAAACCCAAAAAAAAATCAACAAGTATTGAGAAGATGAATTGAGGGAAGTTTTATAATTTCGCGTTAGTATGATAGAGTCCTGGGTAATTTCGTCACATTATCCTCCATTTTGGTGACTTAGCATCTTGTTTGTCAATTAATACATGCCACCTAAGCTAAATCGTGACATGTCACTGATTAAATGGGCTCAGGGACCTAAAGGTCAATTTGAGAAGGATTAGCAAATACATGACCAAAGCTTAAGTGGCCCCTATTTACAAGGACTAAATATATAAATAAGCTTTAATTTTATTTAATTTCATAAATAGATATACATTGACATTGTATGCCTTCAAAGGCAAATTCGTAATTTCCATGAAAATACAAGGCTAAAATTGGAATTTCAACTAAAATTGAAGGGTTGTCTCGTTTCTCTCTTCTTGAAACGTCTCTCTCACTGCCATCTAACATCGCCTCTGTCGTCACCACTATTATGAGACGGATCAGGAGATCGCATAAAGAGAAAGAGAGAACGATGATTAGAAGTCGCCGATGAGATCTGAAGGTGGACGGAAGATATGCGTAAGAGTTGTTGTGGCCACACATCTTTCTTAGACAAGAAGAAGATAGATACGGTATGAGTTGAGTATAAATAAACAATGAAGATAAGGTGTTGTATTCTGTCAAGAAAAATGTTAATAGTGTTATATCAGTTTCTTAAAATACTTGTTTATTGTCATAACAATCTCTATATGTAATAGTTATTATCATATCAGTCTCTATATAAAAAAGTTAATGTCAATATTGAATAACTAATTTAACGTCAGAGAATATTTTGATTGACAACGACGACAAATCAATGACTATTTTGAAATTTCGATATATTGAAGACTATTTTGTATACATGACACATTAAGGGATTAACAACGACGACAAATCAATGACTATTTAAAAATTTCGATATATTGAAGACTATTTTGTATACATGTTACACATTAAGGGACTAAAACGACTATTATCTCTTGTACAATTAATAACAATTGATTTTTTTTTTTTTTGGAAAAAGAGGGCTAAAAGCCCAATAATTATCTCTTATACAATCAATAGCAATTTTATTTTATTTTCAGAAAAAGAGGGCTAAAAGCCCAATAGCAATTGATTTTTTTTCCTAAAAAATGGAATTGTTTTTTTGTTTTGTTGAGGGGGACATGAATTGAATATTTAAAAGTGATTTAAATATAAAATAGTTGGATTAACAATGTAAGGCTAATGCTTCCTTAAAAAAAAATGTAAGGTTAAAGCTTCTTTAAAAAAACAATGTTAGGCTAAGATCAATTGTAATTGTAAAAGTTACTAATTCTATAATCAATTATTCTTTAAATCATTTAGATATTATAAAATTAATTTATAATCTCTAATATTATTTTTTATCCTCTAAAATTAAAACCAAACAAATGTTAATTAAATCAATCATAAATTCGAATAAAAAACAATTATAAATTTGTTTTCTCCGGTTTTTATTTTAATACATTTAGTAAAATATATTTTATGGTCAACCAATAATAAATTGTTTTGAACAATGATCAAGTAAGTCAATGTACTACTTTTTGATCTGTGCGGTGAGAATGGTTGAGTGGCAACGGCGGCAGAGAATGCTCCGGTGTGATGGTAATGGCTTCTGGCACGACGGCGACGAGTTTTCGCGGTGGAAAGAAAGGTGCCTGCAGACACGTTAGCACTTCGACGCTCAAATCAGTAATGGAACTGAGAAAGAGTGTGTAAGTAGTGTTGTGGAAAGTGATGTCTACCTTGAGGATGAAGCAAGTTCACCCTTATATAGGCACGCGTTGGCCATAACCGTCTGCGGGTTATGCGGCTTGTAATTAGGGATGGCGCAGGACACATGTAGGGTGATCCTTGCGTGAGGGTGAGCTCCTGTGTGGAACGATGTATGCGAGCTAGCGCGCTCTTTCAGACGCGGCGTCTTAAGGCGGTGCAAGTCCGACCACGTGTCGTTGTGCAGTTGGTCTTCTGACCGGTCCAAAACACTTTTGATGGGACTTTTTATGGTCTTCATTCATCACTTTGTCCGCCTACATGTCTCCCTTGTTTACGGGATCATTCATACCCTTGTAGTAAAATATATTTTCGACTTCAAATTGAAATAGTTTGTAGAAGTGAGTTTAATCATGGTATTGGTGTTCTCCTCCATTTAATTCACATTATAATCTCGAGCTCCAATTGAAGCTTTGATGCCATTTGTTAGGCTCAACGAGCTTAATGCAAGTGTAAATTAAAATTTCAAAATTTAAAAGGAATTGGATCTTGCAACACAATGGTAACGATAAAATTAAACATCAATATTTAACGTGGATTTTCCCTCGGTATTAGTGGATTTTCTAAGTTAAATATTGGTGTTCAATTTTATTGTTTCTGCTCCGGTGTAAGATCAATTTCTTTCAGATTTAATTTACACTTGTAATAAACTCATCGAATCCAACAATAAGTATTTATATGTATCTAAGAAGTATCATATAAGTATTTGATAAAATATTTTAAAAGAAAAATTAAACATTAATTGTGATATTTCGTAGATACGTATCTACGAGTATCAATGTCTCTATGTTTGGAGTCTCTAAGCATCACAAAAGACACAAATTTCTAACTAATGAGATGTTTGTGGATTACAGTTGCCATTGACTGTGCATTATACTCTCGCCTTAATCGTAATGAAATCGTGAAATTTTCATATTTAAACTGTAATCATAAGGGATTAATTTGCTGGGATCAATTAATTTTCTCCCCTTGTAAATTGACCGACTCTTTTAAGAGAGAATCAACTATGCCATCAAAGAAAAAATAATGTTGTCTTCCCCCCTCTCTCCAACAAGCCGGTCCTAGTTTTCTCTCTCTAGGTTTTTTCTTTCAGATTTTCCATTGAGGGGTGGTTTTGGGTCAATTCTTGACCTGAAATCACCCCGTCTTCTTCTTTTTCTCTCTATATTTCAATCTAAATAAGTGATTTTCACATAGATCTAGGTTTTTTCCTTGTGATTTCATCATCTAAGTATGGTGGTTTCTTGTTCGTCGTCCTGTGCGGCGTTGTTTGATTTCCCGTCTTCTTGCGGTGTTCATTTGATTCATATTGAAGATTGATTATTCAATCGAAGATTTGAGCGTCAACGTTGCGCAGATCCGGAGACCATGGATATTTTGGTCACTTTAATTTTATCATATATTTTTGTAGGCATTATGTCGTTGTATGCTATTAATTTGGATGCTATGAGTTTGTTCGCAGATTCATTTTTTACGTTTTTAGCGGTGTTGAATGATATAATCTCTCGATTTGAGTGAATGAATTTTTTTTTTGGTAAAAAAAAAACTTTCTACTTTAAAATTTAGAATAAAGAGAAGTATCCATGATTAAACTCATAAATGACATGGAAAACAGACAAAAAAATGTTACCTATTTCTTCATAAATAAATAACATGCATATATCAAGCTTTTGAACTTGCTGCATAATTTGAGTAATCATAATTTTTTTAGTTAAACATTGAGTAATTATAATTGCATACTAGTAAAACAAAGTCAACATTCCAAAAAAGAAAAAGAAAAAAAGGAAACTCTTTTTGACTCAAAATAAAGCAAGTTATTCTTCTTCATCTTCCATTTTATTTCCTTACTTTCTTTGACAACAAAGTCTTCTTTTCAAGTACAAGTTCCATATTCTATATTTTTGGCATGGTATAACATTTAAGCATATTAAGGATAAACAATAACCTTTCCTATTTTAGAAGGTCTTGTTTTGGTTGAATCAAGAGGGAAGAAAAAAGGGTATAGCTCATATCTAACATAACAAGAACTATACAACACTCTACAACCTTTACGATTATTACAAAAAGTTTGAAAATTGTTCACTGCAATAGCCAAACATTGAGCACAAGATATCTCATCAAGGTCCCTAGTACATTGAACCAATCCATAAAGTGTCACAAATGGTGACAACACAGTTTTTCCTTTTCCAAGCCCTTTATTTTTAACCATAACAGCTTCTCCTCTTATTTGATCCATTAAACTTCCAAGTTTCTTGTTAAAAACTTCAGAATCAGTTACATTTTCAACATTAAAATAAAATATACCAAAAGATGTATCAACTTCACCAATGAAACTCTTGTTACTATACCTTAAAAAACAATAATCATACCAAATTCTTGCGTCGGCTTGGTTCGGACAACGTTGTCGGATTTGTTTTGTTGCATCTTGAATACAATTGGAGCAATCTTGTTTGTTAATGTCTCCTCTGCATTGAGCTAAGCCATAAACTTTTTCTTTGTTATTACCATATGTTGTAGCAATAAAGAAAGTTGAAGGAGTTTGAAGGGATAATTGAGACAATAGTTTATCAATATTAGTTGATAATTTTCCTCCAGTGCTAATGTTTGTGTTTTTATTGCAGAATTCCCCTAAAGGGTCTTCAGATTTTGCACTTGAAGTGCTTAGAATTAATAAGAAAACAATTTTGTATAATAGATACATGGTTGGTTTTCCTTGTGAAATTTCATAATGTTAGTGCTTTTTATGAAGGAAAATTAATGTGGTGATAGTGGAAATGGAACCGTTCAGCAGATAATTTTGACTAATATAATGCTTGTTGCATCCTCCACCACTATTGTGGGAAGAAAAATTAAGCATGATTATTAGGTTTTTGTTGACCTTTTGTAGTCAGCATTTATAATGATAATGACACTCATGTGAGGAAAAATTGATATATAACTAAAAATATCTCTGGATGAATAGAATGTTCTCTAGAATAAAGCATACAAATTTTGACTAATTTACTTGTGGATGCTTCTTGATAAGACTCTCACTAATGATCCTCTATTTTATTTTTAAGGAGGGAAAGTCACTTATGTTCTTCAACTTTACCCTCCATATTTCTTCATTTTTATTCCACATTTTCTCTCCTTTTTATACCTAAAATCACCCAAACATAAAGATAGAATTCGAAGTTAAATCTAAATTCGTAAGATTCTTGATGCCGCCCCAGAGAGTTAGATAGACCCTAGTCCAAACTTGGAATGAGGTCGAATATTATCATTCACAATGCTCTATTTTATTTGAATTTTGATCATTAAAATTCAATTTATAAGTTGCAATTATTTGTGCTCTCTTGATAAATTTGAATATTCTTAAGCAAAATACTCTTTTGTTTCACAAGTGTCACTTATGTTCATCTCACGTAATTTAATAAATTATAAATATAATAAAGAGAATAATAATCTTATCACAACTCATGGTTTAGTGAGCCGATAAATTGTATCCATTTATTGTCACATATATTTCTTGTTATGTTAGATATGAACTTATTGTGAGAGAAGAGAAAAAACTTGTAGATTTTATAGTAAAGAGAATAGATTATATAGAAAAGAATTGGAAAGTTTCCCACAAGTTTTAGTAGAGACATTACATTATATATAAAGGGATCAGAGTCTGAATCTCAGACTCTCTATTATAAATAGACGATCTTACCAAATCAAATTTTGTTAAACTAAACTCATAGACTAGTATTAATTTATTTTTCGGTTTATATTAGAGGATACTTATTTAGCTCCAAAATCTTATCCATGTACAAAAAACATGATTTTAATGATACTCTCATGATTGAGGACCAAGTTGATACTTATTAGGGGGCATAAAATGGTTGCTTACACTAAAATGTACCACGTACTATGTCTTGAAAGGGGTCCAACAGACCGACCACCTATGAAAGACTTATGACCTAATAACATGTTGGCCTGTTTTGGCAAACAAGTTTTGACCAAAAGGCTGGACTACTCGATTTTTTTTTTTAATACATTTGCTCTTTGAATTAAACATCAAAATATCTAATTTTTTTGTACTCTAATAAAGGTAACAGTCAATTAGGTCCTGAATGTATAACAACAAATAATCATTATACCTTTTTATTGTGCACTATTTTAGCATTGCAAATAGTTGACCTAACTTAGAATAGATTGGTCAAACAACTTCAGTGATAGGAAGATTCCACATAGTAATATTGAAAACCAAGTTAACGAACTTAGGGCAATGTTAGCTGTCACAGGACCCCGACCACAAACAAGATCAAATGATTTAGTTTACTTTTCTCAGTAGGTCAAACTTTTTGAAGTGTAGTAATGCATGAACTAAGGCTCACTTAGATGTATATCTTCAATAAATAGATGTAAAAATAATCAAACATACTGTGAACAAAGTAGGACAAAAATAAGAGTAATGTGTAACACTTCAAATTTTATTAAATTGGATTCAATACATATAAATTAGACAATTTGGTTTTTAAACTAGAGATGAGAGGTACAATGACTTTAAACTAGTTTATAGCTTACTTTTTATAAATTATTTTTATTTGTTTACATATTTTTAAATCAGGATCTATCTCAACCAATATTGAGGTCTAAAACGAATTCTAAGAGTGAGGACTTTTTAAAAATAAACTTTCTTTTTTAAATCGGCAAAATATTATTAAAACCGATACTTCTGCAAAACGCGAAGAGGCGGTGCAAGCAAATTACAAAAATGCCGTCTATAGGTGTAGCATCACCCTTCACACAACTAAAAAAGGCAGCAGCCCGAAAACAAAAACCAAGCACTATAGCGTAAGCTATGACAGTGAAATCCGATACAATCCACCAAAATTCAGACCCATAGCTATGCCTATACCAACTAAAAATCAGCGCAGCAAAAACCTGCCTCCAATAGCAGCTAGCAGCGGTCAACAAAACTGAAAGAAAAACCAAACAGCATGGCCGAAACATAAGAAACCAGCAATGCCTCTCTGTTGTTTTGTCATGACAGCAGACCGCTCGTGACAACAGCAGCCTTGGAAGCCCAAAAAATCATCATCCCACAGGCAGCACCTTACTAGCAAAAATGAAGCGGCAAACATTACGTCAACAAACAATCTCGAGGGCACCAACACCATTCATAATACAAACACACTGGGATATTAAACCTACTTAAAAACCACCTCCAAGATGTCACTTTAACCTCCTCCACTAACTCATCCAACCTAGCATTATCATCATTAAAAATCTGACCGTTTCTTGCATTCCAAATCACCACCTCCCATATCATACGCAATCCCTTCCTAATTTTCTTATTAATAGGCCCCATCACTCCAACATTCTCAATGAATAAATAAGTTTGGTGGCATCACAAAATTCAAATCTAACCACGCCATCAAATTCCTCCAAACATTTGTTGCCATATCACAATGAAGAAAGAGATGCGGGGAGGACTCGAGAACTGCCACACACCAACACAATTGTTACCAATCTCGGGAGGAAGACAATTCCTTTTCTCCAAATTAATACGCGTCGGAATTCGTGCTAAGAGTGCCTTTCAAACAAAAGCGATCACCTTTGAAGGAGCCCCGGACTTCCAAATTTGACGAAACACCCTTCTCCCCTTCTGGGCGGCCCATCTCCCCAATCCCCCTCCTCTCCAACTTCACATACATAGACTTTACCGAAAAAGTGTCATCATCCCTCAACTTCCACCTCCACTTATCCTCCTCATTACTACATGCAAACCCATCCAAATCCGCCAATAAATGCAATAAAAGATTATTCTTCCACACAAACAATCGGCGCCTTCAATTAAAGGACCACTCCCTTCCATCTTGATTGGGCGACCGCAAATCATGCACCGTATCATCTTGATTCAAAGAAATGGAATAAAACCTATTATATTTAACTCTAAAAGGCATATCCCCTCTCCAACCCGCCTTCCAAAAACTCGTATTTGCACCATACCCCACTCTCCTCACCACCTCCTCATTAAACCAATCTATCTCTTCCCCTTTTGTGAGCGACACCAAGTCTTTCCACCACTTCGATGCATTACTCGGCCACACTCCCACCCCATCCTCCAACAAAACACCAACCTTGGGACCATATCTCTCTATCAGAACATCCTTCCAAAGAGCATTATATGTTTCTAGAAGCTGCCATCTCCACTTCGCCAGTAGACTCAAGTTCACCATCCTAACCTCCCTAACCCCAAGACCGCCAATATCTTTCGGTTGACACGCCTCCTTCCAACTCACCCAATTAATTTTCCTACCACCCTTTGTTCCTCTCCAAAGAAACTCCCTTTGAATTCTAACTATCTTTGTTGCCCATTGACCGTTCAACTGGTCTCATAACTACAACATAAACATGCAAACATCTAAACAATTAAGTAATATAAGTCATTTACATGTAACATTGTATCATTTCTTGTCAAAAAAATGAAAATTTAAACAAACCCCAAAACTTAAAAAATTATAATTTAAGAGGAAAAATCTAACATATAAACATAAAAAGGTTAATGGTGTTTGATAACGAAAACTTATTTGTTATTGGAGTGTTGTTTGATTTGAACTTGAAGGAATTTTGGATTTGGGTGATTTGAAAGAAATTTTGGAGATTTTAGATGGAAAATGAGGAAATGAGGTTATGTTGTCTTTAAAACAACACGCAGCGTGAGTTAGGTCACACGACGTGAGTTAAGTCACGCAACATGAATTAAGTAATGCAGAATTAACACTAGCGTGAATTAACTCACATAGAGGTAATTTTGGAAATTTGGTTGGGAATGAGTAAAATGTGTTGGGAGAAGAGCATAATTCTAAAAACTTAATAATGTATTCAAATTCATGATAGAATTCAGAAATAAGACGATGGCGCCAAGTTCGAGTATCACCATTTTCAACGCAAATATTATAAAATTTAATGAGTGAATCATCAACTTTGTCCTTGAATTTGCAAGGATCGGTCAAAATCGTCCTCCAATTATGCGAATTATCAAATTAGTCCCTGAATTTGGCATATGTGAATCAATTTAGTCCCTCCGTCCAATTTGGGTGTTAAAGATGCTGACGTGGCCGTTAACCTCTCACATAGGTCTCCATGTTAGATGCCACACAAGCAGGGACTAATTTAGCCGATAGTGACCAAAATTTTCAAGGACTAAATTGATTGATTTGTAGAAATTTTTTTCTATTTCTTCCCCAACAGCTCTTTCTTCCCCAAAGTCTATTTCTTCCCTAAGTATATAAAATTGAAACCCTAATTTTACAACCTGCAATCTACACTCCAAAATCCTCAAAATTTCTTCCAATAATTAGTGATAACGTTCTTCCCCAATTCAAAAAACTTTAAACCCTAATTATTTGACTAACTATCAAATCGATCCCTGTATTATATTAAAAAACCCATCAAATAAGTCCTTGAATTATTTAATCAGATATCAATTTGATCCTTGAGGCCTATATGTGCAGAACAAAGTAAAAACGTCAAAAGACACAACTTGATCCCGAAATACTACATAGGCAAAAGTCATACATATGCAAAAGTCATAAGTAAGTCTTAAGTCTGAAATATTACATAGGCAAAAATAACCTAACTATGAGGCATTAACAAGTCATAAGTCTTAAATATTACATAGACAAAAAAAAACCCAACTATGGGGCATAATTCAAACAAGACTAAATAACAAACAAAACAACATCAAAATGTAAACCCTTTTCAGAAACTGTATTAATCAACCAGTAATTTCTTTCATTATTAAGTTAATGTTCATCAATTTTAGTAACCAACCAGAAAAAAAATCAAATTTTTAAGTCTTAAACTGAAAACCCTAAAACAAATAATTTAAACAATCGTCTCAAAAATACAACACTCACAAACAAATAACAAACCAAGCATCAAATGAAGTTTAAATTTGAAAACGAAATGATAAAAACTGAAAACGAAAAATAAACACGGACAAAAAAAGGGTGAAAACGTTCAGAGAAAAAGAAGAGGAACGACGTTACCTTAACCACAAGCGAATTCTTCCTTCAAAAATCCAACGTTGATCGCCAAAGATGATGATGATTTTAAAGAGGTGAAGATGGTGAAGGTTTTAGCGGGAAGGAGAACGGCCAGAGACATGTTTGATGTGTTTGGGTGAAATGTGAGGATGGAAGGTATGGGTAATAGAGGGGTAAAATTGGAAAAACAAAAAAAATTAAATTGAAAAGTTAAAACTGAATTTTTTTTCATTTCCATCAAGTTGGTCCTTGTACACGTGACTTCCTTGTTGACACATGTACAAGACAACACAGCATGCAGAGCGACAGATCAACAACAGTATCAGAGCATTTGGACAGAAGGACCATTTTGATAGATGTCTGACAAATTCGGGACTAATTTTATATTTTCGTATAAATTAGGGGACAAATTTGATAGATTCGTACAAATTCAAGGACGAAATTGATGATTCACTCAAATTTTAATTAATGGATGTTTGTCAATTAAAAATTAGACATGGAGTACATTTTTAAAGTTCAAAATATGAACATATTTAACATTCCCTGCTAACCACATTATTAATGAGTCAAGTGGCAAAAGTTTAACATTTTAAGTTTATGATTGAAATTCATTTTAGACAATTGTAAAATGATAATTAGTATCATTTATAAAATAAAAAAAAATTTACTTTTATAAAAGAATTAAAATGGGCCAATTAAATTTGACAGAGTTGATAATTATACAACTCATATTCCAAGAAGATATGACTTCGAAATTCATGATCGATGTGATAATTTTTTTAATGGATGATATTTGAATATTTATGTTAGTTCTTTTGGTCCGACTATGGTTGCTCGAAGATTCAATAAATATAAAGTATATAAATTAAACTCTTCAATAATAAATCCTAGCTAAACTATAAAAAATGCTGAAATTTTTAGGTCTGACGTCCTAATTGGAGTTTGAACCTCAGTACCTCCATTTATGATGGTTTTGCCCTTTCGATGTAAAAAAAAACTTCAATATTTTTTTATATTTATTGAAGATCTTTGTTGGGATGTGAATCCACATTCAAAATATGGAAGCCCTGGATTCTCTTTTTGGTGGAGGACATGTCTTCACATTCTTATGTCCATTCCAAATGATTCTTTACTATTGAAACACCATCTTTACCCAAACCAATTTCCAAATCAATCACTATCATTACTATCTTCACTATGGGCAATCTTGTCTTTCTAATTGGACCTAGAATTTCCTATGAGTTAGCCACTATAGTCAGCATGCTGTACCTTTTTTGATCATGTTCCTCTGTCTTAGTGCAGATTTTGCCAGTCTATCTCTTATGGTCACTAATTCACCACAGCATCACATTATCTTACCTATCTTTCCTCATCTTTATCTTTCCAAAAACACATTTTTTTATCTTAAATATATTCTCTTCTCTTCAAAGGTATCATAACACAAAAAAGAGGAGAATGGGTAACACCAAACTCCTAAAAGTACTCATGCTACTCTTGACCTTAATTCTTGCAGCTAAAGTTATACAAGGTCTAGTCATGTCATATTGTCCTACTAAATACTATAATTCTTCTTTTCTTATAAAGTTCCAAAGAATTCTCACCTTCTTCTTCTTACTCCTTTCACCCTTTCTTTTTTCACTTCTCTTGGATTCTTCTTATTATTCTATTGGATGCATGCTACTTTCAATTGTATATAGTTTGGAGTATCTATTATCATTATTCTTAATATGATATATAACATTCATAATATTAGTGTTATTTATTGGTAGCATTTTTCTTTATGTTATCAATCTTTTTCTATATAAATTAAGTGCATTTTTCAAATTACCATAAGTTTGACATAATTACGTTAGTACTGTTGTATTGTTCAATTTTTTTTTTAAGTGTAATTTTTACACTAAACTCACCACCAATTTAAACATTCACTAATTTCTCAACTAAAACACTTCTCTAAATTAGCAAGGTTGTTGTGATTTTTGTGTATTTTAATATTCAACTTAGTCTCAATTTCTTGATGCATATGCATTTTCAATGTATCCTAAATTTGTAACATTCTTTGCAGGAATTGAAACAAAAGAGTGGATATCTCAATCCTCACAACCTCAAAGAGAACCAAGTTTGAAGGTAAAACCAAACACATGAAATATCAATTTGAATTAATTGCTTGGTAAGTTTTCTCTATACATTTAAATTAATGCATCAAATATTTTTGTATTTATTATTTTCAGGGTAGCATTAATGAAGCATGGAAACAAAGAAATTCTAGAAGATTGATGATTGGATCCACAGCACCAACTTGTACTTATAATGAATGTAGAGGCTGCAAATATAGATGCAGAGCTGAGCAAGTTCCTGTGGAGGGAAATGACCCCATCAACAGCCCTTATCACTACAGATGTGTTTGTCATAGGTCATGATATAATATATTATGATTATGATTATAGTCATTAAAAATAGATTATATAGCATAATGTTAATTTTGTGGTTTGGTAGAGTTGAGATTATCTACAACCCTTCTTCTAATTAGTTGTTAGTGCTTATGCTGAAATGTTCTAAAATTTTGCATTTGCTATGTTGTTATTCAATTATAATAATGAGAAGCCTATTTGTTAAGTTTCATTTTCATATTTTTACTTCTATTTTCACTAATGCAGCTAAAGTCATTAATGTAAAAAATATCAGAACTTTTGATGTTAACTTATTGTCATATGATTATGTTATAATGTCATTTAGTTTGTGTTTGCAATTACCTTCATAGTTGAGGGGTAGGAGAAACTTTATGTTGTTAACCTGCTTGAAATCCTTAAGGATATGGTTAAGTATATGCTTGGTTCTATACATCAATGAAAATTGATTTTCAATGAGTTGATTTAGTGTAATTCATTTTAGTTATAAGTGAGTTGAATGTAAGTCTATTAAAAAAATAGTGAGTTGAATGTAAAATTAGTTGAATAGATTTGTAATCACAAGTTGAATAAATTGAAGTTGAAAATTACTAAATTTCACGAGACATTTACACATGAATCATCCTTCTATCTTCCGTGAATTCCGCACATGCATTATTTTGATTGGCTACTGATTTATTCGGGATAATCTCAGGATGCTTTCATTCGCTTTAAATAACACGGCTCATTGAAGTTTAAAACCTTGTTTAGAGAGAAAATAACAAATTTAATGATAAAAATTAAACCTAAGACTCGAAATTCCACCTTAAGATTTATTTTAGTATTTGTTGAAAGTCAGAATCAAACTCGAGACTTCCTTTATCACTTTATCACTCGACTCCTTAATTCTTCCATTCTAGCCGGCAAACCAACTTTATAGCTCCCAAATTCTAACTTATCATATCAATTTGTGCTTAAAGTTTAGCTTCAAGCAAAGAAGCATAGATTATAATTCATTACGAAAGACCGATTGTACCAAGTACATGTTTTAAATCACATCCAATCACTTCAAATACACAATTTTAACTCTTCTTCACTCTGAGATATAAGACTATCTTAAATGGAAATGTCTTAAACTTTTAAAACCCGGTACCTATTAGGTACTCCACCAGGGAGAAAATTTTTCAGGCTCTTATAAAATCCGGGGTCTCACTTAAGACCTCAAATCTTATGTGAGACTCACACTTTTTAATATTAAAAAATTGAAATAGAATGATATACAATTATTGATAATTGACTACTGAATTTATTTAAAAAAATTGTGTGAGATGTTGGGTTGTAGGGATTGAATGTTTATTAAGTAATACTATTAAAGAAATTATAGATAAGTGACATGTATACATATGACTCATTTAAATACTAAAAAATGAACGTCTCTAAGAAGCTATAAAGATTATCTTTGAATTGGACGTGGGTCTATTTTTAGTACTTAGAGTGGCGATGACCAAATGTGATTATGAGAAAATATATCAATACAATTTCACATTCTTAAAATAAATAAAATGTGAAAAACAAAAGTGTGTAACTTTTCCCTGCCAGTTGGCACATGAAAGTGGTCCTAAATATGGTAGTGCACAAGGGACCAAAATGTCACATGGGTTATTTGTTTGAATTCTGTTAATTTGCACAAAGTGGCAAAATTAAAATTGAATATAGCAGACCATGCGTATATAGACATGGAGGTCCCATTTTCAGTGTAAAAAGTAAGGTAGCTACCTACTGTTAACGTATACATATGTTGTTTCCATGTGCCTGGCCTCAGCTTAGCAGTTAAATGCAAGATGTGCTATTTATTACTACTTTGACAATCTTCACTGCACATTCCTCATTGTAGATACACATTTTATTTACTGCACCTATATATGTTCAGACAAATTTTGCGGCCGCTGCCCGTGACGTTGTGAGAAGTCCATTGAATTTTATCAGAGAAAGGAGAAGTCGTAACAAAGTTTCCGTAGGTGAACTTGCGGACGGATCGTTGTCGATGCCTTACATGCAGTACTGATTCAAAAATATTCTTTGTCTACAAAAATAAACATTGAACTTTTGTTGCTATATGGTAGAATTATCATTGCATACCAGAATACTCGTAATTATTTTTTTAACAAGAATACTCGTACTTATTATCCGCAGTTTAACTAAAATACATCGATAAATGATAACAAAATGAATTGGAGTGCGTAGTCAGCTATTCTACGTTTTGAAATAGAGATTATGTTATTTATACACATCCTTTTTTTCATGCAAAACACGGTTAGGTCAAGGTTTGATGACCAGTCAAAAAGATTCGTGAGACTTTCGCTATGTATTTTCTCGTTACATTAAGCATTTCAGTTTATTTATACAATAGTGTCTAATCTCCTTTACATTGTTATTCAATCAAATTTTAATTTTTTTTATGTGTATGTCATCTTAAAAGAAAAAACTTAAAAATCACAATTATATTTCTTCTATCGTTGATTTCCATTATCTTTTTGATGAATATTGTTGATTTTGGTATATGATGTTGAACATTTTTCTTATAGATGATGCTCCACTATGTGTATTGTTTTTTTATTTTTTTTTAGAAATAGAGTGTTGTAAGAGCCGAGACTAAACTTACTCTTATTATTTTTGTGAAGGACCAAATTAAATCTATGTTTGTTTATTTTTTATTGATTGTCATGTCATTATTAGAAAAACAAGACACATAAAAACTTATTTAAGAGTGGTAAAACAACAAAAAAAATTGTTTTTTTTTTTGACATTAACAAATTTTCTTGTTGGAGATTGAGATATTGGGACTAAAGTGTCCATTATTTTGTTATACGTTAAAAATTGTATCTTTTTAAAGAAAAAACTATACTGGATATCATGTTTCTTTTGCATGGGAGTAAAAAAGATATATTTCATCAATTTTGAAATGAATGCTGTTTTAGTAAAGATTATTTTCTACCCCCAAAAAAAAGTAAAGATTTTTTTTCAAAATAAGCGTCATTTTATTTTGTCAATATAATATTAATTAGTTTATTTTAATTTTACCTTAAAATTTATATTGCGTACATCTATAACTTTTTTTTTAGTTGTTATCAGGGGTGGCCCTAAGGATGGGTGGGAGAGGCGACAACTCAGAGCACCATTATTTTAAAGGCATCAAAATTATTAGTTTTATTTAGTAGTTAGTATTATATATATATATATATATATATGTATATTTTTTAATTTAGTTTGATTGATTATATTAAAGATATATTAAGAACTTTGATCATAAATCAATTTTTTGCAACAAAAAGTACAAGAAAAAAACTACTCCCTTCGTCTTACAATTATTGTCTCTTTAACATTTTTATTTTTCTCAACATAATTGTCACTTTACGATACTAATGCAGCATTTATTATTTCTTTCTACTATTATACCCTTATTTATTGAATTTCATCCAACTTAACTACTCCACTAACTGCAATTAATAAGAGTGTTTTAGTAAATGCTACTTATTTTACCATTGAAATCAACATAATTAATTATTTTCTTAATAACCGTACACAAACCTTAAACGATTAATATTGTGAGACGGAGGGAGTATTTGAATAATTAATAGAGCAGAATTTTATTGGCTCGTCCATGACACCAAAAATCTAATTAAGTACCGACCCTAGTTGTTATGTTTCTTACACATTTATGGTAATTGTGCACTTTTGGAATATTTTTTAACTCAAACTCAGGTGTATGAACAGCAAGTGAAGTGTCAATCAATGCAGAAGCATGTAAGTCTAGGAAGAAATGGAAGATACTTTGGCAAGTCAGAAAATTTGCGATAAATATGAAAAATTTGCAACTACTACTAATTATTTATATAAAAAAAAAAAAACTACTACTATGAAGCCTTAAAATGGGTTGCAGTATTTATTTTCACCTGAAAGTAGAACAATGCTCGAGATTATTTCGGGTCAAATATGAGACAGAGGCAACGACAAAATACAGGTCCTGTTAAAGGGAGGGACCAAAACGTTGGGGTTTTCTACCATTCGTTTTTGCCTTGTCATATGAATGTCCGGACATTGAATACGAAGATGCTGATATTTGATGAACATGCAGTATATTATAATTGAATTATGAGAAATGTTTTTTTTTTTCCGGTATCTGAGTGGCTGAACTTTACACATTTAAATGTGGAAAAATGAAGTGTTTGTGGTTCAAACTATTGTACAATATCACTAGCAATCGAGTTAAGTTCACGAGGACGAATTATACAAATTGATAACTAGTGTTTTAGGACATAAATTTAGAAATCAAACATAGAAGTTTTTTTTTTCTTAAAAATGGTGTATTTAATATCTCAAAAGTAAAATTTTATTTCTCACTACGAAATTTATTTTTTAGTTTCTTGTAGGGCTGACAATGAACCGAACCAACTCGAACAAAGTTCGAGACTCGACTCGATAAATGATTCGTTGAACTTGGTTCATGAACCAAATGAGCCGAACTTGAGCTGAAAATTAAGTTCGTTAATCTAATGAGTTGAACTTGAACTATATATAGTTCGACTCGTTTGGTTCATGAGTTGACTCGGTTATATATAATACTTAAAAATATATACTAAAAGTGTGAATATGAATATACAGTCTAAATTATCAACTAAATTTAAAGGTGATTACACAATTCTAAGTTAATTAAGAGGTTTGGAAGTGGAACAACACTTAATTTTAATATTTATCTATGTTGATTTAAAGGAACTGCAACTACTAATTTAATTAACAATTTAACAATTATTAAAAACAACAATCTAACAATTATAAAATAATAAATAACCAAGTCCAACACGTACCAATAATCAATCTATAATAATAATTAGATAAAAGTGAGTGATTTGCATGTTGATACTTGATGTACCAGCAACATGTAACTGCTCTACATATTAGCGTCGTTTAAGCTCGAAGGAAATTGTCCCACATCGGTTGTTTTAGAAAATAGAGCAGATGACTTCATCTATAAAAGGAGCTGCTTATACTAGAGAAAAACACGTTTAGTTAGAGGATGAATCACAACTAATAATTTACTTGGTGCAACATTCTCATTTAGTTTGATTATTAATTATTATTTAAACACCAATCAAGGAGTAAAAAAGTTAAAACTAGTTTTTGTAAAAAAAAGTCAAAGTTTTTAATTTTTTCATTATGTGAGTCGAGCTAATGAGTCGAACCGAGTTGTTTGTGAGCTTTAATCGAATCGAGTTCGAGCATAAAAAAAGGTTTGTCTCGAACTCGAGTCGAGTTTCGAGCTGAACAAAATTTTATCGAGTCGAGTCGAGCTAAACTGAGTTCGATTCGGTTCGACTCATTTCCAGTTCTAGTTTCTTGGTTTATATCCGAAGAACACAAAATAACATGATGCTTGAATTGTTATTAAAAATAACACGATACTTGAATCATTTATCAATTTAGTATTAAAAATATCGAAGAAAAAGGTGTATGTTGATACGTTAATACTTCAATGCCTAAGTCAGTATCTGAAAAATGATGGCACGTTAAATGTGAAGTGTACCTTAAGGATGACATCGAGTCATCCTTATATAGACGCGAAAAACGCTAACGGTTCCCGAAAAATACGGCGCCATTTTGGAAGGTTGTTGTGATGATGTGGACGGTACTGGAGGTGGAGTTAGGGTGTATTCATGTGCGGTAATCCGCACAAGGCTTTGCCTGCTCCTTCACCAGTATGGCCTTGCTTTGTATTGGGCTCTGGCTGATTAGGCACCGTAACACCTCAATTTTTAAATATTAATTTGTTGATATTATTATTAGATAATATTAGTATTATTGTTGCTATTAGTATTGGTTGCTCGATATTGTTTAACTAAATTATTCGTAGTGGTACATGTTATGAATAGTATCTTAATTATTATTGCGGTGATGAGGCATTTTACTAGAAATAAATAAAATAAAATGTTGTTGTCGTGAAAAGATGATGCTTGATAATTAATGATATTCTATGGGAAGTAAAATAATGAAGAGAGGGAAAATATAACGGATAGTAGAGATGGAAGGTGGGAGTAGAGCTAACTAGAACTTTTACGCGTGCTACCGTCCGAGTCATAAACAATGGAGAAGTTTTTTTTTTTTTTTAAGAGGCGGATAAGTTAATATGTTGCAATACGACGCCCGTTTTTTTTTTTTGGATTTTTTTTGAAAAAAATATATATTTTTTAACATTTTTTTTGTAGTGTTTGTTTTTTATTTTTAAAAAATCATTCTTGCTAAAAAGTCATTTTTAGCCTCAAAATGAGAATCTAATTAAAATAGCTTTTTCTAAATATATTTATTTTATAAATGCAATGAACTCAAGTGTAAGAGTTTCAAAATAAACTAAATAATTATTTTTTTTATGATAGTAAGCAAACAGAAATAGCTGTAGATTACTTTAACTCAAAATATATTTTATTTAAAGTTGAAACAAACGCATCTATGATCCATTACATAGATAAAAAACAACTCAACATAAACAATAGTTTAGGACGTACAACAGTTGTTCACACATTTTGGAATACTTCTTTATACACTACATTTCAAGTGGTGCTGATGCAATCCCCATCGTCATCCGTTAACGATATCTTCAAACCATCCCTTGATGTAACATGTGATATTGCAACATATAGTTGCCCATGCGAAAACACTGGTTGTGGAAGATATATGTCAACCGGCTTAAGTGATTTCCCTTGACTTTTGTTTATAGTCATTGCAAAACACACAAATATAGGAAACTGTCTACGTTGAAATTTGAAAGGAATTCTTGTATCAGAAGACGTCAACGACAATCTTGGTACATATACCTTTTCCCCAACCCTGCTCCCTGGTCTAACCCCTCCCTTCAAGAATATATCTCCCCATCTTTGTGATTATCAGCCGAATACCATTACATAGGCCAGCTGTTATGTCCAAATTTCTTAACAACATGACAGGAACTTCAACCTTAACAACTTTCAACAAACATTAAGAAAAACATAAATTTAAGAAAAATTCGTTCCACCATCAGCAAGCATTCAAATTCCTATTTGTGAATGACACAAAGGTAAAGAGTCTTGTTCTTTCCAGCAACTGGTGCACCAAGCAGTATGCGGGAATCTTGACGAAGATTGCGAGCAAAAACCATTCTCTTCCATCCACCTTCAATTTTGAAATGAGCATAATCAATATTGTCATACATCGGAGTGCAACCCCACACGTCGCCATTGTCATCCACAATCTTCAAAGTTGTAGTTGTCATATCCAATACGGTCTCACAAAATCCCAGGTAAGAAAGCTTCTGCAGTGCAAAATATAACATCGTAACTTTAATACTTTACAAACTATGAGAATACAATCAATAATGAAATTTTTTACTCACCACATATCTACCATCATAGAATTCATAAGTCAACATTTTTTCATAAGAATTCTCAAAATTAATCTGATCATGGACAAAAGGGGATGACAAGACATCAAAGTTATGGAAAGGAACAACTTGTTTCTCAAGCTGAAAAATCATTGGTGGGGTAAACCTAGGAGTTGATATCTTCCTTCGAAACATATCCTTCAAATGGATAACAAACTTTCCCATACCAACAAACACCATAGTCACCCAGGATCCGAGACAAACACCGTAGAAGTCTTTTAGGGCATGCCAACCCTTAGTCAAGTAAATGTTGCCATTGCTCCTCTCGACCAACACCACAAACTCATTGTAGTTAGAATCCACCAGACTTGCGTAGTGTCCAATTTGGTATCCAAAGTCATGACCGAACATTCTTGGCAAATCAACTATACCCTAATAGTAAAAAAAAAAAAAAAACATGTTAATATATGAATGCGAATGGAAAGGATGATATGAACGAATGCAAGCAGAAAGAAAGCCTCACGTGTAGAATATCAAGCTCAACGACATACATCATGTACTTAGTACGAAGATCATTGACAATCCTCTCAAGTTCGGATGTGGGATTTGGGTTCAAAGGGGCTGGCAACAAAACACCAACAAAAATGTCAGTATTACGATAACATGATTTATATTACAACAAGTATAAAAAAATGGCAAACCCTAAACCCCTCAAAGCATGACAAGACAACAAAGTTTGTATGTCATTGTTGGCCATGCTTATGTGAATGCGATGGGATTTGAAAGGATGAGATCTAAGCAGAGTGAATCAAGCATATATCAGGAAAAGTGGAAATCCAATCAAGAGTGCATTAAGTGTCATAAACGCATGAGGGGAAATGAATATTTTGGATTCCTTGATGTTATGGAAAGCCAATCAACAACAAATTAAGTGTCATAAACGCATGGGTGAAAAATTCAACAACGCATTAAGTGTCATAAACGCATGGGTGCAAAATTCAACAGTGCATTAAGTGTCATACATGCATGGAGGAAAATGAGTATTTGAATTCCTTGATGTTATGTGTGCAAGCCAGATTAAAGATTAGATCAAGGGCTGATAATACATCCACGCCAAAGGTTAAAAATCCTACGATTATCATAGTTTGGCGCCTAGCAATTAGGATTAGGGTTTGATTAGGTTATTGCAATGTTAATTAGGATTAGAAGTAAGTAAGATAAATTAAGGGGGAAGAGAGAAGTAAAATTGTGATAAGAGGGGGACAAAAATAATAATAATAATAATAATAATAAGTGTATGGCCCAATTCCCTAGTATAAATAGAAGAATAGAAAAGTCATAAAACATTATTGCTGCTGCACTTGAGAATCAGAGAGAAGAGGAAAAAAGAGGAGGAAAACCCTAGTTAAGGAGTATTAAACCTAAAGCTACGTTTTTTTTGAGAATTTGAGTTAAGGGTGGGTAAACTTTCATCTTAGGGTATATTATTTTTCCCAATTGAACAGTTGTTTTTCAATTCTAGAATTTTTGGTGTTGTTATTATGAAAATCATGGTGAGAAATTAGAGGTGAATTGATGCTAATAAGTGTTGTTGTTGTTGTTGTTGTTGAGAGATTAAGATTGAGAAACATAAGTTAGGTTAATTGAATTAATAATTTAATCATGAAAAAACTGTGAGATTAGAATGAATGAGTGAAAATTAGGGTTTGAACATAGGAGTAACCCTAGGGTGAAGTTTAGGGATGACTGGGTGAGTTAAGGGTTCGAAAACGGATATTTTTGGACAATTTAGAGGTAACCCCGAAGCTAAAACTTTGTTTTCCAGGTCATTGATTTGAATCAAACATCTTTGATTCGTATCAATCTTCATCTGGGATTTTTGAATTGAATCATGGATCCTTGATTCATATCATTATTTGATTATGCTCCTCTTTTTAGCCTTTTGAATCGAATCAAAGATCTCTGATTCATATCAAATTTTGACAGCATCAGATTGCACCATTCCAAGGCTTAGAAAACCCAACATTCTCTTCCCTAAATGGAATCCTAAAGTTAGTTTTAGGATCCTAAACCAATGTACCTAATTGAACGAGTGTGTTTAAGTGTAGTTAGAAGTGGTTCCTCAAATATATGGCGAGTTTAGATGTGAATTAGTTAAAGAAGTAAAAGGTAAAGTCAAGAGAGATATGAATGGATAGTTCATGAAGAATTGACAAATAAGGGAGTAATTTTTTAGAGTAAGTAAAGAGTTTAATGATGTAAGATAATGAAAAGTGTATAAATTAAGAATACAATGATAGTAGTTTACGATGACTGATGGTATTAAAGGTGGTCGAAAGAATGAAGATATGGCATTAAAATACAAAGAAATCTTAGTTGTAGAAACATAAGATATTATAAGTAATGATAATTGTGAGGTCAAAGCCTTAAACTAAGGATGGAGAATAATGTCGTTAGAATAAAGGATGTAAACACGAATAGGGGGATGTGAGTTAAAGCAATGGGTACAATTGGAGATGGTAATATCGGTGAGGGAAAATATCAGGATACTTAAGGTTAATAAGATGAAACCTTAATTGAGTAAATATTGTGGTTACGTGCAGACTCTAAAACACGGATTAGTTAAAAGAGTATAAGGTAATTACAAGAGGAATTATAGAGTGGTGAGTGGGAGTAACTAATGATAACCAAAGTAAAATTTCTAAAGGTAATAAAAATCCTAGATAATTGTTAGCTAGGAATGTAGAAGGTTTAAAATGAATAAAGAATAGAGTGTAGCCGATTAAGACGATCAAAGATTTTGAGAGAAGTGGTAAAACGAAGCGTAATTGAAAGTAGAAAGATGAAGATTAAGTAATGATTAATGTTAGGGATGGTAGTAGTGGGGAGGCAAAATATTTGAATTACTTATAGTTAATAAGACGAATCTTTAATGGAGTAAATAGTGTGGGCATAAGGTGAGTTAATTATTGTAATGAAGTCTCTGTTGGAAAAGTTGATGACATTATAATGATGAGGTAGAAACCTTAAGTTAGAATGAAGGTATAGTTAGGGAAGTTGTTGAGGGCATAGACGGTGATAATAAAGGGACAAATACCAAGCTATGGTAGATTCAAGACTTAGAATAACGAACTTACTATCAGTGTGATGAATTAAGGGGTATAGTGATTTCATTGAAGAGCTGAAATAATATAATAAAAGGATGCGTTTAATTAAACGAATAGACGTAAAAATGAAGTCGTTAAAGGATGAGGATAATGTTGTGTCGTGGTGTCGCTATGCAATGAATTTAACAATAATTTTGGTGTCATCATGGTGAAGTAAATATAAGTAATATAACCTAGTGATTCTATTGGTGATGATAATATAATAACTTGTGATGGTAATTGGTGATGTTAAATAAATTGTATGGTAATGAATATTGGTAATGAATTGTTGTTGTGCATATATGCGAGTCCTCATGCATCATAACATAATTAAGATTCTGGTGATTGGTGATGTGTTGTATTGCTCAGTAACATAACTATGACATACAATTTTGTTGTCCATATATGTGAGTCCTCATGCATCATAACATGATTAGAAGTTTCTAGTCGGTCCAGAACAATATTTATATAGTTTTTTTTTTTTAAGATTAAATTCGAGATAGCATTATTGTCTCAATTGATAATTATATAATAGGATTATAATTATAATTGATAGTTATATAATAGGATTATAATTATAATGCAATGAGGATCAACCCAACATAATATGACACCTACATTAAAATGAAGCGTGTAAAATTGACGTGATGATCTAAAGGTGGATTTTACTGTTTAATAAATGTAATAAAATATTATATATTTTTTCATTTTTCATTATTATAATTTTTTTTACCAAGAAAACTAATTTTTCATAAGCTATTGAGTGATGTTTATGAACATATTATGATGTTGGTTTTTTCATTCGGTTAATGATTGTTTCTAATTCAAAGCTAATTATACCAATGATGTGTTAGCATGGAAAAAGATAAGAACACGATATGATCCAATGACACTGGTAATAATTTTTTTAAAATTAAATGCAATTACAGGTGTCTGTGTTGTGTCGATATCAGGCACCTTTAATTGGTGCTACAAAGATAAAACTCAACCTTTTGGGTTTTACTTTTGATCTTATAATATTGATGAACATCAACTTCCACAAATTTCCTTTATGTTACTCTAGAGTCTAGATTACTTGAATAACATAAGTTTTATTCGTGATAGATACCACCCTCATTGATCTTCAATCTTTTTGAGGTGCAACAAATTCTTAACATCCATATATCTTTGAGGTTGCCACAGGACAACCTAATTTGGCACTAGGAGAGGGATGGAAAGTACTCAGTCCGGTCTGCATATCATCTGTTGTGCGATGAAAACTCAAGTAGCACACCGGCTCCTTCCAATCAACGAGAAGGAGGCATATCGAAAGGAATTTAGCAATGGCAAGCACCTGTTTCCAACAATGTTAGAAATTTCCTATGGATGCAAGCTTGGAACGTACTTCCAACTAGACATAATCTCGGAAAGAAAGGAATGCAACTGGACACGATGTGCCCAATCTGCAGTGAGACAGAAGACCATCTGTTCATGCACTGTCGTATCACGCAAATTTTATGGTTCACAACTCATCTTGGAATCCATGTGCCGCCCGAGAAAAACATATACATGACTGGATGTTGCAGTGGTTACAGAACCCGGACCAACTTGCCATACAATTTTTTGGCATTGCTTTTTGGAAGATTTGGAAGGAAAGGAATAACACTGTTTAACAAAGGCATTTTCAGTCCTATTAAGAATGCTGCCTTTATAGTTGAGTTCATCGATGAATACAATGCAGTAAACAAGCCACCTACTACTGAGATGAGATAATCTGGATCACACAGATGGATAGCTCTTAACCATGATACAATGAAGCTAAATGTTGACGTTGGGTGTTTTGATGGCGGCATTACAAGGTGGGGCTTTCTAGTCCGAAATTCTGCAGATTTGGTGCATTTTGCCGCAACAAAGAGAGAGCAAATTAGCACAACTCCCCTTGTAGCAGAAGCTTTGGGCAAAGGAGCAATATGAGTAACTTAATCATTGAAACAAATGTTGATCTAGTTGTTAAATGCCTATATGACAATTCTATTTTAAAAGAACTTGAACTTAAACTCTAAGATTCAAAACTCTAAAAAGAACCCACTACCTAAAAATATAGAGAATCTCACATATTACTCTCCCCGTGATGAATCTAAAACCCCTGAGATTCTACCACGCGATGAACACTCATGAAGAAACAAGCATATATTTGTTTCTCTCACAATCACGCTCCGAAGGAGTTTCCATAGAATAAGTGTTTAATCGGAAGCTCTCTATAATGTTAAAAGATGAAATGAATGTTAATCATAAAAATGGTTCAATTAGGTATCTATAAATGAAACATAAAACTCACTTAAAAATCTGATTTTTAATAGTGTGAATTGATTCAAAATACGCTTGAATCGATTAAAGCATTTCAAGATTATGCACAAGAACAAAGTTGAATCGATTCAATCAATGGATCGATTCAAAGCAATGATCTAGAATTGTGGGTACAAAATCATAATGTTTGAGTCGATTCAAAAATCCTTCCTGAATCTTTTTTGAAAACCACCTTGATGAAGTTTGAATCAATTAAAAAAGGCTTAATTAATGATTTGGTCCCTTAAGTTATTTGTTGGTTACATTTTGGTCTCATAAGTTATTAACGTTACAATTTGGTCCCTTAAATTAGTATATGTTAGTCAAATAAATCCTCACTGTCAGTCTTTTGACAAAAACGTTAAATATGCACATGTGAACGGTGACGTGACAACTTGCAATATGTATTCATCTTAGACATTAGGTTAACGGTTTTGACGGTAGGAATTTATTTGGTTGGCGGAATATAACTTAAAGGGACCAAATTGTAACGTTAATAACTTATGAGATTAAAATGTAACCAACAAATAACTTAAGGGACCAAATCATTAATTAAGCCATTAAAAAATATGATGAATCGATTGACAAGTACTCCCTTTTTTAAACAAAGTTCCCAGATTTCATTTCAATCGATCAAAGCTTTTCAGAATGGACTCAGATATGCACAAAATGATTTGAAATCCAAACCATGAGTTTTTAAAAATGTACATTTTACTATATAATTTTCTATGCATGATTTAAATGCTTATTTTCTCACTTTTTCTGATCCAAGAGCATGAGTGGTTATTAGAGATCAACAAAGACCTAGACCACTTGTTTGACCTCATGTTATTGCCATAATTTGCAAAATAGAGAAATTTTTAAGGTACATTTTCAATCCATGAAGTTTCATGCTAATGACATTTTCTCTAAGTTATGTCCAAAGATGAATATGCATAAAACTTAAGGTTAACCTTACTTTAGAATCATCAAAACATTGACGATTGCAGTCGAAAAGAGACTGTTAAAATAAGATCACATTGAAACAGCAATTCGACATCGAAAATATTACAATCAGACTACAATTGGAGAATTTTCCCAATCAAAGAAGACCTAAACTATAAGAGAAAAGAAAAAAAAAACGTACCATGGCATCTTCAAGCTGTGAAAGAATATCGATTCTTTGATGTGAAGTCACAGTCGCAGTACATGATTGTGTACACACAATGTGCATTCAAAATTCTCAATCTGACATAAGGAAAGAAGGAGCTACAAGGCTATAAATCTTAACTCATTTTTCTTGAGCCACTACTGCTTTTGACAGTGAAAGAACACATTCAACATTCAAGACTATCATAATTTTGCGAGATTAAACTTTTCAAGTGAAAACCAAATATAAATTAATTTAAAGCTATTTGTAGGTTCTGCTTGGCAAAAAATAGCGGATAATTTAAACTAAATTATAGCTGATGAGCTTATAGTGAATAACTTCTAAGTTAATTTATAGTGGATAAGATAGCTAATTGAATTTGTAGTGTTTGGTAAAATTAGCAGTTGGACTATCTTATAAATATGAAATGACATAAAAAAGATGTGTTTAATTAATATTTAATTGTTTCAAGTAAAAAATTGAGAGAAGAAATGATAAGTTAAAAGCTTTTAAGCTATCAGCCAATTGAATTAGCTTATCAAAATAATATATAAGCTCATGAGAAAAAAGGTTACCAAACAGGTGTTTTTTTGGTCATATAAGCTTATAAACTATAAGCTAAAATCTGACATTGCCAAACAAAGTCGTAGTAGTTAAAAATCTTGGATGGATTGGATATGCTAACAAAGTATGTTGTCGTGCTAAACTAATTAACAATGAATTTGTCCAAACTCAGCAATAAAGAGAACTATCACAATGTGTATTCAAGGAATAGAGCAGCAAAATCTTATCTACCATTTCACACAATAATTAATCACAAGCTAAAGAGTTGTCCATGTCTGTTGAGCAACTGCCTCGAACTTCACAGCAGGAAACTTCATGTCAGAAGCTCTACCAATTGAAGGTCTTTTTGGATTGAGTTATTTGAGTTTATATATTGGCACAAACATCTGTAGGACTGTTTGGGAGATCTAATTAAAACAACTAATGATATGTCTATAAGTTGTTTTCAGATTATGAAAACAACTTATATTTTATATGAAACAATTTGACTTTACTTTATCTTTTATTATAGAAATAGTTGATACATAACCACTTGATAAGTGTTTATGCTATAAGCACTTGATAAGTTATGAAGCATATATGCAAAAGAAACCAAAGAGCTCAAAAGAAATATATGCTGAGAAGCGAGTTCAAATGTTTTTATTATATATAAATCCTAACTAATTTTCTTGAGCTATGAAGCACGGATATGGACACGGTCACTAAGATACACCGACACCATTAATTATTTGAGAAAATCACATAATATAGTGTAATTATATGTGTTGGTGTCGTCCGGTGTCGAACACGACACGTGTCTGACACCACGACACATCTAATGCGAGGAGCGTCCGTGCTTTATATTTCTTGAGCCACTAGTCTAATGAATCATGGAATTGTAGGGAAGAAGATCATAATGATCAACAAGAAAGCAAACATGGGACCATTCATGATGGAGATACTCGTAGAGATTCATATAGAAATAATATAGAGTGATACAACGGAGTGTTATTTATAGGAGTGAGTTAGTGTAACTAACTCCTAACTAATTAACCAACCAACAAACTCCAATTTACCTCAACTAACTCTAGTTTATTCTCAACTATACTGTAATAACTATTGTTTGACAAAAAAAGAACTTATTCAGCTTTTAAGCTCAACATAACTTTTGTGAGATGGAACTTTTCTTCAAGTCTATCTGTAAGTAATTAAAACTTAAAACACTACAGTAAAGAGAACTATCAAATGTGTATTCAAGGAACAGAGCAGCAAAATCTTATTTATCATTTTACAAAACCAATTACTCAAAAGCTAAGAGTTGTCCATTCTATTGAGATTCTTTACCAACTAAAGGCTCACATAAATTGTCTTATTTGAGTTTATCATGATTAGCATAAACATGAAACAGGCATGTTTGGATAAATAGCTTATTTGTAGCTTATAACACAAGTGCTTAGTATAAGCTCACATAAGTTATTTCTATAGCAAAGGATAAAATAAAGTTAATTTGTTTTTTTATATGCTATAAGCTGTTTTCATAAGGTGTCATGGTGAACTAATGAAAACAAACAGGAAAAAGCTTATGAAAAATGTCATAAGCTGTTTTCTTAAGTCCACCAAACAATCTCACAAAACTTATGCATGTAAATAAGCTCAATGCACAAACAAGTCAATCCAAACAGGCCCATATGGGAGAGCTTATAGAAACAACTTATGACGTCTCTATAAGTTGTTTTCAACTTAATAAGCCCTCCATAGTAGCTTATAGAAATAATGAAAATAAACAAATAATGCAATGACAAAGACACGTGGACACCAATACTAATTTGAAAAAGAATGATATAAATTATAATTCAAAGTAATAACATGTGTTGGTGTAGTGGGTGTAGTGTCGGACACCTGACACACCTTCAATAAGAGTAGAGTAAAACACATTTAAATTATCCTCCTGGAAAGCCTTCTAGAAGCAGCTAGAAGCATGGTAACGTGTATCCTAGACCTAACCGACTTAGCGCCTACGTTATTGGAATAGTCGGCCCAAGATGGATATAAATACTAACTTTGAGAGCATTCTTAAGGCATGACCTAAACAAATAAAACTCTAGTTTTATAGAATCGTACTCTTAGCAAGTACATTTGGCGCCTACCGTGGGGCCTCGATAAAACCAACCTAGGCCGCACAAGAAACTTTAAAAGATGTTCAGTCATCTCACAAAACGATGGCTGACGGCGATCAAAACACCCTAGAAGATATGGCGGTGATGAGAACCCGGATCGAACAACTGCAACAACAGAACGAGGCCTTGCACGCCTCCATGACCACCATTCAGCAGCAACACCATGATCACGATAGGATCACCAGGGAGAAATAGACGATCCCGATCCCCAACCCCTCTCCGTCGAGATCTGGAATGCGCATGTCCCAGACAATTTCAAGCCGCCCTCGCTGCCCTCCTTTGACGGCAAGAGCGATTCGGTGGAACACATCACCGCCTTCAACACTCAGATGGCGCTTTTGGGGGCTTCAGAATCCATGAAGTGTAAGTTGTTATCCAAAACCCTTAAAGAAGCCGCCCTCATATCGTACATGAACTTGCCCCGTTTCTCGGTGGTAGGTTACCAGGACATGATGCGCAAACTCAATCGTCAGTTCAACGCAAGCAAACACCATAAGGTTTCCTAGACTAGCCTTTTCAACGTCCGCCAAGGACCCAACGAGCCCCTCCAAGAATACCTTGCCCAATTCAACAACGTGACCGTCAAAGTTACTAACCCAACCCAGGAGTTGTTCGTAAGCACTTTCCAAAATGGGCTAAGGGTCGGTCATTTCAACAAGTCTTTGGCACAGAAGCCGGCAGAGATAGTGGAGGACATCATGTCCCGGGCCGAGTGCTATATCAAAGGAGAAGAGAGCAACGTTGAATAGAAGCGGGAAACCAGGGTGGTGAGAAAGAGGCTATTACTCGCCCCCCACCCGAGACCGGGGAACTTTCAAAAATTCAGACTGCCGATAAGAAGGCCACCGCAGAGATAACCTCCAAACAGAGGGCTTCACTCTGCTCAACACCAAAAGATAGTGGATTTTCCAGGAAGTTTATCATTCCAAAATGATAAACAAGCCAAGATAATGGATGGTGACCCTTGTCGCGTCATTTTTTTGAGATCATAGCTATTCAATCAGCACTGACTCACTATTTTATTCACGGTTTGAACTTTTAATTTTTAAAGGAAAATGAGAAAAAGTTCAAATAAACCATTTAAAAAATTTAGGGTTCAAGGGTTAGTTATGTTTAGGAAAAGTGTTAGCACCCTAAACATTCATAGTATTCTACAAGAACCTCTTGATTTTATTTATTTTCTTGTGCCACAACTTACTTGCTTAGAAAATGGAATTAAAGTGATTAAAAGAAAAAGAAGACTAATTTACATTTTTTTTTTATTTGGAAGGACAAGGTCCTTTGCCTACGAACCAGTGAGGGATCAAATCCTCGTAGTTCGAGGTAGAAATACCGATGATTTGTTTTTTATGTTTTTTATTAGTTTTGAAAAAAGTTTTAAAATGTAAAAGCCAAAGTGGAAAAAATAGTATGTGTTTGTGTTTTTTATGTTAAAAAAAAGACTTGAAATATGGTTAAATGGATTGAAATTTGATTAAGAAAAAAATTAAAATGGAACGTCACTTGATTGAAAATCAAGGTTTATTATGAAAAGAAATTTTTGTGAGTTTTTGGTTATTTGCATTTTTTTTTTTTTAAATATTAAACATAAAAATTAAACTAACGTGATAAAAAAAAGTGCGAGGAATTTTCGTAGTGACGTTGTATCACCACGAAAACCCTTTAATCTAACATAATATTTTTGCATTTTTTTTAATACGTAAAGCAGAATAAATAAATAAATAAAAAGGACACATGCATGATTGTTCTCATTTATATTTATATTGGACTTAAATACATTCTAATTGCTGGAAAATAAATAACAATAATTAAAATGAAATGCAAAAATGCTAAAAAGTAAGAAAATAATAGAAACTAAGAGACAGGGAAAATCGAAGGGACAAAAAGTACCGTAGGACAAAATTCCGAAGGGACTTTTCCGAAAAAACTTTTTCCAAAGGGACATAAATAATTAGAGGAGAGGAAAAGAATAACTCGTCAACACAAGTTAAAGGAGAGAGAGAAGAAAGAAAAGTTAGTTGACAACTCAAAAGATAGTATGTTTTATCGGCATAATTGATAGTATGTTTTGCACAACTTTAGAAAGTGTCGCGGAACATTTTAAAGAGAGCGACCTAGTCGTGACTCGACTTGGTAATCTCTTCGATGATAAATCTTTCTAAGGTATTTTTGGAATCAAACACAAAGAATTTTATTTTATTTGACAAGTTTTATCATATTTAATTTACTTTGTTTTTATTTTTGTTGTTTTCAAAATTTGCAACTGATGAAATGGGAGAGATTTTTATGGTTGCTTGTTTATAAGCATATTGGATTCTATAACCCCATATGCATTTTTGTAAAAAGAACAGAGCGCATAAGAAATGAATAGGGTTGAAAAAAAATAATGTTAAAATTTTAAGGGTTCAACTCTGTTTTTATTTGGATTAACGAACAAGCTCATATAGACCAGGAAATTTTGAGTGCTTTAGTGGCTTATCTTTCTCTCTCTCTCTCTTTTATAGAAAAATCATATATATATATATATATATATATATATATATATATATATATATATATATATATCGTTTTAAATAAATTTAAAATATAATCTCGTATATTTTTTTTTTTTATAGATAGACGAAATGATAAAGCCATTATAAACTCACACACACACACACAAGTGGAGGTACCGGGATTCAAACCCCGATCATGGCATCCGGCCTAACAATTTCAGCATTTTGCCAGTTGAGCTAAAATTTCTAGATAATATAATCTCGTATATATACGATACAATTGTGCAACAAATCCCCTAAAAAATAAAATGTTAATCAGGTCCCGCACAATTATTAAGGAAACAAATATAGTAATATTTGTATTAAAAGTTGTGTAATTAAATATGTTAATCAAAGTTGGATGATATTTTTGGTAGCATACCTTGCTTTCTTGATTTGACATTTGGTTATGATAATTCAAAAGACACTTATAAGGTTGTGAACTTATATGGAGGGGCGAAAGTTTTTAGTCTGGACGATAATGTTTGGAGAAATATTAAAAGTTTTCCGACGGGGGATCATCATCTAGGTAGTGGTTTGCATTTGACTGGCATTGTTTATTACTTGGCACTTCAAAATTGCGCCTATTCTTTTTATGATTGCAAGAATATTATTGTTGAGCAGTTTGTGATTATTTCACTTGATTTGGGCACGGAGACATACAAAAAGTTGCTTCCCCCTCGAGGTTTTGTGGAAGTACCACATGTTAAGCTATCTCTGTGTGTTGATGGATTGCCTTTGTTTTTCTCATGTTGTCAAGGAAACTCATTTTGTTATATGGAAGATGACAGATTATGGAGTTCAAGAGTCTTGGACTCAATTACTTATGATAAATCTTCAAATTATAGATAATAGCTTGGAGAAAAAATTTGATTCTCCGTGGTTGCCATTGCACCTTTCTAAAAATCATGATTCACTGGTATTGAGAAACAATCTTGAAGGCCTATCAGTTGTCTCTAATTTGAGAGATTATAGTGTAGAGAGAACTAGAGTTATCAATGGTAAATGCTGGTGGCACTATATAGAGAATTATTATATTGCTGAAAGCTTGGTTTTGTGTCAATGAAAGTAAGTTTCTCTTCAATCGGATTTATTTGAATTTCTCTTAATTCCTTTATGTTGTGTTATATTTTATATGATGGCTTTTATTTGATTATTTTGGCTATTCGTAAAGGTTTGACAATCTCTCCATCGAATGAGTTTATTTTGCTTTTATATTTAAGGTGATTCACCCAAAAAGAAATTCCTTCTCACTTGAATATTCTTGAACAAGTTGATCTTTAGAACTTTAAACAAAGCTAAATAATGAAATGGTGTTTTGGAGGACAACACTCAAAGTGAATCGTAAAGCGAAAACATGATTACAAGCAAGTGACCGGTATCACTAGTAGGCTGCCTTGGATGGATTTATTCCACTTGGGAGCCCGTGTTGAAGTCATTCCTAGAAAGACTTATCTCTCGGCAAGGAAAATTACTCTATGTGGGAGGTATGCTAACACTGTTGAATCTGGTGTTGTCAGTTGTCTTCATTACCGTTTTATTTTTTATCGTTTTATAAGGTCCCAAAGAAGGTTTTGATTGTATTGGTTAAACTGGGAAGACACTTTTATGGGCTGGAGATGAGGAGAAGAAGAAAGTACCATACAATGGGTTAGTTGGGGTATTATCTGTCGAGATAAGTGTCAAGGAGGTTTGTTTGGGTGTAAAAATATTGAATTGTTTAACTTATCCCTTTTAACTAAATTGCACTGAGAATTCTTACTGATGAAGACAGCTTATGGTGCAAAATTTTAAAAATCAGATATGGAAATCTGTCCAGACGAATCTGCACATGAACTCGTTAAATAAATCATCAATTTGGTGGAGGGACGTGTCAAATTTGTGGTTAAAATCTGGCCCTGGAGCAGACTGATTTTCTGATGATGTTAAGAAGTGATTAGGTGCAGGTGATAGTGCTAAATTTTGGCATTGCCAATACGACTTGTTTCCTTGTATATTTATGTTGTCCATATTATGGATCATGGAATCATAGGGAAGAAGATCATAATGATCAGCAAGAAAGCAAGCATAGTTCCACTCATGAGGGAGATACTCATAGAGATTCATATAGAATGAATGTAGATTGATAGAAGATAATGAATGAGTACAATGGTTGTTCATATATATAGAGATTAGTTGGAGTAACTAACTCTAAACTAATATTCTAACTCTAGTTGACCTATTAACTAACTATAGTGTAATTGTCCACACAGGAAAATGCAGTAATTTGTAATGTGGGGGAATGGAAACTGTTGTGTAGGCGATATGTATTTGATTGGGAAGCTGAATAGGTGTTTGATATGAATGTCCTGTTGTAAGGTTCATCTCCAAACTATGATCCATTTTATATTTAGGTCTGGAAATCGGACATTGCACATGGATTCAGCTGCAGGAACTATTACAATCTGCTGTCAAATGATGTGTCAATTAATATGTCTATTGGCGGGTCTGACAGAACCAATTTCACAGCAGCTTGCAGACTGGTGTGTGTGGAAGAACTTCTGCAGCAGCGTCTGCCAACGAGGAAGAACTTTGTCGCTAGAAATATTCTGCCCACGGTGCATAATTTTAACTACGTTTTCTATTTTGATGCTGACAAATCCAAGGAGCACTTATTTTTTCAATGCCAAATCACTGCAGCAGTATGATCTAAATTTTACCAGTAGCTTGGTGTGTGGTCTTACACGTTAATCCGGTGGTACATCTCTCGCAAAATTTGCTTCATTAGGACGGGAAAAATAAAAAACTGTCTGCTACTGTGGGAACAACATTAAATATTTCGTGGACATCCACATTGATTTGCAGAGCTAGAATAATTTTATTTTATTTATATTCTTGTTTTTGATTATGATGCTGCTACTATAGAATCTAGTTTTCCATATACATTCATTGTGTCACATCTGGTACAAGCTCTTATTCACGGCACACATTGTTGAAGCGAATTTATTTCTCTGTTCATTCATAGTGGGATATGGCTGCCCACCCTTTTGATCATCATGCAACTTCTTACTTAGTTGTGTTTTGCAACTTCATTTTCCAATCTAACACAAGTCCTTTTTGAATTGTAGAACTGCAATCCTAACATCAAAAATATCAACGTTATTGACGGTACATGGCTGGATGAGGAAATGATAGGAAGAAAGAAGCGAAGAAAGAGGCTTATTGCAGCTACAATTGCTTTAGTTATAGCACTCTTTTCTTTTTCTTTTTTATCGAAGAAACTTATATCCCTTTTGATATATATCTTTGAGGTATCTTTGAGATTATTGGTGGCAACTTAATGACATATTGTTATGTTCTACCATTGAACTCCTTGTTGAACTTCAAGTCTAATCTTTTATATGCAATTTAAGTGCATTTTATAGGACCATTTGAGTATGATAAGAATTTTGATAGACTTGAACAAGAACCACTTAGCATTTCTTCTTTTTTCCCTTTTATTTTTATATTTTTATTTATTTTTTGAATGGCAAAGTTGACTATGTTTTTCTCCCCTTTTATTTGGTTTGTTTGTATCATAAATTTCAAATTTTTTACCATTGACAATGCAAGTGTCTATGTTCTAAAATAGAATGTCATTTAAGAACAATAAGTCTTTATTGTACGCCTTAAGTTCATGTCTTCAAAACAAAACAAGAGCAAAATTAAGGGCATAAATTGTATTTCTCCAAACCTTAGAGATATGACACAAGTTTAAGCTACAACTTTTATGCATTATAATACTTGTATCTTAGCTTTCCAATTTCATTGTTGATGCATGATATTTCGTGGCCAAAAGCCAAAACTCTGCTGTAAAAACCAAGTTTTACATACTACTGCAACTCACATGCATAATATTTCATATACACCTTTTTCTCTTTTTCCTTAGCCATTGCATTGTGTATTTCATACACCTTTTTCTTTGAGGCTTTTGGATTTCTTTCTAGTCGGAGCCAAACACTTCATAGTTTCTTCTTTTTTCTATCTGATGGTTGTGTTGATGACACTATAACACACATGGTGTTCTTTATGCACCTTGAAGAATATAGTCGTTAAGAAAAAAAAGGAAGTAGAATGAGGCAAGGTTCGTCCAAAGAAATGTTAGATGACTTGTACGATTTTGCAAACACTATGCAAATATGACTCGTAAAGTTATATGATTTGCTAAGTATCTTTGAATTTAAACTTCTGGTTTGAGGTTCATTGGATAACACAACTGCTCTTCAAATAATAACCTTACTTAGAATCATCATTAAGATTACTATTAGAGGATGAGTTCCTTGATCACAAGAGAATCATTTCTTCATTCCTCGTACAGTGATTTAACATTAACTTTCTTTGTCTTTGAACAAATCTTACATCATAAGCTGATGCATGGTTGAATTTTATATTTATTGACCATAGACAGAGCTTAAATGCTTATTTGTAAAGAGAAATACCATATGCTTGATTTATCAGACACTTTGCTGCTTGTCTATGATGTATCAGAGGTAGAGGCTCATTTATCTCTTGTGACCATGATGATCAGACGATCATTGTTTTAGACGTTTCTTCGAAAGAGTGATGATTAGAGTTTTGGACGATGTTTTTGTTCACTTTGATCTGCATAACTACCTTTTACCGACCATATGATAATTTTGGTTTTGCTTTTACTGACTTCTTTTTTACTTTCAGTGGTGTTGATAAAATAAAACAAAATTTACATATAACCAGACATATCAAGTATTTACATTATAATCATAACTAACTATACCCAATACCAACACAATGAGAAACTTACCTACTCGAATCCACTAGAATTGATGCTCCACCTTCTTCCTAAGTTCTCCTATGTCTCACTTTGTTTGTCTATGCTTGGAGAGTGGTAGAATGTTGAAAATGGTGAAGTGAAGCTCGATTTATAGAGTTTTCAAAGATGGGATTTCGCTTAACGAATTTATACTTGTTAAGCAAATTGATATTTCATCACCAATGAGTTTCTTTCAGCTCAACACTGAGTCCTTGTATAACCTTATGATTCGCTTAGCAAAGTGTATCTCCCTAAGCGAATGCTCCGTGCGAAAATTCCTAAAGTCCGTGACTTGCTAGCTCACCGAATCTTCCCTATTTCACCTTTAAACTCTTTGATTTGCCTTCTACTCGCTCAACGAATTACTATAAACACAAGGAGCTTTGTGTATCTGAACGATACAAAGCCGGAGCTTTGATCTTAACTATCTTCGAGATGATATCACAATTCATTCATATATTAATAAAAGTGTTTAACACCAACTTGATTAAATTATAACAAAATCTAATGACTCCTATTTGAGAAGATGTACAATGAAGTTCTAGATTTGAAGTTCATGGCATTTTCAGAATATTGCAATGATTTTAGGAACTTGCAGTTTCTTGATTTTTTCCATTCATGGATGTTGCATTGAACAATCTCATGATTCTATTTGCATTTTAGCCCCCAAGTACAAATTTGAAGAGAAAATACAAATAAATTGTTATTTTTGGGACAAAAATTAATATTTTGGGGTTAAATACCGAGATTGGAACTAAAATTGATTCAACATGTGAAAATAGGGATAAAAAAAATCAAGCTTTAAAATGAAGAGACCGAAATCATGTTCAAGTAAAATAAGGAGATTAAAAGTGAATTTAAGGCATTAATCATATTTCATATTAGAAATTTTTAAAATGAAATAATAATAGTTATTAGTTTAAATTTATAATTGCTAAAATTGACCTAATCGTTACCAGAATACTAGACAATTGATATATTTAATAAATTCGAATAAAATATTAAATTAGATGAGTGCTAGAAACATTTACATTTGTATTTTTTTTTTTTGACAAAGCATTTGTATATTTTTAAAATAGCATTTTCTTCCTATATGTAAACTCTTTCATAAAATTTGATTGTCTCCTTTTATAATATCATTTCAAAAGAACATAATAACATGCCGTCTTAGCTCAGCTGGTAGAGCGTATGGCTTTTAACCATGTGGTTGTGGGTTCAATTCCCACAGACGGCGAAGAAATTACCTTCCATTATGCATGTTTAAAATGCCCTCAAAGAAGGTTTCTCTTGTTGAGCGGCATCTTTTTGTTCTTCATAGTTCTTCTTTTTAGTCTTGTCCTTGGAGCTCCATTTGATTCATTGGATCGATCGATCCCTTCATAGACACATGAGTTGCACTTGACAGTCAAAGATGTGCTATCAACCAGTGGCCTTCATTTTCAGGTCCTGTATTCTCATCTCCCTCTTACAACTTCAGAATTTATCAATAACATGCACATCAAGTTCAACCCCTCCATTGAACATGTTTTCACTTGGACGTCGAACAAAAATGGTACTTATACTACTAAGAGTGGTTATACTTGGTTGTTGTCCCACACAAACACAACACCTTATGTTCGACCCTGGTTTTGGAAATTAAAACTTTCATAAAAGCATAAATTTCTTTTTTGGTTGGCTTACCACAATTATGTCCCTACTATCCTATTGCTCTTAGCGAGGGTAATCATTGTGCAAATTTCATGGTCAAGCTTGGAGCCTCTTCAGATATTGAGCTGCTTTACCATGCCTCCCCTCTTGAAGGTCCCGTGTATCTCCTTAGGATGGACACAACTGAAACTTACTATTTTAGATCGAGCAGTTTTATTGTGTTCTTTTTTCCTTTATATTTTTTTTTCTATTATGTTCTTTTGTTTCCCTTTCCCTTGTAACAAAAAAAAACTAGTTAGGATACTCGATTGAAACATCTATTAGAACTTCGTAATACTTTAAATATTGAATTAAGATGTAGTATCATTGTCATTTGTGTAGTTGTGGGTTCATCATAACAAGCCGTCTTAGCTCAGCTGGTAGAGCGCATGGCTTTTAACCATGTGGTCGTGGGTTCGATTCCCACAGATGGCGAAGAAATTATTTTTGTAACAACATAAAAAGAGAACATGATATATTCATGATTTTATCATAAAATTATCTACAATTTAGAGAGATAGAAATAATAAAGGTATTCATTTGGTTGGTTGGAATAGAATTGTCCGCCCTAAGCATCAAGACAATTTTGGGATTAGAGAAGCTAGGGAACACAAATATTTATCTCTTAAGAAAACTTGTTTTAGATTTGATTTAATCTTCACCAAAACTTTGGGTGGATCTTCTTTCAAATAGGGACGTTGTTGGTCCCAATATCCTCCATGCTACCATTCACTCCAGAGATTTACCCACTTGACCTTCCATTATGCATGCTTAAAATGCCCTCAAAGCGGGTTTCTCTTGGCATGCGGGATCATGTAGTTCTTCTTTTTGGTCTTGTCTTTGGAGCTCCCTTTGATTCATTGGATCGATAATTCCCTTCATAGACATTCATGAGTTGCACTTGACAATCAGAGATATGCTCTCCACCAGTGGCCCTCATTCACAGGTTTTGTATTCTCATCTCCCTCTTACAACTTCTGAATTTATCAACAACATGCACATCAAGTTCAACCCCTCCATTGAAGATGTTTTCACTTGGACATCAAACAAAAATGGTGCTTATACTACGAAGAGTGGTTATACTTGGTTGTTGTCCCACACAAACACAGTACCTCATGTTCGACCCTCTTGGTCTTGGATTTGGAAATTAGAACTTTTGAAAAAGCATAAATTTCTTTTTTGGTTGGCTTACCACAATTATGTCCCTACTATCCTATTGCTCTACCATAGGAATATGGCTCCATCGGCTATTTGATTTCATTGTGGTCTTGAAGATGAGACTTTTCTTCCTTGCGTTTGTGATTGTAACTTCTCTTGAATTATTTGGCACCATGTTGGCTTCCATAAGCAAAAAAATTACAAATATGTATGAGTGATTGGTTGAAGATGGGTTACATGGGCACCAAATCTTTCATTTTTACGGCTATTGATTGGTGGGCTTTGACGTCGCCGTAATATTATGTGTTTAAGCAACAAGATTTGGCCTCTTAGTAGCCTTTTCTACAACATCCAAATTTTGGTAGATTCTTTCATTTTTTGTTTTTGAACTACTTCCAATGTTGAGCTTGTTGGTATATTTATTAAGTAGAACAATGATAATCACTCTTGTGTCATTCTCAATGTTGATGGTAGTTGTCTGGACAACCCCGTTAGACTGGATTTGGTGGAATCATTCGAAATAATACAAGCTTTTATTTATTGAGTTGTTTTGGTTATATTCATGACTCATCTGACATTTTGTATGATGAACTTTACTCTATCTATCAGGGTCATCTTTTGGCAAAAAACTTGGATATAGTTAAGCTCGTTTGCTACTCCGACTCCTTGCATTGTATCAACCTCCTCAAATATCCAACAATGAGGTATCATGTTTATGCGGTCTTGATCCAAGATGTGAATGATTTGATTTAGCAGAGTAATGTAAATATTTTCCATACTCTTAATGCGGATAATCTTTGTGCGAATTTCATAGCCAAGCTTGGAGCCTATTCGGATACCGAGCAGCTTTACCATGCCTCCCCTTCTGAAGATCTTGTGTATCTCTTTTCGATGGATGCAACTGAAACTTACTATTCTAGAGATTAGTTTTATTGTGTTCTATTTTCTTTTATAGTTTTTTTTTTCCTGTTATGTTCTTTTTTTTTCCTTTTCCTTGTAACAAAAAATAACTAGTAAGGATACTCGTGCGAAGCATCGATTTGAATTTCGTAATACTGGTGAAGATGTAGTATCATTGTCATTTGTATGGTTATGGGTTCATCATAACAAGCCGTCTTAGCTCAGCTGGTAGAGCGCATGGCTTTTAACCATGTGGTCGTGGGTTCGATTCCCACAGGCGGCGAAGAAATCATTTTTGTAAAAATAAAAGAGAACATGATACATTAATCATCTTATCGTACACGGGTTTGAATTTTTTTCATACTTAAAATATTGGATGAAGGGGTTGTATCATTCTCATCTATGTGGGTGCTCTTGAAAAAATATAAGTGAGATGACCCATACACATAATGCTTTGAGGTTTTGGGTGAAGATGTGGTGTGAATTTTAGTTATCTAGTTGATCTTAGTCTAATGTGATTATTCAACCCAATTTAGACTCCCCGGAAGTCACAACATTATGATAAACACTTTTGTTAGTTTAGGATATCATTTATTTAAATTTTATCTGGAACTTTAGTTTTTGGATGTCATTAGCTTTGATGTTATTTTTTTTATTCAACATGTATTGTTTAAAATTACTTCAATTTTGATATTTGGTTGGATTTTACAATGAAAGGTAGTACATGTGTTAAGCCGAGTTGACAAAATACATGTTTATTATACATTTTAAGTGAATATGTGATATCAATCTCACTTATGTGATTACTCTTAACTTAACATGATAATCCAACCAGTTTGGTACGTATGAAATTCGTGTATGAGAATGTGATATTGATTATAATTTATATGGTTTGTTATGTTTAAGAATAAAAATATATAATATTAAGATTTAATTGTGTTGTTGCCGTAGAGTTTGGGTTTTATATTAGAATTGCCTAAGTGGTTGGAATATATATATTTTGAAATTGATTATCATGGCATGGCACATGCATAGCATATGTGGCTTGTTTCATTATCATGACACTTGCATAGTCTGTGCGACTTGTTTAGCTTACGTGGCTTGTTTATATCGGGATCACTTAGTTTAAGAGGAAGCATACCATTAAATAAGAATAATTGCATAAAGACCTTAGAAGAAAAAAAAGAAGAGATTTTTTGGATATGTCTTTCTTTTTGACCGTTTGTTTTGTATGATTTATTTTATAATATTGTACCGCATGTTTGATTTAATTTGTATGGTTTGTAATTAAAGGAAACTGGCCCTTTGCATCCAACATTTTAAGCACCTATGAGTTTGATGAAGTGAAACAAGAATGATGTGTTGGTTATACGTACACGGGAAAAAGAAATAGAGTTTTTATTGAAATGTAATTGTAATTTAATTTTTTTTAAGTGTATTAATTTTTAGCGTTAACTCATTGGAAAATCTGATTTCTTCAATTTACAAATAATCAATTTAAAGAATTATTTTTAATTGGTTTGTCATAATAGTTTTCTTATAGATAATTTTTCTAATTGTTTTCCTTGTCAAGGCTATCAACAATACTTTTGTAGGTCTTGTTCCTAAAATTTGCAGCCCTGAACGCTTGGGGGATTTTAGGCCAATCTCTTTAGATGGGTACATGCATAAGGTGTTAGGCAAATTGTTTAGAAAATAGATTACAAAAGGTTATTGGGAGTATGATATTGGATTCCAAGTATGCTTTTGTTAAGGATCGACAAATTATTGGTAAGGATCAATTTATTGTTATTTAAAGTGGACTTTGAAAAGACATACGACTCAGATGATTTGCAGTATTTAAAGGCGATTATGTCTAAGATAAACTTTCCAGTTTTATAGTGTACATAGGTGATGGAATATGTTAGTTTGGCTACAACATCGGTGTTGGTTAATGGTAGCCCAACTGACTGATTCAGTTTTGAGAGAGGATTAAGGTAAGGTGACCCTCTTTCTCCTCTTCTTTTTTTGCTTGCTGCTGAAGGGTTCAATATTATCATGTACTCTATGATTGATTCTGGTTTCTTCACTATAGCATTGGCATTGGGGATATCTTCAAAATATCTCACGCTCAGTTTAGAGACGACACTTTAATTTTGGGTGAAAAAAGTTGGGCAAATTTTTGCTCTATGAGGGCGGCCCTTATTTTATTTGTGGCTATTTCAGGTTTGAAAGTTAGTTTTAATAAGATTTTATTGGTGGGTGTAAATGTGGCGGACTCTTGGTTATCAGAGGAAACCATGGTTATGCATTGTAAGAGCGGGAAGATTTTGTTTGTTTACCTTCGTCTCCCTATAGGCGCTAATGCTCGAAGGTTAAATTTTTAGGTACTGATGTTAGACCGCATCAAATCTTGTCTTTCAGGTTGGAAAAGTAAGCAACTCTCTTTTGGTGGTCGGTTGATTCTTCTCAAGGTTGTCATGTCCTCTCTTCCATTATACTTTCTTTCCTTCTTTAAGGTTTCCACTAAAGTAGCAATAAACGTTGCAAGAAATGAGGGGTTTGAAGTGTGACCTTTTTAAATTTTAGTCTTGAAAGTTAAATAAGTTTATATACTTAAGAAAAACTCTTGGTAATGGTTAGATAAATAAATTTATAGTGAACAATTTATTTTACCAGGTTTTAAGAGCTTTAGATTAACTAAAGTTAATGCGTTTTAAACAGTTTATATAAGGACCATAATGTTCTGGAGAATGATTTTATTAATGAGCAGAATGATAAAATAATATTACTAATAAATGTGGGAACAAAGAACTATGGATTAATATAATTATTAATTAGGACCAGATTGTTCGGAAAAATGATTATATTAAAATGCAAGATAATGTTAAAGATATTTTAGGATCAAAACACTATGGATTAATTTAATTGATAAGGATCAAATTGTACTGGAGAGATATAATAAATACTATAATCGTGATTAAAATCGTTAATGTATCCTTTTTTTGTGTTACAAAAATGATGTATTCGTGTGAATCGAACCCATGGACACATGGTGTAAGTGTAGAGTGCAACTTAAGGGGAGGGGAGAATTAGATTTTGCGACTTTTTTAGTTATTTTAGAGAGATTAGGGTTCTTTTTATTTTTTTTTGGAAAGTTATGATGAAGGTATGAATGAATGCGGGAAAAATAAAGAGAATCTTGCTCTCCCCCTGCAAAATACACTCCTGTCCTGCAAGCAGGACGATTTTACCCCTGCGCATGTTAACTAACGCACGTGTAAAACTCTGCGTTAGTTAACATGCGCTGCGTGACTTAAACCAGACACTGCGCAAGTTAACTTGCGCACAGATTTAACACATGCGCGAGTTAACTTGCGCAGTGTCTGTGCAGCAAATATAACGTGCGCAAGTTAAGTCACACTGCGTGACTTAACTTGCGCACTTATTTATGCAAAACAACTTTGAGGATCTCTTTTTTCAAAACAACTTATTTGAAACAGTTTACTTATACAAAACAGAGATCCTAATAAGTTGTTTTGCATAAAAAAGATGTTCTTAACAAGTTGTTTTGAAAAGTGAGATCTTGATAAGCTGTTTTGCATAAATAAGCTAATTTGAATAAGTTATTTTGAAAAAAGAGATCCAAATAAGCTGTTTTGCATAAATAAGGTGTTTTGAGTAAGTTGTTTTGAAAAAAGAGATTATAATAAGCTGTTTTGCATAAATAAGCTAATTTGAATAAGTTATTTTGAAAAAAGAGATCCAAATAAGCTGTTTTGCATAAATAAGCTGTTTTGAATAAGTTGTTTTGAAAAAAGAGATTCTAATAAGCTGTTTTGTATAAATAGGCTGTTTTGAATAAGTTGTTTTTTAAAAAGATATCCTAATAAGTTGTTTTGAGTAAGTTATTTTGTGAAAAGAGATCTTAATTAGCTGTATTGCATAAAAAAGTTGTTCTGGATAAGTTGTTTTGGAAAAAGATATCTTGATAAGCTGTTTTGCATAAATAAGCTGTTTTGAAAAAAGAGATCCAAATAAGTTGTTTTGCATAAATAAGCTGTTTTGAAAAAAGAGATTCTAATAAGTTATTTTGCATAAATAAGCTAATTTGAATAAGTTATTTTGAAAAAAGAGATCCTAATAAGCTGTTTTGCATAAATAAGCTATTTTGAATAAGTTATTTTGAAAAAAGAGATCCTAATAAGTTGTTTTGCATAACCAACGCACGTGTAAAACTACACTTTAGTTAACATGCGTTGCGTGACTTAAGTCACACATGTGTTAACGCTGCGTGACTTAAGCCAGACACTGCGCAAGTTAACTTGCGCACATATTTAACACATGCGCGAGTTAACTTGCGCAGTGTCTGTGCAGCAAATATAACGTGCGCAAGTTAAGTCACGCTGCATGACTTAACTTGCGCAGGGGCATTTTAGTCATTTTGGCTGAGCGGGAGTGTATTTTGCTGGGTGAAAAATGACATTCAAATAAAGAAAGTATCGAAGAGAAAACGGGACACAAGGCCTCCTAACAAGCAACCTTACTCCCAAGGCCTCCTAACAATCTTTTCTGTACAAACCAAAACAACACCCCATCATCTTCTTTACAACAAGAATTTTCACCACACCCTATGATAAAATTCTCACAACCAAACAAGATAACATTCCACTATCTTTAACAATAATTTCCACCAAAATTTCAATAACTATTGTACTTTCATCAAATTTCAATAACTATTGTACTTTCATCTATCTATAAAAGATCCCTAAAAAAAAAATTTCTATAAAAAAGAATTAAAAGATCAACATCACCATGTACAACCTAAGACTATCTCTAAATGCCAGAAGATTTAATTGTTTGGATTAACCCAAGTGATTATACAATAATCCCTTCGTTATCAATTATAATTTTTTTAGATAAATTCAATTAATGATGTATATGATCCATATTATAAATCATATAAATAATTAATTGAATAAAATCAAAATTTACTTATAATTGACATCGGGAAGAGAGTAATAATATTATTAGGATCTTGTTAACGAGTGCCCCGGAGCACTAGTTAAAGAAACAAAAAATGAAATATTTGTATTGAAAACATTATTTTTACACTTTTTAAACGTTGACTACACAAGTTTCAAGATATTTTATTATAGCCCATTAAACTATAAGCAGTCAACTTTTGACCCGTGTTTAATCATTTTTCTTATTTCTACATTATTATTAATACAATATTAATGATTTCTTTTTTTTAATCGAGGGGTGAAATGATTTCCTTTTTATTTTGTGAAATTTATTGTTACTATTAATTTATTATTATTGAATAACTTATTCGGATTCTGATTCTTTAGAAGAAGCTTCATTTCACTTTTTCCCTCTTGTTTTTCTTCACACTCTCTCTCTCTCTCTCTCTCTCTCTCTCTTCAAGATCAGATGGCTGGTGTTCCCGAAGGAGACTCTGTAACCCTTGGCAAGCTCAAGCAGATGATGGCTCAGTTCGCTAAAGAAAGAGATTGGGATCAATATCATTCCCCACGGAACCTTCTCTTAGCTATGGTATATTTATTCTCTAAAAAATTTCATAGTTTTTTTATTTTTCTGTTATTGTTCTTGTATTTTTTTAGTTATACTAATACTCATTTGATTATTATTTTTGGGTATTCTTTTGATGAGGATTTTGTAGTGTTCTCATATAATGGGTTAAAAGAAGAAGCATTTTATGATTATTTTAGTTTAATCCATTTTCTTTACAATGGGTTTTGAAGATTTATCTGACCCATCACTGATTTGTTCAGATTCTGTTTGGTGTTTTTATAAAGCTTATTCTTTTACAAGTTGTGTCTTTTTTTTTTTAATGTTTTAAAGAAATGGTTAAACAATTTTAATATCTTATTTTTTAAGGTTTTGTCTTTGTTAATCCCAAGTCAAATTCAACTTGTTGCAATGTAAACATATTCCATTTTATTGTTAGGACAAACATACATTTTTATGCATTTTTTATAGGTAATTGTTAGTGGTTAGTTTGTTAGGGACAAAACATGCATTTTCATGAATTTGTTAGCTATTCATAAAATTGATTTATTCTATAGGTGTAAAATTGATTTTGATGTGTTTGAATGTTTTTTCAGTGTAATTGGATTTTGGCTCCAGAATTGATTCTAATTTGAAGTTAGGATCTGTAGCCTTTGACTTCAAACCTGATTTTTACACTCAAATTTATTGTTGAACTTTTTCATTCAAGTTACTTTTAACCGAAATCAATTCATTCAAAATTTATTAATTTTTTAAGGACTGAAGCAAACACATGCCTAAATGTCCTTTGTAATATTTCTTGAACGTCCCAATCGATAATACTTTGCTACACCTTCGAGGACACGTATGCAATTAGTTTCATTGCCTTATGTCCTTTAACATAACTTACAAAATGAATAACTGGGTCAATTATTTTCTAAAGTTAATTTTGGTCAAAAGTAAGTTGAATGTAAAATGATCTGTGTTTAGATACATTTACGAAAAAGTGATGTTTAATCTATTCATGTTTGGATCAAAATTCCTTTTGAGTGTGTATATGCATGCATCTACTACTTCTAATAAACTTGAGAATTGATCATATGTCAATGTGAAAGCTAAATAACTAAAGCTTTTGAATGGGATTGAGTTTGGTGCTGGAATAAATTTTTGACAGAACCCAAATATAACCTATTTGTGGTCAAACCATGATTGACCAACCCAGACCTGATTGTGGAGTGTCTTGCCGTGGAACCAAACATAGGTTAAAACTATTTGATGCCTTATTTTACAGGTTTTGTCCTTGTTAATCCAGATCCAATTCAACTTGTTGCGGTGCAAACATGTCCCATTTTATTGTTACAGTTACCACACATCATATGCAATGAGTTTAACTTGCATTGTTCTTTAACTTTACTTATAGAATGCATAACTGGATCAAAATTGTTTAAAATGTATGCTCGTGCTATAATAGGGCATGTTTGGATTGGTTTTGTTCGAGCTTATTTACTGGCATAAACACTTATTAAGTTATGAAACTGTTTGGACGAACTTATGAAAATTGCTTATGACATGTTCATAAGCTCTTCAAGATAGCTTATGAAATAAACTTATAAATGGAAACAATTTAACATTATTTTATCTTTTGCAATAAGCTGTAAATTAAGCTGTTTATCCAAATAGGGCCTATATAAGATTTGTGGGGCTATTATCTTAATATTTTTTTGATGTGATTTTTGAAGATTGGTGAAGTGGGAGAATTATCTGAGATATTTCAGTGGAAAGGTGAGGTTCAAAGGGGACTACCAGATTTTAAAGAGGAAGAAAAAGTTCATCTTGGAGAAGAGCTTTCCGATGTATTGCTTTACCTTGTGAGGCTCTCTGACATCTGTGGTGTTGATCTTGGCAAAGCTGCTTTGAGAAAAGTTGAACTGAATGCTATCAAATATCCAGCAAAAGCAAGCAAAGAGGTCACAAACAAGGAAGATGGAACTGAAAACTCTGCCTCTGCCAATAATGGTACTGATTGAAAGGGTTTGATAATATGTAGTTAAACTTAAAGGGTGTAGCTAAATTAAATGTTGGTATACTGGTTTGTATGCCATTGCATTGAAACTGGTATTGGTTACTTCTATTTTTACCACAAATTTTGTTGCTGTTACCCCGTTTACAAATGTGAGATGTGGTGAACTCTCTTTTATCTATTTTAATGATATTTAAATTATGGGAAAATAGTAGATGAATGATTAGAAATGAGGATTTTCTTTCGTCCATATATATGTTACAGGTGGACATGGGTCTCAGTCGATCTGGGAATCCAATCAACTCGAACCAGACCAAAATGTTTAGATTGGTTTGGGTAGTCGGTTTAGTTCTAGTCAACTTGATGTGATAGATTCACATATATTGAGTCGTAGAAGTTAGAGCTCAGTAAACTTGAATCAATTATACAAGAAACAATTACAGAAGGCGATCAAATGAATAGCAATCGTGATTGCCGAGAAGGAGAAGGGGGAGAAGAAGTATGTCCCCCAATGGGATTAACAGCAGAACATGGTTCCATGCTGCAATGTTCAATATCTTTGTCCATTTGCTTTTGATGTCGATTTTCCAGGTCATGAAACTCCATTTCAACTCCTACCCTTACCTTCCCCTTATTTGTTGATTTGAGTGTTCTCTAGATTTATGGCTAATCGATTTAGGTGGATTTACCACAAGAAGTTGCAACTCACTAGTGTGGAGGAATTCAAGTTGGTCATTTTCTTTTTTCAAAAAGTTAAACTAGCCCACCAAAATTGACATCATAGAGAATGAAACCTAAAATCTTTATCCACCGAAAAGGACCTTGACATCGTAGAGAATGAAATCTGAGACCTTTATCCACCGAAAAGGACCGAAGTTGGTCATTTTCTGAATAGTATTGAATTTACAATTCATTAAACCCTACTACCTGAATCAACCTAAATGTGATAAGTTCGTTCACTGAAAATTATACACAATACCCTTGGTCCTTCACCCCTATAAACCATAAAAGTGCCAATTTTACCATTTTATCACGTGGTCATCCTTAATTGGTTTATGTTCAATTAGTGAGCCAAATAGGTTTGATTTGGTTTATGTAAAATGAAAACTTTGTTAGCAACATGTGTTTAAGAGTTGATTGTATGACTCTTCTAAAAAGAAAAAATAACTCTGGTTTTATTTCAGAAGTCGTTCATTTGAGAGGTAGTCCAACCTGATAATAGAAAAATAGATGCGTTGTTGACTCGTAGATTAGTATAATAATTGATTAGCATAGAGTGCCTGTATAGTCTTATGAGTAATGTTTTATCATTTAGATTCATTTGATGCTTATGATCATGACAACCTTATGCATAATATCTTCTGAAAGTCAAACAAGAACGCAAAAGATGAAAGTTAAATTGTGTTGTGAAAGTTTTCTCGTTTTCAAACGGTATCACATTAACAATAAGTAATCGAATAATATCAGATACTTAACCGATTAGTGTCACATAATTTGTGAAAGCATTGAGTCAGAATGACTTGATTTTGGAAACTTTGATTGGATATTCCAATTGGCTTAATAGCAGTTTTAGCCCCCTAACTTTTCTAAAGTTGCGATTTTGGCCCCTTAAAAAAAACTACAAAACCGCTCCCTAAGTTTTGCACATGTGGTAGTTTTGGCCCCCAAGGCCAATTTTGACTCGGTCTACGCTGACGTGGCACCCTAAATGAGGTGTCACATGTTAATTTTTTTTTTTTTGGCCTTGGGGGACCAAAACCGCTACATTTGCAAAACTTAGGGGTTGGTTTTATAGTTTTTTTTAAGGGTCCAAAATCGCAACTTTAAGAAAATTAAGAGGTTAAAACTGCTATTAAACCGTTCCAATTTACACTACAGGTTTACTCGCAAGTTATGATGTTACAAGGATTATGTTGTTAACTTGGAGATGCTTTTGTTGAGGAACGTTGAGTCGCTTGTTTACTTAAAGTTTGGATTGAGTCACGAAGCTTTTCACAATTAACATGAAGCTTCTCAACTCAACCTTCATAAACACAATTCTTAAACAAACATTATTTAAAGAAAACTAATATATGAACATTTTTTTACTTCAAAATACACTTTGGAAGGCGTTTTTAAAGTTCACAGGTTGATCTGAAACTTCTACTTTAAAAGAGATAGAATGAGCTCAAATATGATAAATAAAAAAAAGAAAAAAAAAAGAATATAAGATTGAGCTGCTGAGAAGAGAAACACAACATCAACAACAAAAGGGGTTTTGAAGACCCAAGAATAAAATTAGGATCACCTTTTATAAATAAAAATTTTCTTAAAATGAAATGAGGTCAATAGACCCAAGAAAAAACAAGTTCAAATTTGTCTATCAACGGTGTGACATATTAAATGAACTTTTTTTTTTTTAAAGAAGCTAAGAAAAATATATAAATCAACTGACAACTCCTTAAGCACAAGGAGTGCTTAAGAGAGCTGCAAAGTAACAATTACAAAAATGTTAAGCTACAAACAGTCAGACAGACAACTGAGAAACTACCTATTACACAATTGTTTTAAAGACAATTAAGAGGATTCTGCCTCCAAACATAATAGTCAAAATCAAACATTACATAATATGATTTCAGCCACCAAAATGTTTGAACTTTAACCTTCTCTGCAAGAGTTTCAAGTTGATCCGACTTGTTGTGGAATATCCTTCTATTACGATCTTTCCAAATAACAAAAAGTGTAGAAATCCAAATAGTAGTAAACGCAATCCTAGATATTTTGGAAAAACCTCCAAGACCACGAACTTGATGAGCATGAATAAGATATCACCATGAAGAGCCACCTCGAAGCCCAACCACTTCGTGACCAAATACCAAAGCCGCCCATAAACATTACACCAACAGAACAAATGATTATAATCTTCAGAACCCCCACACTGGGTCACACAAGGAAGCTGAGCATCATCAAGAACACCTCTCCTATGCAGGTTAGCCTTAGTAGGAAGCCTATTTAAAAAGAGGCGTCATATAAATATATTCACCATCAACGGCACCGCTTTAAGCCACAAAAAGCTATCGAAACCTTCATTAAGATTGGAATCAATATTTGTTAAGTAAGAATAAGCTGATTTCACCGTGTAACACTGCGACGCATGGAGTTTCCACACCCATTTGTCAATCGTTCCAACCTGCAAAACACAATTAGACAAACGCTCCACACACTCCATGACTAACCCCTCCTCCCAAGCAAGCAATCTCCTCCGCCACTTCCACGTCTCACCTCCAGCACCCCAACCTAACTCACACATCTCTGCCACCGTAGCTAGTTTATTGTCCGCAAGATGATACAACCTACTATATGCCCTTTTTAGCGGACAACCATCCAACCACATATCCACCCAAAACAGAGTTGAGCAACCATCCCCCACCTTCCTAACAATGTTGTCTGACAACCACCTATTATCCACAAGTCTCACCCTCGATCGGGTTTGGTTCAAAGTGCGCCACCAAACCGATCCACCAACATCCCCAAACCGCACCCTCCCTCTCTCCTCTCCATATTTGGCACGAAGAACTACGTTCCATAAGCTATACCTCTCTTCCAACAACCTCCACACCCATTTACCTAACAAAGAAATATTAAATTCCCTCAACGTTTTCACCCCCAAACCTCCATTCTCCATTTGTAAGCAGATAGTGTCCCATTTGATCTAAGATATTTTCTTAACATCCTCACCACCTCCAATTTTTTTTTGCAGAAAATAGAATCAAGGGAAGAAATAATACCTGAGGGAGCTTTGAAGAAAGAAAAGAAATAAATCGGAATAGCAGACAGAACGTCATGTAGTTGTTATATTAGCCCATCTCCTTTGGCCGTGTTTGAACCAAGATCTCAAACTTTTTATCCCTTAATTCAAATAAGTTGAACTATCCAACGATGATAACATATTAAATGAACTAAAAATATATTAAAGTTAAATGCAATTTTTTGTTTTGTTTAAAAGAGGTGTTTGACGTCAAAGAGAAACAATAACACCAGTAAATCACATGGGATATCAACGTTCCCGAGGTGTAGCTCAAGTCATTGAATTGAAACATAAAAAATAACATGAGAATGAGGTTCTATATGTTTAAATATTGGATATTAACATAACATATTAACAACTACCTCCATTTGTTACTAAAAACTACCATCTTTCTATTAAAAAAATATCAACTCCCATAATCAAAGTGCAACAAAGAGGAGGAGCCTCACAAAAAAGTAATTATTTTAACTCTTAACTCTAAAGCTCATTTATATGATATACTAACTAGCAAGCCTACTTCCCTTAATGATGACAGCCACAACCCTAAACTAATAAAAAAATTACAAAGGAATTTCTTTCGGCCATTATTTATTTGCACACTAAGATTATTCATAAAGCATTAAGATTGTAATAATTGTTGCCATGATGATCACTATGATGATGATGAATAACAACCTTTTCCACATGCTATATAAGAGTTTAGTACCATGTTATGTTACACAACATTTTAGGAAACTACAGTGCCTTCTAAAATGCTCAAGAGAGGTTCTATACACATATCAATGTTCTCAAATTCTAACCTATTGGTTGGATTGTACCGTCCGAGGAGGCGACTCCGGCGACGGAAAGGAAGCAGCGTTCGGCTAGGGAACAAGCAACGACGAGGTTTTTGCCTTGGATCGCGTCGTGTTGTACATTGGGGTGTCATGGTTCCTTTTAGGATGTTGAAGAAAATCATCATGGAGATTGCACCAAAGGGTAATTGGATTGAGGCTTATTGTTGGTCTTTACCACTTCTACGTCCTCAATTGTTCCCTCTTTGTTAATCACAAATAATGGATTTCATTCCCCATGCACTATCCATCAAAATTGTGTAACCATAAAAAATATAGAACCACATGAATGAGTGTGTAAGTTCATAAGTTGTAATTCAGAACTTCCCATGTTTTATCGATCTGCTTGGAGAAATAATCCTTTACACATTTTCTTTTGTAATCCATCATGTATAATTTACAAGAAAATCAAATTTCTCTATATATTTGTGTTTCCTAAGTTATATATCCTTCCATGTGAGGGTGTATTGGATTAGGATTTGAAAGGACAATTTTTGTTTAAAAAAGTCTTGAGGATTTTAAAAGACTTTACAAGATTTTGATGACTTTGATAATTTTAAAAAACTTTGCAGGATTTAACTCATCAGATTTAAAGGATTTGAAATGATTTTATGGATTTCAAAAGATTCCAACATATTTTATAAATTTTAAAGACTCGTTGAAATTTTTTTTTATCATAACACACTTTCCTTCACAAAATCTCCATGCAGACTCTTTTATTTATGAAGAGTCTTGATTGAATACTACAAAACTACTACAAGACTTATTTTAAGTTGGAAATGGTCTTGATTGAATACCACAAAACTTTTTCATGATAAAAAAGTTTTTTAAAATCCCTTGGAATCATAATCCAATACACCACAGTGTGTTCAGATGCACCTCGGACTTACGTAGTAATATCACTGTTTTCATATCTTGCACCACCATTAAAGTAAAAACCTCTTGTTAAAAACATTTATATTGATCTTAGAAGGTTTTACCTTTTTCTCTCATTTCGGATAGATTGAAAAAATGACAATTGCCATTGGAAACTCACATATACAAGTGGAGGATCTTGGTCACGACGTCCAATCTAACAATTTGAGTATATTTTGCCAATTGATCAAGGACTTGTGGACGAAGGTTTTGTCTTTAAAGACCAGTTTAGCTCTTAATGGTCGGTTACATTTTTAAACACAAACAAACTAGGCTAAATTGCATTTTTGATCCCTTAACTATTTATGTAGTATCGCTTTGGTCCTCTAATTAAAATTTGATTTATTTTGGTCCCTTAACTTCTCTCCGTTACATATTTTGGTCATTTCCGTTAGTTTTAATTCAAAAACGTTAGATTTTCTTCATCTCCTTCTCCTCTTTTTCATCTTCATATCATCTCTATCAACCTTCAACAACAAGAATCCCAAAAAATTTCCAAAAAAAAATGAAGAAAATCTAACATTTTTGAATTAAAACTAACGAAAAGGACCAAAATATGTAACATAAAGAAGTTAAGGGACAAAAATAAATCAAATTTTAATTAAGGGACCAAAGCGATACTTCCTAAATAGTTAAGGGACTAAAAATGCAATTTAGCCAACAAACTAATATCATTACTAAATATAGTTTTATTTCGTCGGGAATAACTATTAACTGTGATTACTGAGTTTTTGATTTACATAGTATATTTACAGTGCTGCTCCTCTGTGTTGTCCACCACTCTCACACTAACAAGTATTGTTCTTTAGTTTAGACCCACCTAGAATTTATGTTTATATTTATTTCATTCTGATGAATTAATTCAGACTTGAATTTAATTTGAGAAAATTGAATTACCATATTTTGATGATTACATGAATTTGAACATCAGTAAATTGAGATAACAATTTGAAACAAGAAAAACCATACAATACCACTAACAAAAAACATTGACATATTAAGTTTTTCTTGAACATAAACCATTGGATACAGAGAGAGACCTTCCTAGCTACAAGACTAGACAATGTAACTGCAGGATATGATGTTAAACTTGTTCTATATTAGACATGCAAAAGCTAGAACAAAATGGTTCGACATAAGTTACACAAAATTCTGAAATACAGAACATTGTAAATTAGCAATCTTTAAGTTCATGCTGACCAAAAACTAACTAGTTAGTGGTTAGTTACCTTTTTCCAAAGTATGAAAATAAGGTTGGTTGTTTATCATCAGCAGCATTAGCCTTTTCCTTTTTCTTTGCCGGGTTTGCACTCACCTGATCGTTATTTGCTAAAGATGGCTTTGAATCAGATGAAATAGCATCATATTCGCGCTTGATTGCGAACTTGTTAACATTTCGAGAAGGGGAAATGCCACTGGATTTTACGTCGGTGTCTCCCTCCTCTGTCTTAGTTTCTTCACCGAGGTCTTTCGTTTGTTCAGTCTTGACAGTTTCGTGACTTAGCATTTTAGGCTCTGGCTTTGTGTCTTCAACTTCAGCTCCCTTTTTTGAAAAGAACTTAGAGATTGAGATGTTCCTTTCTGCCTTTATTTGAATCTGCCAAACATGGGATGATGCCAAGTAAAGGTTTTCAATATTAAGGGCAAAGTTCGGCGTTATTCATTGATAAACATGTATACATATTGAGCAACTGCAAACATAGATTTGATCTTCTCAGTACCAACATTTAATTTAATGGCTATATTGGTGAATTTAGTGTATAAAGTGAGTTATTGAACAGAGTAAATTTGTGAAGAGTTATTCATCGAGTAACTTGATCCCTCCAGACCATAAAATGTGACACTATCCCATCCGTATTTTTATGGCATGGGGTCAAATGCAATCTAACTAGCTTGGACTTGGTTGGACCGGGTCTTAGACTTCCCTAGTCTAAATCAAGATCCTATTTAAGATTGGAAGGGGGTGTGCGTGAAAGAACATAGCACATATATGCAAGCGCGCGCACATACAACCAGGAACTAGGTTGTCAGTCAAAATAAGATCATGTTTAAGATCAGGGGTGGTGAAAAATCATAACACGTAGAAATGTACGCACACAGAAAAACAATAACTTGTAACTCATGTGACAAACAATTGATTAAACTTAAATTGAACCACCCACCACCCCCCGGTCTTCAGGCAAAGGGGCGGTTATTTTGGTGGGGATGCAGTCCCTTACGTTCCTGTTTATACATGTTCACATAATTTTAAGCAGATGGCATTGCAGGTTAAGAGAAAAAAATGCGATATGTTCATCAGAGACAGAGTAAAAGGTCGGACTCCAAAAAACTAAGAAAATGCTAAAAGATGAGCAGCAACATGAAGAGACCAATTATCATACCTCCTTTATACACTCAGGTCCGTCAAATGACGGCTTGCCCATAGCAGGTGTTACAGGGTACCACGCCTGAGATTAAAATATTGGGGAAAACCATGAACACAGAATCATAAGCTTTAATATCAAAACATTTAATTAAACAAGGAAGTTCCATGCTAATGAAGAAAATTGAAATTCAGTCTTAAGTTATCATTACTAAAAAGCTTATACCAAATCAGATTCTTCGTATGGCTTCATTACACTCTTAAAACTGGAAGCACTGCTTAGCCAGGTATCAGTTGAATCCTTGTCTCCCAAAATAACAGGCATCCTGTCTAAAGACACACATTTGAAGTACAGATTTAGATACTTTTATCTATATAACACATGGTCATTCTTAATTGGCAAAAGCCAACGAGGGCTACACAATTCCCCTTGGTTGGTAGGTTTATAATCTAACAGATCACAAGTATCTTGTGCAAGTAAACACCAAACTCATTAACCAAAGAAAAAAAACTTGATTCCACTTTCCACATTAAAGTTTATTGTTAAACTATTCAAACAAGTAAACTTCAAAAAAAAATTCAGAGTTAATAATATCAACCTGAATGTTAGTTGGCATGTCAACATTTAGGAATGCATGACTCACCATGAAGCCACTGAAATGCTGAAGAGGACGAGGTTGTAACAATAGTAAAGGTGTAAAGTATTTCACCTGCAGTTAAGTATATTTTACATTAAAATTAACAATCGTATAATAAAAAGATCAGCATGATCTTTCATTCAGAATAAAATCCATTCTCAAAAGCTTTCTGTAGAAATTCTTACCTTCAGAATTTTGCCACGAGTCATAAAGAGCAGCAAACACAAGAGGTCTTCCATCTTTGAAGTGAATATAATAAGGCTGTTTCTTTGAACCATCTTTTTTCCACTCATAAAATCTTAAACATATACTTAAAATAATTAATTCAAAGAACTGAACTTAAAGCCACTAATAAGAACACAACAGATGTAGATAGGCAAAACATTAGGAAGCTTAAACATCCTAGAAAAGGAAAAACTCTTCCTAAAAGGAATATGTAAACCATAATTGACAGAAATATTGCCATGATATTTATAAGAATGACAGACTGAATATCAAAATGTGTATACTATTGAATAATGGTTGTCAGGTTATTCTTATAAATATTATGAATATGACAAAAATGGTTTAACCTATGTTAAACCATAATTAATTCTGCATTTCTATATGTTAAACCAGAATAATGGTTGTCATGTTAGGATGGAATTTTCCTATTGAAGAATCGACCCTAACTCAGACGAATGGCTATGTACATAACAGAAAAATGACACACAAATTGCATTGTTCACCAAGCAATCAGAACTAATTTTGAAGATGAATGACAAAAACAGCTCTAACATAGACCCGGCCAAATCTTCAACCGCGGATGCAAGCATTTTCATGTATATAAATTCAGCACGAATATCCAAACATAAGTGGAATGCACTCCTATACCATAATTAGTGAAGTCTAATTAATCATTTGGAAATAGAAATGCATTGCAATACCATAATAATGGAGAAAACATTAGATTAGAGGATTTGAGAAAAACTCAAGGAACAAGAAGACATCTTCAATGCTAAAGCATAACCATGAGAGAAGAGTGAAAATATTAAAATTAATGCAATACATACCCTTCTACTGCAACAAGACACCGGTTTTTAGGAAGCAGGCGACGAAATGAAGCCTTTTCATCTATGGATTCAGATCGAGCATTAAACTGCAGAACATAACAGAGATCATATCAGACTAATATTTCATAAGAAAGGGCTAAATTTAAATACAGTAGAAACATTGTAGTGTACATACTGCAACATAGACTATGAAATCAGTTAATACATATGATGTAATCTGGTTTAAATACGTTTTCAGTCCACAATTTTCTACTTGGTCCTCCATTTTCAATTGTTTCCACATAACTGTACCTCCATTCACTTCTTCAAAAAAACAAAAAACAACTGTACCTCTAATCGAGCTCCACTAAATTTCACGGTTAAGTGGACATGTGACATACAATCCGAGATACAATTTGCCAACAAAAACATAATCAAGGGACCATAGGTTGTTGGTCAATGTAAAAATGCATCTAGTTAACTTCTTATTTCAGCTTTTTACTAAGATAAAAAATTTAACCATAAAGTAATTACGTATTACCAAGATTACCTATTCAAACACTATCATAGTTACTCTAATCATGTATCTAATCAAAAAAAAATTCCACTGGTTTTCATTCTTCAAGCACATTATCCCAAAAGGAAAATGACAATAACAACAAAATCTATCACTAAGACCTTTTCTCACTAGGAGTGTCAGATTATATCCATAAACGGATAAAATAGTATTATTATAAGAAAATTGAACATGCACGGTCAGTGAAAACTAGTTTTACACAGACATCCAATGAGAATCCAGTATTTTGCATTTACTTTTAAATTGTAGTTACAACGTGGACTTATGTGGTAACAGAATTAGTCCTTATTGAACGTCGGTGTTAAACTAATTGACCGGCTATTCTCATTAAATCATACATATCTATTGATGCAAAAAGAAAGAGAGAAACATGGAATGAGTAAAACTCCCCATCTTGTAGTGATCAGGTTTGTCAGCTTTCTTAGTGAAACTAGGGATTAAAAGGTAGTTATAAAGTGAACTTACATGGTCATATGAGTTCTCTTGAATAATAGTATAAAACTAAACTAAATCGATAGTGCATCTAATTAAACTCTAATATTTTTTGAAGAAACCAAACTAGCCCACACAAATTGATACCGCGGGAATCGAACCTGAGACCTTGAGAGGCCTTGAGAGGAGTACACTCTACGCTCCCAAACCAACATCATCAGGTCAAACCAAATGGGTTATTAAACTTTCACATTATATCATGAATCAAGTATATTGAGTATTGACACCGAATAAGAGAGAAAAGGAAAAAGAACGAATCATCAAACATAGAATCAATAAAGTTTACCATCTTGTAGTGATCAGGTTTATCAGTTTTTTTAGTGAAACTAGGGATTAAACCCCATTTCATACAATGAACAACATAGCCATCATCTTCTCTACGAACAACAGGCATATTGAATCCCGGCGACACATTATTCGAAGGTCTATACCTATACACAAAATCAAATTCACACATTACAATTTCCACATTCAACAATGAAGATAAAATTGAAGATTGAATACAGTAATTTACCGGTCGATATGGAGAAGACGAGAAGGGGCAGTGGTGCGGTGGCAGGCCCTTGGAACGTCGTCGGCTCTAAGACTGCAACGAGTTCTCCCACACATTTCTTCTTCCTCTCTCTCTCTCTCTCCGATTTTGATGGGTTTTTAGTTTCCCAAGGCGGGAAGGGAAAATTTCACAGAAAAGGAAAGAAAGGAAACTACTACAAAGGACTCAAGACTAAAGTCAAGACCCAAAATAGTCACTTCCAAAAAAATTAAAAAATACTTCATGATGACCCTAATTAACATTTCTCTAAGAAAAGTAAAAAAAGTAATGTTAATAGAACAACTATTTTGTTGACAATTTGTAGATTAACGAAAAAAAATGTAAGTGATGCGAAAATTAAAACAATAGAGAGATAAAATAAAACATAGGTGAGTATGAGATATAAAGTTGTCACAAAAGTTGTTACAAAATTATCGTACAAATATCATTTATTAAGTTAAAGACGATGGTACTCATTTTATTTTTTGTCAAATAGACTAGTGTCTAAAAGCTCAACTTTTTTTTAAGGTGAATATGTGAGTTATACAAGTTTCGAACTTCGATACCTCATTGTAAGATAATGGAATGCCTGTCTTTCTCATTCATCTGAATAGAATATATACAACTATTATGTAACATTTAATCAACTACCTAATTATGATACAACATAATTACAAGAAAATAATTATAGAAAATTATGACAAATATTCTATTCTATCACACCCTTACGGTCGAAGCGGGAGGTTCACGGACTCTTAGACTAGTCCGAAAATCATCAAAGAGAATGCGAGGAAGCTCTTTGGTGAAGATATCTGCAATATGATATCGAGAAGGAACATGAAGTACGTGTGCCTGACCACGAGCTACTTTTTTCAGTACAAAGTGAATGTCCATTTCAATATCTTGGTATGCTGATGTTGCACAAGATTACCAGAGAGATAGATGGCACTAACATTGTCACAATACACCAAAGTGACATGAGGAATCCAACATAACTAAGATACAACATTAGCAGCACCTCTATATTCGACTTCAACACTAGACCAAGAGTGAGTGGGCTGCCTTTTGAAACATCAAGAGATAAGGTTGTCACCAAGAAAAACACAATGCCCAGATGTGGAACGTCTAGTGTCAGGACACCCACCCCAATCAACATCGGTGTAGGAGATAAGCTTTGTGATGGGGGATGGTGATAAATGTAATCCAAAGTGTATGGTACCCTGAACATAACAAAGAATGTGTTTGAGATCAAGCATGTGTTTTGTGCTAGGTGAATGCATGTAGAGACAAACTTGCTGAACCGCATAAGAGATGTCGAGTCTAGTGAATGTGAGGTATTGTAAGGCTCTTACAAGATTGCGAAAGAGAGAAGGATCCTCATAAGGAGTACCAGATAAAGTGTTGAGTTTCTGCTTGGTGTCAACAGGAGTGGCAGACGATTTGCAGGATGTCATTCCAGCACGTTCAATGATTTCAGAAGCATATGTGCTTTGACTTAGAGAAATGCCACCAGAATGGCGAGATACAAAATACCCAAAAAAATAACTCAGAGGACCCAGATCCTTCATTGCAAATTCAGATGCTAAGAGTGACATACTTGATTTGCAAAGCGCATGAGTAGAGGTAATGAGGATGGTGTCGTCCACATAAAGAAGAATGTAGGCCATGTCAGAGTGTTGTCGATATATGAAGAGAGAGTGGTCTGATGTGCTATGTTGAAACCCAATGGTAGTTATATAATCAGCAAAGCGTTGATACCATGCTCTATGGCCTTGCTTGAGACCATAAAGTGACTTCTTCAAACGACAAACATAATCTGGATGATGAGAGTCGCGGAAACCCAATGGTTGATGCATGTAAAAAGTCTCATTAAGATCACCATGTAAAAAGGCATTATGGACGTCTACTTGATGAATGGGCCACGATTTAGAGAGAGCAAGGGTGAGTACTGTTTTAATGGTAGTGGGTTTACCACCAGGCTGAAAGTCTCATCACAATCCATTCCTGCAACCTGTGGCCTACCATCACATATAATACGAGCCTTATACCGCTCGAAGGAGCCATCATAATTGTTCTTATGTTTAAAAATCCGCATACATCGAATAAGGTTATCATCACAAGGACGAGGAACTAAATCCCACGTCTTATTTCTAATAAGAGCATCAAATACAAATCACATTGTGGATTTGCAATTCGGGTTTGATAAGGCCATTTTGTGATTTTTTTGGTATGGGAGAGATGATGCTATGAGTGGTGATGGTTCGTGTAGGTGGAGGAGGACGCGGCTGGATTGGTGGGGGTGAGGTTAATTGAGGAAATTGTAGTGGGTGAGTTGATTGGAGAGGTAAGAGATGATGATTGTTGGTTTGTTGAGGACAGTGGTTGATCAATTATGGTTGTTTGTGTTGGTTGATTATGTGCAACAGGCGGTGATATTTGATTTTGCCATTGATGTATAAGGTAGGGGTGTAGGTTGTAACACCCCATTTTTCCGACATAAAATTTTCATAAATAAATCAGAGTATTCACATAACGGAATGTGACATCTCTTTCATAAAATCATAAACGGATTAAATAACTATTTATCCTTCAATTTCATTAACAAAATCTTTAACGTATCGCAGTGGAATTTATTTAAACCTGTAAAATAGTCTTTGGCACAAAGGCCTCATCATAAAAGTCTCATAAAACAAAGTCAACATCATTATCATAAATCTTCATAAATAATACGTAAGGAATAGAAAAAGCAATAACAAAAATATCATCCCGTTACGTATCAGAGCTCCTAAGACACAACGAGAGAAATCCTCACACGACTTCACCTAATCTTGATTACCTGCAAGTTACTCATACGAAAAGCAACATTTTCAAGCAGAAGGGGTGAGATTCACAAAACAATAATATTAAGCATATAATTCAACAATTATATTTAACAACATAATATGAACATATTATAACAAGTATCAGGTAATATCATCATCATCTTAATCATCTTCATAATCAACCTCAAATTCACTTAACAACTTGACTCGACAATGCAACTTTAACTTGACTATGCAACTTAATCATCTTACTCATGCATGTGGTACCAATCTAGGGCATAAGCCCTCGTCGCTATTTGAGTATAAATATACTCCTAGGGCATGAGCCCTCGTCTTCAAATGAATATGCATGGACTCGACATCTTACAACATAACCATCTTACATGACTCCAATAATTTGGATCAATAACTCACAACTTAGACCGACACATGCAACTTTAAACAAATGTAAACAGCAACATGGCAGCACATTATTAGTCTCAAGGTATAACAATATCAACATTTAAACATCGTCTCGAAGCATGATTATAATTCGCATAATGCATATATATATATATATATATATATATATATATATATATATATATCATTAGTAAACACATGTAATTTATCCTATAACAACATCATAGTTTATTTTTAATGTCATAAACAACTCTATTTCTACCCCAGGGATCAACTCGCAACAACTCGATATGAAAGGACACAAGGTCACGAAACAAGGGTACTGTTACTGTGTATCTCGCCATGGCGAGCTCGAAACATGGGCTGCTTCGCCAGACGAGCATTCACTCGCCGTGGCGGACTAAAACTCTAACTCGCCGTGGCGAACTAATCTCTCACTCGCCGTGGCGAGCAGTCACTCGTCGGGCGAGCTATGAATATCTGGGCAAGTTCAAGAACTAGGTTACTCGCTGTGGCGAGCAGTCACTCGCCGTGGCGAGCGATGAATGTCAGAAATCATCCTATGAATTATCCGCCTAATCTCATGGTTTAAGGTCTAACGATCATCCCAGAAATCATCCTATGAATTATCTAAGGTCTGTAAACAGCTTCTACATCAATCTAACAAATTTTCATCAATTAATCATCAATTCACCACTTTTAACCTAATTCCCAAATTCTCAAAACTAATCCTACAACTTGTTAAATGCAATTAGATGAATTACAGACTTAATAAAATTGTATGCTAGGCTCACCCTTACCTTAGGCTAGTCGATTGGCAGCCTCTCTTCTAGGTTCTCTTCTTCTCTTGTCTTCTCCCTTTTTCTCCAAAAACAACTTGTTTCACGTAAAAACTATTCTGACCTATTTTCTCCTATTTATTTCCTCAACCCTCTTTATCTTATTTCACTTATTCCCTCAGAACTCTATCTAATTTCCAAAACAGCCCCACAACTCAATATTTATTTTATTTTCAAATCTTATTCTATTAAATAATGAAATAAGTCACTTAATAAAACAACAATACATCTCATAAATCATATAAATCACTTAAATCTTATAAAGCACATACATAAACTCTAAATTCAATAAAATAATCAAATAATTAAATAGGGGGTTACATAGGTCATTGTCTAGGAAGTTATAAGAGTGAGGTGAAGGTGAATGTATGTTGGTGAAGGGAAATTGAGTTTCATCAAAGATAACATGCCTCAAAATTATTAATTTTCCTGTTTGACAAATCAAAACACTTGTAACCTCTATGATTCGGTGGATAACCTAAGAAGACATACGAAGTAGAGCGAGGTTGTAACTTGTGAATAATAGGTGACGGGAATAACGAATAACACATACAACCAAAAACTCGTAAATGTGTGTAGGTGGGATCACGATGGTATAAAAGTTGTGTTGGTGACTGATTTTGAAGTGTTTTACAGGGAAGAATGTTTGATAGATAAGTTGCCATGTGGAGAGCATGATGCCAAAATGATTGGAGAACAGAAGAATGAGCTAGCATAGTGCGTATCATATTATTAATGATTCTTATTTTTTGTTCCGTTTTCCGATTTTGTGAGGATGTGTGAGCACAAGAGAAGCGGAAAACAAGACCATGATTAGTGCAATATTGTTGAATTAGCTTATTATTATGTTCAGGGCCATTGTCACATTGAAAGGAGTTTATAATTTGCAAAAATTGTTTTTGAATAAGATTTGTAATTGACTTGAACATTTTGAATACTTGAGATTTTCTGCTAATAGGAAAGATCCACAAGAAATTTGTAAAATCATCTATAAATAGGACATAATATTTATGACCAGCAAAATTAAAATCGGAGACGTCCACACATCACTATGTAAAATATCAAAGGGCATCAAAGTTGTAGTTTGAGAATTAAAAAATGACAATTTAACCTGTCTGCCTAAAACACAAGATTCACAAATAACAAACGAATTAAAAGGTTCACAATATATGAACTTATTATTGTGAAGGGAATTTAAAACAGAAACGCCAGGATGACCAAGACGGTTGTGCCAGAGACGGGATGTAAGACAGACAAAACTGGAGGGAGTGGTGACTGGATATAGATTGTCACGGCTGTCACATCTCATGATAGGGATTCATGTATGAAAATCAAATATAGTAAATCCACAAGGGTCAAATGAAACAGAGACATTGTTGTTAGTGGTGAGTCGTCTAACAGAAATTAAATTCTTAATAATTTAGGGGGCACGCATAACATGGTTTAAGTGAAGGGGTTGGTGAGAGGTGGCAATTTGTGTGTGTCCGGTGTCGTGAATTGGAATTCCATGGCCACTACCAACAATAACTTTCTGATGGACGGTGGAATCAAGAGGGGTCAATTGTTCATACTCGGCATCAGTAGGGGCTGGTGGTGCTTTTTCTGTACATGGAACAATGTGATGTAAGACTCGATGTGAGCGACCATCAATGCGGAAAAGCTCAGCCCATGTACCATATTAATCTTTTTCCATCTCAAGAATAATAGGGACGTGGTTCCTAATATTGGAGACGGCAAAGGCGGAATGAAACTCCGATTTTGAACCTTTGAGCTTGGTGGCCTTTATCTTGTTGGAACCACCAGTGGCAGCGGCGATTGCATGGGTATCGACGTCACTGTGTTCGAAATCAGACATGATCTGCAGTGGAAAGAAAGTCATGAACAGGAACACGACTCAAAGAAGATGGTTAACACTTACATAAAGTCCTAAATTTATGAACATGGTTCAGAGAAGAAGGTGAACACGTACAAAAAGCAGTCACAAATTTTTGAACACACACAACAAGCACAATCACAAGCAGATTTCTGAACAGTCATGTCGCGGAGGAGAAGGCACGACGTGGTGGTGATGTGGTCGCCGAAAGTGTTTGAACTGGGATCGAAATTGCGAAACAGAGGAAGAAACGTGTCACGACGCTGAGGAGAAGGCACATCGCGTTGGTGATGTGGTTACGTGACTGGAAATAAAAAACTGCAGATGAACAAATTGCTGTGGAAGAAAGAAGCGATGGTGGTGTTCGTCGGTGTCTACGTGAAGAAGAAGGAGGGTATGGTAGTGGCGGTGCAGGTAACAGATGTTACGGTTGTTCGATGATGGCTGCGGGAAGACGGAGGAGTACGACAGCGGCTGCCCAGGTAATAAAAATATTACGCTCAAAAGATGAACAACGCGTTCAATTTTTTTTTGTTTAATATGGCTTTACCCCCTGTAATATAGGTCATTTCCGAGTTTCCCCTTGTAAATTGTTTTTTTGATTTACCCCCAGTAATTTTTTGTTTGTTTTGATTTACCCTCCTAATAGGTCATTCAAAACCCAATTTTTTTCTTTTTTTTTTTTGAAAAAATGGTTTTTGAATGACCTATTAGAGGGTATTCTTAAACAATTTTCTTACAAGGGGGTAAATCGAAAATAAAATTACAGAGGGGAAACCCGGAAATGACCTATATTACAGGGGTAAAGCCTTATTAACACTTTTTTTAGTGAGAGGGATCGATTAGGAGTGATACCATGTAAGATAATGGAATGTCTGTCATTCTCATTCATCTGAATATAATATATACAACTATTGTGTAATGTTTGGTCAATTATGATACAACACAATTACAGAAAAATAATTATAGCCAATTATGACAAATATTCTATTCTATCACTCATATAATATTCTTCATCAACTGAGTTAAGTTCACGAGGAGAGACAATTGTACTCATTTAATTTGATTGAATATGTACACTTCATCCGATCAATTAATGACATGTCATATTTTATATTAATTTACTTTAAAATAAATTTAGATGTTAAACAAATATTTGCTTAGAGTATATCAATATTGTAACACCTTCAAACCCCTTATGCGATATTTAGCATTAAATCAATATATAAATACAAGGTTCAAGGTGATACGCCTTCAATAACTCAAAAATTATGCATAGTTCAGTTTTCATAAAAATTTCACAACAAAATAATAACAAAGTTTCCAAATATCTCAAGGTCTCAACAACATATCTTAATCTCAGAATACATCAAATAAAAACTCCAGATTCATAACATAATCCAACAGATAATATAAAAATAAACTCCCAACCAAGGTCCTAATCAGAGTCTAGACCTAGACTCCAAAAGCAATAAGAAAATGAGGAAGCGTCAAGCTAGTCCTCGGTACTCACGCCATCTCAAGTATCCTGAACTTGCATGTCTACACCATTTTACAATGATGAGGCGACCAAAAAGCCATTGGAGGGTAAGATTACATTCAACATTAAGAAACGACGAACTCAAACATAATATATTAGGATTTCACATCATACATATAATCATCTTCCTAACAATACTATACTCACATGTAATCTCATCATATATATAAAGTAGATACAATAATTCTCAAATCATCAACAATAAGATATAGTCTCAGGATATAACAAGTATTAAAGTCACAACTTCAACAACAATTAAACTCATAGAATTCATACTTCGTCATGAATAAACATCATATCATATTCCACGTATACATATATCTTCATGTTATAAAGTCAACAAGTTTCCGCTAACATTTCATAAACACATATTCATTTCAACGGCAAATAACAACTTCAAGTTGACACATAATCAAAATAAATATTATTCACATCTTAACTTAACAAAATTCATCTTCAAAAATCACAACATCAATTAGACATACTACCATATAAATACATCATCACATCTCTTCTCATCAAATAACATATCATCACCTTTTATATCTTATATTACACATGTTCATCACAAACTTACAATATTCACATATAATCTTACCTAATTATCTCAAATAAATACAATCATCATCTCATGAGTATAGACAAGTAAGTCATCATCCTCAAGTGAATCGCCAAGTCAAATACATATAATTCACACTTCATCATCATCATCAAAATAATCATCATTAAATGCAATCACCGAGACATTTTCCCATCATTTTCATTTCATCGCCATCATCACAATTATACAAGTATCACTAAAGGACAAATATAATCATGTACACATCTCCACAAACATTCACATAATTGCACATAATAAAGTATGAGACATTTCACATAGACTCATATCCATGCAATATTCTCGACACGACTCTACATGCATGCGGTACCATTTTTGGACTTCGCATACTAAATATCCTATTCACCATTTCGGATGCTAAAACATCCTATACACGACTTTGGATACTAAATATCCGATGACTCATGAATGCATGAACTTCAAGTATAGACTCGACAATGCACAACACCACTTAGTTTATCATTACATGATTCACTCCATCATATACAATAAACACATCAAAGCATTGTCAAATCAATACATCCATACATCAACAATTCATCATCAAAACAATCATCTCCATATAATCAACATCACCACTTTATATACATGTATTCAATCATCATTTATACATATATACATACACCATCATGGATTATCATCATCAATAATCCTCATCAAAAATCATCAACGCCATCTAACGTTTACCACATCAAAGACGCAACATCTCTTCATTTAGCAAATTTTTTTAGAAGATTAATCATACACATTTAGTTAATCAACATTTCATGAGTATATCAATCACCAATTCAACTATTACTCATCAACTTATCATTATCTCATAATCATTCACAAGTTAATATAGCACGGTCCATTAATTATCAAAGTCCGTCTATTTTTCTAAAGTTCGTTTATTTTCACATATTTCGCCAAACACACCTACTCTGAGGGCTACCAAGCCAGGAAGGAAATCCACTAGTGTAGTCCTTATTCTAAGTTCTCAGCAACCTCCAAGTTTACAACTCTAGACCTAGGACCTACCCGTCTTGACTTCAACCTAGGAACTCCTAGATCTGAGATCTCATTTCACTTCCTCTCAATCAATCCTAACCCCTGTGATTTTACGTTACAACTCAATATGGTGAAGTTACCTTTAAGCACAAAAATGGAGACTCCTTCCAATAAACAGAACCTTCTTTTTGCTTTAAAGCATTAGAGAGATTCACAACTTACAACTCAATAAAACATAATCCTTAACATGTATCAAGGTGATAAATGAAAAGGCTCACAATTAACAAACGACTCAAAACCCTAAAAAGCTATTTATTCAATGACGGTTTGAATAATGAATTAGGTCTTGTAGTCTTGTATATATACTGAAGCAATACGGGGTAAATAATTTTGGTTGTATATATACTGAAGCAATAAGGTAGAGAGATGCCATACATCTATTTCTTCAATCATCATGAGCACACATCCATGACGAAACAGGTAGCACATCAAAACTAATATCTAAAGAGATACCACAAATACACTTCTTCAAATCATCATAAACACACAACCATGAAGAAGAGTAGAATATTTTCAAAAACTACTTTTAGAACACTCTTTCAATGAAAAGTAGCAAAAAACAGTACCACTAAAGAAAATTAGAGACATACATCATCGGAAACAAAATAGAAAACACCAGAAAGAGAAAAATAAATTCCCATAAAGAAAATATGGATGTTTCAACATTCTTTACCACATCAGTAGGGAAAAATAAATTCCCATTAGCAAGGAAAAAATAATTTTCCTATACATAATGATCTACTACTGGCATGCAAAAGAGATGTTTCAACATCAGATACAACATATGAATCAGGAAATTCATACACATGCAAGTAAACCATTCAACCATGCAAGTACCATACATCATCTTATCATCTTACTCCCCCTTTTTAGCCACAAAATATGTCAAAAATAATTCTTCATGCATAACATACCAGAAAGCACCAGAAGAACATAAAACAAAGATGTGCAACAAGCAATGTAGAAGAGCACGTTGATGAGTCAATAATTAATGTAAAAAAAAGGTGAACCTTTGATGTTATTGCGGAACATAGACCCTAGATATGGCTGTGTAATGGACATGACTGTTATGTCGTGGTTTCTATAAGAATATGTTGGATGTTGAAATCCTAACAGGACGCAATGCCGGAAAAAGAACATCCTTGCTCATAATTAAATTAAAAACAAATGCAAGTTCAGGACTTCCATTTGTGTTTAGTAGGAAATAGTTTCCCGTTAGACTAAGTTTTGCTATTACCATAAATAAGTCACAAGAGAAGATCATTTCTAATGTCGGAATCTATCTTCCACGACATGTTTTCAGTTATGATCAATTATATGTAGCTTTATCAAGAGACGTTTCTCAAAATTAAACAAAAGTTCTCGTTAAAGAAGGAAAAATAGAAGGAGAAGAGGGAGATTTACGAAAAATGTAGCTTTTAAAGATTCTTTTTTATCGTAATCATATCAATATTTCTTTTACTTTTACATAACATGTCATTTTATACATTTATGTTATGATATTATTAATTACTATTAGAACAAATCATTATTTTATCTTAATATTTTGTTTATAAATCAATATATCAATAATTTTCATTAATATTTTACAATTTTAGTCAAAATTATACAAATAAACATAATAAAATAATCACATGCGGTGGCGAACGAGGGCGTCTTCCTCTAGTAAATATAAAAGAAATCTTTGTTCTGTTCCTCATAAACAAAACCCTTACTTCTCTTAATATTGATTTTTGCATCTCTCTCTGAATTCTTCTCATCGATCAACAATGTCAACCCAAGTGAACTGCTCTCACTCCAACACTCTTTCTGAGAACGCTTCTCTTCTGTAAGTTGTTTTCTCTTTTCTTTGTTCTATAATTTTCAATGTTTTTATCTTCTTGTTCTGTTTCTCATGCGTGATCAAAGATTAAGAATGCGATAAAGATAGAATAAGGGTTTCTTTTTACGTTGTGTCCAATTTTATAAAAGCGGTTAATACACTTGTATCATGTACAATTATTGGGTAACAAGACATTCATCGTTATTTATATTAATAGAATTAGGATTTTTTTCAAGGGTTGTTTCTTTATGAAAACTTGATAATTCAAGACGTATAAATTGTTATTTATTAATTGAAACTTTGGTAACAGGAATCTTTTTTTTTTTAAGGGATTTTAGTCTGGAATCTTGAAAACCAAGTCGTGGCTTGTGGGGAAGGTTAACTAAAATCATCACAGTCACATGTTTTACTTTGCTTTCTTAAAGAGATATGGGCTAACCAATTTATAATGATTTTGTTGGAGTGAAATCGATCGAGACTGCTGAGTTCAATCGGCATATGAAATAATCATTGATTAAACTTTATTTATCTTTTGGGAGTTAACAGGATTACTCTCCCTTAGCGTCCATATACCTTGAGAACCATAGGATCAACACCCACACAATAATGTTACTTAGGTTATAGGCCATAGTTAACAAACCATAGGCCATAGTTAACAAACAATTTATGCTCATATGAATGTTGAAATTATAACTCTTTTATGATTAAGATGTGTCCATGTTATATCCAATTATTATGTTCAACATTTATATATTCATATTATGTTGTAAAAAATGTCAAAAAGATGTCAAAATTACATCCATTAGGGACTAAAACAAAAAACAAAAAAAATTGTGAGGATGAAAACATCTCATTTTGTTTTTTAGGGACTAAGATCAAAATTTGTTATATTTATAAGAACAAAAAACTTATTTAACCCTAGTATATATTGATACCTCAATTCAATTTATGATTCCCTTCTTTAACCAAATATTCTCTTTTGTGTATCATACTATCAAGTCATTAATAGTTAAATAGACAATGTATCAAAGTTGGAACAGCTAATATAGTTATATTCTCGTTTGTGTATCATAATTTGAAGCCATTCATTATTATAGGCAATGTTTTTTCTGCAATTTTCAAATTTTCCACTAACTATGTATGTCACTCTTATTATTTCCAGAACTACCAAAAAGCAGATTGTAACAATTGAAAGAGGAGAACGACTGTATAAATCATTGATCATAAGGAAGACTCGAAGTCATGAAAATGTTACAGAAAGCCAACTATTTCAAGATTCCAAGAAGAAAGCTTCAATTTCTGCTGAAAATCAAGATGGAAAGGAAAACAAATGCAAACCACTTACAAATTCTAAGAAATGTTCCTGTTCACCAACAACTCATGAAGGTTCATTCAGGTGCAGACTTCACCGCATTAGTGCAACAAAGAAATCAGCAACTGAGAAATCAAGCAATGTGAGATGCTCCAAGTTTCCTTTTGCTGAATTTAAGCCTCAGTTATCAAGGTTTGGTAGAGTTGCTTCTGCTGAATTTGGATCACATGCATGATAGCTTAACTAAACTGTCTAAGGTGGAATTTTCTTAAGAAATTTGTATATTTGGATTTTCAAGTTAAGGAGACTTTATTTTTGGATCACAACAAATATGTAAATAGTTAATACTGGTAGCTTTTTAGAGTCTGCTTATATATAATTTTAACTTTTTACTGTTTCTGTGTATAGGTTTGGTTTGAATTGAACTTCTGCCAAAGTTTAGTACTGGTAACACTTTTATTGATATGGATTATTAAAGTTTACATCTGTTTCTGATTTGTTTTCTGTCTTAGCATTTCCTCCTTCTCACTCTCCTTTTGCTTTTATAGCAATCCGAAATTTTGACCAAGAGATAAAAAAAACATGGTTAAAGATTGTTTAGATTCAAATTTTGGTTCTTCCAAATTCTTGATAAAACTCGTTAGCCACTTGATTATTTCCCTTTAGTATGAACAAATTAACAGTTACTTCTAATTATAACCTACAAAATCAAGCAATTTTGAAGACAAAATTAATTCTACGCCAGAGGAACTAAACATGTTAAAATTAAACTTAAACCTCTTAGAATAATTTTGGCTTCTTCAAAAGTGAAACATAGAATTAATTTTGGCTTCTTCATATGAGATAACTGATTGTGAAGGACTCTGCTGAATTTAGATAGTGATGATTTTGGCCTACCCTTGTATATTTAATTAGAGTACTCCTTGTAGGGATGGGAATGGATCTCCTCCTCTGGAATTCTCTCCTGTTTTCTGCGGTGACACGACCTGCACCATTAATTATCTTCTCTCTTATTTTCAACATTTAATATTTTCATATTTATTAATTTTTAATGGTCATGATTTCACTGGACCTCATGTGACTGGAGAGGATCCAAACCCCTCCTTGTACTATCTTCTAATACACTTTTGCTTATCAGACAAAAATATATTTAGTGAAACAAATCATGAAATTTAACCATAATAGCTCTCAAAGATTACCATAGAATACCCAAAGCACATTGCTTTCTCACATTAATATGTATGTACCAAGAGAGAATCCCCGAAATGCTTAATGAAAAGAAAAATTGAATAAGCACAAAAAATGGTAGATTGTTCAAAATCCAATGAATGTAACAATACAAGTGCTTAGAACCCTTAACATATTTTACACAAGAACATGAAACATGAAATCTTAGAACCCTTAACATAAAACTAAAATATTACCTGCCACTTTTACTGTACGGAATCTTAGAACCCTTAACATATTTTACACAAGAATATATTTCAGTATTTCTACAACTTCCTTTGTAATTTCATCCAGGACCCTAGATAGAACTTTTACGTCTTTTGCAACTTTATGTAATATAATACATGTAAAACCTAAATTTTTAAAACGTCATCAATACCATATACTTCTTATATAAAAAATGTTGGAACAAAGATATTGATTTGTGAATTTTGAGAGAGAATAGAGAAGATAAGAGATTAGAGAGAGTTTATGGGAGAAATTAATCTTGTATATTATTTTGCTCAAGTCTCTAATACAAACACATGAGAGCTAAACTATTTATAGCATACATTACTAGCTATTCAAGTTACTTAGAATACATGTTATCTCTTATAACAACTTTTCTAACAAACATTCCTACCTTATTAATTACACAACATGAATTAACTAACTTCTAACACACTTCCTTAATTCATGTTTGTTGAATCCACCATTCCCATCATGCTTGTTAGTCTTTCAAATGTTTCAATTTTCAATGACTTTGTCATGGCATCTGCAACTCGAACTTCTGTCTTGGAGTGCTCCAAAATCAGCTTTCCTTTAGTGACTTGCTTTCTAAGAAACTGAAATCTTGTTTCAATGTGTTTGCTTTTCCGAAGTGTTATAGGATATTTGGCTAGATTAATAGTAGATTTGTTGTCAAGCATCAATATATCATCTTCTTCTTTAATCCTCAGTTCCAACATTAGTGAATCAAGCGAAGAAACTTGGCAAGCACTCATTGCAGCAACAATGTATTCTAGAGCCACTACTGATTCTTTCTTAAAACACCAAGAAATTGATGCCTTGCCTAAGAAGAAACAATATCTTGAAGTGTTTTTCTTGTCATCTTATCTCCACGCCAATCTGAATATGAGTAACCATTCATCCTTACATTCTTTTCATCTTTCTGTGCTAGAACAAAACTCCCTACTTCTATGTTCCTTTGACATACCTAATTATTCTCTTTACTGTTGATAGATGAGATACTTTAGAATTCTCCACATATCTGCTTATCAGTCCTACAAAAAATGCTAAGTCTACTTGTGCTACACAAGAATCTTAATTCTAAATTTTTTGACTTTTATTGTGCCACGTGGCGTGAAATAACTGATCCACGTGGCACACCGTTAGTTTTAACAATTTTTTAACTTGAAGTTAACAAAAGGACCAATGACAATTTTTTTACAAAGTGCATGGACTAAAACCTAACAAAAAAAATGCAGGGATCAAAGCCAAAAAATGGTAAAACTGCAGGACCAATAACATATTTAGGGTCCGTTTGGTTCGAGAATTAGGAGGGGTGGGAAGGGGAGGGGAGGGGAGGGGAGATATTTTTAATTAAAAACGTGTTTGGTTCGCAAGGGGAGGGGAGGGATTTTAAGATTATTTTACCGTTTTACCCTTAAACTTAATTAAATAAAAGAAACTGCTAGGTTTTACGATTTCAGAAACTGACAAAAGAGTAGCGCATATCTAAGCTGTTTATTTTATCTCAAACTGACTCATGTATTTTGCTCCATGCATCATATTTTTTTTATAAGAGCAATTCTTTGTAATCCTTGCATTTTTTGCCAGTTACTTCCATAAAAAAATAACACATCTCTTAATATATAATCAAAGTTGTTATAAGAAAAATAAAACAAAATAATAAATTTTGTTACAAGAATAAGATAACCTAATAATAATATGATTGTTACAAAATAATATAATCTAATAATAATAAAAGTTTTACAAGGTTAATATTGAGATTTGAAATTAATTTAAGGATAATTATGACAATGCAATAAATTTTTAAAGAGATTTGCTCCCCTCCCCTCTCCTTCTACAAATTGAACCAAACACATCAAATTAAAAATCTCCCCTCCCCTCCCCACCAAAACTCTCGAACCAAACGGACCCTTAGCTCACACACATTATTACCCCATCCGTGAGTTAAGTCGTGGTAAGTTACAATTATAATAACAGCTATAATTAAACTATAGTTTTTTGAAGAAGTTAAACTAGCCCACCTAAATTAACACTGGTGGGAATCGAACTTGAGACCTTGAGGAGGAGCACACTCTCAGGTCCCAAGCCAATACCACCAGGCCAACCCAAGTGGGTTTATAATTAAACTATAGTTAAACTGAAAGTAGTGGTTACTAACTTACTATATATATAATTACAAAGGAATCTGTGAAATAAAATACTGAAAAGTTACCCGTTTGGCGATCAGGATAACATAGAGATATAATAGATACGGATCTGGATAGAGATGTGATATGTGTTTGATGCGCACATAATAACAAACATGATATCATTAATTAAATATTTTACAAATGACATGTAATCTTAAACTATATACTATATATAAAGAAAACTACCCTTTTCAGCACATTTTTGGGCCGATTTTTTCTTTTTTCAAAAATACCCTCAATTTTTAATTCAAATAACACATGTAACCAAATAGTTAAGAATAAATTTAAATATTAAAAAAATGTAACAAACACGATATGAATATATATATGCTTTTTTCTTTCTTTATCACTTAAAAAGTATAACAAACAAGATGAGTATATTTATACTTACTTTTTCAGTATCCCAATTATACCCTAAACAATTTTTTCTATAGGCGTAAATATATAAAAGGTCCCTGTAATTTAGAGTGTTTTTGGTTCTAATCCATGTAAGTTTTTTTGTTCTAAAACAACCCTTGTATTTTCGGAAACATTTGAAAATTGTCCATGCCGTCAGGTTCTGTCAACAAAAAAACATTGGTGGGTAAATGAGGCACGCGTGGCAGGTTTTGAGTTGGCAAAAGTTGTTGAGATGGTTTGAGAGATGATAAGTATTGTTAGTAGAGGGAGTAAAACTAAAAACGTATATATACACAGGGACGAAATTAAAAAACGTAAACATCAAATTTTGAATTTTAAAAACCAAACTTTCCATCTTCTTTCTCTCAAACTTCCCCCAATCTCCCATAGCTTCGCGCCCTTGAAGTAAAACCCAGTTCCTTCAACAATGTCTTCTCATTCCATTTCTCAATCATCATCAAATGAGTTTTCTAAATGTGGTTGCAACAAAATTACGAGGATGTTTGTAACAGCCCGATTTTCGCTAGTTTTATTTTAATTAATTTTTATGTGTGATTATATGTGCTTTTATGTGATTAATTGCCGGTGTGTATTTTAGTTGTGATTAGTTGAATTTGATATTAGAAGGGTATTTTAGTCATTTTGGGCTCATGGGTATTTTGGTCATTTGCTGAGCGAAGGTGAAATAGTCTTTTGATTACAAGAGTTATTTAGTGGTTTTAGTTGCAGTAATTATTTTCACCTAGTTACTAGTAAGTTGGATTAATTCATTAAGAGTTGGTATCTATTTGTTAATTTATCCGTTAAGTGAGTAGAAACTTTATGAATTAGTTGGAGGAAACCTTAAGCCCATTAAGACATTTGAAGGTTTAATCCAATTGTGTAGAACCTATATAAACTCTAGTCATTAAGAGAATTAGGTCTTACACACTCATTTTCACAATTTTCAGAGAGGTAGAGAGAGAGAGAGAGCGAGAGAAGGACAAAAAAGATTTTGGAAGAGAAGAGCTTGGAGAGCTTGAAGAAAGTAGAGATTTGAGGAGTTAAATTGAAGCTTCAAGCTAGGATTGAGGTAAGGGGGATATTTTACATTCACAACTTAAGTTTTAATCACTTTTTCAACTTAATTCAATAAATGCTTAATTTGTGAAATTGTGATTTTATGAATTTCAAAGGATGAATTTCGTATACCCACTTCGATACTAAGTCTATGTATGTGAAATTGATGCTAAATATGTTGTTGTTGTTGTTGAATTTGCATGTTTGAATTGTGGTTATATGAAACTTTGTTGATTTTGCTCAAAGTGGTGTAAAGTGATGTTGTGGTTGTAATTGTTGATGAATTCATAGTTAAATGATGTTATTGTTGTTGTGAGATGTTGTTGTTGTTGATTTATACCATGATTATTCACAATTATGAAGTTGTGGTGTGAATTGAGTTGTTGTTGAGAGTTACTGTGAAAAGTGGATATATTGATGAATTGTGTTGAAATGGTGTTTGATTCCAAGTTTGATATAGTTTTAATTGCCTTTTTATGTACATAAACATATAGACAAACTTTGGGGATGAATTTGGGTGTTGGTGAATCAAATTGGAGCTTTGGAGTGAAAATGTGTGGGTTTCCCGCAGGAAAACCCAAAACTCGGCTGTTTTGTTTGGTGCAACTCGCCAAGGCGAGAAGCACAGGACATACACCGTGTTTTGTGTCGTTCCAGACAGTCGGGGGCCGATAGGAGTTTTCTAAAATGCTTCTTTTAATGTGTTTAGTTGCTGTTTTTACTCTTTAATCTACTGGAACATCTTATGAATTGGATTGAACTTGATTTTGTGAAATTGAACCAAACTTTTTGGAAATATCCAAAAACGCTAATTTTTCCAAAACACGTTTTTCTCAAGGGAAAAGGGTAGGGTTAACGTTGTTTACTGAGTATGTGATTTCTAAAAAATGGTTGTAAAAGGTTTCCATGAGTGTTAACTTGTTTTGCCTTGAAAATGGAATTCTTTTTGAAAAATGATAAAGTGAGACGAACTTTGCGAACTTTGTGATTTCGTCGAATTTGGCCGGTGAAACACACATGTATACACTACTGCACTCATATGTGATCTATGTGTATACATAATTGAGCCTGTTTACTTAGTTTTGGAGATTTGATTGCAAAACGATCGTTTTTGTGCAAATGAGACGAACTTGGTGTGATTTTGTGATTTCACCAAGTCACATAATCAAGTATGTCACGTTTTACCAAACTCATGTGGATGCGATGTTCTAGACACCTCTACATGCATGTCGTACCAATTTTTGGATTCCGGAGATAATCTTACCGAGTGATCTACCAATGCAATCCCCACCAATTACGTTCTTCACCAAATAACGTAAACCCTTACGAATTTCATTCTTCACCAACTAACGATAATCCTTGTTGAATTCGTTATTTACCAAAGAATCAACATGACTATGAATGAATGAAATTTCGAGTAAAGACTCAACAATGCATAAATCACAACTCTATATTATATAATCATCATCAACAAAGAAGCAATGACACTACATAAGAATAATTTGCACCATAGACAAACAATCATCCACATCATGATAACCAACATATTAAACACTCATCAATCATTGATTCATTCTTATTTCATCATATTATCATGAGTATAAAGTCATTTGCAAGTTATCACATCATATTCTATCATTTTACCAAAGTTCGTCTATATCCATCAAAGTTCATCTCATTTTACAAAATCGTCTATTTTCAAATATTTCACCAAGATAAGGCATCATGCTCATACACATCAGCAAATCATTCCTATATATCACCTAACATCACAGTAGGTCAAGCATAGCATCATCATTTCGCAAGGTCCGTCTATTTCTCAAAATTCACAAAGTTCGTCTCCTTTTCTTCATTTTATTAAAATCAATTCATTTTCAAAGTAAAGTTATGTTAAACCACTCCTATAAGTTCAATTACACTTCAATTAATTAAGTTTAGGTGTTTGGGATCCATTGGTATACTTAAAATCTCTTTAAAAAGTGAAAAATTGGACTTTCCGTGCACGGTAGGGTTGGCACGGTCGTGCCACCATGATCAGAAGACCACACAAGACCCATGTCAAAAGGGCGCACAATCGTGCCGGTTTTTTGTAACACCCTAAACCCTTAAAGCGATAAATCACGCAAATAATACAATCATACAAAAGATTTAGATGTTACTTCTTCAATAAGTCCAAAACATGCATAATAAATTTTTCAAAACTCGCAGCGGAATAATATCAATCGTCTCTTCAACAGATAAATAAAATCTCCAAAGTAGTCATGCCACATATATCATAATACATTACCAAATGTAAATCTCAAATCTCAACATACTGAGTGATAATCTCATAACGACATGAAAATAACGACAAAGACCGACATCCTAATCAGAGCCCTAAACTAAGAATCCAAAGCAAATAGACGAGGCAGCTCTAAAGCTAGCCTCAAGCATACTCACAAGCAAAGCAAAGATACTAATCCTGCAAACCGTCTACCCATTCATACAAATAGGCAAGCGGTCAACCAAACGACCATTGAGAGTTAGATAACATTCCATAAATAAAATATAATCAAATGAAAGTGAAACGACATCTTTAATTTCAATGATTAATAAAACTCCATATCATTATAAACCATCAAGTATACAAGCAAAATCAAGAAATGCATATAATTCACCTTTTTCAAGTATCCACAACATTCACCAAGTTTCACCAATGCACATATACACCAATTCACATAGTCAAGTATGACACGACTCAGCAATTATCAAGTGCATGCAATGTTCTAGACTCTTCTAGATGCATGCGGTACCAATAAGATTCAAGAGATAATTTTACCGTTATTGAATCCACTAACATAATAAACATCACCAATTATGTTCTGCACAAGCTATGTAATGAACATCACCAATTACATTCATCAAAACACCTAAAAATGACTATGAATGCATGGACTTCAAGTAAGAACTAGACAATGCATAACTCACCAATATATATATATATATATATATATATATATATATATATATATTAACATAATAATCATCACCAATTATGTTTTTCATCAACATTTGCATTATCAAATACTTACATCCTTACAATCAACAACAACACCATCCTTGCCTAACTTACAACCTCTTCGCCAGCCTCAATTCTCCCCTTAGCATTTGTCCACCAATACTCAGCTTCCTCAACAAGCATGTGGATAGCCAACCCGACCTTCTGATCATCACTAGTCACCATAACACGAAAGATCCTCTCCATGCCATGCGTCCAGGTTTGAGCTCCCTCCGGGTCAAATCTACCCTTGAACGTTGGCGGATTGTTTCTCAAGAAACGATCAAGCCTCTGCTCCTCAGCTTCTCCATGATCCCGATGACCAGCCGCCGCCTGCTCGTGGGCTTGAGCCAACACTTGTGCCATTGCAGCTAAAGCCTCTGCAATCGCCGCATCATCTCTACCACCAGCCATCTAACTTCTACGCCAAAACCAAAACCAACAGGTTAGAACAACAAAACAACAACAAGTACCGAAGGTAACTCAATATATCCGCATACAAACAAGAAATTTCACCGAATTCTAGTCAGGACAAGACTGACCATGGCTCTGATACCAACTTGTAACGCCTACTTCTATTAAAGCGATAAAACACGCGGATAATTCAACATCGAATAAATATCAAATACAACATCGAATAAACTCCAAATATCCACATATGGATAAAGTCTCAACAACATAATCAATATATAATAAATACAGACCAACAACCTACATCAGAACCTATATTAAGACTCTAAAACAGATAAACAGAGGAAGCTCCCGCTATCCTCAAGTAACTCACCAAGCAAGCTAAAAGATAAATCCTGCACGCCGTATACCCATTCATACAAATAGGTAGGCGATCAACCCAACAGCCACTAGGGGTTAGCTTCACATCAATCATAATCAAGAATAAACAGTTAAATAAATATTCATTGAATAAAACTTCAAAGAATTAGACACAAGATAATTCAACTTCAACATTATTCATAAACACAAACAAGGTTCTCAACATCATATGTATACAAGGCACCAATCACTCCAACTCACCAAACACATATGCAATTAGGACTCATGCAAAAATATACTATACGCCTAGACACGACTCCTATATGAACATGGTACCATCACCAATAACAGGTCGTCATCTCATGATGCAACAAACACATCATATAACCATTGAATTCAAAGTATTCAAATCACTCCACTGGATATAAATATCCTAAACTACCTACACTGGATGTACACATCCTATGACTCATGATGCATGAACATATGACACATTATGCACATATTGAACAACACATTCACCAACATCATCACCATTATTGAACATATATGCATTCACCAACAATATCACCATCATTTAGCATATATGCATTAATTAACATCAACTACATCATTACAACTCAGCAACTCCATACAATTTCTCACAATCCAAGTAAAGGAGAAAGTACATCATACTATGATAGAAAATTTGTTCAACACCTATCAGGCATCCACACATCTTCATATAACCATATCAAACTATTCACAAAAGGTTTTCAAGGTATTCGGTCTTAAAGGTCATTTTCGACAAAGTACGTCTATCGTTTCACAACTTCAAAATAATTGTGGCAATTGAATCAAAAACTAAGCAAACAAACTCTATTTCCTCAACTATGTATACACTTAGATCACATATAAGTGCAGTTGAGTATACATGTGCGTTTCACCGGCCAAATACGACGAAATCATAAAAAATAACAAAGTTCGTCTCTCTTATCATTTTTTTTAAAAAGAATGCCATTTTCAAAGCGAAACAAGTTAAATTTCATTGAAACCATTCACAACCATTTTTAGAAATCATGTATACAATATACAACCTTAACCCCACCCCTTTTCCTTGAGAAAAACGAGTTTCGAAAAAATCGACGTTCTTGGACGTTTTTCAAAAGTTTAGTTCAATTTCATTAAATTAAGTTCAATCCAATTCATAAGATGTTCGAGTAGGTTAAAGAGTGAACACATCAATTAAACATGTTGAAATAAGCATTTTAGAAAGCTCGGAACAACCCCCGAACGTTCAGAACGCAAAACAAAGGGTGCTGCAACAAGGCTCGCTCGCTTAAGCGAATGACAACTTGCTCAAGCGAGCCACTCACAGTGAGTACTCGCTTGGAGCTCACTCCCAGCTCGCTTAAGCGAACATTCATCCGTTCTGCACAATTTTTCACGGGTTTACACCATTTTTCACCCAAAACCCAAATTTTGATCTCCCAACATCCAAATTCGTTCCCAAAGGTTATTTATACGTTTATGTACACAAAAAGACACTCAAAACCATAGCAAACTTGAAATCAAATATCATTCCAACACAATTCATCAATTCACCCATTTTTCATAAAACTCTCAACAACAACTCAATTCACCTCACAACTCCATAATTATGAATACCCATGGCATCAATTATCAACAACAACATCTCATAACAACAACAACAACATTTAACCATGAAATCATCAACAATCCAACAACAACAAATCATAATTCACCAAATTTTGAGTAAAACACAAAGTATCCATATATATACATCTTAAGCATGTAAATTCAACATCGACAACTTAATTATCATCAAATTCACATACCCATACATTGCATCAAACTAGGTGCATGAATTTCATCAATTAAATTCACAATAATCACTTTTCACAATTAAGCACTTATGCATTGAGGTAGAAAAGAGATTATTCTAAAAGATTATGAAAGAACACTAGCCCCCTTACCTCTTTTCTTCACAAAGCTTAGCTAAATCTTCACTCCCCTTGCTCCTAGCTTGAATCCTCTTGGATCTTCTCTCTAACCCTTTCTCCATCTCTAGCCTCCTTAGTGTTTATGAGTATGAATGAAAAGTTAACCTATTTTCTCTCTAAGTTAAGCTTATATAGTCTCCACTAATATGAGTTAGGTTAATCCCATCATAATGTGCCTAACACACTCTCATCTAATTAGAAATGTTACTACTCATTTAATTTAGTGAAATGTCTAATTATTACCATCTCAAAAATAATTACTACTAGTTACCTCTAGTCTTAGTAAAAGAAACTATCCACCTCAAAATACTTAAATAACCTCAATTCTAAGTTCACTAAAATTTCCTCCTCAATAAATGACCAAAATACCCTCGAGTCCGAAATGACTAAAATTCCCGGATAAAATATACCCAAAGATAAATAATCGCAAACAAGCACTTATAAACGCATATATATCAATTAATAAAATAAATCTAACGAAAATATGGCTGTTACAATCTGCACCTTCAAAATCAAAAAAGATAAAAAACCCGAGAAAATGAGGTTCCGGCTTACGGTTGGAAAGATTTGCATAAAAAAGTGGGATGATAAAACATATATTAGTTCCAATTCACCATTGTGGATGAGATGAATTGTGGATGAGATTATGGTTGGATGAAGGACTACACAATAAGCAACTTAGTGGTGTTGGGAATTATTTCAAAAGAAAATTAGATGGAAAGATGAAAGTTTTTTTTATGCATGTTTGATGAATGATTAAATTTGAAAATGTAAAGTTGTTTAAATATGTTGTGGCCTATAATTTGTGTTGCATTTATACATGTAGTAAGTACTTCAATTTCAGAACACAATTTAAGTACTTCTTTTTAAAAGTTAGAGTAAATTGCATTTTCTTCTTTGAGTAAAGGTTAAATTACATTCACCTCCCTAAGAAAACACATGGAGTACAGAGAAGTTGTAACTTATGAATGTTAGAGGATGGAAACAAAGGATAACATAGATAACCAAAGTTTTATTGTATATAGAAGTAGTTAATATTAGTTAAATTGGATTAAATTTTAACTAATGTATACATATTTATGTAGAAATTAAATTATACAAAGAAGAGTAAATATATTGTAGATATATGTTATCGCAATACACAAACATAATAGGGATGATAAAAAGGGCACCAATAAATCTCTATTCATCGGGTTTTTAAATCTTACATTTGTGAATGATAAACTATATTAATTTATTTTATATAAAAAAAAAAAACAAGGTGAATAATACATGTGTTAGCGCAGTAGAAAAAGCGGACAGACGGACACGGGAGTGTCCGTTTGGACGCTAGTAATAAATAAATAAAATAATAATAACGAAAAACAGGTTGTTACAAGAAACAAATAAGGAAGCGGACAAGCTCTTTCTTATGCAAAACAGAGACGCAGAAGGATGAGCAACTCGACGGCTGCGCTAAAGTCTGAAGTCGGTGAGGCAACATGAACATTAATCGTTTTCAGCTTTTTATAAAAAAATAAAAATAAAAATAACTCTTCAAACGTTTTAATGTCATATGATACATTTATCATATCCTGCTTAAATTTCATGTTTGATGCACCAAAGAGATATGATAAAATAAATCATTTTCCTATCATATCCTGACTTGTCTTTGTAATTTGTATATTGTGTATAGGTTAGGCTAGAAACTATTCTGACATGATTAAAATTTTCACTCCTTATTTATTAGCATAATATTCTACCATTTAAAAAAATTTGTCATTCCATTCTTATTTATACTAATTAATTAAATATCTTTTATAAAATATTTATTTCCGAGCAATGCTATATCTCAAGAAAAATAATATCAAGAATTCTTCAAGAATAAAGAACAACCAATCACAATGCACTATTTGCCACAATTCAAGGAGGTGTGACTGAAAAATAGGAAGTGAACAAATAAATCATGCAATTAAAACTTGCCAACTGTTTCTTAAAAAATTCTTGATGCTATTTTTCTAGATAAATAACATTTTCCTTTAATTAATTATGAGAGTAATTTTCTCATTTAATTATAATAAAATAATGATATCCTATTTCTTATGATGTGTGCATCAAACAGACGATAAGGTCTATTCTTATCATATTTATATATCATGTCTCTATCTAACTTGTATAAATGTCTCTATCTAACTTTATATCCTATTTTATTTCTATCCTAATGAGAAGCTTTGTTTGGCATATGGGACACGTATCAGATTATTGCAGTGCATATCCTGTTTTATCGAATTTTAATTAGTTTTTCTTCCCCTTAAAAAAATATATCAGTTTTTTCTTTTAACTTTATCCACTTACTTTCAATTTCGATTTGTCCTCCGTAAAAAAAGATTTGTTCGGTTTATGTTTTATATAAATATTTTTTTCTCTATAAAAGTAAAGAAATCTTTATTCTGTTCCTCATAAACAAAACCCATACTTCTCTTAATATCCCAATATAAAACCCTAGCATCTCTCTCTGAATTCTTATCATCAATCAACAATGTCATGGATTGTTAAACATAGTGACAAGTTCTTTCACTAGGCAATTTTCTTTTCCATTGTGAATGAACTTGCCTCTGTGTTTATGAATCCGTGACACTTCTATAGGAAGTGCGTCGTCGGTCAATTTCTTCCAGCCAAGGGTTCCATAGAGAGCATGGAAGTTACCTAATGTTCTGATTTCTCACTCTCGTCTTGAGTCATCGGTAATCAAAGACGGAGTGTTTAAAATCAAAGACGGCATGTTTTCATCATTGATGCTTTCTTTCCTCTCACTCTCTTTGTTATTTTTGTTACCTGAAGTTATTTACATATTCATAACTACGTTTTAAATGCAGTTTCTTGATTGAAGTTTGATTTTTGCATCCCTCTCTGAATTATTCTTATCGATCAACAATGTCAATCCAAGTTAACTGCTCTCACTCCAACACTCTTTCCGAGAACGCTTCTCTTTTGTATGTTGTTTTCACTTTTCTCTGTTTTTTAATTTTCAATATTTTTATCTTGTTGTTCTGTTTCTAATGCGTGATCAAAGATTAACAATGTTATAAATATAGAATTAGGGTTTCTTTTTACAATTTTATGAAAGTAGTTAATGCACTTGTATCATATACAATTTCTGGGTAACAAGACATTCATCATTATTTACTATAGAATTAGAGTTTCGTTTTTTTAGAGTTGTTTGTTTATGAAACTTGAAAATTCAAGAGGTGTACTTTGTTATTTAATCGAAACTTTGGTGCCTCGGAAACCAAGTTGTGGCTTGTGGGGAAGGTTAACTAAAAAGTGAATAATCTCACGTTGCATAAAATTGGTTGTCTCGTCGTCTAGTTATAATGTTATTGTTGGAGTGGAATTGATCGAGACTGTGGAGTTCGATCGGCATCTAAAATAATCATTTAGACTTTTTTTTTTTATCTTTTAGGAGTCAATAGGATTACTCTCCCATAGCGTCCCTATACCTTGGGAACCATAGGATCAACACCTAAACAATAATGTTATTGTTAGGTCCCTTTTCAATAAAAAGGTGTTGGTACGTAGTATTAGTATATTTTACCACGTCAATTCAAATTTATAATTCCCTTCACGTCAATTTAATGTTTTTGTTATTGTGGAATTGAATAGATTGTGAGCCTTGTGCGGAATAATCTTTTATGAGACTTTTCTTATCTGCCGACCAATTATTAGGAGCCAAAATCTGAATTAATAAGGTTTAGTTTCTCTTTAAGGTCTCTTTCCCTTGGGATTCAGAGGATAAATAACCAAAATATAATGTTATAGTTCCCTTCGCAATTAATTGTGTTACTGGTATGTTGCTACGCCGTTTTATAATTCCTTTGTTTTTTTCTTACTTTTGGTCTCTTGATTATTCGAAGTTGGAACAGTTAATATCGATTTATTCTTTTTTGTGTATCATTTCATCAGTTAAATAGGCTATGTTATTTTCGGCAATTTTCCACTAACTATGCTTGTCACTCTTGTTATTTCCAGAACTAGCAAAAAGTAGAATGTATCAATTGAAAGAGGAGAACAATTGTTGAAATCATTGATCATAAAGAGGACTCAAAGTCATGAAAATGTTACAGAAAGGCAACTATTTCAAGATTTCAAGAAGAAAGCTTCAATTTCTGCTGAAAATCAAGATGGAAAGGAAAACAAATGCAAACCACTTACAAATTCTAAGAAATGTTCTTGTTCACCAACAACTCATGAAGGTTCATTCAGGTGCAGACTTCACCGCATTAGTGCAACAAAGAAATCAGCGACTGAGAAATCAAGCAATGTGAGATGCTCCAAGTTTCCTTCTGCTGAATTTAAGCCTCAGTTATCAAGGTTTGGTAGAGTTGCTTCTGCTGAATTTGGATCACATGCATGATAGCTTAACTCAGCTGTCTAAGGTGGAATCTTCTTAAAAAATTTGTATATTTGGATTTTCAAGTTGTAGAGACTTTATTTTTGGATCTACAACAAATATGTAAATAGTTAATGCAGGTAGCTTTTTAGAGTTTGCTTATAATTTTAACTTTTTACTGTTTCTGTGAATAGGTTTGTTTTGAAGAGAACTTGTGCTAAAGTATAGTATATATGGATTTGGATGATTTAAATTTACATATATTTCTTATTTGTTCTGTCTTTTAGTATTTCGTCCGTCTTCACTCTCCTTTTCCTTTAACAGTAATCCAAAATTTGACCTATAGAGATAAATATAACATGGTTAAAGATTATTTCCTTTTACTATGAAGTAATTATCAGTTACTTCCAATTCCGCCAAAAAAAACAGTTACTTTTCATTATTAGCTACAATTTCTAATTTCAAATAGAATAAATTATGGAGATAAAATCAATTCTACACCTCTTAAAATTAGTTTTGGCTTTGATGAAAAAAGAATTAGTTTTGGCTTCCTCAAATGTAAAATCTATACACTAATATGACATAACTGGTTTGGAGGGAATGACATTAATGGAATGACATATTTTCTTTTCGGATTGGTGTACCCGTTTATATTTTATATTAAAATGCTATATAAACGTGCATAGCAGAGACGACAGCATGTACAGCAGCTCCTGCTCGGCATAACATGGTTTGCGCTGAGCAAAAGGAAGTTCCAGACCAGAATACTCCATAAACGATTAACTAAATAATATATAAAGTAATATTTGTCTGCAAGAAAGAGATCATACATGGAGGCTTAATTGCTTCCAAATGTATTTTTCCTTCCTCTACAGCAACTGAAACGGCAAGGCTTGAATGTCACCTATTAGAGTTATAATTAAGGAAACAGTAATAAGAGTCATTTATGACAAGGTAGCATTCAATAAAGGAGAGAAGAATACAAATTTATGAGCAAAATAGAATGAGAGGGCAAAGTGAAAAAGAATCACCTTTTCTAAAAACATTCTCCCTATGCAGTCAGAAGCTCCACAAAAACACACATTTTCTGAATGTCCTCAGCTGCAAATAGCATGATGTGTGGAATCCTCATATCATCATGAACATAAAGAACATTTTGAGCAAAAAAATTAGGAGAGCAACTATGATTGATAAATCTCACCACGTTGCTATAATAAGCAGCATCAATGGTAAACCTACCACTATCAATGCCACTAATTGATCATTAACCTCTTTACTATTTCTTGAAGCAGAATATGAACTCATCTCCTCACTATCAACTATACATAAACCCCCTTCCCACTAACTATTGAGTCTGTAACCATAGTCATGGGTGAGGTCCTCCATTGGATCTCCTCCTCCACTACTCCATTGGACCAACCACACTATTGAGTGAGTAACCATAGTCATAGGTGAGTTCCTGCTAAATTAACAAATAACAATACTGGACCGTCAATATATTTCTTAGGGCTTGAATGCCCTCTTTAAAGGCTTTGGTGCCCCCCATAAGGGCTCCTGAGGCCTGGGCCCACCCTCATACAAGCCCCTCCTCAACTAGCTTCTAGAAGCATCTAAATCTTAGCAAAGAGACTTAAGGCCCAACTTGCTTGGGGCTTAAGTCACGCGAAAACAAGCCCACAAAGGGCTATTAATACACATATTGAGAGTTGTCTCAAGGCATGACGAAAACATACTAAACTCTAGTTTCTAATATTGTACTCACTGTAAGTACCATTTGCGCCGTCTGTGGGAACCTCAGTAGACCTAACAAATATAATAAATAAGGATTTATTAATTTTGTTAAGTCCACAGCAAGTTAACCTAATTTTTTCCCTCCACCAATCCCTTATTAGGTTTGCAGCAACTGAATCCTAAAATTTTGCCTCTAAATTTGCATCATTAAATGCTAACTCTCAACCCTAAAATTTTGGCTCTAAATTTGCATCATTAGTTTGTGATTATCCATGCTACCTCAACAAAAACCCTAATATTTTCCTCTTTTTTTTTTTCTTTACCTATCCATGATTTTTCTCGAAGTTTGTTCCCGTTAAATCTTTCTCTCTTCCTTCTTTGTGTTTTCACCTTTTTCTTTTCATTTCAGGATCATAATCCATTTGCGTAGGCGCACGTAATCAATTGAAACGAACAAAAAAAACTTACTTCGAGGCCTGCCGTAGGATAAAATTATTTGATTAATAAATAAGCCCATTTTTACGTTATTTCATACTGTATTGTACAATTCCTTTGTTTGGGGGATTATTTTATCACGCGATAAAAAATGAAATTTTAGACTGTTTCAATACCTCCTTCAAAAAACTCGCTTCTTCTCTGGTAATACTTTTTTATATATGCATTTATCTGTTTTTTATTCGACCCGTGCTCCGCTCAGGTTTATCGTAAAGGGATTGACATGCGAATAATAAAATGCAAAGGGATTGACATGCGAATAATAAAATGCAATATATAATTGGTAACGGTGAAAAAAAAAAAAGTTGTCACGTCTTTTCAATTGCAAAGCTCTAATATATAAGTTGTAAGGTCACGTCTTTCCAATTAGCAACAAATAACGTTAAAGATTGGACTTGAAATCCTCTAGAAAAAGATTAGTAACAAACGTTAAATATGTCGAGTTCATAAATAATTTTGTTATATCCCTTGACACTATTTCCAATTGTTGCAGACCTTGCTGCAGACCTAACGAAATTAATGAACAAGGATAAGGATAAGGAACTAAGGAACTAGAGGATTAACACAATATCGCTGCTTATATACCACTTATTTATTCTCTCTGCACTCTTCTCCTTCGTCGTCCCATATTCAAATTTGACGAAAGCAAAATTCGACAGCAAAACACAACCCCAAAGCAATTGTCAGAATGGCAAACGACCACCAATGAAACCATGATTTCTCTATTGACATCAGATAAATTTGTCGAAGAATTAATGTTGTTTAGTTTTCATGTTTAAAGAATAAAATATTTGGTTTTTACAATACAACTACTATTCATATTACAAGAGCCTTTGCCATGATTTCTCTTGAACAGTTTTTTCTTAGCTTTCTTCATCTTGAAGAATATTAGTAATCACTGATCAATATTTTTCTTATGTGATCCTAAATTTCAGTAAAAGTCATCACTGATCAATATTTTTCATCCTGACTTATCAAAACACAAATGTATATATAAACCACATGCTTAGAATGATATCAATAAGTTTTATTCTGATAAAAATAAAGCTATACAAATAATATATCCTTAACAAAAGCACTGCTCATACCCGTGACACTGACACAGAAACCTCGACGCTAGAAACGCATGCACATTTTTTCATAGCAAATACATCACGTGAACTAGAAATACAGTGCCACACACAATACCAGAACATAAAATAATTCACAATCAATGACAATAAAAGCCATGCTTGACAAAAGAAAAAAATAAATAATACATCAATCATGGCAAACGCAAACCCTAAACCCTATGATCAAGTGATGCCAATGAATCAAACATTCATTACTTGAATCAGACATTCATTAATGTATACCTAACATAAGTAAAGCAATGAAAATTAAAACACACGAAGGGGAATCGAGAAATTAACCAATTAATGTGATAGTAGCTATCAAACCATTATCAAATAAACCATATATGACCAAAACAAAAAACAAAAAATAGAAAAACATGATCCGTCATATATGTGCAAAAACAATCAAATCGAATCAACAACTGCATACACCATCTGAACAAAAAACTGATTGATAGAAGAATATTTAATGATCCAAGAAATTTCTTTAATTAAGGAAATACACTCGAAAAAGATGAAGAGAGAAAGGATCCCCTTATACTCGATCACTTGATTAAAAAAATTCAATGGATCAAGCTGCACCATAGATTGATTCCCTTGTAGTTGGAACTTATAGTCGAATGAAGTATTGTTTCTTGGAGGAGGCACATATATATAAGACGAGAGGTTTAGGTTTTGCCTCAAAATTGCAAGATGGGTTAATGGGTCCACTTCTGATGGCCCAAACCTTATTATATGTAGTCACGCTTAAAAAAGTTTTAAATATATAAGGTTATTTTATTTGTTATAGTTTTTTTTAAAGGAGTATATTTTTTTTAATATTAATTTTAAAATAAAATAATCTATTTTATACCTTTATATAAAAATATATAAGGTTATTTGTTATAGTTTTTTTTTAAGGGAGTATAATTTTTTTAAAGGAGTATATATTTTTTCAATATCAATTTTTAAATCAAATAATCTATTTTATACCTTTATATAAAAGGAATATTTTTTTTCGCCTAGAAATATATTTGGTGCACAATCTAAAATATATTTGGTATATATAATCTAATATATTTTGGTACTTGATCTGAAATATATTTCACTACTCGATATTATATAATTTTGTATTCAATATGATATGTTTTGGTACTCAATATGAAATGTTTTTGTGCTAGAACTCATATGTGGATTACTTGTTCCAAAATAATATGTGAAATACTTCATTCCGCACACCGAAAAAAAAAGCTTTTTAGTTGTCAATACTTTTTCTTCTTCTTTTCTCCCTTTGATCTTCTCTTCATCTCCTTTTTTTTTATGTCCCTTCGAAATTAAGAATGTTTTTATGACCATAAATATATGTCCCTTCGATATTAAGAATGGTCTTAAGATCATAGTGCCTTCAATAACTCATATCCCTTCGGAATAAAGAGTACTTTTAACATCATATTTTTTTTTTTAAAGAATTATAATATCCTTTCAAAATTAAGGATGATCTTATGAGTATATGTATATATCCTTTAGATATTGATATAATATTGCGTACATGTGATCTACCACATGAAAGTATAGGTGTACTTGCAAAAAGTACAATAATCGTATTAGAGTTTGTATTGTATTGGTCATCCCTTGAGAAGGCTCTCAAGAGTTGTATTTATAGCCCTCTATGGGCCTGATTTATGGTTACTTAGGCAGCAAGTAACAGGAGCAATTAGGTATTTAGGCGGCTTTCTAGAGGCTTCTAGAAGCATATTGAGGCGGCTCACCTAATTTATTGAGCATGTATAGCATAGCTTTATGAATTATGATGCATTCGGAAGAAGAGGAATAATAAGTTATCACTAGTGCAGAAAACACTTTTTAAATCGGGTGAATATGACTTTTTAAATTGGGTTATGATCCGACTTATAGGTGGCCGATTTAAAAACTGTCTTTGATTTTAAATCTGCCCCTTTTACCCGATTTAAAATCGTTTTATTTAAATCGGTTAAGCCCATCTAAAATCGTTTAATTTAAATCAGATAAACCCGCTTAAAAAAAGGTGAACAAGGGCGTAAAAAATTCTAGATTTTAAGTCTGTTCTTTGATCTCATTTAATAAACATAATTTAGATCTGTTCAACCCATTTAAAATCTCTCTCTATTATTTTTTTTTTATAACACGATTATGGTGCAGAATTTAATAATAACCAAAAATTTCATAAACTTAACCACTAATATGAAATATCAAATGATCAAATTTCATATCAGATCTGTTATTGTTACACAATCAAACAAATCCAAAGTTACAATATCATAAAACTAAACAAAAGCTAAACATTGTTTCAAAGCATAGTTATTGACTTAATTAAATTACATCAAGTCTTTCTAAAATCAAACTTGCACATCGTTCTTGAACATTTGTCATTTCATTATCAGTAAACAGAGTTTCATCTCCAAAAATCTGGAAAAAAAGTAGTTAAGATAACATATTAGAATATGATCAAGAAGCATAAGCCGAAGAAAGAAACTTGATGAAGAATAAATGCCTACAGATAAAGCAACTTGATGAAGAATAAATGCCTATAGATAAAGCAAAGGTCGAGTTTTTTTAGCTAGACAAAACACCTGCAACTAATGTAGGCTACTCAATGTATTTGGAATCACGGTGAGTTTCGCAAAATCACAGTGACACCATGATTTGGTTCATGCTACAAAGTGTAGCCTCTGCTAAAATCATGGCAACATATCATGATTATGGCTAATTCACCGTCAATCCAAACATGCATGAATATCAGCTAAAGTAGAAATTAGGCCAACTGACCTGTCCACTGCAATAGGGACCAGCCCCAATTCCAATAGTTGGAATTTGAAGTGCTGTTGTTGCCGCGGCAGCCACCGGTGTAGGCACACATTCAAGAACAACGGCAAAACACCCTGCTTCTTGCAAAGCCAATGCTGTCTCGACAACCTACACAGACTAATTCCTTTTAGGATGACAAAAAAGAAGAAGTTCAAATGCAAAATAGTAACATCATGCATGAGGGAATAGAGATACATACCTTGACAGCGCTAGCAACATTCCTTCCCTGAGGCCTAAATCCTCCTAAAACACTAATGGCTTGTGGAGTAAGACCAACATGCCCAATCACAGCTATTCCAGCTTCAACAATAGCTTTTGCCGCAACAATTCTTGAAGCTGAACCTCCTTCCAACTTTATGGCATCCATTTGTCCTTCTTTCAAAATTTGAACTGCCACGTCCACTGCTTGGTTATGATCAAAACAGCAGCACTTAAAACCATTGCACATTCTAAGAAAGTTAAAACAATTACACAAATAAACACAAAAGCAATTAATTCCAACCATTTTCTTTCCACATTTCAATTCTAACCAACAACCAAACAGGTCCCATTTCAAGTCCAAAAGAAACAAATTTCACTCATTAAAAAATTACCAAACTTAACAACCCCAGACCTGGATTCTCTATAGTTAAGGGAAGCATGAAGCCACATAGTCTAGAAATCTCAGTCATTCAATGAAGATTAGAAAACTAGTCTTCCAACTTTACCAAATCAACTTTAAATATGCAAATCACAATACAAGGTGTTCAATTTTCATAAAAGGACTGATATCACGGTTGCGTAACAACAGAGAATCTAATAACTATGTAGCCCCTACACTTCCGGTTGAAGCCGTGTTTGGTGTCTAACACCAGCACATGTGGCTATATTCAATCACTTCTTACATTATTAACGGACGTGTCGAGTTATATCTGTCCAATTTTCATCAAATGACTTATATCCTGGATGCATCTACAATTTTGTATGTAGAATCTACAATTCAGAATGAAGGGATGTCCTGTATTTGTATCTAACGTGGCTATATTTAATCACTTTCATTATTTTGAAATTACTACGGGTGTGAACATGCAACCGTCATGTCCGGTTATATCTGTCTAATTTTCATCAAAGGACTTGCATCCTGGTGCATAACAATAGAGTCTAATTCTCTATGTAGCATCTACAATTCATAAAGAATGCATGTCCTGTATATAACACTGACATAACCAACGTCCAAATAAGTTGTTTATCGAAACAGAGCCTAAGAAACAAAAAAGAAGAAGAAGTAAAGTACTTGATTAGAACTACACTCATTGGTTCCAAAAGGCAAATCACCAACAAGAAGAGGAGTTTTAGCACCACGAGCAACAACACGACAATGAACAAGCATTTCATCAAGAGTAATAGGCAAAGTAGTATCGTGACCATGAACAACCATGGAAGCAGAATCACCAACAAGATAGATATCAATAGCGGCCATATTGAGGTGAACAGTAGAAGGATAATCATAAGCAGTTACCATTGTGATTGATCGCTCCCACCGATCTGGAGAAGGCCATTCTTATGGTGTGGTTGATGATAAGAGATCTGTAACGGAGCAGAACTGAATGGAGAAAAGGAAAACGGCTGCTACGGATAAAAAGAAAAACAGAACAGGCACAACGAAAATGCAACACAAAGATGATGTATCTACGGGAGCAAAGTATCTTCTTCTTTCAAATGTCAACTTATGCTATTTCTTTTAGGGACCATAAAGAAAAAGAAAAAAAAAAAAAAGACTTCAAAAAGAAATCACTGTGAAACTGAAACTTCAGTATGTTATTAACAATGCATATGAAAGCCCAAAAACTGCTTCAAATTAAAATTTTGAGACACTCTTGCACTATGATCGTAATGTAAACCTCTAAAGTTTCTACTAAAATCACAATAAAAAATTCAGTGAATTCATGTTTATATTGCATAAATAAATTACTGAGAATACAAATGGTATTGCAAACTGCAACTCAATTCAAGTTGAAACTAATACATATGTGATAAATGACATAACCATATTCAAAATCAACACAGATTTCCTTCTAACAGTAATCAACACAGATTCAAAATCAAAAACGAAAATCAATTTACCTATAACAATTAAAATTACGATTAAACACAAAGTTGATAATTACAATTAAAATTTACCTAAAACAATTCAAAATCAAAAATGAAAATAAAAAACAATTAAACAATTGAAAAACATAAAAATACAAAGATTAGAGGATTTACCTAGAAATTACGATTTCGCGGCGACGACGACGGAACACAGTTTCACGGTAACTCAGCGACTATGCAATAGCTGCTGAGAAACAATTTCAAAACGAAAATCAAAACAAAAAAACATGATTGAATTTTGTTGAAGAAGAATTTGAGTTATGTTACCTTTTTGAGCTGGAATTTGAGACAGAAGTTGAAGATGCAGAGAGACAGCGATGGAGAGAGTCAGAGATGGTGCAGAGATTGTGTTTCACGGTGGTTTGGGGTTTGAGTTTGGTTTTTCACGGTGGTTTGGGGTTTGAGAACGACGGATTTGAACGACGGTGGGGTTTCAGACGGATTTGAACGGAAAAACGATTGGAACAGACAGTGGGATTTCAGACGGATTTGAACAGACAAAACGACGGTGGGGTTTCAGATGGATTGGAACAGACTGAACGACAGATTGAAAAGGGGGTGTTCGTGCTGTTGGTGGAGAGCTGAAATGGTTTATGGTGTGGAAAAGGGAGGTGTTCGACAGAGAGTGAGGGGGATTTGACGGTGGGTTTGTGGTGGGGAAAAGGGAGGTGTTCGACGGAGAGTGAGGGGGATTCGACACTGGGTTTGTGGTGGGGAAAAGGGAAATAGGGTTTGTGGTGGATTGAAAAGGGAGAGGTTTAACGAGAGAGGGGGAAAAGGGTGAGTGAAGGGGAAAAGAGAAAGTGATTTTTTTTTTAAGAGAGTTGTGTTTCATTTTAACGATTTGAAGGTTTTAAATTTTGATAAATAGTTTTTAAATTGGGTCAAACAATTTAATATGTTAGAAGTTAAAAACTTTCTTTAGACCCAACTTTTTAAATCATGTGGATAGCAACCCATTTAAATTGCTTGATTTAATAAATGTTTTTTGCACTAGTGTATTGGAAGAAGTGGAAACTTGACGGTGTCTTTGAACTTACAGAGGGACAACTTGTATCAGAAGTGTGTTGTTCGAACAAACAAGAATGGCGGCAACGAGGGGGTCAAATATTTTGTTTCAAATAGAGGAAGGGGTGCAGAAAGTAGGTCGAGTACAGGTACAACAGGCTTTGTCGAGGACAAGTAAGCGATGGACATGACAGAGGTCATGTGGCAAGAGAACGACAGATGATTCTAGCTACAGGTGAAGTGAAGTACAATGTGGATGTGACGAACTTCAAAGATAAACAATTGTTTTAGTGCATACATGTGTGGAAAGGACGAAAGAGATGGGTTCATTTGTGCATAAATGATGTGAAAACTTGGAAAACAAAATCATCAGGATGCGGAAGCTTGGAGTCTAAGACAAGTGTTATTGTGGCTTTTGAACTTAGGTTTACGCGAGTGTCTATAGAATTAGAAAGCAAGCTAGTGGTGTACAACATTTCGAGTAAACAATTGGTCACATGTTAGTGTTTGGAGTATTGGTTAAAGTGCTAAAATAAGTAAGTTTGCATTGAAAATTGGTCTAATTATTGCTAAGAAATAAGTAAAGACTTGTATTTCTAAGATAAAGTTTCTACTGATGAAATCCTTAACCATTACTCTTAGGGCATTGGTTAGCACGACCCTTAATTATATTTCATCTTTACTTTAATGAATGAAATGAGTTAACTTTCTTTTTGTTAATAAGAAAAACACAATTATTTAATATCCGTATTACGTACCTGATATGGAGGTATGTCACATGCTGCAAAATGCAAATAGCACCACACGAGCTAGTCTAGGATCGAATAAATCTTGAAACATTGCCAAAATAGCTGGCATCTATACAAAATTCAGGATATATTTTCATTTCCTCATCCTTTTTTTCAGATAAATTGTTTATAGGCAATGATACATACATCACCCAACCGTCTCTGAAAAAAATCTTTGAAAGAAATCTATATTAATCACTACCCTTATTTTCATACATATTTTATGATAATTTTGAAAAAAATAATAATGTCACCAATTAATAAACCACCTTGAATATCACCAGAACGTCTATGCACTCCACTCTCTTGAAAGCATAACCCTTATGGATAATAAATTGTTCCATAGAAGGACTGGAATAGAACCAGATAGGCGCTCCTGACTATCTCGATTCTACTACACCAAACATATATATATATATGAGTCATTCCTACTTACATGACACTCACTTGAACCATATTGGTGTCCTTGCCTTTCTCGGTTCATTTACTCCGACCACTCGAATTTAACTTGTAACAAATCGTACCAAAACTAATGAGAGAAGATAGAAACCAACAAGGAGCTTATCACTGGCTCCATTATTATAAATAGAGGGCCTCATCCCCCACCCCAGGTACGACCACCTTATCACACCACAATGTTACCCACCAACTTTGCTACCTTATAGAACCCAATCTGACTTAGGAGTTGGAGTACTGCCTACTCCACCCAATCTTACTTGGTCAAAATAAAAATAATTCAAGTGATTGTATCAAACTCACCGTCAATTCAAATATATGTTATAATATTATTAAAAAAAACTTATTAATAAACCGAATAGTTGTATTTTTACCTCTCTTCTGTCTACCTCATTGATTGTGTGCAAACAATCAATATCAAATATGTAGTCATTTCCAATATTATTTTCTATCTCATCATCATGTAGATAGTTATAGACAGCAATAGTAAACATGTGTTGAAGCTTGAATAAAAAGGTAAATGACCTCAAGTGGGTAATTTAAGCCTTTCTGAGAAATTTTGTTTCCACAGTTGGGTCTGCATCCACATTTTGGACCACATTCATCCACAATGTCTTGAGGCTCAATCAGTCTAACAAAATAGTTGATTAAATCTGTTAGTTTTAGAACTTATTTTAAGAATATTGAACATCGAACACAATTAAAACAAGTGAAATTATAATTGTTTACTCATGGTTGTAACAAAAAAATAAAATTGTTTATTCATGGTAAGTATCTTACTTTGTGTCTGAAATGACAAGAAAGAAAAACAAATCCAAAAGTAAACAATTACCTGCCATTGTTAGTGTATGGAAACTCTGAGCCGTTACGAAGCTCTTGATGGAAACTCTATACTTATTGCAACTTTATTTGATGTAATGTATTTGAAACCTAAATTTTACATCATGAGTGCAATGAGTGCGATTTTCTTTATTAAAAGAGAGTGATTTGACAACATATGCCCTACCAAATAAAGCATACAGCGAACAAGGGTTTGTTACTTCTAATATTTTTTGCTTTTATTTTTCAATTCAACTTATAAAGGGACATATATTGGATTTTTTTAAAAATAATTGAAAGGGTTTGTTTACTTTTGATATTTTTTTTTTCAATAACTAATAATTTTTTTGAAAATTCAACCTATAAAATTATTATTTTTTTGAAACACTATTCAAACACCTTGGTTGTAAAGTTATCAAGTTTCTTCCCCACGTGAAGAGATTATGGAAAATGGTTGAATTTAGGGTTTGTTCTTAGAGAATTTATTGAAAGTTAATTAATTTTGTATAACTCTTGTATCTTTTTATAAAGAACTCATTGATAGTAAATTGAAAAGAAATATTTCCACTAGATATAGATCAATTTGAACATAACTAGGTGAAAATATATTGTCATGTATTTCTTCTTCTTTTCCTTATCTAGTTCTATTGTTTGTGCTTGTTTAATCAAATTTGTTTTGGTCACGGCCAATTTTGCTCCAAACATCAAAAGTATTGATGTGAGTTTTTATTATGAATTCACAACATAAAATGTGAAATGTCACTAATGAAATATTATTGACACTGGCTTGCGGATATGAAAAAGAAACCAAATAAACATAAAATATAAAACCTTATTTTTTTTAAAAAGAAGAATATACAACCTTATTTGCGAGATTTTATACAATTTTGTGTCAGTTTTAGGTTTTGGTTGAGCCAAATTTCCGCAAAGTGGTGTAGTGGCCCGCCCAAAAAATTTAAATAATTCAATTATATGTCTATTTTGCGAGTTTTTAAACAATTTTTCAGCGGCATTTATAATTTTTGTGATGCTTATACTTGACATATTGTCATGTCAACTGAAAATTATCTCAGTTAACAGTCGTAATGTACAAAAAGAGTTTCATAATTTATAGTAGTTGTTAAATACGTAATTTTATGAGTATCCATCCCAACATTTTAGTCAAACTCCGTTATTATAACTTCGTACTTAATGCTTATTACAACTTTAATTTATGTTTATATATTATAATTAATATTAGTGGCCCATCCGAACTTTTCCTGGCTTCGACACCACCAAAGCTTATTTATCATATACTTCGATGTAGTGAGTCCAGGAACGTATTCGTTATCAAAGCCAGTTTCATCTACGTGCATGAAAATGAAAGGTTTTTTAGGAATAAAAAAGTATAATTTCATATACATCATTATAGGTTGCGAATTGTATTGGTGTTAGCTCATAACTAAAATAGTACAATGAGACTAGGGCAGCTGAAGCATAAAACTAAAGTTACTACTAATTGATTGGGAGCTAGAAATTGACTAATTGATGCAATCACATTCCCATCAAACATACCATAGTGGGAAAATGAAGATCAAACATTTCCAATTTTGGGTTGCTTGTAAACAATTAATGGAAATACAATGAAAATTAGTTAATGGCATAACTTATAATAGTTAACCACTATAAGAATTGTTCGTAGCATTCCCTCCATCTCACAATATTAGTTGTTTAAGATTTTTGCACACAAATTAAAAAATGCAATAAATTAGTCAACAAACATACTGATTTTACTAAACTAACCTCACTATTTTATTTATTTATTATTATTGTAAAGTCACATTTACAAGTACTCCCTCCGTCTCACAATATTAGTCGTTTAAGATTTGTGCACGATTAATAAGGAAATGATTAATTATGTTGATTTCAATGGTAAAATTAGTTGCATTTACTAAAACACCCCTATTAATTGTAGTTAGTGGAGTAGTTAGTAAGTTTGATGAAATTCAATAAATTAAGGGTATAATAGTGGAAAAATAAATAAATGATGCATTGGTATTGTAAAGTGACAATTATTTTAAGAAAAAAAAATGTTAAAGAGACAATAATTGTGAGACGGAGGGAGTAAGATAAATTATTGGAAAGATAAAAAGTCACATTAAAGCATTAAATACAAAGCTGGTGTAGCCGAGCAAATTCTTTCATTAGCCAAGAGCCAATTATTTCATCTGCTAAACTGGAAAAGGCATCAGGGGTAAAACTGGAAAACCAAAGCTAATTTCACATTGAAATTACAAAGCGACAATACTTCTGCTAGTTTTTTTTTTATATTTTTAAATGTCAATTTTTAAGAGACGGAGGGAGTACTTGAGAATAGATTCTCTAAAGTGAGTTTTTCTCAATTGTTACATCTAAATTATTGAACATGGGAGAGAAAATGAGATACACAATTATTATAATGAAAAGTAACACTTTTCTAAGTTTCAAAAAGTAAAATACACAATTTTTGAGAAAACAATTCTTTTTATATTCTTTAACCAGTACATGGGGTATTGGTTAACATTTCTTATATTAAATTGACAAAAATTGAAACAATTCCAATGGAGCGAATCCAATTCCAAAATACCAATACACATCTTAACAGTGATTTAAAATCAAGATATCAAGTTAAACATTTTGTCAACAAAATAAAAAAATTAACACATAAGGTTAAGTCAAAAGGCTCACATTTCTAACCCTCAAAAGTGTCACAATATCCTTTTTATTACGCCTTTTCTTGCATCGATTCTTGCTTTGATTCTTCTCTTCCTGTTATAAATATTGAAGTTGTTGCACTTTGAACCAAAAACTAATAAAATCAATTAAGTAACAAAGGAATTTAAGTATCACTTATTCTTAAAGCTTATTAGGTTTTGCTATCACTTAACCTAATTTTTTCCCTCAAATTCTATTGCATTAATTACTAATCACTTTAACCCTAAAAAAATTTCCCTCTTTCTATTTGTTAAATTTGAATTTCAAATTTTGCCTTGCCATTTGTAATTTTCTCTCTATTTTGTGTGCATTAACTGAGCCTTGATTTTAGCACTATTAGTTGGCCCTTGCATTGTAAACCAAAGCAAAAATTCAGCACACGCTTCCAAAGCAGATACTCAGCGCACGCCTATTTCCAAAGCGAAAATTCAGTCTTCATCTTTCTCTTCTCATGTTCTCTCCTCTTATCAGTTTGTATTCTTTTATTTCTTCAACTTGCAAATGTCTGGATGCAACATTCAAACCTTGCTGGCCTACCACTCCCTAACTGGTGTGTATCTCCCACGTTTTTTTGTTGTTGCAAACTTCTAGTTTTGCTTCGTTCATAACTAACTCCTATTTCTAGTGCTCTATTTGGCGGATAATGATGTTGTTTTAGGGTTTTTTTTCTGTTTCTGCATGCAGGTTGGTTGTGATTGGCTGCTGGTGTGTTTGGCAGTTGGTTTTTGCCTTATGTCAATAGGATCTGAAAGTTGCAGTTGTGTTTTATGGTTGCTATTGTCGTGCATGGGGCTGGGTTTTGACCGTGCTACTTTAGTGAATCTTGAGGCCAGGGTATGATTTTGTTTGGTGTGAAGCGACCGGCTGCTGTAATTGTTATTCTCTTATAGGTTGGCCCTTTTCTTATACCTTATTCTCATCTTTTGTGTGGGGTGGCTGCCATCGGTTTTTGGGCGGCTCCTTGAGGTTAACAGTTTCCAACGCAAATCTCTCCACCCTCATATATTTCATCTATAAATACATGCCAAATAAACATGAACTGTACTCATCCTTTTTGTTTCCTTTGTTATTCCATTCTGGAAATGTTCTCACTTAATCTCACTTAACATTGAAACATTGCTATCGTACTGCTTGACTGGTATACATCTCATATTTTCTTTGTTCGAAGTACATCTCTGTAATAGCAAGACCTGAGTAACTTTTCTTCTTTTTGCTGTTTTAATAGGTCCTTTGATGAATAATTCGGTTTCAGAGATGGACAGGACTATCAACAAGTTGCGGATAAAGTACATGTCATACATAACAAAGGAGGTGTTAAGAGGTCTTCTGATGTTGATGATGGTAATGATGGCGTCGAGCTAGAGAGTGGATCTGCTTCTACCACCAAGCCAACAAAATTGGTTCACGTGAAGGTGGAACAAATCGACAAGTGAATGTCACAAAGGAGTTTATATAGATTTCATAGTTAGTTTTGTGTTTTTGGTCCTTCATTTTCTGTTTGATGTGTACTTTGGCTGAGGAGTATCCACACTAATTAGTAGTTCTGGTTTGTTATTGTTGTAAAGACATGTTATTGCTTTTAAGTTTCCATTTCAAACTATCAAGTGATGTTGTCAGGTTTAATTTATTCAAAAAAGGCTCTTTGTATTATGTCGATCCCCTATTTTGTTCAAATTGTATTATACGTATGCAGTAAATCATGATTACATGAAGTAAAGTCTGCTACTACTTTCATCAGTTATCTTCACACATAGGAAGTGGTTTTAAAATTGCGGTAACCACATAATCGGTCAATATAGATTTTTGGATACTAATCATTTTCGAAACCACTTTCCAATATTTGTTCATTGTAGTTATAATCATCCAGTTTTGTAAGTTAGAAGTATGGTAAAATTGTATATTCACAAATCATAGCAATTAGGAATTTAATTTTTTTTAGTAACAACTTATAATTGTACAAGTGCAGCACAATTTTGAGAATGAATAGTTATTGCTATATATACAATATTGTTCTAACTGTATTGGAATCAAATTAAATTCCTCATATTTTAAACCCGATCACGCCGTTGCATACCGAGGTTGTGTACACATTTAGTAAAAGTATTGAACTAACGTTGCCATAAACCCGTTTTAATTTTGTTTCCATTTCAAATTTTATCCAAAAATGGTGTAAGCTATATAACTGTACTTTTGTCAAAAAAAATTGTGGTTGTACTTCCCTTAAAAAACTAATTATTTTACAGGTGTATGCATTTCAATTAAATCACTTGCATTCTTTATGTCCTAACTTCTTTTCGTATAAAATAATTTTCACAATCTTCATGTAATCTTTCGTATTCCAAGGTCAGGAAGCAGTTATTGGATATATTCAGCAGTAAACACGTTTTTTTGTGGTGTGCCATCAATGTATGACCTTTCATGTTGTATTTGCACTAAAACACTATAGAAAATGAATTTTTCAAAAATTAATTTTCTATTTATTAAAATAGAAATATTGAAGATGGACAACAGGAAAAGGATGAAGTTATCCACCATGACCACACAAAGTGAAAATCGGCCACTAGCTCCTGGGTCTTGCATTTAACATTCAAGGAGTCCACTTGAAAATACTGATAATCGATGAGAACGACGAAGATACAAATGAAACATCTAATGTCGTATACGAAGAAGTGTTTCGAAACGTGTGATATTAATATATCTAATATATGCTGTTTTAAAAATATTTTATTTTTACAATTATCATATGTAATATTGGTTAGACATTGAATTTAAGGTACCTGTATTTTATCAACATTCGTCTCTTATCCGGTTATATACTAAATCATTTGGCTATAAGACCCGTGCGACGCAAGGGTCGGCAATCTAGTTCAACTTAGAAGTTAACTAGGTTTTGAACTAAATACTGAAATTAAAACACATATAAAGAAAGAATTACTCCCGGTCTTATATATAAGAAAATTTTCAAAAATACTGTTGGTCCTATTTATAAGAAAATATCACAATTTTTAAGGTTTAATTATTGCTTAAAAACTTTTATACCCCTTATTTAATGTTTGCCTTTTTAATATTAGTGAGTGTATTTAATGCTTCACAATTTGAAATCTTGGTCCTATTTGATGTTTTTTGATTTTTTTTTCTTATAATAAGGACCGGGTAGTACGTTAATTTGAAATATGAAACAATAGATATCTGATTTTCAACATCAACAAGGAGATATAAAACCAGTTTGACAAATCTCATGTACTACTTTGCTTTGGCACGTTTAATAAGACATCGTGCCATTTCTCATTTATTTTGCAAAAAGTTATACTACATACGTCTTAAACCACCTCATAATTGTATAAATACAATTCAAAAAAGATAATATAAATATATTTTACATCGATTTTAAAAAAAGAGGGACAATTTCCATGGTTTTAGACTCTTGAGATCCAACCACATAAACTTTTCTTCTAAAAAAAATTGCAATAAGAATCAGAAAATAATGACTACAATATGTACTAACACAAAAACTGTGAAATATAATTCTTGATCAGATTTTACTTATATCCCAACTAAAATCTAGATTAACGAATGGTCAACACCAAAAAGTGATGTTTGTAAAAAATCCCAAGAAAACGTCAATTACTTAAATATCTTCATAGGACAAGAGCAGGATGAAAGGAAACAACAAATAGAACACCCGTAAGGGTGTGACGAAAACTTTTACAGGACATACGCACCTGCCAAGCACCAACAACTGGTTGAAGCCTACAAAGAGTATGTCAAATTCCAGGAGAGTTTACATGTAACTGAGGGAGACAAAAATACGATGAAAAAACCAGTTGCATATATAACAACCATGGATGGAATGGATGCTTATCCCCAATCTGACTACAAAGCATGTCTAATGGTTGAAAACAACTTAGCATCCACAAAGGCTTTATACATAACAAGAAATAGGAAAAGTGGAACCACGCTAGAGGGATGGAGGACTAGAAAAATAGTAAAAAAGGTATATTAGTCAACTCTTAAAAGGTGTAGGAAACAGAAGGATAGAAGATGCGTATGATTCTAGGAAAAAACAGGAGAACAGCGAAACATTAACATGTGAGAAACAAGAAGACCCATGACCATTCGTCATATATGTCCAAAAAGGTCATTCTGAAAAGAAAAAAAAACAAGCATTATTTGATCTAGAGTCAAGTATCAACACAATGGATTTATTGACCTTCAGACGAATCAATTGATTGAAAGTAAATCCCACTATGATTAAAATAGGGCATGCAAATGGGAAGACAACTAGACCTTATGGAGTAGTAGAAGATGTACAAATAAAAATTAATAATTTATCTTTCTTGATGGATTTCTTTCTATTAGATATAAAAGAATATTGCTTCACACCTATTTTGTTGGGGAGACCATTCCTAGCCACAGCAAAAGCAATCATTGATGTTGAATAAAAAATAATTAGCAATTAGAAGTGGAAATGAATATGAAATGTTGAAGTTTCCATCTGTGAGTAGGGGAAAGATGAAAAAGAAAAGAACCAGACCGTGACTTCAAAGAGGATGAAATCAAGGAGCCTGTAGGACATGGGCTCTCAGGCACAAGTCAGACCTATTTCGTCAACCTAGTGACCAAAAGAAGCACTGAATAGGAGACAACCTATAGACCGTCAGGACTCACGTTAAATAAGCGCGGAATGAGAGGCAACCCATTATTTATATTTTCTACATTTTCTTTTTGCTAAGCTGAGATGACTTGACTAATCAATTTCTTTTCATTTTCTTTTCCTTTTCTTTCAAGTATTATCTAATAAAAATTAATTTCTTTTGCATTTACATATACAACCTTTCCTTTTATGATTTAATTTATTTTAGTCTTAGGTATTCATTCAAAGCATTTTAGACGGAGACTAGTTCACCCTTGCATTCAAGAGCTCGATAATTTATGGGGCTTGCTAGTGAACGTACTTATAGGATCACCCACTCTTTTCCGAATAGCATAACCGGAGAGATTCAGAGCCAAATATTTCCGTATCCATTCTAGGTTGTTATATACTTAAATACTTCCAATATATATGAGTGTTCCATATGAATGTTATTTTTGCTCGAATTTGCGACAGTTCTTTACGGACGATCGGTTAGGTTATTCTACACACGAGGCAATTTTTCTTTGGTACCTAGAGCCTTTCAAGCCACCCTTTTATATTCTTATCATCCTTTGTGAAACTACTTTGAGCCTCCAGACGAAAATTTATTTTCTTTATTAATGACGAATCATGTCACAGTCCTACACTTTCAATGCGCTTTGTTTGATTTCACTTAAAGTTATATAAGTATTATTATGACTGCATATGCTTTGAAACTAAGTTTGGGGTTGCTCTTTGGAATTAGCAATATTTTAAGTTTGGGGTGGGGTAACAGTAGAACACATTTGTCAGAAAAAGAAAAAAATGAAAAAAAAATGTAGATGGCCACAGATCTACACGAAAAAAATAGAAAAAAGAAAAAAAAATTCAAAATCCAAAAAAATGGTCTCTTCAAAAAAATTATGATTCTGTCAAAAAGACAAATAAATTCTACTGTATTACCCATTTTGATTGAATCAAGAAAGGAAGGATGCAAGTGAATAAATGTTTTATTAAGTAGTCCTAGGTTATTGAACTAATTCCAAGTTCTTTTGTTAGCCTACTTTCCCAAATTATATCCACCCTTAACCTAAACCAAGTTATAACCCTCAAAGTCCTTAAAGTGTGTGAAAAACTTTAACTTGATTGTCTGTTTAGAATTATTTAAAATTTATAACAAAGTACATTCATGTGGTGACTGGAGTAGGCAAATGTCGTGACTAGCCCTACTGGCTTTAGGAGATACATACGTGTATCATTAAAAAAGAGTATGGCTGAGAATATAGGTTCCTTTCACCAAGCCGGACCCTCTTGAATGTATTGTGGTAAGTTAGTTGCTGATCTGCTATGAAAGTGATGAATGATTCCTAAGCACAACTCTGAAAAGGTATGTTTTTCTTGTAGATATGCAAAGAATAAATTATGTGTTTATTTCGTTACATGAGGACAAACAACAACATAAGTTTGGGGTTGTGATGATAGGTCATTGAAGACTTAGCTTAGTTTATATGCATAGTTTATTTTTTTTTTTGATGATGTTCCTTAGGATAGTTTATCTTTCGATGATTGCTTTTTTAGTTAGCATGTTAAAGCACCCTGGAGTCTTGTTTTTGGTCTCGTTGTTGTGATTTTACTGAAGTTTGTCAAAACTTCAGTGTTAGCCTTTTGAATCGACTCAATACAATTCTGAATCGATTCAATGAAGTTTCTGACTTCAGTTGAATCGATTCACCTTCATCCTGAATCGATTCATGTATGAATCGTTTCTTTTCTGTTTGAACAGTCTCACAAATCTTTTTGACTTCATCTGAATCGATTCATAAGAGTCTTGAATCGATTCATCTTCATCCTGGGTTCATTTGAATCGATTCAATTGTAGTTTTAATCGTGTCATCCTCTACTTACTCTTTCTCTTGTTTTTAGTTGTCTGAATCGATTCAAGCATTTACTGAATCGATTCAATCTGGTGTTTTTATGAGAAATTTAAGTCTTTTCACTCCTTACTATATATACACTATTCCTCTTTGCTCCAAAATTATTGAATCATTTGCATCTATTTTTTCTAGGTCTCAAAAACTCATTGCTCATACATTCTTCAAGATTAAAAACTTTTTCTAGAATCACTTTGTCTTTGAGTGTGTAGATTCTCTAGGATGCTATTAGGGATTGTAAGTTGGTTCTCTCAAAAAGATTGATTGGGCTTAATCAAGGCTCCAAAGGAAGTGAATAATCTTATTCCACCTCCAAAGGGCTTGGGGGTCTTTCTAACCGTTCTTGAAGTCGAAGGGGGTTCGTTTACCAGACGTAGCATTGAAGACTCGAGTGAAGAGTTTGAAGTACTGCACGAGTAACTCTAAGATCCGAAGATTCAAGAAGCACCAAATTCAAGGGCACTTGAAGTTTGGCGGAGTGTTTTACATATGAGTTGAAGAATTAAGGCTTTAATTTTTGAAGGAACTCTTGTAAACATTGTAATCAACTTTTGTTTCATAATGGGTGACCTTTGTGAAGCTGTAGTTCATCAAGTAGAGTAGACTTAGTCCTTAGCGAGGATGAAAAAGGGGGAACTACTATAAACACCGGTGTTTTCTCACTTTCCCTATCCTTTTACTTTTGATATTGCTTGTGCTTAAATTGAATAATTGATTGGTTAATTGCTAGTATTGATCTAAGTATCTTTTGATTGAAAATTGACCTATATCATTGAGTTAGTTTTCACTTTATTCTCTTAGATCAATTGATTGCAAAGTCTAGTCAATTATTCAAATTACACTTGCATTGTGTTTTGATTTGATAGCTAGTATTTTTGTTCATATAGGTTTGGTTTGAAATTGAATATTGTTTTGTGCTTGGTTCAAGGTCTATTAATATTTGATTGTATAATAAGATTTGTATCGTGAATCTCTCAATTCTAAGATTAAATCTTATTGCACATATATTTTCTTTTTGTTGAATCATTGATTGTGAAAGTTCAAGCAATTCCAAATAGTCAATTTTATTAAAATCAATTTTGATCAAATCTCCATAAAAGTTTTTAAAAAGCTATTCACTCCCCCCCCCCCCTATAGCTTGGTAACCATCTAGCCATATAGACCAACAATCATCATACGTTATTCTTAGCATATTTTTCAGTTATTTTATGTAGGATTTCGCAGCGAGAAGGAGGAGTATAGGAACAATCGCCTATGATTTTGGGACTTTTGTAATGTTTTCTATATTTGAATCTGTAATTCTAGTTTTCCCGGAACATAACAGTTTTAGGGGGTTTTTGAAGTAATTCATGAAGAAATCATGCAAATCAGCAAATCAAGAACATCTGAAGAATTGTGAAGATTTAGGAATACAAATAACAGAGATTCAAGAGGCCTCAGAAGACTTACAACATGGATGAATTATGTTTCCAAGTTCCGAGAAAAGTTATTTGAAGACGAAGACCTAAACGACGGAAAATCAGAGAATTTGGGTTCAGAAAAGATCACATGCGCCTACCACATGGGCCATGTGCCTGGCCATTGACCAATGTGCCAAACACACGAGTCATGCGCCTAGCACTTGGGAGAAGCACCCCATGCGCCTAGGGTATTGGTCATGCGCATAGGGCATGGCTTTGCCCTCTCTCTCATGCGCTAGGTATGCTGGGGATGTGTCCCGTGCATCTTAAAATGTGGGGCCCAAGCGTCTTTTCTTGCTTCCATGTTGGGTAAAGCCCACACTTTTAGCCCAAACCCAGGTAAAAACTCTCACTATAAATAGCAGTTCCCCTCATTCAGAATTTCTCGTTCAGAACTATGGCAGTTCATGAGGAAGGCAACTTTGGAGCTTCGTGAGAGTTTCCCTCGAATTAGTGATGGGATTAAAAAGGGTGAAGTAGATTAAGTAGTAGAAGAAGAAGAAGGAGACATATATATAGGAAGTTCACGGTGGAGTGATAATGACATGAGTAATTCCTTGGGATACTTAAAAGGTCTAAAGTAGTAAATCGATTAACAAGGTATAAAATATGAAATAGATAAAGAAGTGATAAGAGACAATGATACGAGGGGGTACAAAGTAGGTGATTTACATGTAATTGATGAAGTTAAACATGATCACCCAAAACCAATGATGAGTTTAGAATAATCGTTAATTCGGAGTGTAAAAGAGTCATGGAAGTTAAAGAACTTAAGATGAATGTTAGATAGTAACATATATGGTGTAAAAATGAATAAATGAAATAGAAGTATAAATTAAATTATCGTAAACAATGAGAGAGTCGTTTAGACGAAATGTAAAGGAAGATAAGGGGTTGCATATTAAGTAATGTAAGATAATAGGAATGATGATAGTGATGGACAATGTGGGGATCGATTAGAGGAGAGTAAGATGAACAGGAAATAGGATAAAAGATAATAGTTATAATGTTAGACGTTAATAATAATGACCGGTATTGATAGTATAAAACCTTGAATTATAATGAAGTCTTAGAGTGGAAAGTTGTTGAAGTCAAATGTAATGATAAGATGAGATAATAACTATAAATTAGAATGAAGTTAAGATTAGGAGAACGGCCGATGTATAGATGACGACGAATGTGAGAACGAGGTAATAAGATATAAATTTGCTTAAATAAGAATAACAAGTATGAAAGAGTTAATGACGATGGTGAGAAAGAACCTAGTTATATAGAGATGAGACGTTATATTTAATGATAATGAATAAGAAAACATCTTGAGGCTAAGAATGAGGAATAGAGTATGATATCTTAAAGAAATTTTATAGATATCCTAGAATAAATGAGACAATAGAGTATGCCCGTAAGAAGAATGATAAAATAAAATAGAGGGAAGCTATTATTACTTAATATTTAAAGATGTGAATTAGGGTAATACATGGGACGCATGGTACGGTGCGAAGGGGAGCATGGGACAACAGATAAAGCTTCTCCCATGTTCAGGGCGCATGGCCTCATGCGCCTGCGCATGAGGCATCCCCTTAGGTGCGATTTCACCTGTTTTTGACCCTTTTCTGCTTGTTCTTCCGTCTAGAAATGCCTCAGAAATGGAATTGAATTGTTTTCTCTTTGTATTGTCTTCAAAATTACTAAAATTACTAGGTTGGACATCCTGATTGGAATTCGAACTTTAACCCTCTACTTATGTGTGAGTTTCATTAATTATTTGTCAGTGGTCCTTTAAATTTGACTAAAAGACCGGGCTAGTCCTTTAAGCTTTGTAAGATTTAAATATGTTTTTTAGTTTTTCTAAGTTTCAAATAAGTGTTTTAAGTTTGACAAAAATACCAGGTTAGTCCTTATTTATCATTTTGTCTATCTATCTAGAAGAAATAAAAAAGAACGTGATTTATTTGAGTGGTGCGACTTTTTTTTTTACCATACAAAATCTATTCTCTAAATATCAGGTTACCCCTTCTTAATTTTTTGACACGTTATCAAAATTATATCCTTTTGTGTCTTTTGCTTCAACTACTCCTTAGAAGTTCTCTCCTAAAAATAAATTAAAACAAACTCAGTTAATAAAACACATTAACTTAATCTTTTTTTAAGAACAAACAAACTTAATCTTAATCTCAATCAAAATAAATTTTCTTCTAATTCAACTTCTAAATATCTAAAGAGTTAAAAAAACTACAGTCTTATGTTCTAATCATGAAACTTCTACTCTTTAATTCTCTAATTACGAAACTCAATGTCTACCAAAAATACAACCTTACCTCTTCTTAATTCTTTGACACGTCATCAAAATTATATTCTTGTGTATTTTTTGCTTCAACTTCCCCCTATAGTTTATCTCCTAAAAATAAATTAAAACAAACTCAGTTAATAAAACACATTAAATTAACATTTTTTAAAGAATAAACAAACTAAATCTTAATGTCAATCAATTTTTTTTCTTCTTATAATTCAACTTATTTAGAGTTAAAAAAAAGTACAATCTTTTATTCTCAAATTCTCTGATCATGAAACCTTGTATCTAAAAAAAATATGAAACTTAATGTCTACAAAAAATACAATCTTACCCTTTCTTAATTTTTTGACATATCATCAAAATTATATCATTTTGTGTCTTTTGTTTTAACTTCCCCCTATTTTATTTCTTTTAAAATCAAATTAAAACAAACTCACTCAATAAAACACATTAACTTAATCTCTTTTTAAAGAAGAAACTAACTTAATTGTAATGCCAATCAAAACAAATTTTCCTACAATTCAACTTTTAAATATCTAAAGAGTTAAAAAAACTACAAAATATTTATTACAAGGCATATACCTACTTTTCAAAAAATTACACATTTTCAAGATTGCTTCTTTTCAAAAAATAATTTGCCTTTGTTATTTCTTTATCTTTTTTTTAGTCAAAACAAAAATTATATTAAATAAAAATAAATAGATAAAGAGTCGAGGACATTAAACCTGACTCAGGGTGATACAACATAATAAATCAGACCAAGTGGATCGACCAAAATCTATCTTAACAAAATTCACTAATCAGTAAGCGAACGTGTATATTATGGATTGACCGTCAACACGGTATCAAAATCCAAATTCTAACAACTCCCTAAACAAATCAGCAAGCATAAAAGTTCTTTATAACTAGAAGAACATGAGTGTAAACAAACAAGACATATTGAAACCTTCATATCTCAACATAATTAGAAACAACGGGGAATCAAAGATGTTAGGTCACAATGCCATATTATAATTTTTTTATTATTATTATATCTTTTAGAAATATGACTATAAAAAACACTGAAAACATGATAAATGAGTCACTAAATTAAATAATATTTTTGTACAATTTATACACGGGACTCATAACGACATATTTATAAATAATGGAATCTTTACTATTTAAAATATTTCTACATATTTTTAGTTTACCATTTCATAATATTTAATAACAACTATTTCAATGGTTTTATCATTTGCAAATTACACTAACCTATCTTAAAATCTTCTTAAATAAAACAAACACCCGCTCTATTTTTTAACTAACACTAATCTCCTTTTTTTTTTTTTTATCAATTTGACAAGCAATTCTCTTATATTATAACACAGTTTAAACTATGTTAATTTCATTTATTTTGAGTAATTAACTTCTTCATATCAGTATGAACTCATTTAATTTTCAACTATTTTTTCTTTCTATTTTTCACTTACGTGATTTTTCTCAAGTCATTGTTACTCAGTCAAAGTGGTTTAATTTTTAAACTCTAATGTAATAAAACGGATATATCGAATATTATTTCCTTTTCATAGATCAACCACAATGTCCATCCACCAAAATTATTCTCATTTCTATATTCTCTTTTGATTTCTTCTGTAATTGCCGATGTTTGATGTTATTTGGTGGTAAAAACAATTGTTGATATTGTTTCTCCATTGTGGAAAAAAAAAACTCATTTAACTTAATTGTGAAAAGGGGAAAAAAAAATCTCATTTAACTTAATTGTGGAAAGAGATAACAGATACAAACGAAAAAAAAATGACTGAAATTAAATTGTATATTTATAAAGCTATTGAAATGGATAAAATGAGGGGAGATTGATGTGTTTAGAAAATCAAAATGGGTGCTTGTGTTATTTAAGAACATCTCAAGGGAAATCAAAGTAATTTACCCTTTTATCATAACGTCGGCTTGATCATTATCTTTTTCTTATTTTCTCAATTCATTAACATTGCAATTCGCTTTGCTACATAGCCCTCAATTCAAATTAGCCCGTGCTTAGCACATGTTTGTTGCTAGTTTCTTTTAAAAAAAATACAATATGTCTTTTAAAAAATGAGTTTTATTTTGACCTTAATAAATATCTTTTGACCATAATAAATGACTTTTTTTTCTTTTGACCATAATAAATGTCTTTTAAAAATTGAGTCTTACTTCGTTTGATAAATGAATATATATAGAAAACTTCTCTTTTGTTGCTTTCACAATTCAGAATTAAATAAATCACAAAGGTCTTGAACGTAAAAAAAAAAAACACAAAGGTGGAAGGCACGTCCTTGCTGGGAACAGGCACAACACATATCCAACGTTGGTCCTATAACTCCCAAAAGCTATGAATTTGCCTCCACCTCGGCCGCGAAGGTTTGTCCCAAAAGAACTCATCGTTGAAGTGCTTTCCTTCCTTTCAGTGAAATCTATGATGCGAATGAGGTGCTTGGGTAAGTCCTACAACTCCCTCTTTATTGATCCTTATTTTGTCAAAATGCACCTTCAACGATCTGCACAAAATCCTCATCTAGTACTGGTCACTACCAAAATTCACAGGGTCATACCTCTCCCATTACACCGTTTACTTGACAACCATTCAATTTCCCTTGACGAGGTTGCTCACAACCTTATTGTCGATGATAGCGAAGGATCTAAAGTTCGTAGTTTTGTTGGTTCTTGCAATGGATTGATTTGCTTTCTCACTTATACTTTTTCATTAGGGTATCAAGATGTATGGCTTATTTTTGAGAACCCATCCACAAGGACAAGATCTGGAAAATTAGGGCATTTACACCTTTTAAGCGATAAGTATTATGGACCGATATATTATGAATATGCATTTGGTTATGATAATTTAACATCCACTTATAAGGTTGTGATGTTGAGTTATCATAGAAAAGATAACATGACAGTAGAGACGAAAGTTTTCAGTTTGGGTGATAACATTTGGAGAAATATACCAAATTTACCTGCGATTCCTCTTCAATTGTCCATCCTTCATCCCCACCAGCAACATAATGTTGTGTATTTGAGTGGAACTCTTAATTGGTTGGCCGTTTTCGACTTTCCCATCGATTCTGTTCACAAATATGTGATTATTTCGCTTGATTTGGGAACTGAGACATACACACAGATGCGGCTGCCTCAAGGTTTTGATGAATTGCCTCAAGTTTTCCCAACTATCTGTGTGTTGAATGGTAGCCTTTCTTTTTCTTATGATGCGAAGCGAACACATGTTGTTTTATGGCACATGACAAATTTTGGAGTTGAAGATTCTTGGACTCCACTCCTTCAAATTAGTTATGAGAGTTATCAAATTGGAGGTCCGATATTTTATTTGGTGCCATTGCATCTTTCAGAGTATGGTCAAACACTGATATTTGTTAGCAACTTAAGAGACCGAGCATTTCTCTACAATACGAGAAATAATTGTGTTGAGAGAGCTAGAATTCCCAGTACAATATGTTGGTTTAGAGCAATGGATTATGTTGAAAGCTTGGTTTCGATTTGTTGAAAGTTACTTCTTTTTTAATTCATGTAAGTTGTATAATGCATGCTTATTTCTTTTACTTCAATACTATCTTATAAATATGCTGATTAAACCAACCGATCTTGTTACCATGTTTAGAACTCACTTATCTATGTATATTTTAAGCATAAAAATGTTTAAGTAATAAATTAATATATATATCGGTTATTCTTCTTTGTTTGATTACACCAATTTTTTTACTTGATAATGATATAATAGTTTTTAGATTTGTCAAAAAAAATAAAATTGATATCATTGTTTAGAATCTGTGGTACACTTACTTGTATTCATAGCATCTATTTAACACTAGAGTATAGACGGGTATACACTTTTTTATTCAATGGTTATCACCAAGTTATCAAATTGAGATGGAAGAATTGAGATGGAAGAGATCTTAGGATTTTCTCCATAACTGATTTATCAGAAAATGTCTCACCACATAGTTTCATCTGATTTGTAATTGCTTGAACAGATGAGAAATAATCTTCTATCTTTTCTTCATCTGAAGCAATTCATATTGTCTTCTTAGTGACTGTAACCTAATCTTCTTCACTCTGTCATCTCCACTGAAATACTTCACAAGTGTATCCCATGCTTCCTTGAAACTTTCTGCAAATGCAATCTTCTCAAAAAACCTTGTTGTCCACTTACTGATGAATGTAAAAGAGAGCCTTGCAATCTTTCTTCTTGGCTTCTTTATGTGCATTTCTCTGAACATTTGTGGGGTTTTTTTGGAAGTGCTTCAATTCCATTGTTAACAAGCTCAAGAACATCTTGAAATCCAAAGATGACTTTCATCTGTTTCACCCACTTGTTCCAATTCTTTCCATCAAGAATTGGTAAGTGCGCAACAATATTCCCATTGGAGTTTGTGCTCGTGATTTTCGGGTATCAAAACCATTGATCGGATTTGAACCTTTAATCATTGAACTCTCAACTTTTATTCGCGGGAAGGGAAAAAGTGAGTAAAAACCCTTATAGACCTTGGATTCGGAGGTTGGTTTCGATTGGGGAAGGTGTTAAGCACCCGAACCGACTATGGTATCCCATAGGAACCTTCTACCTATTCTCTAATCTTGCGCTAAATTGATTTTACTTATTAAAAAGAGTTAAGAGTTAAAAAGTTAAAGTGAAAGAAGGGAGAAAGATGAAGCATATTTTTGGTTACTTTTATTGATTTGGAAGGGTCGAAACCCTTTGCCTACTTACCCAAATAAATCGGGATCAAAATCAAGTAGTTCGGCTAAAGAACTTATTTGATGAGTTGAATTGATTTTAACATTTTTGAAAAAAAGATTTTAAGAAGAGATGAGAGGCCTCAAGGCATGAGAAGAAAATACGATGGAGTTGGTTAATTTTAATTGCACGAAATCCATGTCTAATGTGGATATTAAATTAATTAACATTTGATTAAGGAAAATAAAAGAAAAGACACTTGGATTACATACCAAGGTTTACTTAAAAGAAATTTGAATTTGATTTTTTTGATTTTTTGAAGAAAATATTTTTTCTAAACTAACGATGAAATCGCATAACGGAGGAAAAATAAATAAGCATAAAGCGATAAATAAAGTGAAGTGTCGGTGCGCGTGTCAGTGCGTGTGCCGGTTACATATTACATACCCTAAATACATTCTATGGTCTCAAAAGGAAAAAAATGCGCGAAAATAAATTACATCATTTTCCTAATTACAAACTAAACCAAAAATAAAATAAATGACAAGAAATTTAAATATGCATATAATATTTCTAATGAGAATTATTTCTATAGACTAAAATGCAATTTAAACCAATTAGAACAACATGACAACAAAATGCAAACATATGAAATAAATATAAATGCAAGATAAACAAAATTAAAAGAAATAAAAGTGCATGAGATGTTAAATAATAATAAAACAATCATAAAAACATATAATGAGAGAACACTAAACAATTAAAAATGACAAAGTAGAAATAATTAAAAAAATAGAGAAGAAGAAAAAGAAATTTAAGAGGAAATAGGGGATTTAATAGAGAAAATAGTAGTAAAAAAAACAGAAAAAGAATAACAATGATAAAAAAATTAAGCTGGATGAATTTGAACCATTTGATGAATCAAGGGATCCAGATCCAATCACAATGTCATTTTATCATAACCACAAGATCAAAAATCAAAGGTAAGCAATTTACAAGGATACCACAGACAATCAGGCAGAAGCATACACATGATTAAAACGTAGAACAAATCTTAACCATCAGATTTTGGAATTGCCCACATCTAATGATTTTGATCACAAAGGAACATGGTAATATTGTAAGCTTGCAAGCATGGGAACACATGAATAATGAGTGGTATAAAAGCAAAAACTAAAACAAAAAACACATAATTCATAAAAAAAAACTCTCTTCCCTCAACTTAGAGAGAGAAGCTCTAGCTTCTCTCTAGAAATAGGGCTGGCCGGCGCAGCCATGGGAGAGGAGGAGGAAGAGCTCCGGCGCGGTGGTCGGCCGGAGTAGCCAAACACCTTCTTTTCAATTTTTTTTTTTACCAATCCACTCTTCTCCTTCTTCTCTATTCAAATCCACTATTAGATTTTCAAAAGCCACTCTCAAAAGCCGTAGATCTACGAATGAAGGTACAAAAAAAAAAAACACAAAGAAAAGCTTATGAAAATTACCTCTCTATACTTCTTCTTCTTCCTTTTGATTTCGGTTGCCTTGCCTTCTTCTTTTCGGCCTTGCTTTGTTCTTGTGTTTTCGTCCTTCTTTTTGTTTCGGTTTGTTCTTGTTTTTTCTCTTTTTTCGGCCTTGCGTTTTAGATCCCTATTCGGTTCGGTTGTTCCTCTTCCGTTTCGTTTTTTTCGTGTTGTTCTTCTTTGGTACAAAAATGGCTGATTCGGATTTTACTTGGTTATTGTTCGAATTCGGTTTTGTGTTAGTTCATGATTTGGAACTGTTGGTTCGGATTCGTTTTTTTTTGGATTTGGAAGTTGTATGGATCTGGTGCTTTTATTTCGGATTTGTGTACTATGGATGTGGATTTCGAAATTTTGGGGTGTTATTTGTGTTGATGGATTCGTGATTGTGTTTATGAGTTATGGATTTGTGTTGCTAGAAATTTCAAGTTCATATTGTTCTTGAGTATGTTCTTGGTGAAAACTGGTTTTGATCCTTTTTTTGTGAATGTTGATTTTTGGAATCTGTTTGTGTGTTGAAAAGTGTGCCTGACCTCATTAACTCTGATACACTCTTAATCATCTGATACATGGAATGGACCAAAATACCCTTGCTGTTTCTTGGAGGAAAAGTTGGACTGGACCAATGATAAATTGACAAGTGGACAATGACTTAAAAAAAATAATAAAAACTGATAAATGAATAAAAAAACAGATTAAATAAATGGACAAATAAATAATTAAATAAATAATAAAAAATAAAAAACGAAAATTAAATAATAAAATAAAAAAAATGTTCCGTCGGAACCAAAAAATGAGGTATTTTAAAATACCTCTCTGCCGAAATTTCGTCTGATACGACTGAGATTACGCGGCTTTTTTACGCTAATTAAAACAATAAAACGACGACGTGACTAAAATGAACTTTAATAACGCAAACGTTACGCTACACTAAAATACGCACAAAACGCGAGTAAAAATTACGAAACTAATACGCGAACGACATTAAAAAATAAACGACGAACGAAAAAATAAATGCGACCACAAGTACGAACAAAAGCAGATATTACGGGAATTAGCGTGCAAACGGACGACTGAAAGACGAACAACCTACGAATAAATAAAAAATAAATTGGTCAAAAATTAGGGTACGACAGAGTTCATGATTGATCTTCTTGGATCAAAGTAATGCATGGCTCTGGATACCAATTGTTAGGGGAAACAAATGGATTAGGGTTTGCGTGTTTGTATAACTTGAGAAGGAAGATAACCGTTATGGAGTGAGAAAGAGATAATGAAGGATTAAGAGAAAGTGAATGTGAAATTGAATTAGCTATTATTCATTGAGGAATCAATATATATACACAATATGTTCTTCTAATGCTTGCACACCAAGTAACTTGCAAAGGTATATTCAAAAAAAAAAAAAAAAAAAGTAACTTGCAAAGGTGTAACAAACCAGCTAAAATATAGGAAAACAATTAGTTACTTAAGGGTCCGTTTGGTTCGAGAGTTTTGGAGGGGAGGGGAGTGGAGATTTTTAATTTGATGTGTTTGGTTCAATTTGTAGAAGGGGAGTGGAGGGAAGGGGAGGGGAGCAAATCTCTTTAAAATTTTATTGCATTGCCATAAATATCCTTAAATTAATTTCAAATCTCAATATTAACCTTGTAACAACTTTTATTATTATTAGATTATATTATTTTGTAACAATCATATTATTATTAGGTTATCTTATTCTTGTAACAAATTTTATTATTTTTTTATATTTTTCTTATAACAACTTTGATTACATATTAAGAGATGTGCTATTTTTTTACGGAAGTAATTGGCAAAAAAATGCAAGGATTACAAAGAATTGCTCTTATATAAAAAAATATATATACGATGCATGGAAGAGCAAAATACATGAGCCAGTTTGAGATAAAATAAACAGTTTAGATATGTGTTACTCTTTCGTCGTATTCTGAAATCGTAAAAACTAGCAGTTTCTTTTATTTAATTAAGTTTAAGGCTAAAACGGTAAAATAATATTAAAATTTCTCCCCTCCCCTCCCCTTGCGAACCAAACACGTTTTTGATTAAAAATATCTCCCCTCCCCTTCCCTTCCCTCCTAATTCTCGAACCAAACGGACTCTAAAGAGACAAGTAACTAACCCTAAAAAACTAAACTAAGATAAAAATGGTTTGAATTACAAACTAACATTCCTCCTTAATTCACGTGATTGTGTCAAACTCACCGTCAATTTAAACATATGTTATAATATTATTACTAAAAACAACTTTTGAATAAATTGAATAGTTGCATTATTACCTCTCTTCCGTCTACCTCATTGATTGTGTGCAAACAATCAATATCAAATATGTAGTCATTTCCAATATTATTTTCTATCTCATCATCTCTACTAATTATAAGTACACCAATGTATTCTACCACTGGTGCACCTAAGGGGATAAAATCCCATGTTCTTACCGCCCAACCTTTCTTGGTGGTACGATAAACCTCTGTAAAAGAATTGTATTTTAGTTCATGTAGAGATGTTTATAGACAGAAATAGAAATCGTGTGTAGAAGCTTGAGTAAAAAGGTAAATGACCTCAAGTCGGTACTTTAAGCCTTTCTGAGAAATTTTGTTTCCACAGTTGGGTCTGCATCCACATTGTGGACCACATTCAACCACAATGTCTCGAAGCTCAATCAGTCTAACAAAATAGTTGATTAAATCTGTTAGTTATAGAACTTATTTTAAGAATATTGAACATCGAACACATTTAAAACAAGTGCAATTATAATTGTTTACTCATGGTAAGTATCTTACTTTGTGTCTGAAATGACAAGAAAGAAAAACAAATCCAAAAGTAAACAATTACCTGCCATTGTTAGTGTATGGAAACTCTGAGCCATTACGAAGCTCTTGTTGGAAACTCAATGCTTATTGCAACTTTATTTGATGTAATGTATTTGAAACCTAAATTTTAATACATCATGAGTGCAATTTTCTTTATTAAAGCATGCAGCGAACAGGAGAATCATCAAATTCATTGGTAGCAATAATGTTGATTGTTTCTTGTCCATTGCTAATGTCCTTGCACACCAAACTAAGAAAATAATATTTTGTGAACTGTAACTCAATTACAAATTTTGTGTATATCAGAAGTCTAGATAACACAAATACTTCTTGAGAGATTTGTCAATAACATACCTTGGAGATGAAGAAAGAGCTCCTGAGACTTGTCCTTCCATAAAATGAACCTAAAGCCAAATAAAATTTTAGAATAGGACATGTAAGTGGAGGAAAACGCAAGATAATGTATATGATCATTGATTTATAGATGGGGTAATCTTTACCTTTACAAGCTAATTTTACAGGGTCAGGTTAAACCAACACAAACAAAATTCTAATATGATATTAATTAGAGCATATCTATGATTTGTTAGACCATATGCTCTATATTTTCTGCTACTGGGTGTCACTTGAATCACGCTCGAAATATTCAATTATGAGCATCAATCTATGTGTTAAGAATCTCACATTGAAAGAGATAAGACATGTGCATGGGTTTATAAGTGAAAGCAATCCATACCTTACAAGTCAGATTTGTAAAGGTTGTTAGGCTTAACCCAAATTTTAATACAAGGTTTTTTTTTTTTTTTTTGGTTACAATACAAGGTTTAAAATAACATGAAAATGAAAACACGATCTTTATTTCCCTCTCCTTTACAAAATTTTCACGGTGATGATATAGAAAATGAAGGTTTTTTTACGGATTCAGGAAAATGAAAATCAATTGAATAAAAAAGTATTAATATCATATACATCATTAGACTATTTTCATCATTATATATTGCGAATTATATTGGTGTGTTAGCACATAACTAAAATAGTACAATGAGACTAGGGCAGCTGACACATAAAACTAAAGTTACTACTAATTGATTGAGAGCTAGAAATTGACTAATTGATGCATGCAATTACATTTCCATCAAACATACCATAGTTGGAAAATGAAGATCAAACATTTCCTATTTTGGGTTGCATGTAAACAATTAATGGGAATAACTCATAAACAATTAATGGGTTACATTCAAATCATTAAACAAGAGAGAAAATGAGATGTAAAATTATAATGAAAAAGGATATTAAATTTATGGTTAATATATAACAATTGGGAAAATCCTCTAGAAATCAATTTACAAAAAGGAAACAATTCCTTGGGTAAAAAAAAAATAGAAACAATTCCAATGAAGCGGATCTATCTTAACAGTGATTTAAAATCAAGATATCAAGTTAGCACATGTTTTCTAACCCTCAAAAGTGTCACAATATTCTTTTTATTACGCCCTTTCTTGCGTCTATTCTTGCTTTGATTCTTCTCTTCCTGTTAGAAATATTGAAGTTGTTGCACTTTGAACCAAAAACTAATAACATCAATTAAGAAACAAATGAATTTATGGAACAATAGATAACTGATTTCCAAACATCAACAAGGAGATATAAAACCAATATGACAAATCTCAGGTACTACTTTGCTTTGGCACGTTTAATAAGACATCGTGCCATTTCTCAAGATATCAAAATAAACAAGAGAAAACAAAGGAAACGAAAATTAATTGTATCACACACCTTAGCAAGGTTACGAAGATTGACAAGCCGAAATGTCTCTCATCAAAGATAAGTGAACCATTACTCGAGACCAAGGGTCACTTTCATCTATTTTAGCACACAATGATTTGGTTGGTTCTCTTCTCAACAAAATTTTCCCGAAAATTGATCATACATCTCTTGTGGTAATTGTCATATGGAATTTTGGGTCCATTTTGAAGTTCTGTTTATAGAGAAATATAATGATATGATATAGGCCAACAATATGGCCTGATAACCTATAACCAATGAGAATTCACTTACTTATAATCTATAAGAATATTTAAAGAGAATACACTTTTTTTTGCTGAATATTTCCTTTTCAATTTTACCCCTTCATTTAAAATATTTTATAATTATTATTTAAATTACTAATCTAAAATTAGAATGAACATTCATCCGCCAAAGGCTCATGTTATTAAGGAGGTAGTTTGGCACCCTCCTGTTGTCAATTGGTTAAAAGCTAACACCAATGGAGCAGTAACAAAATCTCCACACAAGGCAGCATGTGGCGGTATTTTCCGTAGCTAAAGATTCACAAGGGGTTGCTTTGCTCAAAATCTATCTACGGATTATGCTTTTGTAGCCAAGATATATGGTGCTACTTTGGGTATTGAAATAGATAAGTATCACAATTGGAACAATATTTGATTGGAAACCGATTCAGCTCTTTTCTTGATGGCTTTCAAGAACTTTAAGATGATTCCATGGAACCTTAGAAACAGATGGCTGAAATGTCTGTATAGAAGCCACAAAAAGGATGAACTTCCTGGTAAGTCACATTTACAGAGAGGGTAATGTTTGTGCGGATGCTTTTGCAAACATAGGTTTGGATATCATTCTTATGGTGGCAAGATGCTCCCAATATCATTAGGAAGTATGTTGTAAACAATATGTTAGGTAGGCCTAACTACAGATTCTCTATCTTTTGAAAAGGTTTAGGACACATCCCACTTTTCTTTTCTTGTATGCTTTCTCTCTTATTTGAATGAAGTTTGGTAGTGTGCTTTACACTACCTTTTATTTAAAAAAAAAGAAGTTAAATGTCATTAAAATATGAACAATTCATAACAATACGATGACCAATTCGTCAATAAAAAAAATAACAATACGATTAACAATCCACAAAAATAAGGACAATGTGACCTTATATAAAATAAATAAAAAATGTGTTTTGTAGTAATATTTTTTCTTCCAATTTTACCCTTCACTTAAATATTTTTCACAATTTTGTTTGTTAACAATAAAGCACATGCTAGCCTCTTTTTATTTTTTTTAAAAAAAAGGGTTGGTGGAATTATTAAAAATTGTTTTTAATTAGGAAAGTTTTTTAAGAAAATGAAATTTATCTGGTTTATATGTATAAAATCGTATGAATAGAGTATGAAAATTGTATTAAAACGTATTTAATCATTTTTAGGACTATTGAGAACCACTCATTGAAGATTAGATTTCACCATAAAGGGTACTTCATTTCTGACCCTATGATTGCTTCTTAGAAGGGTGAAATATATGAATTTGGGGTTTAGTGGGACATATATGAGATTAACCTCGTAGATTTGGACAAACTGGTTAGAGAAATTGGTGTGGTATGGGATTATTAGTTGTCGTATGTTAATCTATGTACAAATTTAAGTGATGGTCTTAGGCTGTTGAAAACTGATAAAGATGTCATTAGATTCATTGATGAGTATAAGAATGAGGTAGGTGATGAGTTTTATATTGAAACCCCATATGTGGAAGGATTTAATAGTAGGTTTGAGAGTGATGTTGAAGAAGATAAGGGAAAGGGTTCTGCTAAAGTTGATGATGATTATGAAACAGGTCATGAGTACATTGGTGATGAAAAGGGAGAGGATAATCTGAATATGGAAGTATTGATGGGTTATCAGTTGATGACAGTGATTATGAATAAGGCGATGATTGTAGATCATAAAATTCATCCATCTAGGATTTTGATAAAAGCGAACATATACGAATTAAATAAGACTTCAGATTATAAACTAAATAAAAACTTAATTAATGGAATCCAACAAATAAGATGGGTTCATCGTGGAACCATAATCAAAGAAGTTTAGTTGATCATGGCAATTGGCATCATTACAAAACAATAGAATAACATACCCTAGAGAGAACAAGAGGAGGATAGAGATCCTCTTCCTTGAAGCTCATGGCACTTGACCCTTTCCTTGTACCACTATCTCTCTAAATGAATAAAATAAAGTGCAAGGGTCCCTATTTATAGTGCAAGATTACTTAGGGGTTAAGGGAGTAAAAATAGGGGTTTTCCACCAAATTCGACTTGAAAATTAAGCAAACAACACTCCCTGGGCATTTCCATACACGGGGCACATGGATAGTGCGCATGGGATCACGAGACAACAGATTAAACTGCACCCGTGGTCAGGACGCATGGCCTCATGTGCCCTACGCATGAGGCAGCCCCTCAGGTGCGATTTCAGTTGTTTTTGACATTTTTTGCTTGTTTTTCCGTTATGCCTTGAAACTTGAATTGAATTTTCTTCACTTTGTATTGTCTTTAAAAACCTTTTAAGAACCATTGTCTTCAATCTTCACATCCTCAATCCTTCACGTGATGTCTTGATTTGTCGATTTACATGATTTCTCACTACAAAACACTCAAAACCCCTTTGGATTTGCATGATTTATGATAAACACCTCGAATGAATATAATACAAAAATTTCCTCAAACCTATGACAACTCTTCTAATTGACTTCTAATTTGCCTTCAAATGCAAGGAAATACAGTAAAAATATAGCTAAAAACATCATATGTTTTTCCATCATCGCATCCCAAAACTTAAACAGTTGCTCGTCCTTTTCCAACACAATTGCAAGAAGTTAGGATTTACAAGAATTTGATGATGGAACATAACTTTCTAGAGATTGTGCTCACATTGTTATTCTTTCAACTTCTAGACTTGACTAACTTACCAACTTCATGCAAGCGGGACATGCTAAGAGAAGATACTCCTACTCTAAACCACTTACAAATCCAAGATAGACATATGTACCTCCTACATCCACGGGCTGGTCAATGCATTTTCCACACTCCAGTCATCATGTGAATGTACATTGCTATAAAATTGAAGTAATTCTAAACAGACACTGAAGGCATATACTACCACACACATGTAGAGGTCTTCTTAAGGATATAACGTGGCTTAGATTAAAGGTGGGATATATTTAGGAAAGTAGGCTGACAATTTTTTTTGGAGTTAGTTTACACTACTACAAAAATGGGCTTATAAAGCACTTTTTTTTTGTTTTAGCTAGCGCTTTGAAAGCGCTACTGTAAATGGCGCTGGTAAAAGTAATATAGCGCTTTTTTTCTGTAAAAAGCGCTATCTAAAGCAGTGTTGATATAGCGCTTTTTGTCAAAGAGCGCTAGCAAAGATTCTCCTTAGATAGCGCTTTCAATAATAAACGCCATCTAAAAGGCTTTTAAAATAACGCAAGCACTACTAAAAAATAGCGTTTTTGTTTTAAAATGCTATGTAACACTAGGTTTAGATAGCGCTTTATGCATGAAAAAAGCGCTAAAAAAGGCTTTAATTTGTTTTTTGTCAATTCTTTTTTACAGATAGCGTTTTTTATTAATTTAAAGTAGAATATATATATATAATTTTTCTAAGAGAAGTATATATATTTTTGGGACATTAAAATTATCAAATAAAACTTAAACATATCATAAAAAATGTATGTATATATATAGCATAAAAGTCAAAAATGTATATATAGCCACTAATATGGTAACATGGATATCTCTAAGTTACAACAAATTAGCTAACATAAAGATCAAAATCTTCTATGGTAGCATGCAGTCTTCATCTATCTTCTTGGTCGTCTCAACATTTTTATCCAAAACAAGCAGACAAATCATTATTCATTTCCAAATTTCGATCACTCTCTAGCACCTTCATATATATAGTAGAAAACACCATTAAGCAATAAGTAACTATAGACAAATTCAAAGTACTATTGATCATAGTACAAATTAAAGCAAGATTATAAATTAAAAACACTACTACTTCTAGAAAATATATTTAGAAACATATGAAACTCACTTTATCATAAAAATATCATATAACCAAAAGGTTGATCATGAACTGACACCATTCTTCTTGGATTTCTCTTAGTTTATCTTTTGAGTATGTCACACACTTGAAACCATCAATGTACTGCATATATTATAACAAAAAATAACCATGTTACTTAATAAACTTAATTATATACATATATTATACTTTAATATAAAAATAACATACCAGCTTTGGAATCTCATTTAGTTTTGAAATAATAACCTCTTTCATAAACCTCATCACAAAGTATCCGCAATCTATACCATTTTCTTGGCGAGGACACTATAAAAAATAAAATAAGTTTGTATAAATAAAATTATTTATATTTTATTCATACACTAATTGTTTAAGGTTATGTTGTATTATTAAACATGTACTCGGACCCATGATATGTTGTTAAATTTATTCTTTGATACTTGAGCGTCCCTTGCAAAGCGAAATACCTATAGAACTCTACAAAATATAAATGTAAACTTAGATTACATACAACTAACAATTCACTTAAAGGTGCGTAAAAAGTTATATAAAACACCTCAGCGTATAAGCACTACAAGGTGACCCAAAAGTACATATTAATGCACAAGAGTATATCCAGACTTTAGGTACATGTGAAGCTAAAATTTCAAATAAATAATAATACAAAATACTTTTTTTTAGACTATATTCACATATTCACTAAAAGCACAAAATACCATTTTTTCGGACACTATATTCACATTTTTAAAGATTGTTTAACTTTTCCGGTATATGCTAATATGCACATTAAAAATTGTGACTGATATTGTGCTAGAGAAAATTTTCACAAATTGAGTTTCAACTACTAATAAAGAATTATGCAGCAAAGCATATTTCAAGTGATTAATGCACCAAAACATTTTAGTTTCTAACAAGCAAACTTCATTCCATTAATCCACCAGCTGATAAAACAAACTGTGTTGCTACTCTATTCATCCACATTTTAGAACCAAAGCCATGTGTAGCACTAACACATGAAAGCAGAATTTATAAAATCTGAACTAATTGTAAGTCTAGTAAATACCCAAAAGTCATCTCATTAAGCAAGTATGTATGCACTATGCAACATTCCTCTGTCAATTTAATTTCAGGAGCTGCTCTCAAATTAATTTTGAAACTCAAATGTGGATAGGTAACTTAGCAACAGAAACCATCATCAAAACAAGAGAATTGCTATATGGTACAAACCATGATTTCACGAAAATTCACGAATGTCGTCTAAACTCTTTCTCTCTCACAGTTTTAATCCTTGTTATGTACCCTAACACTATACTACAACCCTCATCCCTTATCATCCATGTTCTGTACCGCTTCAACAGTGATGCAATAACTAGCCAATGTACAATCATCAAATGACGTATCTATATATACCTTTACACATCACCATTGTGTTGAAGGACAACTGTCATCCCATGATTTTATATTATGAGACAATCATATGAGCATTAACCCATCAAAGCATCACATTAACAACAAAAAAAGCAAATGCCTTTTCTCTAATATTACAATGTTATATTTTCATGTATTTTTATACTATATGAGTAGCTAATTGCATCTTTTTATATGCGAATATATTCATTCAAAATTTGTCACTGAATATGTGTATGAGATAGAGGTGAAGCTTCAAAACAAATGAGTGTGTCTAGAATGACCAAAGCATTAAAAAATGGTTGCTGCAAGCCATTCGTGGGTTTTTCACGAATTTTCATTCGCACCAAGTAGCATTTTTCTCAAAATAATATTGGGGATTTTCATCAAACACATTGACTACAAACCTTAAAGAGAATAAATGATCATGCAAAACAAATGTTAATTTGTTGTCGTTGAGAATTGTTGCTTATTGAGACATTTCGTCAAACACCTTGTGAATGCTGACTTTGACAATCAAAAAACAAATTCAACCCCAATTCCAGTATTCATGAAAAACGATAACGACTCTAGTCAAATTGAAACCTCGCTTTTCTTCTTGAGACAAATATGAAACCTCGGTTTGTTTACAGAGAAAAAACGAGAGAGAGAGAGAGAGAGAGAGAGAGAGAGAGAGTTGTTACCGATGGAACCTTCAACGATGGTGGCGGCGAGTGAGGGAGAGAGAGAAACCTGGACGGAGTTAGTTTCCGGCGGACGACAAAGAACTCTGACTGGTTTTACGAAGAACTGACGAGAACCTAGAGAGAGCCGTGAGTTGAGATCGAACTTGTCTGTGAGGGAGAGAGCCGTGTGAGGGAGAGAGTCGTGAGAGAGAGAGGACTGCAGAGAGAGTGATATCTACGAGGACTTGGAGTCTTGGACGGAAATTGGAGGATTTATGGATTTAGAGGGAGAGAGAATCCAATTCTTTGGAGGGAGAGTGATATCTACGAGGACTTAAATGTTTTTTTGGAAAAAATTGGCAAAAGTAATATTTTAATTGATATATATGAAGAAAAAAAATTAAAAAAATGTGTGTTTTGAAAAAATAAAAATGAAGAAAATAAAATTTGAAATATGTGTTATGTAGGGGACCAGTTAGTTCAAATTGTTTTTTATGAAAAAAAAAGAAAAAAAACAACAATAAAATATCAACACAGAGAATCGAACAAGGGATTTAAATGTCAAAGTGTTAATGCTTACTTTATAAAATAACGCTTTTTTTAATTTATAAGCGTTATCTTTCTCAAGCATACACTAGCGTTTATTAAGCGCTATTTAAGGTTGATTTATTTTTAGCGTTTTCCTTTAAAAGCGCCATATACGATTATTCCTGTTTTTTTTTTTAAATATTTATTATTTTTATTGAACCTATACTGACGCTTTCAAAACAAAGCGCTATATAGACTTAGAAGCATAGATAGCGCTTTTTCAAAAAAGTGCTGGCTAAAGCCTCTGTGTTTTGATTTATAGCGCTTTAGTGCTAAAAGCGTTATTTATGAGGCGCAGTATTTTCTCAATTTTGTAGTAGTGTTACTAAGGATTCCCTATTTAAATAAGTTTCTTCCATCCTGTAGCTTTGGATTCACAATCTAAAACCAATGTTCATGAGATTCATGAACTTTCACAACAATGTTTACGAGGTATTAGCTTATATGCTATTCAAGAGAAATGGGTACTAGTAGAACTAATTATTCTTTTTATTTTAAGGAGCCAAACTTTTGTTGGCTCTTTATTTTCTATTTCTTTTTTTAGACCATTATTTCGATATTTTATCTACATTTTTCTTTTTCATTTTTTTTATAACCAAGTTCTACTGGTACCCCACCGCAACCTTGAGATGTTGTTAATTCCAAAGAGAAACCCCAAGCTTAAATTCAAACCATGACAAGTATTTCACTAATTTATCTAACTCCAAAAGAAATCAAATAGATGTATCATTAATGGTTTCAAAACGTGTGACATGATTCAAGTCACATAAGTAACAAAGAAAGAAAATTGGCATCGAGGCTCAAAGTGGTTTCACAAAGGATATAGCAATAATAATAAAAGGTGACTTGAAAGGCTCAAGGTACTAAAACAAGTGCCTCATGTATATGATAATACAATTGATAGTCGGTAAAGAAGGACCGCAACTTTGAGAAAAAAGAACAATCCACATGGATCACACATATAGAAAGAATTATAGTATGATATACTAAATTTTAATGGTGAATCTTTTTTAGTATCTTCTACAGCAAGCCCTAAAATTTATCGTACTCTTGAAATTCGGAAGTAAACTAGCCCTCTAATGTTAATGGTTGGAATCATTCTCTGAGACTAAAATAATTTTTTTTAGATTTTTGGAAAAGGAAAGGTAATGAAATTCATGTAAAAACAACGCGTCTTGTCATGAGTTAGTTAATAGTAAAAGAAATAAATTCTTAGATGGAATGCTATGTGAAATAATTGAAATTTAAAATTACTGAAAATAAACATATGGGTTTCCTCCCACTCAAGGCTTATTTCGCGTCATTAGCTCAATGCCTTGACCATATGGGTTTCCTCCCACTCAAGGCTTATAAGGTTTCCTCCCATCTTTTTTGGTAATACTTCCATAAATTTTTCATACAGAGGTGAGTGTTTCCATGATCCAATTTGTAAGCTTTTATAATTTGTGTCCTTTCTCATTAAAGAACAACAAGACTTTTGCTTTGATTGATTCTGCCTTTGGGTCTTTGATATTACGAAGTTTGATGAAATGGAAAGCTTGTCTACTGTCATCGCAATGTATTCCACAATTCCTAATGGATGTTTAATTGACCTATCTGCAAGTGTTAGAGTGGTTTTTGATGGATCTATCTGAACACTTCAAACTTTTCTTAGCATCGATATTGCCATTAAGTTAGGCTTGTATCTAGATCACACAAACCTTTTTCGATGGTAACTTCCCAATATAGTTGAAACTTCTTGGGTCATTCTTCTTTGGAGGTAACCGTCTTTGAAAGATAGTCTTGCAAGTTTCGGTCGAAGAGGTATATTATTTTCCTTTTAACTTCTGCTTTAGATATGGGTATGGTAGCTTATGGAGCTCACCTTGATTCTTGCTGTTCTAAGAATTGGTTTTGGGTTTTATTTTTGGATTTGTTGAAGATTATATGAAAATGATGAAAAAGTTGAGGGAAGAAGATGAAGAAAGGGAATAAGAATTAAGTGTTGAAGGTTCACTATAAGGTAAAATACTCATGCGTGATCCAGCGGTCCTCCTTTTAGAAAAAGATCAAAGAATTTAAATTAAAATAATTAATAGGATCTATGGTGGACCACTCTTAAGATTTGTCCACCATAGACATTTAGGGTTAAAGTTAACGGTCAGAGACTTTTTTGAATAACTGACCAAACGTCGAGGTTCCAAAATGTTGATTTTTCAGGTTATGGGACCAAAATGAAAATTGAAAATTAGTTGAGGGACCATTGAACCAATTTAGTTTCTTTTTTATTTTTTTTGTCAAAAGCTAGCATAATTTTATTTTTTATAAACAAAGTTTATGGCGATTCTCAAGTTCTACTTTAACTAACAAAAATACTAAAATTGTTAGGCTAGATGTCGTGATCGAGGTTTGTACCTTATCCTCTACTTGTGTGCGAGTTTCAATGATTATTTATTTTTGCAAAAAATCTCTATTGGTCATTTAAGTTTGACAAAAAGATATGGTTAATCCTGTAAGTTTTTTAATTTTTAAATATGTTCTTTAAGCTACTCTAAGTTTTGATTAAGTGTTTTATGTTTGACAAAAATACTGGATTAGTCCTTATTTATCATTTTGTCTATCTATCTAAAAAATTTAAAAATAGGCTACGTATTATTTTTAGAGTGACGTGACTATTTCTTTTAACCATACAAAAATTTTATTAAAAAATGAATTTTATTTTGACCGTAATAAATTTCTTTTGACCATAATAAATGTCTTTTAAAAAGAGGAGCTACATTTCATTTGAGAAATGTATATATATATATATATATATATATATATATATATATATATATATATAAATAGACAACTTCTCCTTTCACAATTCATAGTTAAATAAAACACAAAGGTCTTGTACAAAAAAAAAAAAATCACAAAGGTGGAAGGAACCTTACTGGGAACAGGCACAACCCATATCCAACGTTGGTCCTATAATTCCCAAAAGTTATGAATTTGCCTCCACCTCCGCCGCGGAGGTTTCTCCCAAAAGAGCTCATTGTCGAAGTGCTTTCCTTGCTTCCAGTGAAATCTATAATGCGAATGAGGTGCTTGGGTAAGTCCTACAACTCCCTCTTTATTGATCCTATCTTTGTCAAAATGCACCTTCAACGATCTGCACGAAATCCTCACCTAGCACTAGTCACTACCAACATTCAGAGGGTCATACTCGTCCCATTACACTGTTTACTTGACAACCATTCAATTTCCTTTGAGGAGGATCCTCATAATTATATTGTCGATGATAGCGAAGGACCTAATGTTTGTAGTGTTGTTGGTTCATGCAATGGATTGATTTGCTTGCTCACTTATACTTATTCATTTGGGTATCGAGATGTATGGCTTATTTTTTGGAACCCGTTCACACGGACAAGATCTGAAAAATTAGGGTATTTACGCAAGTATTATGGACCCATATATTATGAATATACATTTGGTTATGATAATTTAACATCCACATATAAGGTAGTGATGTTGAGTTATCATAGAAAAGATATGCTGATACTAGAGACAAAAGTTTTCAGTTTGGGTGATAACATTCGGAGAAATATACCAAATTTACCTGCGATTCCTCTTCAATTGTCCACCCATCACCCCCACCAGCAGCATTATGTTGTGTATTTGAGTGGAACTCTTAATTGGTTGTCCGTTTTTGACTTATCCATCGATTCTGTTCACAAATTTGTGATTATTTCGCTTGATTTGGGAACTGAGACATATACGCAGATGCGGCTACCTCAAGGTTTTGATGAATTGCCTCTAGTTTTCCCAACTATCGGTGTGTTGAATGGACGCCTTTCTTTTTCTTATGATGTGCAGCAGACTCATGTTGATTTATGGCACATGACTGATTTTGGAGTTGAAGAGTCTTGGACTCCACTCCTTCAAATTAGTTATGAGAGTTATCAAATTGGAGGTCCAATGTTTTATTTGGTGCCATTGCATCTTTCAGAGTATGGTCAAACACTGATATTTGTTAGCAACTTAGGAGACCAAGCAATTCTCTACAATACGAGAAATAATAGTGTTGAGAGAGCTAGAATTCCCAATACAATAGGTTGGTTTAGAGCTTTGGATTATGTTGAAAGCTTGGTTTCGATTTGTTGAAAGTTACTTCTTTTTTAATTCATGTAAGTTGTATAATGCATGCTTATTTCTTTTACTTCAATGCTATCTTATAAATATGCTGATTAAAACAACCGATCTTGTTACCATGTTTAGAACTCACTTATCTATGTATATTTTAAGCATAAAAATGTTTAAGTAATAAATTAATATATATCGGTTATTCTTCTTTGTTTGATTACACCAGTTGTTTTACCTGATAATGATATAATAGTTTTTAGATTTGTCAAAAAAAATAAAATTGATATTACTGTTTAGAATCTGTGGTACAATTACTTGTTTTCATAGCATCTATTTAACACTAGAGTATAGACGGGTATACACTTTTTATTCTATGGGTATCACCAAGTGATCAAATTGACATGGAAGAATTGAAATGGAAGAGTTCTTAGGATTTTCTCCATAACTGATTTATCAGAAAGTGTCTCACCACATAGTTTCATCTGATTTGTAATTGCTTGAACAGATGAGAAATAATCTTCTATCTTTTCTTCTTTCTTCATCTGAACCAATTCATATTGTTTTCTTAGTGACGGTAACCTAATCTTCTTCACTTTGTCATATCCACTGAAATACTTCACAAGTGTATCCCATGCTTCCTTGGAACTTTCTGCATATGCAATCTTCTCAAAAACCTTGTTGTCCACTTACTGATGAATGTAAAAGAGAGCCTTGCAATCTTTCTTTTTGGCTTCTCTATGTGCATTTCTCTAAACATCCGTGGGGTTTTCTGGAAGTGCTTCAATTCCATTGTTAACAAGCTCAAGAATATCTTGAAATCTAAAGATGACTTTCATCTGTTTCACCTACCTGTCTCAATTATTTCCATCAAGAATTGGTAAGTGCGCATAAATATTCCCATTGGAGTTCATGATTGATCTTCTTCTTGGATCAAAGTAATGTATGGCTCTGGATACTAATTGTTAGGGGAAACAAATAGATTATGGTTTGTGTGTTTGTATAACTTGAGAAGGAAGAAAACTGTCATGGAATGAGAAAGAGAGAATAAAGGATTAAGGCCATATTTGGATTAGCTTATTTTAGAGCTTATGTAAAACAGCTTATGTAAATAAATATGCTTTAATTTAATGTATTATTTATAAGCTTGTTAATGTAGTTTATGAGAAAACAGTTTATGAAGGTACAATTTTTGTTAGTGAAAACTTATGAATTAAGATAAAAACTTATTTATTTGTATAAGCTCTTTTTCATAAGTTCAAAATAATCTCAATCCAAACAGGGTCTAAGAGAAAGTGAATGTGAAATTGCATTAGCTATTATTCATTGAGAAATCAATATATATACACAATATGTTCTTCCAATGCTTGCACACCAAGTAACTTGCAAAGGTGTAATAAACTAGCTAAAATATAGGAAAACAGTTAGTTACTTAAAGAGACAAGTAACTAACCCTAAAAAACTAAACTAAGATAAAAATGGTTTGAATTACAAACTAACATTCCTCCTTAATTCACGTGATTGTGTCAAACTCACCGCCAATTTAAACATATGTTATAATATTATTATTAAAAACAACTTTTGAATGAATTGAATAGTTGCATTATTACCTCTCTTCCGTCTATCTCATTGAATATTTGCAGTATCAAATATGTAGTCATTTCCAATATTATCATCTCTACTAAGTACACCAATGTATTCTACCACTGGTGCACCTGAGGGGATAAAATTCCATGTTCTTACCGGCCAACCTTTCTTGGTGGTACGATAAACCTATGTAAAAGAGTTGTATTTTAGTTCATGTAGATATATTTATAGACAGAAATAGTAAACGTGTGTAGAAGCTTGAGTAAAAAGGTAAATGACCTCAAGAAATCCTCACCTTCAACGATCTGCACGAACAAGGTTTGTTCACATAAGAGTTGGATCTGATACTATTAAGAGTGGATTACCTTTCTTGCGTGAATTCCCCCAAGATATAGGTGACGTTGCACCGAATTGCGTTACCAACCTCTTGTGTTTTTTTATCCCACGTTACTTTTTTCTGGTTGTTTTGGTTGTTTTGATATTTTGCGATAATTGTCAAACACATTGTTCCATACATATTGTTGATAATTTGTTATGCGAGAATGAGAATATCAAAGTCTTTGTCAATGTGTGCTTCAGACATTATGGCATGCTCTTTTTCTTCTGGATTTATGTGTACAAAATCTTTCCTCTTTTGTGGAAGCTTCTTTTGGAGAAGTGATTGTCGACCGATAGTTTGTCCTCTTTTGAACATATGATAAGACTTCTTTTTCTTTCCATCCCTTAGACTTAATTCTCTTGTTTCCACATTGATCATGGCTTTATCGGTTGCTAGAAATAGTTTATCAAGGATAAGTCTACATTTTTTTTATCTCCTTTCATATCCAAGATTACAAAATCTGTCAGAATAATTGTTGGTTTGTTTTTACCATTGCATCTTGGACTACGCCATTAGACCGTCAATATATTCCTAAGGACCTAAAAGACCCCTATATGGACTTTTAGACCCTCTCAAAGGCCTCAACGCCCTTTAGAAGATCCCTAAAGCCCAAGGCGAGCCCTCCCTAGGGCGCCGCCTCAAGCTGCTTCTAGAAGCCTATAGAAAGCCACCTAAATACCTAATTGCCCCTGTTACTTGCTGCCTAAGTAACCACAAATCAGGCCCATATAGAGCTATAAACACAATACAAACCCCAATACAATTATTGTACTTTTGCAAGTACAGTTGGCGCTGTATGTGGGAACTAGGTAAAACTAACTTAGGCCATGCTTCTGAATCGTAATCACGATTTAGAAAACCACAACAAGTAAAATATGAATCGGATCCCTAATGGCGATTTAGAAACACCCTTACCTTTCGTAATCGTCATGTCTGATCAATCCAACCCCCTCAAAGCCATCTCATGATCAGAATTTTACAAAACAAGGTCGGTCAAAGATTTCAACAAAAATGGCTAAAGTTGGACGAGCAGTTGTCTTGGCAAGGTAGTACGATCGCCCCATTAATTTCAGATAAGAATATTATATTTGTGCTCAACAATTGTTTAATTAAACAGTATATTTAGAGACAATATATATTACTTGATTTGAAGAAAATTTATTGCCAAATATATTGAGAAAATATATTATTTGATTTGAAGAAAATTTATCGGCTAATATATTTTGAAGAAATATGTTATTTGATTTGAAGAAAATTTATCTCCTAATATATTTTGAAAAAATATACTATTTGATTTGAGGAAAAATATTATCGACTAATATATTTTGAGGAAATATACATCAGTTTTACAAATATCGAGTTCGCAAGACAATGACAAAGTTACGTCCACGACAACAACAAAAACAAACAAATGGGCGGATTAGTTCCACTCTAATAGGAATCACGAGCTAGTCCTAATTCAATAAGTAAGCGAGCTAGTCCTAGTTTAGTATGAGAAGAATTAGAATAATGCAACTGTAATAATAATTGAAGTGTAGAACAAATTTCATCATTAGGAAAATTATTTAACTACTCTAGGTACCCTGAGGCACAAGTGAAGTGTGGTATTGTTAAAAGGTCGCGTAAGAGGGTTCTGTTGAGGAAAGCCTTAATATTTAAGTGGTCCAGATGACCCACCTCTCTTTCCTGGGAACCACTTTTATGTACCATTTACTTTGCAAACTGAACTAACTGCTTAGTAAAAACAGAAATAATAGATTAAATAGCACCAGGCACATGTAGAAAAATAAAATTGAGCAGAAAACTTAGTTCCAACGTCATAGGAGGAAGTACAGACATAGAGAAAAATGGAGTGAGCGAGTTAGTTCAGATTTAATAGGAGCATGGTAAGTTAATGGGCGAGATAGTCTCGAGTTAGTAGGAGAACAAAAAAAGAGTAAAATTGCATAAAACATTTCCAATTTAGTAGGAGAAAAAAGAGAAAGAGGAGCGAAAAATATAGGCAGATAAGAGAAGACAACGGGTAATTAGTTCTCATTAAATAGGATCGAATATGATTAAGACTTCTTTATTTTGGAAGTTCGGAAGTAAACTTATATTTCAGATAAATAAATTTGGGAGGCAGACAAGCCCGCCAAGGGCGAGGGTAAACAAAAGAAAGAACTCACCAAACAACACGCCATAATGAAATAAGAAACGATCACGTCATTAAGAGCTTAAAGATGAAACACGGAGTTATTCTAACCTTTCTCGACCATTGAGATTTGTTTTGTAGGTTTTTAACAAGGCGCCCTATTTTCTAAAAACTACTCGCCATGTCTACATTATTCTACACGGAAATCCGACAAATACTACAAGAAGCGTCAACCCCTCGAGGCTCTGAACGCCCTGTCAACCCCTCGTGGCTCTGAACATTTTTTAAGTCAACACCTCGTGGCTCTGAACTAACGCGTCAACCCCTCGAGGCTCTGAACGCCATGTCAACCCCTCGTGGCTCTAAACAGTTTTTTTTAATCAACCCCTCGTGGCTCTGAACTAACGCGTCAACCCCTTGAGGCTCTGAACGCCATGTCAACCCCTCGTGGCTCTAAACAGTTTTTTTTAATCAACCCCTCGTGGCACTGAACTAACGCGTCAACCCCTCGAGGTTCTGAACGCCTTGTCAACCCCTCGTGGCTCTGAACAGTTTTTTAAGTCAACTCCCGTGGCTCTGAAATAATACGTCAACCCCTCGAGGCTCTGAACGCTCTGTCAACCCCCCGTGGCTCTGAACAACTTTAAACATCAACCCGACAAGTGGGCTTTGAACGTCAACTTGGAAAAATACGTCAACCCGACCAGTGGGCTCTGAACGTCGACTAGGAAAAATATGTCAACCCGACCAGTGGGCTCTAAACGCCGACACAGAAAAATATGTCAACCCTACGAGACTCTGAACAGTTTTAAACGTCAACCCTTCGAGGCCCTGAACAACTATGTCAACCTTAAATAGGCTCTGAACAAAAACAAGCAACTCACCAAAATTCTACACACCATGTTCGCCTACAAAGATACAACATTAAAATATAAAGCACAACCCATGCTACAAAATTTGACGCAACACCATAGAAAAGTTCAACTCGTCAACATATTCTCCACAACCTCATAAAACGTCAACATCTATCAAAAGATAATCGCCAGCAATTGTCAGAAAATGACTGAAACTATATTCATAAAAACAACCATATTTCCTCAGCAAAAAAGAGCAAGCATCACTTGAATAAATGCACCACGAAGCTAAATAAAGGACAAACTTCGAAGGAGACAATATGATCTCCCAAAGGAAATAAAATCACAGATACCACTGACAAACAAATCAACAAATCGAAGCAAAATAGATCACAACACTACAAGGAACAAAAATAAAATTGCAGCACAAATAGGAGACGAAGAAATACTAAAGTACCAAGAAGGACTCGCCCGCTTCAAGTTACATCCAAAATAAAAATCACAAGTACCTAGAACGCCATGTACAACTCACCCCGATAAATTACGTCAACAATGAAATGCAGAGTACTACAGCGCCAGAAAGGTCTCGCCCAAGTTACAAAATATTATATCGCGAAAAAAGGGCTTACCCATACCATACACCCATGAACTCGCCGAAGAACATCCAAAATGCAGATATCGCCCATTTTCCAATATCAAAAAAGAAACATTATAATTAATCATTATGCCTTGTCCCAAGACTCGTGCTTGGGGGGTTGTGGACTATCGGCGATATAAATCACTTCTCCTTGTCTCAAGACTCGTGCTTAAAGAGCTCGCCTTGCATTCTTTCGAAAACTCTCCTTTGGGAAATCGCCACAAATAAACCAACTTGTCACGCCGTTACAAACCACTCCGCCTTCTCCCAAGGCTCGTGCTTGGGGGGCTATGAACTTATAAAACAATTTGAATATATACTCCCTGGGGGCTTTGAAGAAAAGTGAAATCACCCTAAGACTCTACAAATTCGGATAATAACACCCTAAAGGCACATACGAAGTATAAGCAAAGCATAGCCAAATTTTTAAAAGCAAGTCAATCACTTCACCTTGTCCCAAGACTTGTGCTTGGGGGTTGTGGACCGTCAATATATTCCTAAGGACCTAAAAGACTCCCAGGGCACTGCCTCAAGCTGCTTCTAGAAGCCTCTAGAAAGCCACCTATATACCGAATTGCCCCTGTTACTTGCTGCCTAAGTAACCACAAATCATGCCCATAGAGAGCTATAAATACAACTATTGAGACCATTCTCAAGGCATGACCAACATAATACAAACCCTAATACAACTATTGTACTTTTGCAAGTACAGCCATAAGGGAATTTGATTGTACGGTTAGCCAAGGTGAGAGTAATTTTTGTTGGTTTCATCTTCACCTTTTTAAGTTTCTTAAGCATTGATAACGACATCAGGTTCACACGAGCACTGAGATCACAGAAAGCAGATTTAATATTTATGTTCTGAATTGAACAAGGAATGGTTAAACTACCTGGGTCATTCCTTTTCTCTGGCAATTTATCTATAATAATAGAACTGCATGTTTTGGTTAAAAAAAATACCTTTTTGGTTTTGAGCTCCTATGTAGATAGAAGTTCACCCATAAACTTGTTGTAAGTTGGCCTTTTGTCTAACATTTCTACCAAAGCGAGGGTCACTTTTGTTTTAGCCATGGCTTCAAGTAGTCTACGAGAGTATTGTTCTTGATCTTATTGGTCCATCCGTAGTGGTTCCGATACGATCGTTAAAACTTCTTCTTCTTCTCCTACTTTTGCATTTTCATCACGTCCTTCTTCCTTTTCAGCAAGCGACTATTCTGCCTTGTTGTTGTTTCTGTCAGCTTTCAAGTCATGATTTGTTACTTCCATGATTACTGAGGTGATAGTGATCATGATGTTGGATATGTGAGCTATTGATGCCTCGTGCCGCTTATTCTAGAATTTTTGGCTTTGAATTATTCCTTTCAGATGAGCTATGGAAATTTTTCACCGTTGTTCAACCATGTCTCCCAGTTCGTCCATATATTATTATTATTATTATTATTCGCCCGTTCATCTGTCATGCAATGCCTTTGAACTTGAAATGAATTTTATTCACTTTGTATTGTCTTCAAAAACCTTCTAAAAACCATTGTCTTCAATCTTCATATCCTTGATCCTTCACTTGATGTCTTGATTTGTCGATTTACATGACTTCTCACGATAAAACACTCAAAACACCTATGGAGTTGCATGTTTAGGATAAAAGTAATTTACAATGACTCGAATGAAAACAATATAAAAAGCTCCTTAAACCAATGACAACTCTAATTGACTTCTAGATTGACTTTAAATTGAAGAAATCAATGGAATATGGAATAAGACAATGTAACATTCAAAAGGATCTCATAGAATAAAAAACTTTTTAGCATGTAATTTAATGCATTCATGAGACTTGCAGCCATTTTGTTCATAAACTAAAATTAATGCATTTATAGCATTATATTTCATGTGTTCACTTAGAACGTTACCCTTTATACTACTGTGACTATGCTATTGGGTTGATCAATCTCAATGGCCATAATCAAGGAAAACAAATATTGAAATTTGTCTCAAAAATCGGGTCCCGATTTGCAGAAATCGTGACGCGATTTTGGTTAAGGTATTGGAGGTTTTGATTCGAAAAAAATTGTGGCATGAAAGAGGAAAATCGTGGCATGATTTTGTGGATAACATTAGTATTGTACTGTACTACGTACTAACTTGAAATCGTGGTACGATTAGTGAAAACCGTGATACGATTTTCTCGGGACTTGTGCATTATATAAGATTTCATTCTTCATGTTTTAAGTAGAGCTTCAAGAGAGAGAAACTTTGGGTATCAAAGGAGGTAACTTTAGGTTGAGTGTCTTTGGTGATGTGTTCTCTTGAGTGGTTCTTTTGAGTTGGGAAACATTTGTTAACAACTTAGGTGAGTGAAATCGTTGAGTCCCTTGTTCTTGAGAAGAGATTGGAAAAAAAGTAGAAATTAGGTTTTGTTCTTGGAGAGTTTGTTGAAGCTAATTTTTTGTAACATTTTGTATCTCTTTGTAAAGAATTCATTGATAGAGGATTGGAGAGATCAATCTCTCCTCAAGAGTATGGTGGACCGAACTGGATAAATATTGTTTGTTTCTCTTCTCTCTTTACCTTCTACTTGTGATTTTGAGTTTTACCCCTTGGTTCCTAGATTACATCTAGATTTGATATTGGTTACTACTTCCATTTTGCTCCACATATAAATTTTTTTAATGTATTTTTGAGTCCGAATTCACAACAACAAATATTAGAGCAATCATAAAGGTTCAGAACATCTTGCAATTATAGTAGTTGAGAGGCAAAATGCTGCTCTATTAGCATTATAAGCAGCATACTCATCCTATGACTACTCAAATACATTTCCAAAAAATAAATTCATTCCTATTTGTCTTCAATTCAAATCTCGCGATCAAGATGGACCAGCAGGAGATTTTATATGCGTGTTAAAATAACTTGTTCCATAGGATGGGTAATATAAGCTTTCAGACTTTACTTCTGATCAAATTCATCAACTAAGTTAAGCCTTCTTAAAATTGACCTAAGAACAATTGGGTATGAGCAAACAACATAATCATCCTTCTTCGAATATTTCTAACTTAATAACTTTAACACTTTAAAACAACTTATAAAAGTCCAACGCAAAAATAAGTTAGAATGCCCTGCAACAAGGTTTTGAAGTGGAAGAAGGAAAGGAAGGAAAAGTCTATAAGATGCACAAAGCCCTTTATGAACCATTTCTTTTTTTTGGTTCTTACTTCTTGAATAATGGATTTGTTAAAAGTTCATATGAACCATTTCTTTTTTTTGAATTTCCATACGAACCATTTCTTTAGGTGAAGAGAAATGGTGCTAAATTCTTGCTGATTTGTCTCTACGCCGATGATTTAATTTATGCAGGAACAAATTATAATATGGTGCAATCATTCAAGGAAGCAGTGATGAAAGAATATGAGATGATAGATCTTGGATTGGAGAAACACTTTCTCTAAATTCAAGTGAAACAAACGAAAGGAGATATTTTTATCACGCAAGAAAAATACATTCATGATTTGCTTAAAAAATTCAAATTGGAGAATTGCAAACTAGTCTCAAAAGCCTTGGTGGTTCCTTCATTTATCTCATTAATACAAGGCCAATTATAGTGCATTCGGTTTGGTTTCCAGATTCATGAATGAACTGAGTAATTAATAAGGATTGTGCGCTATTTCGAAGGCACCAAGAAGCCTGGGATCGAGTATGTGAAGGATGGAAACAACAAGTTTATTGGCTATACTTCTAGAAATTGGGCATGTAGTTTCGACAACAGAAAGAGTACATTAGCTTATGTTTTTTGTCTTGGATCCAAAGCAAAAATAGTTACCTATTTATCAATGCATACAAAGTGCAAATATACACTATCTCAACAAGTAATAAAGAGTAAGTAGAGTATAGATATCACGACGATTGTCATGGATAAGTTCTAAGTATTTCCAAATGATAATTTTAATTATTTAAGATCCAAAAAGACAAATAACAAATACAAGGTTTTAAGATAGTAAAATAATAAAATGCAGAAGTAAATAAATCATATAAAAAGGAATTAAAGATTCTCAAGATGGAAATATGGTTTAAAACTAGATTCAGATATAACAAAACATTACTGTGATTTACACACGAAGAGTTGCTAGGTTAGGTGCTTACCTTTTCCACAGGAAGAGTATTCAGAACTTAAGCTCCTTGGCCTATGACAAGAGTCCTACCAAGAAGTTAGTGCTTAGATTTAGCTTCCTATAGCTTCCAGGCTCTTCTATGGTCCAGTTAAAGTTCAAACAATCTCTCTTGATCCTTTCACCTTTTGATGCTTAAGGACAACTTCATATCTAACAAACATGTTCCACTCCCATACCAGTAAAGATAAGGGAGCTATAACATTAGAAATAAAAGTGATCAAATTTTACTTCTAAAGTTTGAGTTAAAGCAGTTTGTTATAGAAAGAAGCTCGACTCTATAACTTTATATATCGTAAGTAAATAAAAGTCATAACCTCACCATGTCAAAACAACAAGAAGCGATTTAGCTCATGGTGAGCTGAATCATAGAAATGGAGAAGATAAGGGATAAAAACATTATTTTATAAATCATTAGATAAGATTAGAGTTTACAAAAGAGAAATTACAATCCTTTGAGGATGAAGGTGAGTTCTTTGCAGATCTCCCTTAACAATTTACTCTAATGACCCTAAAACTTTAAGATTCTAACTACTATGCTTTCAATATGGAATGGATGCATGTATCAGATGAAGAAGAATGATTTGAATCTCTAATGATGGCTAGGGTTGATTAGAGTCTGCTGCTTCCAATCTCCATTCTATTCAGCACAACACACCACTAGCACACCCTTTCAAATTTGGTCTTGTTGTCCTTTTATAGTACAAGTCCTTTCTTATCCTTTTGTGTCATTTTGGTCTTTTCCCATGTGATGGTCCTTTCCTTAACCATTAAACATAGGAATATACCTTATCCCTTTTGTGTATTATTTGAGACTCCATTATTTTCTTTTCCAAGCACAAGATGTTCTGAGCCCACTTTGCATATCCAACAAAACCAAGTCTGGTACCTCGCAGTGTTGTAGCTTCCTACATCGCCATTATGCGTCGTTCAGTACTATATCCTATGAGCTGACAGCCTTATCTCTTGGAATCAACATATTCCTTCTTCCTTGTACTACATTCCATGGAGCCAGCTCATGTAAACTTAGTCTTTAAGGCTTGCAAATAATGGACCCAAGGTCGTATACTTGTACGACCAGTAGTGGTAGATCTTCAACTCTATAGCTTCATCCTTTCCAGCGCTATGGTTTCTTACATAGTTAGCATGCTTCCCAGCGTTGTAGCTTTGAACATCTTCTCATGACCTGTCATTCAAACCAACACTAGAAAGCATAAAAGGTTCCTAAAACTCAAATAAACATAAAATACTATAAAAGACTAATTAGACTAAATAAAGGATAAATAAATTTTGCATGCACTTGAGGATCACATGTAATGAGAGATAAATGCAAGGTAATAACAAACATATTTCCCGGTTATCAAGTTCTAAAAACCAAAATTCAGTTGCACTCTCTTCAACCAAGATGGAATATATCTCAGTGAATGAAGGTGCACGTGAAGTTGTTTAGTTAAAATGAATTTTGGTTGACTTGCAGCAAAAGATAGAAAATCCAACTCTATTTTTTATGTCAATCAATCAACAATTTCAATGTCCAAGAATCCAGTATTTCATGGAAGATCAAAACATATCGAGTTGCGCCACAACTACATTCCTGATATGGTTCAAAAGAAGGAAATCTGCTTGGAATACATCAAGAATGCAAAACAGCCTGCAGATGTTCTAACCAAAGCAATATCCATTGAGAAGCTTGAACAGTTTAAAGACATTATGAAAATTAAAAATTCAGAGGGGTGTTAAATTATAATTTGAAATTTTTCATATTCCTAGGTTCCTCAACATATCTAGAAGTCCTTTCACGTATCTATAAGTTCTAGAGAGTATCATTCAATATTTCTAAATTCATCCACTTATTTGCTAGTAGAAAATTATATGCCTCAATGTAAATAGTAGTTCTATGTATTGAAAGGGCATAGCAATGAATAGAAACATTACCTCAAATTTCTTATTCTCACGTGTCTGTTCCTTTTTCTGACATCGTAAGAGTTATTTGAAGCTTTACTTATTTTAAAAAACGTCTTCCCAATTTTATTTAGATGCATTTGCAAATTTGTTCTTTCAATGATAAAATATTTTTTCCAAATTTCTTCCCTGTTGGTTTCAGTAGATCCTTAATAATTAATGTATATCTCACAGAGTGATATAGGAGTTATGAGAAGTTTGAAACAAAATTTCATTAAAATTTACATTATAAAATAAAAATATTAGATATTCATATCCGTGCCTCTGTCTTTTTCTTTTTTCCTTTTTGGAAAATTCACGTCTCTATTTTTCCATGGGAGGGTGATTTCCACACGATATTATGAGAGAGAGAGAATCTTGACATACCTACGTAAAATAAATAAAAATAAAAAAAATATCTCCATGGCAAAATCTTTTGAAAGTTCATTCTTTTTACTTCTTTAACTGAAAGATTCTTGCAACTTATCTTCATAATGTACATTTTCACCTCACTCATCGTGTGTGTTTCTTTTCAGATTGAAGTACCGTTTCTATTTTATCAAGGTACACCCTAGTATCAAGGCCCTTCGCATAGTGCCTCTAATTTAGAGGGGCCTCACAATTTGTTAAAAAAAATGGAAAAATTTACCTAACGATAAAATTCGTCACTAAATATCATATTTACGTAGGTATACGTTTGAAAAACAACAATTTTGTTGTTAATTATGCATTATCGATAGATAAATGTTTATTTATATGTAGGTAAAAGACATGTTTAAACCGTTCTTCAAAAACAAAAACAAAAACATGCTTGAATCATTGCTCATATACTATTTGACTAGAACTTAGGTGTCTGTTAGTATAAGTGTTGTTGAATTTTGTGTTTCAATTCGTTTTATATGAAAATTGTCAAGAATATAACATGTCTTCCGAATTGTCAAGACGGTCTTATATTTTATTTATGTTATGAATTTGAGTACCCTAATACTATTTTATAATGCACTTTTGCTTAGAAGAGAGCATATATTTAGTGAAACAAATCATAAAATTTGACCATATAATAGCTCTCTAAGAGTTATCACAGAATACCAAATAAAATTGTCTTTGTCACATCAATTAAAATTTTGTGCAATATGTATCAGGAGAGAACCCCCTAAGTGCCTAATTGTCGTGAAGATAAAAAATTGACACATTGGAAGATAATACAAAATTACAGAAGTTTACTCTTCAATCCATTGAATTAATGTCGTTTGATTTCTATATTGCACTAGTACAAGCGCTTACGACATTCCTTTGCACCACAATGACATTGAAGCTGTATGATTTTTCCATCAGAACCAGACACACTATCGAGTTTGTAGCCATAGTCATAGGTGAGTTCCTGTTAAATTAGCAAATAACAATTGTTTGTTAAATTTTTACCATGAAGGAAGTTATCATCAATAAGGGAGGCATGTGCCCAAATTGTATGAAAATAATTACTTAAATTGTTAAACTGCTCAGAAGATGACATGAAAGATGTTGAAGAAAATATCTCAAGTCCTTTTCAAAATAAAACTTTAGAGTCAGTTTACTTTGAATAAAAATATCTTAGAGTCCCATTAACATTAACAACACAATCAACCATACCCACCATCTTACTACTGTTTTTTTGTTTAATCTGCAAATATATTAACACATATCTGGTACAAAGTGTATAAAAATAAGATACACTTGCGCTATTTCACTCATCCACTATTGGTGATATGTTCTACTTTTTTTTTGTGGTGGTCGGGGTTTGAACCCTGAATCTTTCTTCTCCTCAGAGATATGTTCCACTTGATCACCCTAGAACACACCTTAGATCTAAATTGAACTTAATAAATCATATCACAATAGCAATTTTCAAAAGGTGACATGGAAAATCAAAATAGAGTGGAATGTATTCGATATTTTTTTTTTTTAAGTAAGGATTTTTATGTTAGACTTCATTATTGAGTTTTTTTTTTTTTTGTGACTGGTTTTACCCTACATTTATGGTTAAAATGGAAATTTATAATGGGTAGGATTATTATCTCAAATCAATCATAAAATTCATAAAACCAATAACAAACCATCATGTTTGCAAATTTGAAAACACAAGGAATTCCTAATACCCTAATTACAAAGAGGAATATATACCTGATAGGGAGGTATGTCATCTGCTGCAAATAGCACCACACGAGCTAGTCTAGGATCTCTGTGGCTGCTAAGAACACACTGGACAAAGAGGTTTGGTTCACATCCATGGTTAATAAATCTTGAAACATTACCAAAAGAACCAGCATCTATGCAATATTCAGGATCTTTTTCCATTAACTCATCCCCTTTTTCAGATAAATTGTTTATAGGCAATGGTACATTACCCAACCGTCTCTGAAAAATATCAATGAAAGAAATCTATATTAATACCACCCTAAATTTCATACATATTTTATGATAATCAAAACAAATATTTAAGTTTTAACCTCTCTTCCACCTACACCATTGATTGTGTGCAAACAATCAATATCGAATATATAATCATTTCCGTTGGCACTTCCTAGCTCATCGTCTCTACTAAGTACACCAATATACTCGACAACTGGTGCACCTGATGGGATAAAGTCCCATGTTCTTACCGCCCAACCTTTCTTGGGAGTACGATAAACCTGTGTAAGAGAATGGTATTTTAGTTAGTTTACATAGATATTATAGACATCAATGGTAAACAAGTATAGAAACTTGAGTAAAATGTAAAATGACCTCAAGTCGGTAACTTAAGCCTTGTTGAGAAATCTTGTTTCCACATTTTGGTCCGCATCCACATTGCGGTCCACATTCAACCACGATGTCTCGAGGTTCAATCAATCTAATTAACAACATAATTGATTAAGTTTGTTAGTTAAAGAACTTAATTTTAGGAGTGTTGAACATCGAACATATTTAAAACAAGTCAATTTATATTTATTTACCCAACGTAAGATCTAACTTAGTGTCAAAAGAAAAATAAATCTAAACAATAGTACCGGCCAATGTTATTGTATGAAAACTCGGAGCCATTATGATTAGCACAAGAACATCTTTTGGTTCTACAACTTCCCTTGCAATTGCATCCCGCAGCACTAGATGGAACTTCAATGCTTGGAGAACTTTATTTGATGTAATGTATTCAAAACCTAAAATTTTAAAACATCATGAGTGCAATTTTCTTTTATCAAAAGAGAGTGACTTAAAAACATATGCACTTCACCAAATAAAGCATGCAGCGAAAAAAAAGTAACTAGACTTACCTGTGGGTGCAACTGGAGGATCATCAAAATCATTGGTTGCAATAATGCTGATAGCTTCTTGTCCATTGCTAATGTCCTTGCATACCAAACTAAAAAACAATATTCTTGTAACTCAATTACAGATTTATGTATATCAAAAGAACTCAATAACATTGTATTTCTGAAGAGATTTGTCAATAACATACTTTGGAGAAGAAGAAAGCGCTTTAGAGACTTGCCCTTCCATTAAATTAACCTAAGGCCAAATTGAATTTTAGAATACGACATATAAGAAATACCTTATATTAGAAAAAGCAAAATTAGAGAGGGAAATTAGTGACGGAAAAAATAAAATTCCTCACAAATTCTTTGGTCGCAAAATTTAGTGACGGAATTAGAGAGGAATTTCACGTTTTCCCTCTCTAAAATTTCCTCACTAATTTTTGTTTTTTAAGTAGTGTAGTGAGGGCAATGTGTATATATATTTCTAACAAAAAATATATTATATACACCAAACTATTATAAGCAAAAATCAACAATTTAAAATCATTCAATATAAATTATATATGTTGTCTATATTATAGAACATGTACATCATTTATTCATTGAATCTAAAAGATACATTTTTTATTATAAAATAGTGTCCGAAGGGTGTATGGAATATTTTTGTTAGCTATTTTTTTTACAAAAATTAAAAAATAAATTGTTTTAATATTGACTACAACTACTATATTTCTTAACCAAATTCATTTTATTTGAAGAACGGGATTCTACATTACATATGACCTATGACCATGCTAGTTTCTTAAAAAAAAAAACAAATAATAATATAACTATGCTAGCTAGTGAACAATTATCATTGGCATGGTATTGAGAAACTAATAAAAGTAGTGAGGGCCATGGCATACAGACCCTTCAATGTGGGTCCGTCCCTGATCAAAATGATATATATCAAATGTAAACATAAGTAAACCTAAGGCCTTATCATGGGTTTATAGGTAAGGAAAATCCTCGCATTTACAAGCTGATTTTGTAAGGTTGAGTTAGATCCAACGAAAAATTTTAGTAAGATATTAAAGCCTATCAAATATTCATCAAGCCTATCTACTGCTAGGTTTCCGTTATCGGATCACACTTCAAATGTCCGGTCATGGACATGAGAGGGTGTGTTAAGAATCTCACATTTTATAAGAGAGTAAAAAGTGAAATATCATTGACATTGACATATGGATATGAAAATGAAATCAAATTAACTTAATATATATAACCTTATATGTTCCCACTTTAGCAAGTTCCCGAAGCTTATTTATCAGATACTTCGAAGTAGTGATTCCAGGAGCGTATTCGTTATCAATGCCATTTTTCTCTACCTTCAAGAAAATGAAAGTTAATTGAATAACTATATGGATCGAGTTATATCGGTGTTAGCACAAAATTAAGATAGTATCATGAGGCTAGGGCAGTTGAAGCATAAAACTAAAGTTACTGCTAATTAATTGGCAGCTAGAAATTGACTAATTGATTCAATTACATTCTCTTCAGACAGACCAAAGAAGGAAGATGAAGATCAAACATTTCGTATTTTGGTTTGCAGGTAAACAGTTAGTGAAAATACAAAGAAACTCAATGGCATAACTCAACCACCAAATTAATATAGACTTCACAATTGTTCGTAATACTCACACAAACACATCTTAACCGCGATTTAAAATCATGATATCAAGTTAACATACGTTTTATTTAAGGTTTAAGGTTTATGGTTTAGGGCTAAGGAATATACAAAAACAAAAAACAGAGAAAAATATGTTTTATTTAACGCTAGGTCAAAAGGCTCACATTGCTTGCCCTCAAAAGTGTCACAATATTCTTCGCATTCTTGCGTCGATTCTTGCTTTGATCCTTCTCTTCCTGCTGCAAATGAAGTTGTTATCCTATCAGAAATTCAGAGCCAGTAATTAATAAAATAAATTAAGTAACATATGAAAGTATTCAACTAAGGAATTAACTAGATGTTGAACTAAATATTGAAATTAATACACAATCATAAAAAAAGAAACTAATACGTTAATTTGAAATCTGAATCACCAGATAACTGATTTCCAAATGTAAGACATTATGTAACAAATCAATATAACAAATCTCAAGTAATTTTCTTTGGCCCATTCAATAAGACATCATGTAATTTCTCATTTCTTTTTCAAAAAGTGATATATACTCCTATTAAATAATGTGCACCATTGGAATCAAAATAAACAAGAGAAGAATAAATGAAGGGAACTAATTGTATCACACACCTTAGCAAGAAGACGAAGATTGGCAAGCCTAGATGTTTCTCTCAAGGACAAAATGCCCCTAAAGTCAAGTCCATCAAAGACAAATAAACCACTTCTTGAACTTGAATAAGAGCCGGGTTTTCTTCTCAAAGAGTTGAGCTTGGTTCTCTTCTCAACAATATTGTCATCAAAACTGATCATTCCTCTCTTATGGTTAATATCATCTGGAATTTTGTTTCGGTTTTGAAGTTGTGAACAAACTTTTGTTGTTGATACCAAAGTTTCCTCTTTACTTCCAAGTTCAATCTTGTCAACAATATTGTCATCAAAACTGATCATTCCTCTCTTATGGTTAATATCATCTTGAATTTTATTTTCATTTTGAAGTTGTGAACAAACCTTTGTTGTTGATAACAAACTTTCCTCTTTACTTCCAAGTTCAATCTTGTCAACAATATTGTCATCAAAACTGATCATTCCTCTCTCATGGTTAATATCATCTTGAATTTTGTTTCGATTTTGAAGTTGGGAACAAACCTTTGTTGTTGATACCAAACTTTCCTCTTTGCTTCCAAGTTCAATCTTCTCGACAATATTGTCATCGAAACTGATCATTCCTCTCTCATGGTTAATATCATCTTGAATTTTGTTTCGATTTTGAAGTTGGGAACAAACCTTTGTTGTTGATACCAAACTTTCCTCTTTGCTTCCAAGTTCAATCTTCTCGACAATATTGTCATCGAAACTGATCATTCCTCTCTCATGGTTAATATCATCTTGAATTTTGTTTCCATTTTGAAGTTGTGAACAAACCTTTGTTGTTGATAACAAACTTTCCTCTTTACTTCCAAGTTCAATCTTGTCAACAATATTGTCATCAAAACTGATCATTCCTCTCTCATGGTTAATATCATCTGGAATTTTGTTTCCATTTTGAAGTTGTGAACAGACCTTTGTTGTTGATACCAAAGTTTCCTCTTTATTTCCAAGTTCAATCTTCTCAACAATATTGTCATCAAAACTGATCATTCCTCTCTCATGGTTAATATCATCTTGAATTTTGTTTCCATTTTGAAGTTGTGAACAAACCTTTGTTGTTGATACCAAACTTTCCTCTTTGCTTCCAAGTTCAATCTTCTCGACAATATTGTCATCGAAACTGATCATTCCTCTCTCATGGTTAATATCATCTTGAATTTTGTTTCGATTTTGAAGTTGGGAACAAACCTTTGTTGTTGTTACCAACCTTTCCTTTGTACTTCCAAGTTCAGTCTTTTCAACATGTTGGGCAAAAACTTTGTTGCCGCTGCTGTTGTAAATGTTGTATTGAATCTTTGAGAGATTCTGAAGTCTTGAACTCACTCTTGTTGGTACCATCATAGCTTCATTTTCAGAACTCTTAGTTGCCTCCATCTTGTAAGAATGTGAAAATCAAGACCTGCTAATAAAAAAATAAAATTAAATACAATAAAATGATGAAGACGGTGTATAAAAATAATTATAGAAGAAAATCAAGCAATTTATGTACATTAAATAAAACGAAAGATGGTTCAAAGATAATCAAAAGAGACTGAAATAAAATGATCTTAACATTCAATCAACACAATGCAAAATTGATACTTTACGTAACTCTACTTAAATATGATATTATATCAATGATTAAAAATTAATTTTGACATGAATATTATATTGCATCTTCAAAAAGATAATGAACTATATTATTAAATAAACATTATTTTAAAATATTATACAGTTTTATATGAAATTAATTGATTTATTCTCTTTCTTATTTTTTAATGAGAGAAGGAGATATATTCTCATTCACGCAACCACGCTATACTCTCATTAAATCAAAAACTTGAAACAAGCATATGGGATATTATACATCATGAGAAATTAATAACACAAAAAAATAATATATATCATGAGAAATTAATAACACAAAAAAAAAATTAAAACCCAAAAAAATAAAATTTGAAAAATATAAAATCCAAAACTTAGCTGATCATATACGAAGAAAGAAATCCTCCTTCAAAAAAAAATAAAAAAAAATACGAAGCAAGAAAAAAGTGGCTATTAGGTTGAACGATATACTATCTATTTTCCCCGGATCCCACCATACTACAGCATCAATAACTCGGTAAAAACATAAGTCAATTAGTCCCAAAAAAACATTGGTCAATTTTAAACAATAATACAACATATATATTGATTTTTTTTTGAAAGGACAACATATATATTGATTTAATTGCTGTGATTTATTACACCTGATAGGAGTCGTAAAAAAAAAAAACCTGATATGATATACAAATTTAAAATTTGAAAAAATAAATAAATATTTTAGGATATCTGAAAGTGTTCGAAAGAAGTATTATAAAAGTTGAACAACCATTGTCATAAGAAATTTATTTTAAAAGTATTATAAAAGTTGAACAACCATCAACAAAACATTCAATCAAACATACAACATCAGTTTTAAAACAATAGCTCCAATTGGAGGTGGAAAGGATTTTATATTTTAACATCAAATAAAAAAAATCATCAAAAAGACCAAAAGCAAGCTACAAAGGGTGCTAAATAAATAAAAATATATATATGAAGTACTCAAAGATACCTGGTAAGTGAAACTATATAAGATGAAAGATAGTTTATGTGAATGACTGATATACGTACGATGTATATATAGCCGAGACCGGGAGACTACAAGTATTTTTTTTTTGAAGGAACCGGGAGACTACAAGTATGTTAAGTGTCTTTTTTAGTAAAAAACATAATTATATATGTTTTTTTTTAGAGGAAAAGTATGTTAAGTATTAAATCTCACTAAATCTTTAACAAAATTTCTAAATGAATAAATAATTAATATCATTCATTATTCTTTCAAAAAAAAAATTATATCATTCATTGTGGAAAATTTAGAAAAAAATATATTATTAGGTTAAGTTTTAATATATGGTATTTTTAATTTTGGATTGGAAGGAAAAAAGGATATACTGTATTTAATATTTTTGCTGAATATGGTTGTCAAATTATTAAAAAGTAAAATAGACGTGATCCGGAAAAAATATCAAATAATTAATGAATTAAATAATCGGCTAATAATGCATCAAGAGAAATAAATTAAATAAAGAATTTGAATAAAAAAATATTTAAACTATGCAAAATTCAAAATTTAAAAACATCATTAACTTTAACGTTGACTATCTAAAATTTGTCAAACAAAAAAAAACGTTGACTATCTTAAATAATTTAAAATAAAATATATTTAATCAATTATCTTATTAATAACATACTTATGATAATTTTCAAATATAGAAAAAAGAAATTTTAAAAAAATTTATCATTTTAAATTTTTATTGTAATATTAAGTGTATCACCCAAAGACTAATTTTATAAAATTATTAATAAAATATCCAACAAACAGAATAAATGTTCATCTTAGATTCCTATCCTAAAAAGATTTAGTTACACATGGTAACTAAAGACAAATTACAAAAGAAACAAAGCATACCTTGGAGACTTGGAGTGAGGAGAAATAACCAATCCCTTGAAGCTCCTAGTGTTTGTCTTCTTCTTAACCGCTTCGTTCTGAATGAAAAATTATGAATGAAGGAGTTGATATTTATAGGGAAAGTTTTCACCTGAAGTTGGGCTCAAATGCTGGGCTTTTTCCACTTAAAAGTAGCAAAAATCTCTGGCCCGTTTTTCTTCATGCTCGGGGCGCATGGGTGATGGTAGAATTTAGACAAATGTACCAAATCGTTTACCAAGTAATAAAGTGATAAGTAGAGTATCGTATCCACATGGATTGTCATTTCAGCCAAACAATTTACATTACTTATTTGGGAACAATAAAATAAACTAAAGATAAGGGTTTAGAGTTTTGCAATTTAATATGTTTGCAACAGATCAAAATTTACCTGTTTTGATTGTAGAATGTTAGCGACAGTTAGGATTCTTCGAATCCCCTCTATTAAATTGTTGGAATTACGTAACTGTAAAGTCTTATTCATGCTATTTATTGTTATCTATCTAAGTGATGAGTTTGTGGGGTTCTACTACCTATTAGTTGTCGAGTTGCACCTGCTGATCATGCAGGTAGGTACGTGTGTGGTCTTACTATAATACCCTGAAAATTATAGCAAAGATTTATTGAGGCTATATAGAGGAATTCGTAATTTTTAAGATTATAATGATGTTATGATGCTTAATGAGGTTATGGTGCTTAAAAATTATGTTAGGTATGAAGAATTAGAGTTATGATGATTAATGATATACTAGGAGGATTAATATGATGATGAGGAAAATAAATAAAATAATATAGAAGGGGAGAGGTGTAGAATAAAAGGAAATAATTACGTGGGGGAGAGAGAAGTAAAAATAATAGAAAGAGGAGTAGAAAGAATAATAGTATGAGGCTAGTCCAAGTATAAATAGAGAATGAATAATCGGGGTTGTCACTTTTGCTGCAACGTAGAAACAAGAGAAGATGATGAAGATAAGGAGAAACCCCTAGTTTCGGAGAAGAGAGTCTACAAGCGGTAGCTTCAGAGATTCGAGGTAAGGTGGAGAATCCTTTCCTTTTAAGGTATTTTAAATTATGACGGGAGCAAAAAAGCCCAGTTCTCATTTCTTAATCATTGATTAATGATGTTGTATAAATAGAGACCCATGGACACTATTTTATTCATTCAGAAACCTAATGGTACAAGGTAGAGGTCAAGAATCAGAGCTTCAAGGTAGAGGATTTCCCTCCTCCTCTTTCTTTCTCTAGGGTATGTTTTTCTATTGTTTTGTAATGATGTATGATGTCATGTGCAACTAAACCTCTCTTGATTATGGTCCAACGATGAACCCCTTCTTATTTGTTGGATTCAATTAATAAAAAATTTCATCCAGTTTATGATTCAAGTGTCAGATTTAATTTGTATATGTCTATTCTTTAATGCTTTTTCAAACTAGTGATGAAACTGGTCTCTAGGTTAATTATAGGATTGACAACCATACTTCCTTCTGACCCTGCCAGTAGTAAATTTCTTAGTTTCTTAATTAATTTCATCTAATCAAATCTAAGTATGGATTTAGGGTTTTGACTCATGATGGTTGGATTAGGCAAATGTGCCAAATCTTTTACCAAGTAATAAAGTGATATGTAGAGTATCGTATCCGCATGCATTGTCCTTTCGTCTAAACAATTCGAGTTACTTATTTGAGAAAAATTAAAATAAAAGAGATAAGGGTTTAGAGTTTGAAATTTAAATTAAATAGCGAACATAAAATAAATGAATAAAAGACTTTGAATTAAATAATTATCCAACAAACAAAATAGAGATCATCTTAGAACCCTAACCAAAAAATATTTAGTTACTCATGGTAAGTAAAGACAAATTATAAAAGAAATAAAACATACCCTAGAAAAACCTTGAGTGAGGAGAGAGACTCTTCCCTTGAAGCTCTTAATGCTTTCCTTTCTCTTGAACCACTTCTTTTTAAATGAGAAATTGTGAATGAGGAATGCGGTATTTATAGGGAGAGTTTCCACCTGAACTTAGATTAAAATACCGAGATTTCTTCACCAAAGAGTCACAAAACAACGCCTTGGCCCACAAGAAACAGGTGTTATAGGCGCCTAGAACCATGCGCTAGGCACTTGTGAGCAGAGTTCTTGGGCGCAAAGAACCCAAAAGCCGATGATAATTCTAAGGAAATGAGAGTGTATGATCTTTTTAGATAATTATTGTTAATGATGGAAAGAACTCAAACCTTAACTTCCTAACCTCTATAAGAAGTAGTAATCAGAAAAGCCAATGAGCTGATAAAATTTTGGGTTGTCAGGGCCTACTTTAATCCTACGAATCAATTCTAAAGGTAACACACGAAGTTAATCATTTGACGAAGCATTAATGAACGAGCATAATCTAATTTAAATCTTAACACAATCAAAGCATAAACTGAATGAAAAAAAATTATTAATAAATCTAATCAAAGCACAATCAAGGGTTTTAGTTTTTTTATGGAAACAGACATCATAAGAAAATAATATAAAAACATACCCTAAAGAGAATAAAAGAAGGATGAATCCTGCCTTGGAAGTCTTATGCTTGACCCTTGCCTTCACAGTCAAATGTGTCTGAATGAATAAAATAGTGTGTGATGACAGGTCATCTTACGTTATTCTTAACATGTTTTTCAGTCAATTTCAGTAGGTTTTACAAGCATAATGGAGTCATATATCAATTTATTATTATTTCGGGACATTTGTAATGTTTTCTATATTTGAGTTTGTAATTCTATTCTTCCCAAAACATAGAAATTTTGGTGAGAAGGGACTCTATGAACTTATAATTTCTAAGACATGAACTTTGTAAGAAATTCTTAAGTGTTATATGCGCTTTTGAATTTGTATGAGTAAGGGCACAATGAAAATAGAAGAGTATTGTTTTTGTTCTTCAAGTCTTTAGCTCCTTATATAGGTAAGGGTTTGAGAGATGTTGAAGAGGTGTCAACACATTAAGAGTTGTTGAGAAGAGGACAAATCTGACGTGTCTTATGGGTCACTTAGGATCTTCTGTTCTTTAGAGTTTGTAGGTCTTCAGAGTCTGATGCGGATCTTCAACTTCTTAATAACTTCCTTTCTTCTGATCCTAGGTATTGACTTATGGTTGACCTTTCTTCAGATTTTCTACCATAGTCTTTTAGCTTCTCTTGTGCTTCTGATGCTCTTATACATGTTCATACCTTGTCAAATTTTAATCTATGGTCCTGCACACTGGAACATTTCTTAGCATATCCAATTGTTTGTTAGTACTTTGTTATCGTCAAAACTCCATATGAATTGTACAAAACTAATTTTGTTCCGACAAAGAACATCTTCTACTTGAAAAGGAAGATAAGGTCTCAAATAGTATATTATAGGGATAAGGTATATTCATATGCTTAATGATTAAGGCAATTACTATCACAAGGAAAAAACCAAAAAGGCATGAAAGGATAAGAAAGGACTTGTACTATAAAAGGACAACAAGTCTTCATTTGGAAAAGGTGTGCAAGTGGTGTGTTGTTTTGTGTTGAATAGAATGGATATTGGAGGCTCCCTATCCACTACCTTAGAGATTCAAATCTTTCTTCTTCATCTCGTACCTTCATCTGTTTTGTCTTGAAATCATCTTAGCTAAGTCTTAGAGTTTTAGAGTCATAAGAGTAAATTGTTAAGGGCTTTCGGCAATGAACGCACCTACGTCCTCAAAGAATTGTAATTTCTCTTTTGTAAACTCTAATTATCAAATGATTTATGCAATTATGTCTTTATCTCTTATCTTTTCCATTTCTATTTTTGTGTTTAAGTTCATTATGAACTAACCACTTTTGTGGCCAAGGAATGATTAGATAATAATTATGTTTGCATGTTCAGTTTGTTACAACCTTTAAAGCTTCTTTCAAACAAACTATTTTAACTAAAAATCTTTGAAATTAAAACTTGATCTCTTTTACTTTTAATGTTATGGTTCCCTAAAACCGAAAGGGTAGGGGAGCAGAAATGTTTTGTTTGATACAAGTTACATCCATAAGTACTGAAAGGTGACGCGAACGAGTGAGACTGCTTAGCATGAGTACTAGATCATGGAGGAGGTTGAAAGCGCTGATATCTAACTAGGACTCTTGTCATAGGCCAAAGTTTCATCATAGTATTACTTCGGTTCAAACTGCTAATACCTAACCTAGCAATGCTTGATATTAAGATTATGTGACTGTATTCTAAGAGGAAATTTCACGTGTGTAACATGAAGGTTGAGTGAAACACCTCCTAATAGCCACCCGGTTGTCTGGAAGTTATACAAAACTATAGCTCTCTACATGTAATGAATCATCACAAAAACAAACCAAAAATGATGTGACAACATTTCAAAACCAAACATCTAAATTTTAAAATATGGCATTAAACTTAATTATTTTTAAAATAAAAATAAAAAATGGAACATTAAATACAACAATTACGTTCATGTGCTGAAGAATTCAAATCTCAATTAATAACATGTTTTTAATATATAATTATAAAAACTGATTTGTATTAAACAAATCACATCTCCAATGTCCTCGTGAGCTCAGTTGATAGGAACAATATATAATATATGAAAGCTCCGGGGTTCAAACTCTGACCATCACAAAAAAAAAAATCACATCTTCAATAAAAATTGTCAATTTTAGAAAACTCCAAAATATGCTTAAAGATAATCAACAATATCAAAATAATAAATAATGAAAACGATAATATTGATTTGAAAAAAATATTAACAAGAATAACTTCTAAATAAAATCAAAAAATCAAGTATTTTATTCTTAATTTTAAAAATAAAATTTATATTTATAAAAGTATTAAAAATATGGTCCAACAAATTCAAATTAATTTTTTATCATCTAATGAAAGTTTTCTTAAATAAAATCAAATTAATTAAAACAATAAATACCGCTAACAACCAATCTAAAAGTTTTTCTCTAAAAACAACCCAATCTAAAAAGTAAACAGTTATAAGATTTATTATTGTACGTCTGTAAGAAAACTTATTATATTTGTTTAATTTTTTTTATAACAGCTAATATTATTACTGGTCTCAATCCACTAGAAAGTTGGTGTTTAGTGACCGAAATAGAGACTGTTAAAAATTGGTACTGTAGTGACTGATTTTTACACTGAATAATGGAAAGTATTGACCACTCACATATTTTTTTTAATAAAATTTAAATTACAAAAGAAAGAGCATCGGTGAATCAGATATTATTCTCTTCGGATAATACTTGGGTGACATTGTGGTTGGCCACCACACCACTAACACTTCCTCACTTTACAATGCATTTCTCTCACTATAAAGAAACAGAGTCGCTAAATCTCTCACATCACCACCATCCAACATCTTTAGAAGCCATATCTGGCCACTACGCAACGAGATCTGAGAAAATGAAACACTTTTGGAGCTCCTTGTCACAAGACCTGTCTTCTTGTCCGATCGTTTTTCCGTGAGGAGCGACTTAGTCGCCATCCTTTACTCCTCCGTGGTTAGACCATTTACGACTACCACTCTTCATTTTTCTTTTTATTCTTTTATGCTTTTCCTTCTTTGTTCGAAGTTCATTCATTATCTTTTAATTTTTTTTAGATTAAATTATATTTTTTTACAGAACCACTATATATGAATTCCACTACCACTATATATTAATTCTACTATCACTGTGGTGTTGTCTCCTTCAAGGGTTAATCATCTATTATTGTTTTGCTCAGTTTATTCTTCAAATAATAAAAGCCCCAATTTTTAACTTTTGAACCTTAGGAATGTTTCAAATGATTTGGCATTGAGGAAGATTGAGTTACTTTGATGTGCAACGTATTTTTCTATATTAATTAGGGTTACTAGTTAGGAATCCTCAGTTTTGTGTTCCTTCCTACGCATGACTAAATGGCACCTCATTTTGTCCACAATGATATAATTTAACAAAAAAAAGTGGTATACAACCACAATATTGAAGTTTTATAGGTGTCTTTACAATCACTGTGTCCATATTTGCTATGATTCAGCTATATTTATCCAAAAAAAAACGTGAAGAATCACAGTGTAACTGCAATTGCAATTGTCCATAAATAGGTCAAGAGATTACTCATTATCCCTAAACACATACATTGTTACTTGCCAAGAGATTACATGCATGGCGAAGAGATAACAAGTTAATGCATGTGTGTCCCACTAATAATGCTTATTTAGACCTTGAATTATCATCATGGTTTTTATTATGATGTTCTAAAAGACTAAGAATTGAACCTTATTTATTTATTTATTTTTAAACCAGACTTGTAATCATAATTGAATTAAGGAGCTAACTGTGGCAGTTACTATATTAATTACCTAGGGCTAATCAATGATACCTTCCGGTTCTTGTGATTTGAGAAACTACACATTCTATCTACAAGTAATACATACCAATATAATTAAGACTACAAAGTCTTGATCTCAAAAGAGTTGAATGTGATTACTAGTTTAGGAGTAAAGTACCTTTGCGCTTTGCTTACTTGGTAATGCAGACATGATGTGTGTGTTTGTATGTTTATTGTCTCTTTCTTATATGCTAAGTATCTTAGGTGTGTTATATTATGAAGCTATGTTGTTTGATATTGGTAGGTGGTGCTCAAGAATAGCATTAGAGTTATGGAGGCAAGAAAAAAAATAAAGATCCAAGCATTCCAACTATATAAGAATAGGTGGTTTATGGTTTCCGAATTTCCATTTGTATTTCTTGATAAAGTTAGTTTCTTAGTTAATGTAATATCATACTATCATAGGGCAAGGCTTATTTTATTGTATATACCGTTGGTATTGAGTTTATTATATAAATGTATAATTTGTTGGGTAAGATATTAATATACAAATAGAGGTAAAATCAAATTCTGATAGAGTTTTGTTTTTTGGCATATCATAAATTAGAGACCGATTTAGTGACCGAATGTATTTCAGGTTGACAAAATAAGTCGACTAAATTGGTAACAAAATCAGTCATGAAACTAGGTCACTAAACCGGTCGACAAAATTGGTAACAAAATCAGTCATGAAAATTGGTCAGTAAACCGGTCACCAAAATCAACCACAAAATTAGTCTCTAAACTCAGAAGTGCTGAACTAGTCTCTGAGTTTAGTTACAAACTCCGTCGCTGAAAAATCGGTCGCTATTACAGTTCAAAGGATCATCAACGGGGAATTAGCAACTCTTATTTTTTGTCACTATTTCGGTCACCAAATCTCCTAGAGACCGACTTTGTTGATTTAGCCACCGAATATTCAGTCTCTATTGACTGATTAATAACAAAAAATAATTGTTCCCTAAACCAAAATTACACCGTACAGGAAAAATAACAATCACCAAGCCATATAGCAGTGGCCTACCATAGTAAGTGATTATATGAAGACCAGCACGATAAACTTCCACCACGACTACCGAATTAGACATTTTCTCGGGTTTCAACACCACTCATAGAACAAACACGACACAATCTTCAGCCTACTCATACTCCAATACCAAGTCAAAACCTTAATTTTGTCCACCAAGTCATCCACCTCCACAACCTTATTATTAAAAATTTGATCATTCCTCGCCTTCCAAACCAAACAAATAGTAGTATGCCAAACTAACCAAGCATTGCAGCGAAGCTTCTTAGGTCCAACCTCATTTGTCCAAAAATTAAGATGCATAAATAAATTAGGTGGTGTAATAAAATTAAATTGCAACCAATTTAACATCTCAAGCCAAACACGCAAAATCACCTCACAACGGAGGAAAAGGTGAATCAATGTTTCCTCTAAATGTCCACAAAAAATGTACCTTACTAAATTTTCCCCATCCAAAAGACGACGCTTTGCAATATTTGACCTTGTCGGAATATGATCATGCAACAATGTCCAAGAAAAAGCCAACACCTTTGACGGGGTCGGACTCTTCCAAAGGTATCAGAACACGACCTCCTCATCCAACGTAACTCGTCCCTCAACCAACCACAAATTCTCAAGTAAAGTGTAGCAAGATTTTACTAAAAAATACACCGTCCTCACCCGACCTCCAAATACAACAATCTTTAACCTCCCCTGCAACCACACCCTCAAGCATGTGTGTAAGGTTTTGCACTAGATCCAATTCCCACACGTATAACTCTCTCCATCAAAAGAACCCCCATTCACCCCTCCATTCTTGATTTTGCCACACTTCCCCCACCTTGATATCTTGGTGAGTATAAAGTGAGTATAGATGTGGGAAAGTAACACTAAGAGCTTCAATCGCCAACCAAACATTTTTCCAAAAATAAGTTCCCACGCCATTCCCCACCTTCCTCTCCAGTTCCCTCTCAACCCAACTTATACCTCCCCAATCCTCCAAGGTCATCAAATATTTCCACCAATTTGGTGTACGCAAATGCCCTCCCATTTTGCCGGAACCCACCCTAGCAATGGCCCGGACCCCTTACTTATCAACTATCACACTTTTCCATAGCATATTACCCTCCCTCTTTGATCAACTTCCACCCAACACACTTTCCTACCTCCCACGACCCCCCCCCCCCCCCTTTCGAAGAGATTGTGGTAGGCACTAGACTAGGAAACCATAATGTCTAACAAAGGGTATTGGTTCACATTGACATGATATTCACTAAATTACAAGTGGCTGAAGAGGAAAAGGATCTTTACATTAAGGACTTAACATTTCTATGACAAGTCGGGGTTATTGTCTTGTGAGAATGCTTTAGTACATGTTTATCAAGAATGGTATATGTCTTTATATAATTGTAAAACTTTCTGAAAGTATTGAAATAGTGTGTATAGCCAATAGGCGCGAAATAATTTTTTTTAATATATTTTATTTGTTTACATTTTAATTGTTTTTGGTCGGTTGTTTACGGTTTGGGGTGAAGAGTGATCCCTTGCTTCTGGTTGCCCACGACAGGGTAATTTTTTTCCATGTCTCATCAATAGTCTCTTCAACATCAAAATTCTCTTCAGCATAAAATAAAAAGAACTTCTATATTAATTTTTAGATGAATAAAAGTGTACTTTTGTCAAAAAAATAACTATTAAAAATGATATAAACATTTTTTTTATTATCATTTGGAAATTCATGATCTTTTTTATTGTTGTGAAATTGATTTAATTTCATTTCGGCATGGAAATTTGATAGAACTTTATATTTAGGTAGACATCTTTGTAACTTATGGGGTGATGTAGATTGTGATTGGGTTTCTCTACCTTCGGTTGAAAATAGTGGAGGTATTCTTTCGATATGGCGAAAATCGGAGGCAAAGCTTATTTATTCTTTTGTAGCAAATTAGTTTATTAGAGTTTGCCTTGATTGGGGACTACTTAAAAAAAGGTGTTTTGTTATTAATGTTTATTCTAAGTGCAACTTAATGGCAAAACGAAGATTGTGGGAGAATCTTTTGTTAATTCGTAATACATTGGGAAGGGGCGCATGATGTTTTGTTGGAGATTTAATTCGGTTAGTACAAGGGAGGAAAGAAGAGGGGTGAATGTAGAACCTTCCTCCGATCAAGTTATTGAGATGAATTATTTTAATAAATTGTTTCAAGATTTAGAGGTGGAGGATGGCAATATCTTGGAAAGGAAGTTTATGTGGTGCCATCCAAATGGGTGTGCGATGAGTCATATCGATAGAGCACTTATTTTGGAATAGTGGGTTGAGTATTGGGGGAATGAGTCCCTTTGGGCGATACCGAGGGATGTGTCGGATTAGTGTGCATTGGTGCTAAAGTTGGAGATTTGGGATTGGGGTCCGAAGCCTTTCTGATTTAATATTTATTGGCTTGAAAACCGTAAATTCAAAGAAGTGGTTGAGGTGGCGTGAAGGAATATTGTTGTAGGTGGGTGGATGGGATTTGTCTTAAAATCCAAATTGAATGGGGTGAAGGGAGTGATTGGGGAGTGGAATAAGGTGAAGTATGGAGATGTGGAGAGTATGTTGTGTAAGTTAAAGGAGGAGATTGAGGAGTGAGATGGTAAATGTGAAAATGGTGTTTTGTCAAATATAGAGGTGGAGGATAGGAAACGGAAATTCGAGGAATTGTGGAGGGTGTTGAAGAGTAGGGAGACTATGTTGTTTCAAAGGTCAAGGTCCAAATGGCTTAAAGAGGGGGATGCTAACTCAAATTATTTTCATATATATATCAAGTCAAGAGCTAGTTGAAATGTTATTAAGGCTCTAAAGGTAGATAGGGAGTGGATGCAATCCCCAATGAATATTCGAAGGGCGGTGGTGGGTTATTTTAGGAGGCATGTGTCTAGTGAGGATTGGGAGAGGCCGCGATTGGATTGAGTTAACTTTGTTTAATTTTTTTATGATGATAATTGATTTCTAGAAGCTCTGTTTTCGATGTTGGAAATTGAATTGGCGGAAAAAGAAAGCGATGGAAATAAGAGCCCAGACCTGGATGGTTTCAATTTTGCTTTTTTTAAGCATTTTCGGTATCTTGTGAAGAATGAAGTGAGGATTTATTTAAGGTTTTTCCAAGAATCTTGTTGGTGTATTTCGTTACCTTGATCCCAAAGGTATAGCCCCCTCAATCCTTGAAGAAGTTTAGGCCAATTTTTTTGTTGGGAAGTATTTACAAACTCCTCTCAAAGGTGTTAACGACAAGATTATCTTAGGTAATGAACTTATTATTTTGCCATCTCAAACTACTTTTATAATAGGGAGACATTTGGTGGATGGGGTTGTGGTGGTTAATATATGAGGGGGTGGTTCTTGCAAAGAGGCGGAAGCAAAAATGCCTAATCTTAAAGGTAGAATTTGAAAAGGCATATGACTCGGTGGATTTGAGTTTTTTGGTGTATATGTTAAGGAGGGTGGGTTTTGGTAACAAGTGTGTCCTTTGGATGAAGGTGTGTATGTATGGTGGTAGTATGTCAATTCTTTTGAATGTAGTCCTACAGAGGAAACTAATATTCAATGACTTCTAAAGCAAGGTGATCCTTTGGTGCCTTTCCTTTTTCTCTTAGTGCCCGAAGGATTTAGTGGGTTAATGAAGAATGCGGTTAATCGAAATTTGTTCAAAGGTTTTGAAGTGAAGAGGAGTGGAACGGTCATATCTCATCTACAATGTGCAGATGCTCCTCTTTGTACTCGGAACCTATGGTCGATAATCTTTGGACTTTGAAAGCTTTGTTGAGGGGTTTTGAGATGATGTCGGGTCTTAAAGTGAATTTTCACAATAGTTGTCTTATAGGTGCTAATCTACTGTCAGATAGGTTCCTCAATCATTGTGTAGGGACTATTCCATTTTCTTACTTAGGTCTACCGATTGGTGCAAATCCTAGAAAGTTGTCAGTTTGGGAACCTCTTTTGGAGCAACTACACGAAGAATGTTCAATTATTGGGGAAATCGGTATTGAGTTTGGGAAGTAGGATTGTGTTGTTAAACGTGGTCTTGAACTTGATTTCTATTTTTTAATATCTACTTTTTAAAGATGCCGGCAATGGGTGGTCAAGTTGATAGTTGGGCTGCAAAGAAAATTTATGTTGGCAAACTTGTATATAAATATTATGAGAATAAGTGAAACAATGAACGTGGAGTGGTTTCTTACTGAAAGCTAATAATAACTATCCTTGCCTTTTGAAGAGCTAGTGTGCCTGCTAAAATCCTCAAAAACACATGTAGTTGCTACTTCTGATATGGAAATAAAAAGAAAATGGTAAGCCAATACAAAACAAAAACATGTCACAAAGCAGAAAACACAACATGGATGCGTCCCTATAGAATGCAAGTTAATAACTAAAATTAGGTACCCTTGTCAATGTTTCCCCTTTCTATTGAGGTTTGGTAAAGATTGAAAGGCACACAAGACATGCAATAATTCCTCAAAAACACCATAAATTAAAATGGAAAAATGAATCATAAAAAACAGAATTAAAGTTAAACAATAAAAGAGAAATGAAACCTTTTGTTTAGTAGATAAATTAAACCTTTTGATTTCATCAGAACCCTATTTCTCAAATCACAAAATTGTAATGAATTGGATTATTGATGAGATAGAGAGTAACATAAGAAAGCCAATGGAAATTGAAATTAACATTGAAACTGAGAAGTTAGTAAGCTTAGATGAAGGATTTGTGAGTGTTAATTTGTGAGATGGTAAAAACAATCTGAAAAAGCGGCGAGGTGAGGTTGGCCTGTTGGTGGCGAGGTGACAGTATGAAACGGGACTTGGATTGAGGGTTTAGGAGGGAAATGAAGGGAAGTACTTACTTTTATTTTTTAAATTATGTATAACATAAAATGTTATATTAATGTAAGTGTTTGAAGCATTATATGATCCATCCAAACACTAAGATCCCTCCACTCATTTCCCTCTTAAACCCTCAATTTAAACACATCCTAAATGTTTCTAATTGTTGAATGCATGAACATCATATCATGACAAGTCAAATTGACAGCATACAAACGACTCAATAACTAACATCAACAACATCGTCATATATTCAACATCTTCATTTCATCATGATCATATCAACGTTATTAGATCATCATATCAACGCCATTATATCATCATCATATCAAAATCTCATCATTTAGTTTCATCATTATATACTCCCTCCGTTTCTAAATATAAGCAAAATTGACTTTTTAGGTTCATTCATTTAATGATGTATGTGGTCCATATTATGGACCACATACATCATTAAATGAATGAACCTAAAAAGTCAATTTTGCTTATATTTAGAAACGGAGGGAGTAGTTCACATCACCATATCAAAGCATATCAATATGTATTCATATTATCTCATAATCACATTCACCCTCATTGGATATTTATAAGACATCATGTTACATTATCAAATATACTTCATTAATCAACTAGTAAATTCACAATCATTTCATAGTTCAATTTATACATAAATCACAAGTTCATTAATAGGCATTCTAATTTTCTAAGTTTACTTTCCTCATAAGCATAGTTAATTACTCCTACAATCCAAATTATACTTCTGTCATTCAAGTCTAAGAGTACTTAGAAGGTTAACATAGGCTAAACAAAGTGAAGGAATTTCATCTCAAGTTTATAGGAGTCACCGGGAGAAAGAACGATCGAAAATAGGGTCAGAACGCAAGAAAACGCGCCCGAGGGGCTGCCTCAGGTGCCCCTGCGCCTAGGACAACAACCTATGTTGCCTCCTGCAGCCCCGGGCCTGGAAGCGAGTAAAATTGCTTTTGAATGGAGAAAACAATACAGAAGAGTGGTGAGGTGAGTTTGTCCAGTCGATAATGATGACGAAGCTAAGGTTTTTCATTGGTGAAGGAGAATGAATATTAACACCAAAAGGGTCAAAAACATTCTTTCAACACACTCATCTGGTTTAGGAAATGTAACAGTCTTGGTCAAACAATTAATATTAACACCAAAAGACAACAACAAGTTCATTCCAAAAAACACATCCATGTGTTCCAAAGGCAAACAAACTAAATCCATCTTAAAATCTACTCTCCATCAAAATTCAAAGGACAACTCAAACAAACCAAGGAAATGGTCAACAAGTCAATGGTCGGGGTGTCAATGACCATCCTTCTCAGTATAGGAGACATAACTAGATTTAATCTTTTAGCACAACCAAGTGAAATAAATGAATACGTCGCACCAGTATCAATAATAGAAATCAAAGGAGTGTTGTTAATGAAACAAATACCTTTAATCAAGTTGGCTAGTCCCGCACCCTCCTCAGCACTCAAAGCAAACATCTTTCCATTTGACCTTGCCTTCTTTGGCTTGAAACACTTTTACTAATATGACCAGGTTACCCACAATTGTAACAAACCACATCCTTACTCTTACACTCAAAAGCATGGTGCCCAGTCTTTCCAAACTTGTAACACGTAGTTGTAGGGTTCTTACAATCAGCAACACAATGTCCCTCTCTTCCAAAGTTGTAGCATCTAACTTCTCCCCCACTTTGTCCAAACCCACTAGTCACCTTCTTCTTTCCTTTGTCAATTGGAGTTCCACAAGGCTTGCTACAATCCTGGCCCTTGCACCTCTTATCACTTGCATTCATTCCAAACTCGAGCCTAATCTTCATACTAATTGTTCATCCATTGATTTACTCCTTAATTCCACTTTAATCTACTCAATTCTCTAACATTACAAGCTTACATGATTCAAATTATCTTAAGTTGTTTCTTTCAATTTTAACATGTTAATTCTACTCTTAAACATAATAGCAACAACAACAACACAACAACAATAACATTCTCTCATCTTCATACTCATCATAACAATATTCTCTCATCTCTAAAACTCATGCATATCTCCACATTCAAATATAGATATCAAACATCAATTATGCAACAACTTCATGGAATTCATCAATTTCAACATAGAACTCAAGAACATCATACCCATATATTCAAATAATGGAATTATCCTCACAATATCATGGATTCTCAAATAAACATATACTCATAATTATAACAACATACAAGAACAAAAATTCAACATTATTTTATTACAAGATTCATGAAAGTAAAGAAAATTCACACAACCCATAGCTACCCAATTGCTCATAAATCTCATATGATGAAAATAATATACCCATGTACCTCTTAACTCTTCAAAAGTAGCCTCCCCTAGCTTAGATCACCCTCTCCTCTTGATTCCTTAAGCTCTCCTATTATTTATCTCTATATCCCTTTTTCTTCTCTCTTGCCCCTTTCTCAAATGTTTGCAATGAATTTCTAAGCCTAATTCACAAAGACTACCACTTATTTATATCCACTTGTTTTGGGTTTGGTTGACATAACTCCTAATGGGCTTAGTCTCTATTCATCCCTCATAAAGAAAGCACTACACAATTACTTCACTTAAACTCTCTTTTACTCATACACCGACTATTCTCTTAATTCCTCAAAAACTCTTATTTTCTAATAACTTCACAAAAATACTCTTCAATCATAATTTACTAAAATACTCGTCACTCCTAAATTGTCGAAATACCATTTACTCCACAATTTTCTAATAAAAATCTACTAACCCCTCAAATAAACCACATCAAATAAACAAATAAATTCTAAATAATTAAAATCATAATAAGCTAAAAATTGGAATGTTACATGGATGGAGAAAACAATACAAGGGAGTGGTGAGGTGAGCTTGTCCAGTTGATAGTGATGACGAAGCTAGGGTTTTTTTATTGGTGAAGGAGAATGGGTTGTTTTTAGAGCTATAAAATGTTGAGGTGAGAGATGAAAGAGAGGGTTCTAAAAAACATACATGGTTCTGATTTTCAGGAAGGGGGAAATGAAATCTGTGAAAAAGAAAGGGAGGGAGAGAAAAAACAAGGAATTTTTTTTTTGGTAGTTATATTTGCCAAGGATTTTAGCAGGGTTGTTCCTGCAAATGCAAACTTTTTAAAAGGTCATTTGTGAGGGCTTTGTTAGGGGTTTTCCTTTGGAAATTTTTCCGGTGGCTGGTGCTCCTGAAAAGTATCATTGTGAAAAATAATATTTTTCTAGTAGTGGTTTATTTTGATAATAGGTGTTGTTGGGAAATATTTTTGATGATCGACCTTGTGGTTATTACAACTTAATAGTTATAGTTTGAACTCAGGTGCTTCCAATCAAATATGTTCTTAACAAAAACTCATTAATCATATGAATTTAACCATTTATTTTTATTTGGTTTACTTGATACTGACTTTTCATTCATGTTATTTTAAATATTATTAACTGAACAAATTAAAAAGTTTACTTCTCGAATATATACCCCATACCAAAAGAGCAATTAAATTAATCACGAAATCCATCAACAACAAAAAAATAGCGATTTTTTTTTTACTATATACTTTATTTTTAACTAAAACAACTTATCTTGTAAAAAAAGAAAAGAAGTTTAACCAGAAAACTCATTAGAAAAGATGTCAGCGTTCTCTCATACCGCACCCAAGCAGTATACGAAGCTGAGAAGAAGGACGACAATACTCATTTACAGGGAAAAGTCACTATGCAGAAGAATGATGTTCCTATTACAACACAGATGCTAAAAATCAAATTGAAGGATATCTGGACGAATCTGAAAAATTAGTTTGTAACTCCTCTTTGACGGGGTTGTTTCGAATTCAAGTTTAATTTGATTGCTGATATGAGGCAAGCTCTTGCACAAGGTACCATATCTCTTAATCCTGGTATACTGAGGATAGTCACAAGAATTTAACCCCCAATCCCAGCAACAAACGCACACACAAATCTGGATTAGAATGATGCATTTGCCACAAGAAAATTGGAGGGAGCAAACACTACTTAAGATAGCCTATGGGGTTGGTACTCCTTTGTTGATCAATGATGCTACGAAGACTAGGCTTTTTGGGATTTATGCTCGAGTTGTAGTTGATGTTGACATGTCACGTAACCTATATGACTTAGTGTTGGTTGAAAGAAAAGGATACACATTTCCTGTTGAAATTCAGTATGACAGGCAACCCCTCTTTTGTTCACATTGCAAGACTTTGGGTTATAGCATTCAACCATGCAAGCAGCTAGGCATTGGAAATGTCCAGGAAAAAAATGGTGAATAAATCTCAGGGTTCAACACACCATACTGAAAAACCTCTTGGTACACATCGTCCCATACCTGATCCTAAAGTAACGCATCCATTTGTCACGCATGATCTTTCATCACCCACAACCACCCTTTGCATAGACCTGACTTTGCAGGGAGCTCATTTTGTGCCGCCAAGTTCCAAGAGAAAGAATGCTTCAAGTTCATTTAATATGCCAGACTTAAATAGTGACCTGAATTGTGTTAGTAACCATAAAACTACTGATAGAGCTATTATGCATTCTATCAATTTGATCAACACTGATTTGGAAAGAAACCCTATCACTTATAAGGGACAAGATTGCTTGTATGACCAAAATTTTGTCCTTATGGACCCTTTAAAGGTCTTGAATGACATGCCTGAGGCAGTCTCAGACTTTCAAAAAGGGATTCCAGATTAGTATGTCTCTTCAGTGAATCCATCATGCTCAGAGGTTTCTTTTCCTGTCCAGGAAGAGCTTCCTGAGACTGTGGATTTTCTCACTGGGAGGCCATTGAAGGAGAATGATGGGAGGTTGTAATTACCCATCACTTCTCACACTCATCATTGTAGGATGGCCTCACTAGGAGGCAGTCATTCCCCAGTGTCATCTCTGCCTCTTCAGATAAGGTTGTGGACCCATCAGTTATAGAGGCTTGGGCTCGTACTCCAGTTTTAACTCTTGCTACTCCTGTTAATTTGGAAGGAAATTCTCTGTGTTCTGGAAAAAAAAGCAAGGAAATGCATCACTTGTAACAAGACAATGTAAAACTAATATTTCTATAGATCAAAGTGTCAAGGTTCTGAGGAAATTTTGGGGAGATTATTCAAAGGATTCATAAGAAAACTCATCTGACAGTGCTAAACCAGAGGATGTTGATGCCAGTAGGTATTATAAAGATTCGGTGGATACTACAAAGGATCCTAATTCTAGAAGAAAGAAAAACAATAGAATATTCCCAGCAGCTTTGCTAAAGGAATAAGAACTAGATCTAAGACAATCACATTTGTCAGTCCTAGACCATGAACGTCTTGTTCTGGAATATAAGGGGAGTGGGTAAATCCAACTCTCAAATGCATCTTTTGAATTTGGTTGCTATTCATCAACCAGACTTTTTGTTCCTTGCTGAGCCTATGGTACAGTTTGACAACCTCATTAACTGGTTGTGGCATTGTATGCGTCTCACTAACCACATTGTCAACACCAGAGGAAACCAACTAGCCAATCTTTAGGGAACCTGAAAATCTCAATATCAGGTAGATATTCTTTGTGACTGCCATTTATGCAAATACTTACCATATAAAAAGTAAAGTCTTTGGAATGATCTTCAATCCTTGCTGACTGATTATCATGGGCGTTGGATATTTTTTGGTGATTTCAACTCTATTCTTGGGCGCATAAGAAACTTGGAGGTAGAGTGCCTATACCAAATGCTTGCAATGACTTTATTCTTTGTACCAACAATAATGATTTAACTCACTTGGATACCAAATGGGACAAATACACATGGACTAATCTTAAGTCTGTTGGGTCTTTCATAGCTCAGAGACTTGACTGGTGATGACAGGTCCTCATACGTTATTCTTGTCATGTTTTTTAGTCAATTTCAGTAGGTTTTAGCAGCAAAAATGAGGAGTGTTAGAACGATTGCCTATGATTTCCAGAATTTTGTAATGTTTTCTATATTTGAGTCTGTAATTCTAGTTTTCCTGAAACATAGCTATTTTAGGTGGTTTTTGAAGCAATTCATGAAGAAATCATGCAAATCAAGAACATCTGAAGAATTTTCAAGACTTTGGGAAGACAATGAATGAATATTCAAGAGAAATCACGTGACTTTACAAAGGGAGGAATTATGTTTCCAAACTCCGAAGCAAGTTATTTGAAGACAAAGACATAAAAACGACGCAAATTGGAGAAATTGGGCTCAAGAAGGATCAGTCATGCTCCTAGGGCATGGAAAACTTGAAGGATGTGCCTAGGGCATATATAAATTTTCACTATATGCACCTAGGGCATGCAATATGCGCCCCGAGCATCTCAAATGCTCGGGGCGCAGACGTAATTTTATTCGTTTTTATGGGTTTAGCCTGCGTTTTTCGCTCAAACCCAGATAGAAATCTCCATTATAAATATCAGCCTTCTTCATTCAAAATTTCTTGTTCAAAAGTGTGGCAGTTCAATAGGAAGGCGACTTTGGAGCTTCGAGAGAATCTATATTTTCCTTGATTTTCTAGGGTATGTTTTTATCTTTAGAATTTTTTTTAAGCTACCATATGTAACTAAATCTTTTTAGATTAGAGTTCTAAGATGAACCTCTGTTTATTTTTGTTGGATATTTATTTAATATAATGTCCTTTTTATTTTATTTATTTTTTGTTCGCTATTAAGTTTTATTAGGAAATTCCTTAGTTTATTTTTGTGATAGGTGCAACCCTAGATTAGGTACTTAGTTTGTGATAGGGCCTAATATTGCTATCACTAACTGGATGTTTATATCTTGATATTTATATCTCTTTACTGATAACTATCTATCTAGGAAGTAATTTATTATTAACTAGTGTAAGATATCGAAAGAGAGTTTACCCTAGTTGTAGGTACTTAGGAGGTGACATTACTAAGATTGAGTGGTGCTCTACCAAACCTAGGATGTAATAGAACCATTCTCATAAATCATTAGTAATGTAGATGTGGGTTAGGGTTGCCCGTTTCATAGATGGGAGACCGAAGGGAACCTTGGCCTTCGTTGCCTTGGGAAACACTGGAAAGCCCGTATAAGTTTATGTTTCAATTACCTTTGAATTAGCAAAACCCCGCACGTAAGGATCACTGTGCGATCAGCAGGTGCAGTTAGCCATCGGAGGGATATACCAAATTAGGTTAGTAACGTCCAACCAGCCTCATCATTTGTATAGTCTATCTAAGATAAATAAACACGACATAACTGTTACTTAATACCCAACAATATAAACAGGGGGGATTCGAAGAATCGTAACCACTACTTACTTTTCTGCATCCAAACACAGGTAAACTGTAACGCCCCATTTTTATTATTTATTTATTATATCGAGTTTAGTGTCTTTTTATATATTTTATTTGAATAATTGTGATGAGTGATGTTTTGGGTGATTTTTTGGTAGTTATTAGTTGGTAGTGATTAGTAGTTTGTTATGACATTAATAGTGAAGGAAATCTAATTAAATTAGATTATTGAGGCATAAGGGCAGTTTTGGAATGAAAGAGATTTGTTAAAGTTAAGAATAGAATGAGGTGTAAATAGTGGAGCTGAATAGTTGTTATAGAATTAGTAACCAATCTGAGGGTGTGTAGATAGTAAGCCTATCAAAAAGATTAAGTGAGAAACAAACTCTTGGTGGTTATAAATAGAGGAGGAGATTAGAGAATTAGGGTTACAACAAACAGTTTTGGAAGAAAGCAGAGAAGAGCTTGTAGAAACGGTTTTTGAGAGAAAAAGATAGCGGAGGCATAAGGAGAAAACTAGGGTTAAGAGGAAGCTTGTAGAATTCAGAGATTCAATCTAAGGTAAGGGTGGGACTAACCTTCTTTAATCATGAGTAATAATTCTGAAAAGGTTTGATCTTGTTGTTGTTGAATTTTTGTTGTTGTGAAAATTAGGTTTTGAATTGAAATAAATTGTTAAAAACATAGGTAATCACATGAATTAACGTGAAAGTTATGGAAGTTATTTATATGATGTTTATATGAAAGTTATTTATATGATGTTTATAAGAAAGTTAATTATATGATGTTTATATGGAAGTTATTTATATGACGTTTATATGAAAGTTATTTATATGATTTTTATATGGAAGTTATTTATATGATGTTTATATGAAAGTTATATGATGTTTATATGAAAGTTATTTGTATGATGTTTATATGAAAGTTAATTGTATGATGTTTATATGAAAGTTATTTATATGAAAGTTATTTATGTGATGTTTATATGAAAGCTATTTATATGATGTTTATATGAAAGTTATTTATGTGATGTTTATATGAAAGTTGTTGATAATTACGTTATGTTTCCAGTAGCTTTGGTTTGACATGAAAATCTTTTGTGAATATTTTAACATGTGAATTACGATGCTATTGTTGTTGCATTTTGAGTCGCATCATTGCATAAGCATTTGTTAAACGTAGGGGGCTTGATACCTGTCAATTTGTAGCGAAGGGGGCTTGATGCTGTCAAGCCGAATTACGACATTAACGAAGGGAGCTTGACGCTCTGTTGGTACCACATGCATAATTATATTGCATTTGTTGAGTCGTTGTTGTTGCATTGTTGAGTCGTTCTTGTTGTTGTGCATTGATGAACGAAGTTAATTGATGATTTGTATCTGAAATTATATGAAGTACTTGTTGATGATTATTTGTGGCTGTTTTATGTTGATTGATTCTCTTATATGATTTGTTGCGGTTTTATGTTGATTGATTCCCTTATATGATTTGTTGTTGTTTTATGTTGATTGATTTTCTTATATGATTTGTTGTTGTTTTATGTTGATTGATTTTCTTATTTGATTTGTTGTTGTTTTATGTTGATTGATTTTCTTATATGATTTGTTGTTGTTTTATGTTGATTGATTCTCTTATATGAATTGTTGCTGCTTTATGTTGATTAACTCTTTATATGAATTGTTGCTTATTATTAATGAATGTGAAATCTCACCCCTTCTGTTTGAATGTTGCCTCTACATGGGTAACATGCAAATATCTAGGAGTAGCCACTGATGTGAGTTGAGTTCTTATGTCGTCATAGGAGTCATGCTCTAATACATAACGGGATGAGGATTCTTACGTGTTTTGTTTTCCTTTGTTACGTATCTTTTTATAAGATGATGTTGAACCATTTTTAATTGGAGTTTTATAATGTTGATGACGTTAAGGCTTAGTGCCAAGTTTTGATATAAATGTTGAATATTTTCCGCTGCGACATTGTTTTTAATTATTGAAAGCAGATGCTTAAATAAATAGTGACTTTTAACTCTATTTATGATGAAATGAAATTTTGAAGTACGAAATGTGACATTCTGTTTTGCGATGAACTCCGACTATTTTTATACTATTTATATGTTGGGAAAACAGGGTGTTACATAAACTACTCTGTTGCAAACAGATAAAAATTGAAACCTTTCTAACCCTTTTATATTTTATATCGTCAACTTAAAAAAATAAGTAACGAGAATTGTTTGGACGAAACGACAATATCTGTGGATACAATACTTTACTTATCACTTTATTACTTGGTAAACGAGTTGGTACACTTGTCATATTCGACCATCAAGTTTTTTGCACCGCAGCCGGAGATTGTTGATAATTTCGAATAAGCGATTCAAAGTAATTATTTTTATCTATGTTTTATTCTTCTGTCATTTTTTTTTTTCAGTCATTTATTAGTCCGCTTTTACATTTCTGTTTTCGAAAATTCAAAAATACCAAAAAAAATTCAAAAATTTAAAAATACCACAAATATTTAGTCTTAGTTGTGTCATTTTATTTTTTAGAGTCTAATTTATCATATAATTTATTTATTTTTGTCGTTACTAACATAGTTTAATTTTCCGTTTGCATTTAGTTTATTGTTTCCATTTAGTACTAACCATTATTTTTTCTTTTTGTTTTCCCATTTAGGAACTAACCTCATTCGTTTATTTTTATTTTAGAGTTTTAGTTTAGGTTTTATTTTTTGCATTGAATTTTAGGGAGTCGTAGTAAAAATAACAGTTGTTATAATATCTCCAGTAGATCGAGTCTAGTGTAATTAGGTTAATTATTTAGTCAGACTCAGTCATTTAATTTTGCATTTAGAATTAGGTTTAGCATTTATAAATAATAATAGAATCTTAGGTTTAGTAATAAAATTAGGTATTAACTCTAGTAGTTAATTTAAATCGAGTTTGCATTTAGGAAAAATAACAGAGTCAAATAAGTCTAAGTGAGCTAACGTTAAAAATCTAGATCAATTATAATTAAAATTAAATTGCCAGAAGTAGGTCCAAATCAACTTATCTAATTATAAACTAGTTGTCATAAAGTAGTGTTGTATTAACTTCTTGAAGGTATTCAAACTAAGAAGTAGATCAACATGGAAAGAACTAAAAGAACAGCAAGAAAAACAACTAGAGAAAGACTATTCGGAGGAATAAAGAAAGTTCCACAAGAGGAGATCCGACAAGTCAGCTTCATGGATGAGGTTCAAATCAAAATCAAAGATGAGAACGTTTTCATAAGAAGGGACGGAGTTATGATCAAATCCCATGACCTTTTCTATCGACCTACTCTCATGCATAAGGCTTGGTATGGGTCTTTCGAAATAAACTGCATTTGTAAGAACAATCATATTGAGATCAAGGATCACACTAGGTTGTTTCCCAAGGTCCCAATTGAGGAAGTCATGCACCTCTGAGACTATATACAAGACCAAAGTAGAAGAAGGGCAGAATCGGCTGCTCGAAGGTCTGAAATTAACACTTAGACATATCTGTCAGGCTCGGGACGTTAAACACGCGCCGAATAGGAGGCAACCTATTTCGTCAAGATAATGACTCAAAAGAAGCGTTAAATAGGAAGCAACCTATTGACCGTCGGGACTTAGGCGTAAAACAAGTGTTGAATGGGAGGCAAACCATTATCTTTATTTTCTGCATTTTTTATTTTTGCTAAGCTAAGATGATCTAACTAATCAATTTATTTTCTTTTTCTCTTGCTTTTCTTTCAAGTATTGTTTAATAAAATTTTATTTCTATTGAATTACATTTACAACTTTTCCTTTTATGCTTAAATTTGTTTTAGTCTTAAGTATTCATTTCTAAGCATTTAAGGAAGAGACTAGTTTATCCATACATTCAAGAGCACAGTTTCCTTCTTCCGCAAAAGGAGGTAAATTTCTAGGGCTTTCTAGTAAAGGTATTTATAGGATCACCGAATCTTTTCTGAATAGCATAACCGGTGATATTTAGTGTCAAATATTACCATATCTATTCTAGGTTGTAAGATACTTAAATATTTTTAATATACATATATGAGTGTTCCATATGAATGCTATTTTTGCTTGAATTTGTTGTCGTTCTTTCCGGAAGATCAGTTAAGTTATTATACACACGAGGAATTTTTTTTTATACCTTGAGCCTTTCAAGCCATCCTTTTATTATTCTTATTATCCTTTGTGAAACCAGTTTGAGCCTCCAGATGAAAATTTTCTTTCTTCGTTAGTGACGAATCATGTCGCAGTCCTACACTTACATGAACCCTGTTTGATTTCACTTGGAGTTAGATAGGAATTATTTTGAATGCACATGTTTTGAAACTAATTTTGGGGTTGCTTTTTGGAATTAGCAACATTTTAAGTTTGGGGTGGGGTAACAGTAGAACACTTTTGTCAGAAAAAGAAAAAAATGAAAAAAATATAGATAACCATGGATCTACGCACAAAAAAAAAATAGAAGAAAGAAATTAAAATTAAAAGCAAATAAAAAATGGTCTCTTCAAAAAAAAGTATTTTTTGTTAAAATAAAAGACAAAATAGTTCTACTGTTTTACGCATCTTGTTTGAATCAAGGAAGGAAGGATGATAGTGAAGTAATGTTTTAGTAGGAATCCCTAGGTTAGTGAACTAACTCCAAGTTATTTTATTAACCTACTTTCCCAAATATATTCACCCTTAACCTAAGCCAAGTTAGGGTTAATAGTGTTTTACCCCCTCAATTATAAGTCATTTTCGGTTTTTCCTTGTAAAATTTTCTATTTGGATTCCGTCTTTGTAATTTGAAGTTTTTGGTTTTGGACCTCCATGAATTTTGACTGTACAAAATCGATGATATGGCAGGGGGTAAACCGAAATTTGCTCAAATTAACAGGGGGAAAACTAACTTTTGCTCAAATTGCAGGGGGTAAATCGAAATTTCCTCAAATTACAAGGGGGTTAACCGAAATTTGCTCAAATTAACAAGGGGTAAACCGAATTTTGATCAAATTGCAGGGGGGTAAACCAAAATTTCCGCAAATTACAGGGGGTAAAATTTCATGAAGGTCTAAAACCAAAACATCTTAATTACAAAGACGGAATCCAAAAAAAAAAATTTTACAGGGGGAAAACCGTAAATGACCTATATTACAGAGGGGTAAAGCACTATTAATCTGCCAAGTTATAACCCCCAAAGTTCTCTAAGTGTGTAAATAATTTGATTTTGACTGTCTGTTTAGAATTGTCTCGAATTTGTAGCAAGGTACATTCATGTGACGACCGGAGTGGGAAAATGTCGTGACCAGCCCTACTGACTTTAGGAGATACATACGTGTATCATGGATAAGAGTTTGGCTGAGAATATAGGTTACTTTTACCAAGCCATACCCGCTTGAATGTACTATGGTAAGTTAGTTGGTGCTCTGCTATAAATGCGATGAATGATGTCCTAAGCACAACTCCCGAAAATGTATAATTTTTCTGGAAAAAAAATGCAAAGAATAAAATATGTTTTTCTTTCGTTACTTAAGAACAAGTAACAGTTTAAGTTTAGGGTTGTGATGACAGGTCATCTTACGTTATTCTTAGCATGTTTTTAAGTCAATTTCAGTAGGTTTTAGCAACAAAAATGAGGAGTATTAGAATTATTGCCTATGATTTCGGGACTTTTGTAATGTTTTCTATATTTTAGTTTATAATTATAGTTTTCTCGAAACATAACAATATTAGGGGGTTTTGAAGCAATTCACGAAGAAATCATGCAAATCGGAAAATCAAGAACATCCGAAGAATTGTAAAGACTTTGGGAAGACCGAGAATGAAGATTCAAGAGGCCTCAGGAGACTTTACAAAGGAAGGAATTATGTTCCCATGTTCCGAGGCAAGTTATTTGAAGACGAAGACCTAAAAACGATGTCAATCGGATAAATTAGGCCCAAGAAGGAGTAGCCATACGTCTAGGGCATATGACATGCGCCTAGGGCATGGAAAACCTGAAGGATGCACCTAGGGTATATAAAAATTTGCATTAAATGCGCATAGGGCATGTAATATGCGCCCCGAGCATCTCAAATGCTTGGGGTGCAGGCGAAATTTTATTTGTTTTTGTGGGTTTAGCCCATGTTCAGAAGTTCTTATTCAGAACTATGGTAGTTCAGGAGGAAGGTGACTTTAGAGCTTCGGGATAATCTATCTTCTCCTTGATTTTCTAGGGTATGTTTCTCTCTTTGGTTATTTGTTTTTAGTTATCATGTGTAACTAAATCTTTTTAGGTTAGAGTTCTAAGATGGTTTATTTTTGTTGGATATTTATTTAATATAATATCGTTTTTATTTTATCTATATTTTGTTCTCTATTAAGTTTTATTAGGAAATTCATTAGTTTATTTATGTGATAGGTGCAACCCTAGATTGGGTACTTAGGTTCTGACAAGGTCTGATATTTCTATCACTAACTGGATGCTTATATCTTGATATATATATATATATACCTTTACTGATAACTGTATGTCTAGGAAATAGGTGATTATTAACTAGTGAAAGATACTAAAAGAGAGTTGACCCTAGTTGTAGATACCTAGGAGGTGACATTACTAAGACTGGTTTGTGCTCTACCGAACCTAGGATGTAATTGGTTAGTAATTAGGGAAACAAGTGCCTAACTAAAGGATATAAGTCGTAGCCTAAAAGAACCATTCTCTTAATCCCTTAGTAAGGTAGACGTAGATTAGGGTTGCCCGTTTGTAGAACTACTAAGTGAGAGAGGATGTGCTATGAGTGTCCTAAGATTCATAGATGGGGAAGACTGTGACACCCTAAATTCCAAAAATAATTATTACTATTATTTAATTAAAAATAGAGTTTGATTCGCAACAGAAAGTGTCAAATAAATATAGGAATTTTTCCTCAAGATTTAGGATATCACATTGACACATAACAAACATAATTCAGATTTCACTTCATTAAAAATTATAATAATATTAACATCGAATATTTTGCTTTTGAAAATACTTTCTTTTACATCATAGACAAAGGTTTTCTTGTACAAAACGAAATAAGTAAGCATATCCCTTTTCCCGTGTCACTATCAGAGCGGTGCTTTTCCGCAAAATAACAGACGACACAAGACAAATCTTCACGAAATGCATGTACTTGACTCCAAGACTCATAACCTATATAACTACGGTTTCGCAAGGGCCAAGCCAGCAAACACAAACAACGAAGGGGGGAGTTCCGAGAACATGTAATAGTATAAAAAAAATGAGAAGAACACGAAAGCAATTAAGCCAAAGTCGTATCACATAACCAACATAATATTCAGAACCTTAAAGATTATACTATATCATCTCAATCCTTATTAGTAGAAAATATCATTACAGCTTAAGAACCAAAAAACTTCACAAACACAATATCACAATTCAATTCCAAACTAGTCACAACATATATAGTCACCAATAACCGTCTTCATAAGAACATCAACAGATAATCACCTTCATCGTCTCACACAATTACACTTATTCACCAAATACAAATCATTGTCAAATTTTATGCATATGGACTCAGTCCTAAGACCTATTTGAATGTGGTACCACACCTATCGTCATAATTTTCCAGAGGTATGTTACTAGACTTTCATCATCATAATTTGCCAGAGAGTTACTGGACTTTCATCGTCATCATGATTCCTAGACACAACTCTATATGCATGCATGAGACAGACTCTTCAAGTATTAAAATATTATAACATCATCAACAAATCAGAATCATAAATGCAGACTCTTCCTATTATGCACAACATCAAGACAAAACACATCATTGTCCTTCACATCATCATCATAAGTAAACATCGTCATTTTCATCATCAATGTATATTATACATCATCAATATAATTAGTAACATCACCCTCGTCATCATTATAAAATGAATGTCATCAATATGTCTGAATGAGTCAAACCAAAGGTAATAGAAATTTAATACCCATATCTACAACTTTCATGAAGGAACTTAAATCCAATTCGATACAGGGAGGGGTGAAAAGGTTAGTTTTCCTAAACCTAGACAAAATGTTCGACCATGCTGACCTCTGTGTAGTATTTTGATCATAACTCAAGTTTTTGACGTTCTATTGAGGTCGCTCCAAAGCCACATGAAAACTGACGTCCATATCTACAATTTTTATGTTTACATCGAAACCTAGTTCAGAAAATAAAATAGTCAAAAATTGGTTTTCCTAAGCCTCAGAAAATAGCAAGACCTTGCTGACTCATATGTAGTGTTTTGATCATATCTTGAGTTCTAGATTTTGGAATGAGGTTAGACCAACACCCAATTAAAGCTAACATTCATATACTTTCATGAAGACACCGAATCCTAATTTTGAACAAAAAAGTCTCAGTATTTATTTTTGTTTTCGGTTATTTTCTACGATTTCGCCTTAGGAGACCTTTCCTAACTTCGTTTTCGACTCTAAACTCGCCACACTCGACCATAATCTTCACTCCGTGATTAAACTAGTTTTCCTCAATTCTCATCTTTCAACTTCATCTTTTCAATTCGTTCATCATCATTTTCTCATCAAAATTCTCATCATAACAGTAACAACATTTTAAGATTTAAGACAACCCTCCTGTCATAGGTTAAGATACCCTAAAGTGCAAAGATTATCCCCTTATATCTAATCTATCCCCTCGTTGGCCTAGGATACTCCTTAAGAGAGTCATCTACAACATAAGATGGAACCATCACTATTGTCATCTAAATAATAACATCAATGCTAATTCATCTCAAATCGACATCTCATTCATCAACACTTATCATATTTTTGATCACACATAATCATATTTCAATAGTCATCATATACATGTGGCATACCAAAAGTTACATTCAAATACATAACATCACATTACCAATCATTAAATAAGTCATCAATATAGTCAAATCAAGCATAATCACATTTCTAATTCTTCTTTTAACCTCCCACGTTATATTTGCACATTAATTAATTATTCCCTCAAAGGGCTACAGCCGTCGCTGTGAGCCCCGAATGAACTTTGGGAAATACGGCTTTCCCGTTTATCTCAGTTAATTTACACTCATGATCTCGAACTCTTCTCTCTCACCCCATTCCTCGATTAAAGATTCTCCGAACAAACACATGTTTCATATTCATCAGCTGTTGTATCTAATAAACCGTAAAAGAAATACTATAAATACAAACAGCCAAATACAAGTAAACTATGTACCATTAGTTCAAAAATTTAACTAATTAAAATACTAAATATCTTTCTATTGTGAAAGTGGAAACTAAATGATTATGATTCATTTTTAGGTTAAAGGAATGAGATTTAAAATCATATATGTTTTCTAAACCTTTTCCGGTTTAATACCTGTTATAAACCTATTTGAATATGAATAAAATATATAGTTTATATTTACAAAATAGGACGCCATCAACACGATAAAATCTTTTTATATAATAATAACGACCTAAAAGGTAGAACCTAGATTAATCGTGTAAACTAAAATATAGCAAATCAATACTTCTCTATCTTGATACTAGAAATCTCAACAGTAAAAGTACTTGTTTCCCTTAAAATTCGTATAAGAGAAAAGGTTAAAAAAAAACTAAAATCACCAGGCCCATACCTACTATGATTGATGCGGTGAGGGTTCACAAAAACTCAAGATAACAACTTCTATGATGTATATATATAATAACTATCAAGGCTAATTTGTGAATGACAAAAATAATGAAACAAGAAACAATAGAGAATTATTAGAGTACTTACGATGGCAGTTTTCCTCTCAAATAGTACAATGCTACTTTGTTATTTTCTTTGAGCCTTTAGATGCATTCGGCTACTAGGTATGTGGATTTATTTTCTTTGTATATGCGTGTGGCGGCCATTAACTCTGATGGTTCTCATATATGAATGAATTCTAGTAGGTTACAAGATGAAACACTATTTATATTAGGTGTTGGGTTAATTAGGTTATGGGTTATATAGTGGTTGAAAGCTTTTTCGTACCTCCACCATTTACATTTTATTTTCTTATTATTGTTTTTCTTTATTATAAGCTTATCTAATTATTTAAATAAATCACTCAGGTAAACTCGAAAAATATGTAGAAATTAGTATTTGAAAATACAATCATTACCAAAATATATTAATAGAAATTTGGGGTGTTACACAGACCTAAGGGAACCTTGGCCTTGATTGTCTTGAGAAATACTGGAAAGCCCGTTTAAGTTTATGTTTCAATTACCTTTGAATTAGCAATACCTCGCACGTAAGGATCACCGTGCGATCAACAGGTGCAGTTGTTAGCCATTGGAGGCATAGACCAAATTAGGTTAGTAACGTCCCAATGGTCTTGTCGCTTGTATACTCTACCTAAGATAAATAAACTCGACATGATTGTTACTTAATATCCAACAATATAAACAGGGGGATTCGTCCTAACCGTTGCTTACTTTTCTTCAACCAAAAACAGGTAAACTGCTCTATTGCAAACAGATAAACATTGCAACCTTTCTAACCCTTTTATCTTTTATATCGTCAACTTACAAAAATAAGTAACGAAAATTGCTTGGAAGAAACAACAATCCATGTTGATAGGATACTCTACTTATCACTTTATTACTTGGTAAATGATTTGGTACACTATTCACATCCGACCATCAACAGGGCCATATGTAATGGTAGTTGGTTGGATTATTGGAACTCTACTAGTTGCAACACTCTAATCCAAACTTCGTCTGATCATTCCCATATTCTCCTGGAAATACACATCAATCACCCAACAATCCCCCTTTAGGGAGAGTACCTAGGTTCAAATTTTTTAAGGCTTGGACTGCTTTAAACAGTTGTGAAGCTCTTGTTGTACAAGTTTGGAATACTTTTGTAGTGGGTAATCATATTTATATATTACATCAAAGGCTGAAGTCTCTCAATCCCCTACTAAAAGATTGGAATAAGCATTTTAGGTAATATCCATCAACATGTTGACTTGGCGCAAAAGAGAGCTCAAGATGAAATCACTTGTCCGGCGCATTACAATTCAGCTTAACTTCTGGAAAACAACTATGGAAGGAAAAAAAATGCTAGAATTATTAATGGGGACATAAACACCTCTTTCTTTCACAAAGCTGTCAAGATCAGAGGAAAAATAAGATTTGATTTGCTTATTAAAGGGGACATAAACACCTCTTTCCACCCAATATTCTTTACCAATAACTACATCTTGGCCAACATGAATTCCAATTTGATTATATTGATTCCTAAGATTTCTGGTGCTAACAAGCTCGAGAATTTCAGACTAGTTGCTCTGGCTAACATCCAGTTTAAAATTATCACCAAGATATTAGCTGACAGGCTTGGATCAGTGGCCTCTAAAATAGTTTATGTTCGCCAAAGACGAATCATACCAGGAAGACATATCCAAGACTGCATATTATTTGCTTCAGAGACCATAAACCTTCTCAGCAAGAAAGCATGTGGAGGGAATATTGCCATAAAAAATAACATAAGGAAATCTTTTGACATGCTTGAACGGTCTTTCTTGCTTAAAGTGCTCCAAAGTTTTGGATTCAACTCTTGCTTTTGTTCCTGGATTGCTTCTATTCTTCAATCTGCTAAATTATGTGTTTCTATAAATGGGAAAGCCACTGATTTCTTCTATTGTTGCAGAGGTGTGAGACAGGGAGACCCTATGTCCCCTCTTTTATTTTTCCTTACAGAAGAAGTTATTAGTAGAGGTTTTGTTTCTTTGGTTACTGAGAAAAAGCACATTCAAGATGATTGCTTGTAGAAACACTGTTGTTCCTAGTAATTGTTTATATGCTTACGACATCTTAATATTCTGCAAAGGGACTCGATCTAATGTCAGGCATATCATGGAGCTTTTCAATGCATATAGGGATGCTTCAGGGTAGGTTATTAATGCAGTAAAGAGCAATTTATATTCAGGGTTTATCCCTCTTTATAGACTTCATGTGATTTCAGCTACCACTGGTTTCTCTCATGGATTTTTGCCTTTTGCTTACCTGGGTGTTACTCAAGGGAGGCCTAAAGTTATGTATTTTAGAGCTATTGTGGACAAAATTAAGGTTAAGCTAGCTGATTGGAAGGGTAGCATGCTTACCATTATGGGCATAATCCAACTTATAAACTTTGTCATCAACAATATGTTGGTGTTGTCTTTTCATGTTTATCTTTGGCCTCCCAGCCTTCTCAAACAACTGAACATTATGCTCAAGAATTTTATCTGGAGTGGAGATATTACGCATCGAAAAATTTGCACTTTTGCTTGGAAAAATACTTGTAAAAATAGATTGGATGGAGGGTTGGCTATTAAGGACCTTAATATTGTTAACAAGGCTTCTATGTTTTTTCTTTGTTGGAAATTGCTAACCTCTCAAGAACAATGGGCAATATTGTCCAGAGTCAGATACTTGAAGAAGGGTATGCCAATCAAGTACAATGTCTCATTTTCTATTTGGAATGACCTAAAAACTCATATCAACACCATGCTTCAAATTACCACATTGACTATATGAGATGGATGCTCTATTAAATTTTGGACATATAAATGGTTTGATAAGCCCATAGTTAACACTCTGCAAATTCCGGCTCGATACCATCCTTCTCTGAACATGAGTGTTGCTGATTTCATTTTAGAGGGTAGATGAAATATTCCAGACATCCTTATTTTAAAACCCCTACTTTGGCTCAAGAAATTCTAAACACGTTCATCCCCATGGAGCAGTCCCTAGACAAATTGAACTAGACTCAATCCATAAATGGAGAACTCTCCATCAATTGGCTTTTTAGTACATCAATGGGTCAGGGGTGCATATGTCTTGGTGTAGTTTGATTTGGCATAAGTTTATGCCTCCTTCTAGATCTTTCATTCTATGGAGAATTGCCCAAAATAGGATGCCCACTTATGAAATCTTAAAAAGAGAGGGTGTTGTGTTGTTTCTATATTCTGCTTTTGCCAGGATTATGAAGAAACCACTTATCATATTTTCTTCAACTGTCTTCTTACTGGGAAAATGTGGAAGTTGCTCAGTTTGGGTATTGATCAGCACCTTGCTTTTGATAGTTGGCAAAACCTTCTTTTGGGATGCACTGGTAGATGGAGCAGGATGACTCATAAAGTTGTACTTTCTACAATCTAACACATCATTTGGTGCATTTGGGTTAAAATAAATAATTGATGGTTCCAAGATAAAGTTACTGTTATTCCTAGCCTTATTCACCATGTGGTTGCTAAAGTTAGAACAATCTAGAACCTGGCTTATGACACTAGTAACTCTTCCATCACTGATTTCAAGATTATGTAGCTATTTAATTTACAGGTCAGAGCTACCAAACACATTGTAACCTATCTGATATATGTTGGCATCCCCTTTTAAATTGCACTTTTTAAGCCAATGTGGATGGCTCAGGTGTTGGAAGCCCGTCTAGTGCCTCTATTGATGTGGTGTTCAGGGATAAAGAAGCTAAGTTTTTGGGAGGATTTGAGCATAACATAGGTCATGCCACGACTTTCATGGCCAGGTTGTATGATGTTATGTTTGCCATAGAAAAAACTACTGAAAAGAATTGGCAACGAGCCTGGATTGAGACTAATTTTGTGTTAGTCACAAAAGCTTTCATTGATAGCAAGCTCGTTCCTTGGTTTTGCGAAACTGATGGGAAAATTGTTTCCTAACTACTAAAAGACTCTCATTTTCCTACACTCATATTCACATAGAAGGCAATCAAGTAGCAAACGCCTTAGCCTCTAATGGACAAGGTCTAGCACCTCACATTGCACAATGGTGGGACAATCCACCTAGTTTTATTTTATCTCTCTTAGTTAGAGATAGTAGTGGTATGCCTCATCAAAGGATTTCTCATATGTAACCTCATTGTTTGTGGTTCAGGCCATTTCCTATCATTTATTATATTTTTTGCCTTATAAAAAAAAGACTAAAATAACTCCCCAACAAATTTTTATCAAAGAAAAATATATGCAACAAGCCAAATGCTACCCGTGCAATAAACCAAGTATCATGACTCATGAAGAACACATGCAACAAACCAAGTGTTAAGAGGAATACATGCAGTAAGTCAAGTGTTACCCATGAAATAAACTCAGTGTCAAGACTCTTGAATACATTCAACAAGTCAAGTGTCAAGAGAAAAATATGCAGCAACCCAAGTGTAACCCATGAAATAAACCAAGCGGCACGACTCGTGAGGATAACATGCTACAAGACAAGTGTCAAGAGGAATATATGCAGCAAGCCAAGTATCACTCATGCAATAAACCAAGTGTAATGACTGATGAGGAATACATGCAACAATTCAAGTGTCAAAAGGAATACATGCAACAAGCCAAGTGTTACCCATGCAAATAACAAAGTGTGATGACTCATGAAGAATACATACAACAAGCCAAGTGTCAAGAGGACTCCATGCAGCAAGTCAAGTGTTACCTATGTAATAAACCAGGTGTCATAACTCATAAGGAATACATTAAACAAGTTAAATGTCAATAAAAATGCATACAACAAGTTAAGTGTTACACATGCAACAAACCAAGTGTAAAGAGGAATACACGCAACAACCAAGTGTTACCCATGGAATAACTCAAATGTCATGAGGAATGCATGCAACAACACAATTGTTACCCATGCAGTAAACCAAATGTCAAAAGGATTACATGCAACAAGACAAATGTTATTCATGAAATAGAACATATCTCTTTCTTTTTCCCTCATGAATTCCAACCCCTTTCTTTTTCATGAACTCACCAAAACCTCCACTCTCTATCATCTCTTTTTTTCCTTCTGAAAAGGGAATATCTCTTCTTCTTTCATTTCTCACAAGCCTCTCTCTCTTTCTTCTAGATCCTTTCCGCCCTCCCCTTCCATGATCCCTCTCCGCAATATATCGTAAATTTGGATCATAGATCTCTATTGCACCTTCTTCAATCGGAAAATTCTTTTATGGCTCTGTTAACACCTAGATTCACACCGCCAATGAGCTCACCTCCATGATCCCTTGCTTTGACTTCAAACCTTCTGTTGTTGACAATTGCAGCTCGTCGTAATTAAGGTCAATAACATATGGCTTGAAATCGGTCTCTTCCTTCCTTCCCATATGGTATACCTTTCTCTCTCTCATATCTCTTGATTATTAAATTATTATCAAATAATGCATGTAAAAATATTGCTAGAAGTTTTGGAATGATTATAGATATGTATGCATGGTTTCTTTTAAAAATATAATTATCTAATTATGTATTCACTGATTTGTTTATATATTGCTTATTTGTTTCTTTGCAGATTTGTAGAATTCTAATTAGTGAACAATCATATAAATGTATGACCTAATTTATTTATTTTTTGTGGTGGTCGGGGTTTGAACCACGTACTTTGCATATATTATGCATTGTCCTTACCAACTGAGTTAAGCTCACGAGGACACCTAATATATACTTTTATCAAACAAAGACTTATATGAAATTTCTTTGATATATGTTGCTGAAGGATTTCAAATTATTTATGTGATTGTTATTATTTTTAACAATGAATTTTTACACGAATAATTTACTTCTGTAAGTTTTTTTTCAAATTAAATTCATGACAATAATTTTATTCACCACAATTACCAACAATATTACATGCTGAATATAACTCATCCCCTACGAAGCATAGGAGCGCGATCTAATTTATTTAAAAGGAAGTCTCACCAGTATTTTTTCATAAAAAAATGCTATTTATCTAAAAAAAACAGCATCAAGAATTTTTCATATATTCACAAACTCAACTAAGATATTGTCACCAAAAGATATAACTCGTTGTCACCACAACAAAGAAAACTCGACTAAGATCCGGCTCCGATTATCTCTCTTCCACTCCAGTCCTAAATTAAGAAAGAACCGGAGGCCTTTTTTTAGGTAAAAGAATCAGAGATAAAATTATGATATGCATCTCATTTATAATTGCATACCCCTTTTTTAGTAAGATACAATGTACTATACTAATGGTCAAATATTCATATCGAGCACAATCAACTTATAAAAGGAACAAATCTTCATAACATAGCCCAAATCAACATTCTTTAAAAAAAAAAGCAATAATGGCTTGTTTAGATTGAGCTTATTTCGAGCTTATGAAAACGAGCTTATGCAAATAAATAAGCTTTTATGCTAATTCATAAGATCTTAATAGCAAAAATTGTATATTCATAAGTTGTTTTTTCATAAACCACCTTAACAAATTTATAAATAATACATTAATGCTTCTTTATTTACTTAAGCTGTTTTGCATAAGCTCTAAAATAAATCAATCCAAACGGACCCTAAAACAATAACGAATACGGATTAGATTAACCAAAATTACTATAGCCACAAAATTAGATTTAATTAGTTTTTTTTTTTGGGTAGAAATTAGATTTAATTAATTAAAGTCATTTCAACCTTCCATATGACTATGTATATGGATAAAATCATATTGCACTCTTATCATATATATTGTGAATTTTATTTTACTATATAAAGAATTATTTTGTCAGTATACATCAATTTTAGAAAGGATATATTCAAACTATTTTATTTTTTTTGACAAAATATTCAAAATATAAATTAAATATGCCATAACTACTTATTTTTTGACCAGAGAAAGCCAAAAGGACTTGTCTATCTATTTTTTTTTCTTTTTTAAAATTGTAAAGCGGAAATGTACATTTTGTATTTTTTGACTAAACATTAAAGCAAGGAAAATTTTTAAGATAGGAATTAATTATTTGGTACAATGAATTTTCTTGATATAATTATTTTCTAATTTAAACTTTCGTTCTTTTGTGCAGGCATCAATATCAATATATTATCTTCAAATTAGAATACCAATCTTATTAAGTCACTTGTTTTTATTTGTTCTTTAATACAAGAGCCCATAGTAGTAAAAACAGTCATTATATTTCATTCATCCATGGTATGTTTCATTCATCCATTTTGTGTTTAATGTATCATTTGATATTATTTACTTCTTATTTTTCATTGTTTGAAATTTTTCCTGTTTTCATTGATTTCATTTCAAATATGTATTGTATAGGATCCAGAGCATAGCAATACTGGAAGTGACAATTATACTGACTACAAAGGCAGGAAGGCAGATCAAAGAAAGCATGGTGGAGTAAGAGCTGCTTCCATTGCATGTGGTAAGCAAATTTCATTGTTGATTCGTGTGTATATATATATATATATATATATATATATATATATATATATATATATATATATATATATTAAAGATCATATATATTTTTGTTATTCCGTAAATATGTTAATTAGTTTATTATTTGGATCAGATTAATCAATAGGAAATGGATTAATCAATCCCAAGTAAATATTATTTAATAATGTTGAGAGCATCATATATGTGAATCTTTGTGTAAATCTTTTTTATAAGCCAATCTTACATGCCAAAATCTCTTGGTAAAAATTATCTCTTAAAGTGTCTATTATAGGCCAAAATTTGTTTGTTGATTAAGGTATTATTTTTTTAGGGTTTTTCTATCATGTACAAAATAACAAAAGTTTAAATAAAAGATGTGTAGTGTCAGTTTTGGACACCGAACATATCTTTAATCAAAAGTGTTATAAAATTTGAAGATAGTTGGGAAACATGTTTAGAGAGTAATATGAAAAGGTTGCATATTTCTTCACTGATTTTATTATTGATTAATTAAATTAAATCATTTAGTAAAGAGTCACGAGCAAGTAGAAATATGATTACGACATGATCAATATAAACAAATAAATGGTCATTTTTATGACTGCAGTTGTAGAGATGATGCTAAGCTTGATCACCTCATGCAATGGAGTAACCTTAGTTGACTATTTTTACAAGTCAATGCATTATTCAGTTGCTGAATCTTCAAACATGGTTACCAACTTCTTGGGAACGGCCTTTTTGCTTAGCATTATTTGGGGATTTATTAGTGACTCTTACATAACAAGATTCACTACATTCTTAGTCTCTGGCACCTTACAATTGATGGTATGTAAATCTCATTTTTCTCTTTAATATATTGTTCGAACACATGTAGCATGTATTTTTATTTTAATGTTCATATAACACAATTTTTATTTATTATCTTCTGGACTACGCAAATTATAGATTCTTTGTAGTTAATACTCACTATAGTTAACCCATTTGGGTTGGTCTAGTGCTATTAATTTGGGACCTAAAAGTGAGCTCCTCTTCAAGGTCTCAGGTTCGATTCTCTCTGATACACCACTTATAACCACCTATTTACCATATCACCGGTGTATGTAGAATCTTATAGTAGGGCTCAACATATAAATAACAAGTAATAATTTCATACCATTGGTCATCTTTTATTTTGTATTCATGTTACACAATATATCACATATTACGAATGTATTACATGATTTCCAAAATTTATATCCAATTAAGAAATAAGTTACTACATTCTTACATTAATCATAATTTCGTTAAAACCTTAGTTTACAAGTTCTTATTTTATAATTCTTATACTCTACAATTTGTTTTCCTTGAAATGCAGGGACTAATGATGCTAACATACCAAGCACAAAACCCAAATTTGCAACCACCAGAAAACAAAACACCATCCTATATCCAAGGTGTTTTTCTTTTCACTGGACTTTATGCTATAGCCACAGGACTTGGTGGAATGAGAGCTACCTTAGCTGCACATGGTGCTGATCAACTTGATCAAAGCAACAAAAGCCTCATTTCCTCTTACTTCAGTTGGTATTTCTTTAGTTTATGCTCAGGAGGACTTTTGGCAACATGTGTTATGGTTCCAATTGAACAAAAATATGGGTGGAGTACAAGTTTTTTGATATTGCTTTTTGTTACGAGCTTAGCATTGTGCACTTTTGCATCCGGATTTCCTTTGTATAGATATAAACGACCTTCTGGAAGTCCTTTAACTCGGATCATTCAGGTAAAGAGTTTTTATATTCTCAATCAATCATAATAATCGGACTACTACAAATATTTGACGGTAATTAAAACTGCTTCTAAAGTCACATGTGATTCGTTGTGATTTGTTGGCAATGTTATAATTTTTTACAGTAACAAAACAATGTATGTATACAAAAAAAAATTCATAAATTTTAGTTTATTTATTTATGAATATTTCTAATTTTATTTTTTTTGTATTTTTTGTTTCAAGACACTTATTGCTTCAGCTAGGAATATAAAGGTGTCAACTGGTGGAAGTTTGAATCATGAGGTCACAGAAGTTTTACTTCTTAGAGAGCAATCCCATGATAAATTCAAGTAAGATCTTTATATTTTTATCATCTTGTTAATTAAACAATTGAATTAATGGCCCGTTTAGATTAACTTATTTGAGTTTATTTAATAATATAAGTACATGTAAGACTGTTTGTGAGAGTTTATAAAAATAGTTTATGGCGTGCCTATAGTTGTATTAAGCTTATTTTTGTATGTTATATGAGTTTATGATATTTTTTGTATATATATTGCTAGTTATTTTTTATATAGATGTGTTAAATTCTAACTTTTCATCTCACAATAAAAAATTCATCCACCATGGATCCTTTCAAATAGTCCATTATAATGTTGTGGCCATGAATTTGTAGCTTTGGAATTCCATCCTGTCAAATTTTAATTTACTTGGGAAATAAAAAAATAAAAGAATAAAAAGAAGTGAAGAATCATATAATAATGTAAAATGATATAATTTTGCAGGTTTCTGAACAAAGCATTGATGGATCAAAACATTGGTGTTGCTCAAGTTAAGGAAACAAAAACCTTCATAGGCCTTCTCCCAATATTTGTCACAACAATCATGATGAACTGTTGCGTAAGTCAAATTTTAACATTCTCAGTGCAACAAGGAAACCTCATGAATAGAACACTACACAATTTCACAATCCCTACACAATCTATAGCATTTGTTCCAATTATTATATCACTCAGTTTCATAATCCTATTTGAACAATACAAAAAATTGAACAAACACAAAGACGCATCAAACACCAAATTCTACAAACCACTTTTTAGAATGGGAATTGGATTGGCATTAGTATCAACATCAATGTTTGTGGCATCAACCATTGAATCCATGAGGCTTGAAGCATTCAAGAATGGGCAAACACTATCTGTGTTTTGGTTATTGTTTCAATACATTTTATTAGGGTTAGCTGATACACTTACATTGGAAGGAATGCTTGAATTTTTCTACTCAGAAGCACCTGAAAGCATGAGAAGTATTTGTACTTCATTATCTTGGTGTTCAAGTTCTATGGGATTTTTTATGAGTTCTGTGTTGGTGACTTTAAGCAACTCAATTAGTGGAAGATTTGGAAAGGAATGGTTTGGTGGAAAAGATTTGAATCATTCTAGGTTGGACCTTTTTTATGCTCTTCTTTGTATTATCAACATTTTAAATTTTCTATTGTATGTTTACTTTGCTAAGAGGTATTAAATTTAATTTGAAGTAAAATGTAATTTTATATGTAAGTTCGGAATAAAATGTCATTAAAATAAACAATTTATTGAATTGTCTATTGGATAATTGATGGTTGTAGCATTACATTACATGGATGATAAAATTAAATAAAATTTCATTTCCTATTAGAAATAGTTATATATCTCATTAAATGGATTGTGAATGAGTTTCACCTTAATTTGATATTTTCTCAAAGACCGTTAGACTTGGTGGGTGGGTGTGTGCGCTCTCCGTTTGAACCTCTTTGTTCTAAATGAGAAATTGTGAATGAGGAATGCGGTATATATAAGGAGAGTTTTCACCTGAAGTTGGGCCTAAAAACTGAGCTTTTTCCCACTAAAAAGTAGAAAAAAGCAGTTTTGGTCAGCACAAGGCAATGCTCGCGGCACACAACTCATGCTCTAGATGCATGAGTCTGCAAAACACTCATGCTCTAGGTGCATAACACATGCTCTAGGCGAATGGCCATGCCCTAGGCACATGGTTCATGCTCTATGCGCACGTGAGTGCGTTCTTAGCCCTAAATCTCTATTTTTCCGTCTCTTTGGGTGTTTGCTTCTATGTAAGATATCTTGGAGTTTGGGAACAAAATTTATCCATCTGTAATGTCTTCTGAGGCCTCTTGAATCTTCATTCTTCATCTTCCCAAGGACTTCACAAATCTTCAGATGTCTTGCTTTTCGATATACATGATTTCTCCGTGAATTACAACAAAACACCCTAAAACTTCTATGTCTCGAAATCATAAGCAATTGCTCTAATACTCCTCTATTCTGCTTGTAAAACCTATTGAAAATTACTGAAAAACATGCTAAGAATAATGTAAGATGACATGTCATAAATCGATAAAACAAAGAGAGTTATCCGAAAATCCATCTGGGAATCAAGAGAAACAACAAATGTTCCGCTCCCAATTCTAAATGATTTCTCATCCAACGACGAGTTGGGAGACGTGGAACGAATCACGCTAGGAGATTATGGAACACTCAGAAACCTCGATGAAGTTGTTCAAGAGTTTTAACTGACGAATCCAGTCTTCTTTGACTTCAAAAGTACATTTCTCACCACTCTAAAGGAAAACCACTTCTCAGATAAGGAATCAGAAGATTGTAATGCTCTGTGACCTATTTCTTAGAAGCATTTAACAACATCAATGATGTTGGAGTTTCAGAATCCGACAAAAGACTTTGTTTATTTGTCTATTCTCTAAATTATTGAGTAAAGGATTGGCTCAATGTGTAACGCCCTGATTTTTAATAGTAATTTGTTAGTAATATTATTAGATAATATTAATATTATTATTGGATAATATTAGTATTGAATTTTTGATATTATTAAATTAAATTATTCGTAGTTATAGATGTTATAAATAATGATGAAGTAAAAGAGTTAACTAGTTGGTTAAAGAATGGGAGAAAATATCTTTTAGGAAGAAAATAGATTTTTTAGTAAGAATAAAAAAGTATAGTACAAACATAGGTACATTAGTAAAAATGGGTAGAAAAGGGGGGTAAGTAGTAAGTTGTGTAGTGTTTTAGTGGTTTAGAGAGAGGGAGGTATAAACAACAAGGTTGTGTAGTTATAGAAAGAAAAGTAACCATACTAGGGGTGAAGATAGCAAGCTTGTCTAAGAAATATGTGAGAAAACTAAACATAAATAGTGGCTATAAATAGAGAAAAATATTAGAGAATTAGGGTTACAGAAAGAAAGAAAAATTGAGAGGCACAAAGGGAAAATTAGGGCTTTGGAGAAAAGAAGGCATAGAAAGAAAGCTATGGAGAGATTCGACAGTAGAATTCACCATTGCTGCTAAATATCAAGGTAAGGAGGAGAAATTATTCATCTTGGATTAATTTTGTAATGGGGAGAATGGGATTCTTGAACTCTCATCTTGTTGTGTCTTTTTATTCTCAATTTTAGGGTTATTATTATGAACCCTATGATGTTGTGTTGTTATCATAGAAATTTATGGAGTGAATTGGTGATAATTGGTGTTGAAGAGAGGTGTTGGTGTGTATAGCTTATGAGAGGAAGTTTGAATTTGGTGAGATAATTGGTTAGGGTTTGAATAATGAATTAATCGTGTGAGAACTTGTTGTTAATAGGTAAATTGTATAAAAATTGTTGTTCAAATGTTATGGTAACCTTATGATGATGTTTTTGGACGGGTGTAGGTGTGCATAGGTTGTAATTGAGAATATGTTATGAGTAAAAATTTGGATTGGTGTGGTGGTGATTCATGTGTTTTAATATGAATTAATCTTTGAAAAATAGTTGTTAATGAGTAATCTATGTGAAATTGGTGTCTAATATGTTATCATAACCATATAATATTGTTGTGTATTTTGGTGAGTTAGTGGTTAGAATCGGAGCTTTGGAAGGCTCCGGTGTCGAAAATCATAGAAAACTTGATCGTTGTACATTGCGCATAGTCGTGTGCATGGCACGCACGTGCCATGCCAGACTTTCTGGCAACATGAGCATGGTCATGCCTATGGGGTGCACGGTCGTGCCCCCTGTCAGCATTGGAGAACTTTTCTTTTTTTATGTATTTAGGTCCCGAATGTGAAAACTAAGGTCTCGTAGTAAATTATATAGGTGAGGGGGATGTAATTGCGTGTTTTGAAGGTTATTATGTTATAGTAATGACGAGTTTCTTACTGATGTTATTTAGATATGAATGAGGTTTTATATTTGGTGTTATTATCGATGAGTTAAATGATTTTATTAATGGTGTTGTATTTGGTGAGATGAAATTACATGTTATAATGTTATTATTGATGAGATGCAAAAATGTTATAATGTTATTTTTTATGAGATGAATAAATGTGATAATGGTGTTGTTAATTGGTGAGAATAATTGTGTTTTGGTGTCGTTATTGGTGAGTTAAATATGGTGTAACAGTGTTGATATTGGTGAGATAAACATGTGTTTGAAGTATGTATTATTGGTGATGATATTCTTTGAATATATTATATTGGTGAGTCTTTTCTCATACATTATATACATCAATGTTAGGAAAATTGGTGAGATTGGTGAGTGTATGTTCAATAACATAACTCTGACATACAAAATTGGTGAGTAGATTGGTACCACATGTAATTAGGGTGAATATTCGGTATGTGTTGCATATATACATATTATATTTATATTTTGTGAGTGTTGAGGATGATATCTATATAAATGTTGATGTTTGAAATGGTGAGTGTTGTGAATGATCTGCACATGTTAATGTTTGAAAATGATGAGTGTTTTGAATGATGTATATAAATATTAATGATTTGAATTTTACTATTATTCAATATTGTTTATATAAACTAAATATACTCTTACCGAATATATTTTTACCCCTGTTTTGTTGGTGTGTTTGTGATGTATGTACTTGTGGGGTATAGATACTCAAGTTGATGAGCTTTTGCTGCAAGGTATTTGGGAGGTGGTGTTGGACGTTTTCTTCCGTCTTTAATTATTTCTGAAAATTATGTAACAATAGGGTTGGGGTGTTTTATCATTTATTATGTTTCTTGGAGTTGATTTTTTGAAACTATAACTTTATTTTGCATAGATGTTGAAACCTTAATATATTTTATTTAAAGTTGATGAGTTATTATGTTGCTTTTATTATGAATATTTGTTTTATGAAAAGGTGAATTGTTGAGTATGCGTAACACATATTGCATAATTATACTTTTTAATTAATAAGTAAAATTCGGGGTCGTAGGGTATTACACAATGCACTTCGAAGTGGCATCATTGCTACTTGTGACCAATTGAATATGGCATTTCTCAACCACTTTTTCCCAACAACAAAGTACATGACGAAGAGGCGAGAGATTTATAGCTTTCAACAAGATAGAGAAAACTTATACGACACATGAGAAAGATACGAGATATTTCTCAAGAGATGTATGGGGCACAATTTATCTAAGATGGAGATCACTGATGATGGAGCATAATATAATATTTTAGACTATGTTTTTAGTAGTTTTCTTTGCATTTGAAGGAAAATAAGTTGTAATTTAGAGGAGTTGTCAATGGTTTGAGGAACAATTTGTATTGTTTTTATTCGAGTCATTATAAGTCAATTTTCTCCTAAATCATGCGACTCCATAGGTGTTTTGAGTTTGTTTAGTGAGAAATAATGTAAATCGGAAAAACGGGACATCGAGTGAAGGATCAAGGATATGAAGATTGAAGAATAATGGTTCTTATAATGTTGTTGAATACAATACAAGATGAAGAAAATTCATTTCAAGATGGAAGAACGGTCCAAAAAGGGCAAAAAACTGCAAATTTCGCACTGGAGGTACTGCCTCATGCGCCCCTGTGTATGGGACCATGTGCCCCTGCGTGTGGTACAACATTCCTTGTTGTCCCATGTGCCCCTACACCTCACTTCATGCGCCCTGCGCATGTGTGACGGTCAGAAGGTGCCTTTTGCTTGTTTTCCAAGTTATTTTTCAATGGAAACCCTTATTTTCTTTCTCTTAACCCCTAAGTAATCATCTGCTATAAATAGAGACCCTTTCACACAATTTTATTAATTCATAAAGCTAGATGTACAAGGCAATGGTCAAGCATCAGGAGCTTCAAGGCAGAGGAGTTATAAAGGTTATGGGGCAATCTGACATCTATATGGATATTCTTCCTATGAAAAAACCATTGTTAATATAATCCTTAGATCTAAATTAATAGGTAATTTGAATTAATCCAACAAAAAAGAAAGTGGGGATTAAAAAAATCTCAAATCGTCATTACACATCTGAATCAAACCAACATAATCTTGTATTGGGCAAGGCAATTAAACCCTATAAACCTCTTTTAAATCTCTTTTTTTATTTACTTTCAATAAGTTCCACTAATTACCAAGTTGAACGATAATCCATGTGGAGATGATAACTTACTACTTTAGTACTTGTTACAATTTGGTGTACTTGCCAATATTTAAACCTTTCGTCAACAAGTTTTTGGCGCCACTGCCAGAGATTGTTGATATTTCGACAAGGTAATCGGTGGAATTTATTTTATAAATAAGTAGGTGAGGTTTAGGTAAGTTTTTATTTTCATTTAATTTGTTTTTAGTTTTGATTTTGTTTAGGTTAGATTTAGTTGTTTTTATATTATTATTTTTGTTATATATCCAAAAATCGAAAAAAAAATATACATAAATTTTATTTTCTTTTAGTTTTAGTCTAATCCTTTACGCAAACTCTTCTTAAAAAAATTTGTGAGTTGTTTTATATGTGGTATAAATTCAGGTACCTTACTATTCAACTCATACATCGATAAAACAGAGAGAGATATCTAGAAATCAATTCGGGAAGCAAGAGAAGCAACAGTTGTTCCTTTGCCTGATCTTAGTGATTTCTCGTCCGACGACGATGTGGGAGTCATGGAACGCATAACATTAGGATATTACGGAAGACTCGACAACCTCGACGAAGTTTCTCGAGGGTTTCAATCATTAAAATCAGTCTTCTTTGACATTAAAAACTCAGTTCTCATAGCTTTGAAGGAGAACCAATTTTCAAGTACTAACTCATAATATTGTAATACTCATCTGACTTATTTCTAAGAAGCTTTCAGCATTATCAATCCAAAAGGAGTTTTAAAGTCCGACAAGTGACTGGCTTAATGCACTTCCGAGTGGCACCATAGCTACTTGGAACCAATTGAAGAGGACCTTTCTCAGTCGATTTTCCCAACAATAAGGTACATGGAGAATAGGCAAGAGATCTCTAGTTTTTAGCAAGAAGACGAACAAAACTTATACGATGCATGGGAGAGATACAAGCTCCTACTTAAGAGATGTTAGGGGCACAACTTTTCTGAGATGTAAATCACCTTGATTTTAAAAAATAGTTTTAAAACGCAAACCAGAAATGATGTTGGATGTATCAACAGGAGATACCATGAAGAACAAAACAACTGCAGAGATTCAGGAGCTAATTGACAACATGTGCTTGAACGATACCGAAATCAAGGTAATGATAGGAGTGTTGTTAATAATCAAGGAGTAATATATCCCGACACTTAAGATACCCTGCTAGCAAGTCATAACCTCTAAGCGACAAGATAGAAAGAATATATAAGAAGTTGGAAGCTTAAGAGATGGCCAACTGTTAACAAATGTTATAGGTTGCGACTTTTGTGAGAAGGCTTGTGAAAGTAGTGCATGACTTCCAGAGAGTTTGGGGTTATCCGAAGAGCAAGTAATGTAGATGGTGAAGATAAATAATATCACAAGAAATGGGGGTTTGAATTGTGATGTAATAAAATTTACCTATTAAAAATTTCTCAATAAACACGTTAGTAATTAATTGAAAATTAATATAGTGATTGTGAATGTGTGTGAACAATATAAATATATAAAAGAGATAAGGAAGAAAGATCACACAAAAGAGTTATCCTGGTTCCCCCAACGTGGGTTAGTTCAGTCCCCACAATACTTGTGAGATTTTCCACTAGGTAGTTGAGTTATGACTTAATCTCAACTCCATTCATTTAGATCTTTCTGATCTATACAACAACTTCTTTCAACCTTCACTTGGTCAAGTCACTTGCTTTTACAAGCAAGAATTTTTACAACCTTTGTGCTTTCTGCACAACTTCAATTTCTTTTACAAGAGTAAGTGGATTTGAAAAGTATTAATATTCTTGAAAGATTTAATACACATAAAGAGCAGCTTGCTTAAAACAAATATATAGTTCTTGAGTGATTTGTAAACAAAAAGATTCTTGATGAATATTGTTCTTTTGCTCAAAAGTTTTTTTTTTCCTCTTGTTCTAGTCTTCTATTATAGGAGAGGAGCTCTTGATAACTTCTTCTCAACTTGCAGCACAAGATTCAAAGGAGATCTTTGAGATGAAATTGTTCTTTGAAAGTTGAGATCAATCTCTAAATGTCCCGAAGCTTTCCTTTGCTTTTGCTAGCTCTTGTTGCGTGGAGTATGAGCTTTGTACAACTCATTGACTTATCATCCTTTGCTGTAAATTCATTCTTGAGCCCAAATAAAAGGATTTCTTGTACTAGGTACCTTTTCTCGTCATGTTAAGAGGTGACCATAAAGACAATATTCAAAGGATCATAGATTTACATAGTATTGCATTTGTCATACTTTCTTGATGTGTTTTCGTGTTTTCATTTGTCCTTCTCATGCTAACCTTTTTTGCGCATGATATTAAATATGTTCTTTTTGTGCATATGCATATTTGTAGTAAACTCTTATGATAAAATTCCTTGTCATGACATATCTTATGCTACAAATATTTATTGCTTCCTTGAATATGACATTCTTAATGCTTCCATTTTCCTTGTGCGTGAGATGGTTGCTAAGTCCACACTTGAAACCATTGTTTGAGATCAATCTCTTCATCATAACTTTGTGCTTTCCTTTGTAATCAAATAGTTCTTTTATGCTTTTAAAAGGAAACACTCAAGAGCACAAGTTATATAATAATTAAAATCAGAATTAATAAAGATTAATTAAATATGTTTGTTATCTTTAAAACTTAAAATAGGGATTTTGGATTTTATATCAACACATGGGAGCTTTTGCTGGACAGCAAATGAATCCTTACTCTAACAATTTCAATTCTAGTTGGCCAAGCCGTCAAATTTTTCATGGGGTGGAAACATTAAATTCCAAACACCTCAACCTACCAATCAACAACAACGAAGGAAAAATTTAGAAGAAACTCTCTCTCAATACATAAAGA